>CM052538.1:185995163-186147183 GCA_028533065.1 Trachops cirrhosus | reverse complement strand
TTTCATACAATAAGGGCTTGGTAATGATGAACTCCTTTAACTTGACCTTATCTGAGAAGCACTTCATCTGCCCTTCCATTCTAAATGAGAGCTTTGCTGGATAGAGCAATCTGAGGTTTCCATTCTTAGGAATCGAGGCCCAGCTCAACTGCATTCCTCGGAGACGCCATTCCTGAATCCCGTTACCACTGTCCCAGAGTGCTTTGTGTCTCCACCCTCGGGGCACTTGTCCGGTTGGGCCGTGTGTTTGAGCCATTCGTGTACCTGCCCCTTTGCTTGTGGTGGATGGAGAGCTGCTCAAGGTCACGGGTCATCCCAGTCAGCGATAGGTTGTCCGGGCTTCCAGCGCGGGCACCCTCCCCTGTGGGGACTCTGCAGGAGGGGTTTGGTGGGAGATTGTGTTTTGAGCAATGAAGGAAGGCAGCTCTCGTAGGTCTTACCTCTGTGCATAGACACAAACCCCCCTGTGGCCAGCGGACCTGGCGGTTCTCAGAGGTCTGCATTTGTTCTTCTTTCCAAACCAGTGCCTGGAAAGAGCCATGAAGTTCGCCTTTGAGGAGTTCCACCTCTGGTACCAGTTCGCTCTGTCGCTCATGGCTGCCGGAAAAGTGAGTCCCCCTCTGCGGCGTGCAGTTCTGCACGTCGGGGCTCAGTGGCTTCGCATCCCGAGGGGTCACATACCACCTCTCGGAAGTCGAAACCAACTGTCTGAATCTGCCCTCTGGTCCTTTGTAAATGAGCGTTCACCTTTAAGTATTTGGGGGTCAGCGTGCACACAACATTGAGAAGAATTATGAAATACTTGCCTTTTTCTAGCCATTATAACTTCATCATGGTACTATGGGGCTTAAACTCAGGCTAGTTTCTTCCACTGAAGCCCTTTCACTCATTTGGGAGTGCAAACTTATTCCTGAAGGAATTAGTTCTCTTTAGCAATTCGGGATGTGTGATATTAGCAATTAGGTGGCGTGATATTAGCTGAAAGTGTCAGCTTTGGAGTCCGCCTGCTGGAATTGTGGTCTGGGCTCTGTGACCAGGTCACTTAGTACCTCAGCGTCCTCTTCAATGAAATGTGGTCGTAATGGGACCTACTGCATGGAATGGTGATCCAGTAAATGAGATGACGCCCACTAGATGGGTGCCTAGTGTGTGTAGTATCCCCCACGTGGTACATACCCAATGAAGATATTTGGACCACTTAGTGAGTCTGCCATTTAGTGAATTGTTACGTCTGTGATGTAAGATTATTTGGGCTAAGTGGAGACAAATTTATTATAGTACGCTATAAATTGGACAGTTTACTTTTTATAATAACAGGAGCCTCCGCCATCTTTATTTTTATCTTATTTTTACAATGGCTACCCAAGTAGGGAAGAGAATGCAGGTGATTCCAGGGAAGCATTTCCACTTGTCTGAACCACACTTTACCTGCTGTCACTTAGGGGCCCCGAGCTCTGGTTGTTGCTGGCCCCAGGCCCCCCTGCATGGGTGGCAGCTCCAAGTTGGAAAACCTCATTAAGAGGGCAGCTAACTAAAACCCCCTGGGGGGAGGTTTTAGTGTTTGTTCTGTCCAACACTCCGAGTTTCACAGAAACAATCTCCTTTGCCAAGTCTGCCCGTGCCGTGAAGGTGCTGAAGGAGTGCATCCGGCTGAAGCCTGACGACGCCACCATTCCCCTCCTGGCTGCCAAGCTGTGCATGGGCTCCCTTCACTGGGTGAGTGCCGTGGGCTCCGGGCAGGGCAGGGCGGCGGGGCTGCGCGCTTCTGGGCACCGAGAGTGGAGAGTGGTGATTCACCGGCTGCACCGACACAGGGCTGTTCAGGCCTCACACGCCCGCCCACAGGATGGTGAGAATCAGCGTGTGCCCGCACCCCAGGCTTTCCCGTTCCCTGGCACCAGGCCTCAGAAGCAGCAGTGATAAGGCAGAACTGGGGTCCACGCTCAGGTGTACCTGGCCGTGGGGAGGCGACGTGGGACTGCGAGGTGTGTGCTGCTCATGTGCAAGTCCACTGCCTTTCTCCGCTCCTCTGCCTTCCACCCGCCTTCCTCCTCGGGCAGTCTGGTCCGGGTCCGAACCTGGGAACAGCCCCGTGGGTGACAGCGTTAGTGCCCCTCAAACGTGTACCATCTACTTCTCACTGGAAAGTAGGAAAGTCAGACCGATTACTGGTTTTGGTTTCTTTTCTCTGACTTTATATCAAAATTAGTGATAAGGAGAATTCTCCCAAAAGATGGAGGGACCTTGCTAAGGGTTTTTTTTCTTTTTTTTACCATTATGGTCCTTGCTGCTTGTTTGTCCTTCCCCCCGCTCCCCACACATTTATTCTCATGCAACGGGGCAAAGGTAAGCCTTGTGAAGAAAGGGTTCTACCTTTGTTCAATTTTACTCGGTAAAATGTGAGAGAAAGAAGACGTTCTGGAAAAGCAGGCTGTGGCCGGAAACAGGCAGCAGTGAAGGTGCGGTGTGGCCCGCGCAGGTTTCGCCCGTTTGGAGCCACGAGGCCGCGAGCGCAGGAGCAGGGCGGGTGGGGGGGCGCCCGGCCCCTCCGTCTGGAAACGCCGGTTTCCAGCTGTGACCCTGGGCACGCTGCCCAGCAGGGCGCTGTTCCGGACCGTGGCACATCTGTCCACAATGCCTAAGATGAACTACCCTTTTTTTTTCAAAGATGAAAGCAACACATCTCTTCTGTTTATGTTTTTTCCATTTTTATTATTAAAACTTCCAAACACCACAGAAGTAAGCAGAATAATGAACGCCCATGCCCTGTCATCCAGCTTCAAAAGCATCAACGTTCGCCATACTTCCAGGGAACAGGCCTTATTATTTTTGCCTCTAATCGCTGTGGGGAAGGCCTGGGTGTGGGTGTCGTTTACGGGTGCACGTTCTCTCTGGTGTGTGCTGATGCAGGTCCACGTGCTGTGTGTTGTAAAGTAAAGAGATGGAGTTTTGACATTTTTAACGGGCTGTGGGAAAGAGAATCCAAGTCTAAGTGGATTCATTATGTTTAAAAAAGTGTGTGACCCAGCCCTGGCTGGCGTAGCTCAATGGATTGAGCGCGGGCTGCGAACCAAAGCATCGCAGGTTCGATTCCCAGTCAGGGCACATGCCTGGGTTGCAGGCCAGGTCCCCAGTGGGGACCACATGAGAGGCAACCACACATTAATGTTTCTCTCTCTCTCGTTCTCCCTTCCTTCCCCTCTCTAAAAATAAATAAATAAAATCTTAAAAAAAAATTAAAAAAAAAAAGTGTGTGACCCAAACACAAAGCATTTCAAAAACTGTATTATTTACATACACGGGGTAGGCAAAATAGGTTTACAGTTGTGAGTGCACGACGCAGAGTTTATTACTTTGTGTTAGTGCTTACTGATTATTCCTTTGTACTACGACTGTAAACCTACTTTCGCCCACCCCTGTATCTAAAGTGCACCTTCTGAGTGCCCCGCCCGACCTGATTGCAGAGCCAATAGGAAAAGGGAAGATGAGAAGGATAGGAGCCCTGCCAGGTGTGACAGTGACTTTGGAAAAGAGGGCAGAAAGAAAACTTCAAGGACAAAAGGCAAGGTAGGAGTCCCAAGGACTGTTAGGCTCCGAGTTGAGAACGTGGAGTGACGGCCAGAGTGGAACTGGGAGATCTGGGCGTCGTTTTCACAGTGACTCACGGGACTCTGCTTTTGGCAGCCGGCGGTTATGGTAACTCGTGTTAGAAACTCTGCAGGTGGTCGTCGTTTTTAATCTGCCTGGTTTTTCAGTTGGAAGAGGCTGAGAAGTTTGCCAAAACGGTCGTCGATGTGGGAGAGAAGACGTCGGAGTTCAAGGCCAAAGGCTACTTAGCTCTGGGGCTCACGTACAGCCTGCAGGCCACTGACGGTGAGAGAAGCCCCACCCCGTGGGCTCCGTGGGTGAGGGCTGGGCTGCCCATCTGCACCGCAGGACTCCCATGGTTCCCTCCGTCCTTGGGGGACGCACACACTGGGTCGTGGTGGCGTGCCATCCCATGGGGCCTCGCTGCTGCTGTCCTTGTTGCTTGGACTGTTTAGAGAACAGGAGGCAAGGGACCAAGGCCTTGTGCCAGGGCTCCCAAGCTCTGCTCCAGGTGCAGGGGGCTGGTGGTGCACAGGTGGCCAGCTCAGGTGGTGCACAGGTGGCCAGCACAGGTGGCAGGTGCAGGGTGGTATCTGTCGTGAGGTGCAAGGTGAGTGGGGCGCCCTGAGAGCCGATTCACCTGACCCAGCCTGTGCCTGCCTGTGCCCCAGCACTTGGTTGTCTTGTCCTGGTGCGAGAGGATGTTGGGTCTTCGGCACAGGAATGCAGAAGAGTCCAGGGCCAGCCACTTTCCAGAAGCTCCCCTTGGTTGGTCAGCACCCGCCCCTTCTCCAGGTGTACACTCTAATTCACGGATGTGCACACGTGCAGTGCGACAGCACACCAGACACCCATGTAGCGATAGCACACGTTTTGGATACGCTTAGGGTTTTCGTGGACAGGCTCTGGCTAAAAATGTTTCGTACGCTTCATGAAGCTTTCAATGAAGTTTGCAGAAAGCATAAACCGATAAATTGTTTTTTCTGGACTCTGTTATTCCTTTAAAATTTATTGTTGAACATAAAAATATTCAGAAATGAATGTGAATGAATTGGTCGAAGGCACATAGCCTTGTAGCCCCCACCCTGCTCAGGAGCCAGAGCCCGGCCGCACGGGGGTGCTCTTCGTGCGCCCCTCCCACTCGGTCCCGGGGAGAAAATACTGTCCCGACTTTTTAATGGCGCCCGCTCGCTTCCTTTTTCTGCATAGTTTTGTTATAGCATTTTTACAAGTTACCCCAAATTTTTCTTTCCTCTGCTTTAAAATTTCAAATGCCCTGGAGAAGTGTTGCCTATCTGTTGATTCTTAATAATAGATTTTTTTGCAAATATTTTATGTACACATGAGATTTGGCAACACCCAACACATTATTTTACCTACGGTAGGCTTTCAGGGAAGTGTCAGTTTAATGCCATACATTTATCCATATCGATTCTTAGTGTGGATGCTACCCCTAATTAGCCATTACCCTGGGAGAGTCGCTTGACCCTGTTGGGCCTCACCGTGCATTCGTGACTCAGTTGGGCCCCTCCGTGGTTCCCTCTGGCTCGGCGGGTCCTGTTCTGTGAGCCAGGGGCTACAGGCACAGCCAGCTCTCTGGGGCAGCCTTCGACCGGCCTCAGTGTGCTGTCGGGATGGGACCTGCCCCAGGGCACTCAGTAGATAAGGGCCTCCTCCAGTTCCAGCCATAAACAGGCTCCTCCAGGACTTTCTCGCATGCCCCAGTAAAAAGTGCCCTTTTAGTTCCCGCAACAGACTCCAGGGGATCCAGACTCACACGCTGTCCACATGGAAAGTGTTGGCTCACAGCAAGACAGCCTCACGCAGAGGAGCCGATTTTCCTGTTTCAGTATTGGGTTTGCGTGGTCAATACCTGTGGTCATCTCCAGGTATCGAAGGTCCTGTCATTGCACAGTGTGACTTCAACTGGCCTTTCCAGGCATCAAGCTAGTGGCCTGGGCCAAGGATCATAGCTTCTCTGTGCCAGAAGCACCTCTGAAGGCCGTCCGGTCCGATTCCATTGGGGCTTGATTATCTTCTCTGCCATTGGGTAGAGCCAGGCTTCACCCAAGCCTGTGCTCGAGAAAACAGGCATCATCCCCTCTGGAGTTCCCAGACGGTCTTTGAAAGATGGCCCCCTACGCCTGGGGGCACTAAGAGCGGCCTTGCAACTCACACTGTCCCCTTGACATCATGCCACATGTTCCCAACGAGTACCAGGGCCTCGTCCTCCATGGTGCCTGGGACAGCACTGCGCTCACAGGCCCCCGGAATCTGTTGCTTATAATCCAACTGAATGTACAGCTTTTGTGATAGCTTTTGTGTTTGTTCAAAACTCCACGATCTTCCATGCCCCTGACTAACTGAACCCTCTTCTCAGCTTCGTTGCGAGGGATGCAGGAGGTCCTGCAGAAAAAGGCGCTCCTCGCGTTTCAGAGGTGAGTGGGAGTTCATCTTTTCGCTCGGCTGTACAGAATGACACCACCGTATGATAAGTATAAAAGGCAGAGATATTTATAAAGATTATGTAAACAGTGTTTTACCCCTGGGAGCGTTCGTCTGAGCACTGATTATACTGTATCAGAACTCGCTGCATCGTTTGTTGCCATGTAAATCTGCGTTTTTAATCTGTTCCTCCATTGGGCACATTTTATCAATTCCTAATAAAGCAGTTCAGCTCCAAGAAGACAGATACTTTGTATGTCTAGGGAGATGATTCCTTTTATTAAAGACATTTGTCATCATCTAGAAAAGGGATCGTTTCTTTCTAGCTTTTTTTTTTAACCTGTCAAGTTGCAGATTTTTATATTAAGAAGTGAAGAGGCCGGATTTTAAGACAGTCTCTGAAATACTCTATGACAGTCAGGCTGGCCCGCCCCCTCCAGGGGCCACGCTCCACAATGCCTTGTGCTCGTCTGTGTCCGTGCTCTTTTCATGAAATCTGGAGAACGCTTTATAACCAGCGAACGCCTGAGTGTCATAGTGTTTGTTCACACCCCTTATGTAACCTCATCCTCACCCGCTCCCCGTAAGGCAGACAGGACAAGGAGCATGCTCACTGCAGGTGAGGGACCGCCATGCAGGGCTGGGAAGAGTTGCCAGAGTCACATCTCTGTTGAATGGTCAGGATAGACTCAGGGTTTCCTGACTGTCACCAGCCTTTCCGGTGCCCGCCACACCACACTGCCCTCATTTTATTCTTATTGCAGCTATAATAAATCACTGCAGTGAGTCATTGCCTGGAAGTACAGGCCCATGATGTCAAATCTCTAATTGCTATTGATCCTTTCACTACAAAGATACCCGAGTCACATTGCTTCCTTGGAGTTATATTAGAAACTTAGTTACTTGCCCCCAAGTGTCATGAGGACCTCTCAATACCTACGAACCTTTGTCAGATCTCTCTCCTAGAGCCGGGTTGCCGCGGCTTTGCGCCCACGTGCGTGACCCTCTTTTCATGATGTCACCCTCGTGTGGTTCCAGTCAGTCTGAACTCTTTCATCTCATTTCTGTGTCCCACCAGGCCGGCCCGTGGCGCCTCGCCTTGCCGGGCGCAGAGTGGTTAATGACAAAGGGTACCAACTGACTTCCACAGACAGAGCTCCTGTCTCCGTGTTGAGCTTCTGCTGGCACTCTTCAGCAGGGGAGTGTGGGAAGTGTTTCCACTTCAAGTGATTGGGAGCTTCCAGGTCTCCAGTCCCACTCTGTCAAACACACACAGCAATGCCTAAGAAAGTGGTCACCGCATCTAACTGGCCCTGTGGAAACAGCCCTGGCGGTGGTCCGCCACGAGGCATCGGAATTCGTGGCTTCCTGTTCTGTAACAGCTGTGCCCTCGGCCCGAATTCCTTTCTGTTCCTTTGACTTAGGCGTTTAGGTTGGAATTCAAAGAGATTTTTAAACCACTAGTTCGTGTGGGAATGAAGAGTAATAAAATGCTACTCACCTACGTGATTTATTGTGGAAGGGTAAACTAAATTAGTATTTGTGTGAAATAAAGAATATTTTTCAAAAAAATAAAATTATTTTGTTTCAAGTACACATTAACTAGGACTGTTCTAGTGCATTGTAGGCTTAATCTGTAAGGAAAGATTTTAAGTAAATATGAATGATTTGTATGGCTCCCTAAATGTAAATGGTATTTAAAAACCACTTGGATGAGAAGTACTTTTTTTTTTACAATGTATTTAAATTCCCTCCCCACGATGCTATTTATACTATTGTTTGGCAATTTTTGTTTAAAAAGAAAAAAGTGCCAATGTAGATGTAAAAATTAACTCAGTTTTTCTAGAGTCGGAATTCAGAAAGGTTCACAAAGGTTTGTGAAGGCCTCCCGCTTGCATTTCCGCATCGTAATATTGAGGCCCTCGGCTGTTCGAACGGAAGCTCGACCCAAGCAGCGGGACCAATTCATTTGCCCCGTTCAAAACAAACAAACATGTGCACAGTTTTCTGAAGACGCCGAACTGATCTGGGGGCCGCCCCTGCGCATGCCCGTGCCCCGCAGAGAGGAGCCTGGGAGCGGCGGCAGGGAGCACGCCACAGAGACCTGGCGCCCGGCACGCAGGGGTCTGGGCTGCTCCGGGAGGAAGAGGTGGCGTGCGTCATTCGCGTGCGTCATTTGCGGTTTTCGCCCGGTGTGGTGCGCAGTCTCACGTGTTTGTCCTCTCTCCCCGCCCCACCCCCCGCTTGAATTTAAGCCTGAATGTAGTGCGCTTTGTGTGTATGGAGTGATCCCCGCCCCCAGTTTGTCAGGAACTGAGCGGTGTCCCGGACCGTGGGACTTTCAGGGCTAAGCCCAGGGAAATCCTGGGCAGACCAGGACGTGTTGGTCATCCTGTGTGTGTGTCACTAATGGGAAGTTCCTGAGTGGTAGATCCGACCAGGTTTGCACTTTTTTTTTCTTACGTGAACAATACACCAACCACACTTCTGCTGTAATCTGGACTGAAGGGTACTTCCAGGAGAATGGACCAAACGAGGCAGTAGGGTGATAGAGTGGAGAGTCCAGGCCTTGGAGTTTCACTTCTAGCTCTGTGTCTTTCGCTGGATGGTCTTGGACCAGATGCTTAATAGTAGATGCTTTGTAAGTTGTAGTTGTTATTGTTACAAAGTGTGCATCTTAATGACCAGGGTCAAAATTGACCAGCTTTTTCTATATTGTCAGTTTACTTCTGGAGCATGTTGGAGAGTCTAGGAGAGCACTGGGGTGGACCAAGGCGTCCTGGGTTGTAGACAGGTGGTCTGGGAGGCCTATCCCCTGCTGTGTGGCAGCAGCCAGGCATGCTTCTCTGGGGGGAGAAGGGATGTTCCTCAAGGAAAGGCATTCGCATGGTTCATCTCCCCAGCAGTTGGCACAGGCATCACATAGGGACTGAATAATGTGGGCTGGTGGGTAGATGAATGGATAGATGGGCAGATGGATGGATGGATGGATAGATGGATGGGGGATGGATGGATGGATGGATGGGCAGATGGATGGGTGGATGGATGGATGGATAGATGCATGCATGCATGGGCAGATGGATGGATGGATGGATGGATGGATGGATGGATGGGGGATGGATGGATGGATGGATGGATGGGTAGATAGATGGATGGATGAGTGGATAGAGGATAGATGGGTGGCCTGGTGACCCAGCAGTCTAACAATTCTTTATTTATGGACAAGAAATTAAATTAGGGGGTGTGGAGCTGCTTTGACAAGGGAAGCTCTTAGTGAGCACCCCGTGGTTTTTCTTAGCAGCACCACCGGACACCCGCTGTATGGGAACGGGGTTTATGGGATGCTTTGTATTCACATGCGGGGTTCAGCAGGCTTGCAGTTCTCAAGAACACGGATGACTTTCCTCTCACCCGCGCCGCTCGGCGACACCTGCCGAGTGGTCAGCCGTGGGCACACCAGAGTGGTTCTGCCACAGGAAGCATGGCTGCTGAGTTGTTCTGCGCGACGGAAGCAAGTTTTGAAGAGTCTCATGCAATCGACACCATGTGCTTTTTCCTGTTTTGCTGGGCATTCTTACTTTCTTTCCCCAACTAAAGCGGTCAGTTTAACTCATTAGCCAAATTACAAAAATGAGATTTTTGAGCCCTGTGTTTCAGTCGTGCTCATGAGGAATCTGGCAGTTGGATATCCATCATTAGCCAAGTCTGCAGGTCTTCAGATGTTGCCCTAACGCACCCAGAAAGGCCAAGTTCTCTAGCACTGCAGGGTTGGTCCCTTCAAAGTGCTGTGGCTAACAGTTAATAATCATTTGCTGATGCCAGCGTGGGGCCTGAGGTCAGAACCATCCTTATCCATCACCCCAAATCCACCAGACTATTGCCAGCTTTTCACTTGGTTGGCATTGAGTAGAAGCAACCATGGGTCTGATTTAACCTCACTTTTGCAAAATCTGAACCGGGCTGAGAAAACGAGGAGGAATTCTTTTTTGATGGTTGTAGAAACCTGGCTTTTTATTAATTATGAAAGAAATGAGATAAAATAAAGAATGCTAAATAATTCACTGTCTCCTCATAACTGATTTTGTATTCATTTTCCCTGAATAATGGGAGAGACAGAAACCGTGACATCCCAATCCTATTTCCTACCAGCACCAAAGGGATAACGTCTTTGACGTACAAATTCATGGGAAAACCGATACTGATGAAAGAGTAAAAACTGGAGCATGCGGGCAGAAACGAGACATCCAAAAGGGCCACGCAGGCAAGCAGGCTGAGCCTCTTCCCCAGGGCGAGGCGAGTCCCATGGCTGTGTCTCGAGCCAGCGTCACTGGTGAGGTAGCCAGGGAGGCGACCTTAGGTGCTTTGCTCTCAAGAGCGATGAAAGGACAGAGACCCCCTCGCTCCCTCCGGTCCGCCCACCTGAGCTACCGCGTTTGCCCGGACAGTGTCCCAGATCGTCGGACTTGGCGTGTTTCTAGAAGGCAAACACGTGGACGACTTTGTCGTGTTTGTGCCCGCGTGCCCACAGCAGACGGACACTTCCATGAGGAGGTCTCACTACCGGAGAGAGCCATCCTTGGCGTGGTTGCTGCCACTGGCTCCATGATGATTTGGCTGGCTTCTTTATCCCGAGTTTGCTTTCTGCTGCTAGAAGACTTCCTTTAATCACAGGATGTTGACAGAAGAGCGTGAAGGCTTGTTTGCTATCCGGGCCCTACCGTTTTTAATTAGTCTGCTCCATAGTGTCTTTTAAAGAAAGTATGTTTGTTTTCTCTTCCCTCCAGGCTTTCGGCGCAGAATATGTTACATACAGTCTCATTTTGAGTTGCTCTTGGTGAACTGTGATTAACTTTCACATAAAAGCAAGGATAACCACATTTGCAGATCATTAGGAGGCCAGCACAGCTTCTTCCCATCTGGCGTCCAAGGCCAGTTAACAAAACCAAACCCAGGGCTGAGCCACAGCCTGACTGCCGGAGTTACATGGCCGAAGGTAGCAAGCTGCCTGGGACTTGGTAGAACTTGGTAGCTTCAGAGGACTGAATGAGTAGCCTTCTTTGCTCCCTACAGTTAGCCCATCAACAACCAAAACCTCGTTTTACAAGCAAAGCCGGGTCTCGATTTTCAGGTCGTTTCTCTGAAATCCAGAAATTTGGATGAAGTAGCGGTAAGGCCAATCCAAAACTTAACCAAAGTAGCCGTCACCTTAGCAAGCGCACCCATAGCCTCACGGTGTCCCAGCGTAACGCGAGGGCCTCTTCCGTTCAGCATGCCCAGGGTCAGAGCTCGGGGCCCGTGGATTCTCTGCCTGCGGCTCGGGCTCGGAGCCGGCATCACTGGCTGCCCCTTCAGAGGCAGGGCCAGACTCAGAAGTATGCTGCTGTGTCATACCTACGTGCAGAACAGGGGAAACGCGTTGCATTTGCCAGTGAACAAAGGCGGAGTGTTTAAACGAAACAGTCAGCAGTTAAAGATGTGGCCTTGGTGTAAAAATGCAAATGTGAACGCCTGTTTGAGACCCTCTCCCTGGTGCTAATGGCCGTCACTACTCTTTCAGGGCCCACAGTCTGTCACCTACCGACCACCAAGCAGCTTTCTACCTGGCTCTGCAGCTCGCCATCTCCAGACAGGTCGGTTTCTCGAATGTTTCCTGAATTGGGTGCATGCTCTTCTTGGTCCGACTCCTTCGATGCATCAGGCTGAGCTAGCAGCTGGTCCTCCACTCACCCCAGGCTGACCTGGAGCCGGGGCCCCTCCCCACGGGATGTGGCCACCTCACAGCGAAGACCCTGGTGTTCTGGTCAGTTTGGGGGCCGGCTGTGAAGACATGCCAGGCTCTGCTTTGGAAGGGTCAGTCCCTGGATCTGAGGGCCCACCTGGGGTCGGACGGCAACATGGGCGCAGCACTGGGTGTATACTCTGAACTGAGGAGTCGTCCAGGAGCCCGTGTCCCCTGCCCGCAGAGCCCAGTGCTGAGCCCTCAGCGTCGTGGGAATTTAGTCATTGGTCAGGGCTTGGGTGCCTTTGGGGTATCGGTGCTCGGCAGGGAGATGCCAGGAGACAGAGACAAAAGACACCAGTTCCTCTAAACACGCAGAAGGGCAACAATTCCACACAGCGGCTCCTTGAAACAGGAGAGTCGACAATGTTCTTAGAGGAGGGACAAACTTTGCTGGCCTTCGTCTTTTCTTTGGCAGCTTCCAGAAGCTGCCTTTGCCATTCTCATCCCTTCCCATCCCCTCCCAGCTGTTCTGGAGACTTTGGCCACACGTCCGCCTGCCCACCAGGTGCAAGACACTGGTGGTAACCCCAGCACATTCCTGAGTGCTGACTGGGGGGTGAACGGAAGGTCACTTCCCCAGACATGCCATTCCCCTGGCAGCCCGGGCGGTAGGCATGCGTCCGACTTCCCAGAACGGTGGCTCCCCCCGGGGACCTAGGGGCTGAGCAGACCCAGCCCCCTCCTCAGCAAAGGTCCTCTCACCTGGCATGGTGTGGCTCACAGCTGGGCTGAGCACGGGCTGCTGCCGCAACAGCTGAGCGCTGGGGACTGGCCACCTGGCCTGTCTCCCCACCGGGACCTTCTCTCCCCTCCTCCGCAGAGCCTGTCCCTGCAGCGGCCTGCACTTCTCCGTCTTCTTGCTCTGCTCTGCCGGTCAGTGTCTCTGTCACTAGACTTGAGGTTCAGCGGGGGCAGGAGCCTGTGTCCATCATCATCGCTGCTTTCCTGGGCAGCTGGGACACTGCCCGACAGGTGGTAGGCACTCAGGGATACTCATAGAATGAAGGAGCCAGCTCTGAATTCCTTCAAGTCAGCTCTCCCTTCAGGGCATCTTTTGAACCCTGGACCAGTGCGTCCCTGATTGCTCTGGTCATCCCTGCACATCGGCACCATGGGTGTCCCCTGCCTTTTGGCCCTCCCCACAGTGCCGGGCTGGGTGCTGTTCACACTGCCCGTGCTCACCCTGAGGGTTGTGCCTCGTGGGTGTGAGCGGCCTTTGTGGGCGCACAGCATGACAGCACCAGACCTTGGTGGCAGCATTTCCCTGCGGACCACGGGCAAGGGGCCTGTGGCCCCCTTTCTTTAGAGCCAATGCCATTTGACTAGGAGCAGAGGGTGGGAGAGGAAGCAGAACCCCTGGTGCCACATTCGTCTCAGGAGGTCAAGGGTGGGGTGACCTTGCTCAAGTCATTTCATCTCTGGGCTCAGCTTCTTCCCGTGAAGGAAGGTTTGGGCAGACGATCTCCCTTCTCGCTGCAATAGCCATGATTCTATGGCTGCAAGCAGAAAGCCTCCATGGCCAGCATTTATAATTAAACCCATCAAAAATGGAATTTCAGCAAGGGGAAAAACAAAAGTCGTGGCTTCCTACTCACGAGTGAGTTTCCGAGGGTTTGGGAAGGAGCAGGACAGCTGAGAGGGCGTCCAGCAGAGGGGTCCCAGGACCAGCGGTGCAGGAAGCTCCAATCTCGAGCTCTCTTTCAAAACCCAGCTTCAAGTCCTAATTCTCCCTAGTTACTGCTAAACCCGCATGGAAACCAGGGTGTCCACTATTCATTATGTGTGCATTTTACCAAGCATTATGAAGAGAGACTGGAACAGCTGCTGTACATTGAAGGTTAAAGCTGTGTCTGGTCCTGCTTGGGTTTAACGTGGCATTGCCATGTGTTTCTTGGGCCGAGTGTTTGGGCTGTAGTTTGGGAAGGTGTGGGGTTTCTGTTTGCTGGTGTGTTTGTCCCTGATGTCTGATGGAGCACCAGGGCAAAGAGACTTGGACGGAATCACAGGTGTCTGATCACTTAGAAAGCTCTGTTAACACTTTCATAACCTAAGCACTTCCATTTCAGTCATACTTTAAAAAATGAGACCTGTTCATCCGAGGCAGTTTAATTCCACTAAAAACCTCTGGCAATTTCTCGGTGCCTCCATTTAGTGACATGATCTTAAGCGTGATCAAAATGAGATCCGTTTGGTGGGAAAAGACAAAGGGTGTACATGGGGAAAAAGAAAAGATTTGGTACTGGCAGTCACACCGAGAAGCATCGCTTCATTGATTGGACTGGGCGCGAAGACAGCACCCGCTTTCCCATCTGCGGTGAATGTCCCGGGGCTCCCGCAGAGGCTGGGCCTAAAACCGGAGGGTGGTCCGGGGCGAAACGACTGTTGAGGGTCACAGAGAAGCAGATACGGAAATGGTGGCTGTGTGTGCGTGTGCGTGCGTGTGTGCGTGCGTGTTTAAAAATTCGTCCTGGTCGCGTTTCCCACCAGATACCAGAGGCTCTGGGGTACGTGCGCCAGGCGCTGCAGCTGCAAGGCGACGACGCCAACGCCCTGCACCTGCTGGCCCTCCTGCTGTCCGCGCAGAAGCACCACCACGACGCGCTGAACATCGTGGACATGGCCCTGAGCGAGTATCCGGAAAACTTCATGTGAGTGCGCCCGGGCTTTTGTTTTTCCTGACTCGGAAGTTACTGAATTCACTCTCCCGCCCACTTCCTGCTCGCTGCTCTAAGTCCTTCACAGGCGTCCTGAGGGTGGACGGTACAAAATCCCTTGCACTCTTTGTGTTTTCTTGATGTTCAGAAGCAGATGTGCGGTTGACTCTTGGTGATGCGGAGGTTAGAGGCGCCGGCCCCCGGCACAGTGGAAGCCTCGCAGAGAGCTTCCCAGTCCCCAAAAGCTTAGCTACTAACAGCCTACTGATGAGAGAAGCCTTATCCATAAATAGAAACAGTTGATTACACACTGTTTGTATGCTACATGTAATATGTACTGGGTTCTTACAATAAAGTAAGCTAGAGGAAAGAGAGTGTTATTAAGAGAGAGAAAATACCTTTCTTTACAGTGTTTACTGAAGAAACCCTGCATAGACGTGGACCCTCGCAACTCAAACCCGTTTGGTCCGAGGTCAGCTGTAGTCGGCGAGCCCGTCCCCATCAACTTAAAGCTCTTTATCCATTTTTCCGCTGGTAGCCTTGGGGCACACGGGGTGATGATCTCAGATGGTGGCGGGTGAACAGTTTTATTTTAGTAGTTATCTATTTTTAAATGTACATTAGAAACATATAACTGCATATCAAAGTTTGATTTCAGAGAAATTATCACTCAGAGGGAGACCAAGAGTTCTTTAAATGAGTTGACTTAAAGTCAGTTTAAAGAAAAGCATTAAGAAAATACTGGTCGATGCACCTGGGACTGGCAAACGTGACAGGGAGCGAACTCCCAGGACTGGAACTTGGGGAAACAGTGTTTCGGAGCCTGTTGGGCCTGCGGTCACCGGGGCTTCTGCTGGTGTCAGACGGTTGTTCCACTTTGGCAACTTGGACCAAGATAACCTGGCCTCTCTCTGCCTTGGTGTCATTCTCTGGGAAATGGAATTCCTTAAATCAGTCGATCAATATTTGTACGTAACGTAAGAATTGTCACTATAAATGGCCCTATGTTTGAATTATCTGCTTATCGCTTCCTTGGAATCCCAGAATCCAGGCTTGCTGGTTAGGCTTTGCTGAGGAGACCTTGTCTCTTGGGCTACTCGGCTCCTATTTTGTCCTCCGTGGGGTAGCTAGGTAACCGGTACACAGCGGCCAGAAACAGTAAACAGTCCTGCATGCCAGGCAGGTTCCAATTGTCGAAGTGGCAGGGTCAGCGGTGGGGCGGGGGCGGCGGGGACAGGGGGGAAGGAGGGAACGGAGCTCGTGGCCCCCGCTGCCTCTCTTCACTTCCACGACATAAGTGCGGTCGCAAATTTTAAGTGGATCCTCTTAGTCTCGGGCTTGATTTCTCTGCCTCATCACCTCACTGTGTTTTCCATCAGTGAGTTTCAGCAGCTCTCCTTGGAAAATCAGTCCACACATTTCCATTACAAACATTTCATTGTCTCCCAGTGAAAAGAGCACTTCTCTGCACCCCAGCGAGAAAATTCTCATTATAATCCGGGAGGCTCTGAGGAGAGATTTCTTTTGTAGGTTCAGCTACTTATGCAGAGCGAATGAAAGAGGTTTGCTGCAGTGTTTGCTTCTTGCAGATCTCAAACTTGCTCTTTTGCATACGGAGTGTATTTCTGGATCTTATCTGAAGCCCGTCAGCCCATGGAACCTTAAAGCAGTGAAAGCACTTTAAAAAACCTGCGGTCCTCTACCCATCAGTAAAGCACCACCTGATGCAATTAAATTCAGTTTCATCAATATTTATAAAGCAGCCTTCCCTGCCTCCCACCACCCCCCCCCACCCCCGCACCTTCATTAGATGTGAGACTGCATACACAGCCTGGGGTGTCATCCAGAGCCAGCTTGTTAAACTAGCAGCCATACCGCATTGTAAGCAGTAAACAGTGGTGGCTAATATGGCAGTGCCTCCAAGTGACAGCAGCTGACAGCCTTTTCAAGCAATATAAGTAAGGAACAGCAGCAGAGATATTTGAGGAATGCAAGCCTGTTATTTTAATGTTAAGCTGTAAGCTCAAAAAAGCAAAGCATATGTCAGCAGGTCTGAGAGCAGCCGATGCCTTGTTTGCTTTTTAAATATTTGTATTTCTTCCTTTGTGATAAGAAACTTCTTCCTGAGAATACTTGATTAAAAGCTGGGCCGGATGCAGTCGGTAGACCCCATGTGCTGTCCCCAACCTGGGTAAAACGTCCCAGCGCCAGCCTAGACGAGATTATGTGGGCACCTGTCGCGTCGTACTCCCCTTTGGCTTGTGACAGGCTCGTCTCCAGCAGAACCGTAGACACTCAGAAGCGAGGAATGCCTCGTGTTCCATGTGTCCCCCCGGCCATACCTGCCACAGACCGAGTGCGTAGTTGACGTGTGGTCAGCACCTGCCTCGGGCCTGTGTGACCCGTGGCCCGTGGGCGGTGTGCAGCCCAGGATGGCTGTGAATGCGGCCCGATACAAAGTCATCAATTTATTTAAAACATTATGAGATTATTTTGTGATTACGTGTGGCCCAAGACAACTCTTCTTCTTCCACTGCGGCCCAGAGACGCCAGAAGGTCGGGCGCCCCCGTGTGAGCCCTTCCCACTGGTCAACTGCTGCACCCAGAGTCGGCCCCGCCAGCCTCTGGGCCCGGTGCAGAGAACTACAGAACTTTCTGGTCCCCATTAAAGCTTCTCCAGGTACTTAAATACCAACTTTTATCATTCCACGTGAGCAGCAAGGATGGACACAGAGAGGCCAGAACGCCAAGGCTGTTTAGCTGTCTCAGAGCATTTAAGGCATTGGGATGGATGCCTTAGTCGTAATCATTACATGGTAGTCATTCAGTAATTCATAGGAATTATTATTATTATTACTAATACAGTGTTTTCAAATGTGGTATTCTAGAATCTTTTAAAATTACTAAATATTAAGAAGAAACAAAAAGACTATTTATTAAACATACTTAAAATAATTGTACAACTAATATATGTATAGCCCTTCTTTGTTTAAGAAAAAGAGCACGAATCCTGTCTGCTTACCTCTCGCCTCACCGTCCACCACCATTCCGAATGGTGTGCTGAGCAGTGACTTGTGGTTCTATCTATGCCATATACGATCGTGCTCCTAAATAGTAAAAATGTTCAATTTTGCATGTTTACAGTTTTTAAATGGAATCGTACCGAAAGTATCTGTATACTGCTTGCTGTCATTGCTTAACGTTATGTTCCGAGGTTCGTCCGTAGCGCACACAGCAGCAATTTATTCATTGGTGCTTGTGAATAGCTTTTATTGTGTAAGTATACCAAGATTTATTTTTCTAGTCTGCTCTCAGTGGGTACGTGGGTTGTTTTCAGCTGTTAGGAACAATGCTGCTGTAAACATTCTCACTCACATCCCCCGACGCCCAGGAGTAAGCGTTTCTTTAAGCGACACCCAGGATGAATTTGTCGGGTCAAAGGGTATGTGTAAAACCTTCAAACAATCCCAAACTGTTTTCCCAAGCGGCTGTGCCACTGTGCACTCCCGCCAGCAGGGCCTGGGGACCCACCTGGCTGCAGACACCAACCCTGGGTGTCGGCAGACTTACTTTGGCCGTGCAGTTGCTGGTTAGCGGTGTCACGCTGTGAGTTTAAGTTGCGTGTCCTTCCTTGTTGATGAGGTTGGACGCCTGCCTATGAGTCTGTTGGTCATTTAGCTTCTCTCCTTTGTGAAGCACGTGTCGAAGTCCTTTTTCTGACTGGGTTGTCTTTCTCATGCTCGTTTGTGGGATTTCTTTACAGATTAGGGTGACGTGTGCTTTCGTTGGTGGTGGTTCTATGTGTTGCAAACACCTCCCAGTCTGTGCTCACTCTTTGCTTTCTCTTACTGACATCCTTTGATGAACGGAAGTTACTGATTTAAAAGTAGTCGAATCTCTCAATGATGTCTCCACGGATAGTTCTCCTGTGCCTAGTTAGAGACCTTGGCCGTGTCCAGGATCGCGGAGATAGGCCCCTAACCTGCCTCCTGGAAGCTCTCGCCGTCTCCGCTCTGAAAGCCGGGGGTTCGCCTGGAGCTGACCACTGCACCTGTGTGCGGTGTGAGCGACCCGATGTCAGTTTTCCCGTGTGATGCCCAGTTGTCCCGGCACGCCGTGCTGAACAGATCCCTCTCCCTCTTGCTCCGCCGTGCCACTTCTGTCCTGAATGTCCACGCGAGTGGGAGCCCGTGTCTGAGCTTTCTGCGTGGTTCCACTGGCCACTGTGCCCTCCACTGTGTGTGCCCTTGCTTTCATCACCCTGCCGCTTTATGCTCCGGGGAGGGGGGTCCCTCCCAGGGCAGCAGTCCGGGCCTTGACCAGCCCCTCACAGACGTGGCGTTTCTGCCGAGGAGAGTCCTCTTTAGATGAAATGCTGGGATGAGAACTGGCGGTTTGTTGCTTTTTGTCTTTGGAAAATATGTCAGGTAGTATCGGACTTGCCGCGGCACTGAGAGTTTGGGAGTAACTACAGTGTGTTGCTCCGGTTCAGCAAGCCCCGCGGTGGCTGCTGCGGGCTCTGCCACGGCTGCGTTCTTGCCCCGAAACAAACTGTGCGCCTTTCGTAATGACACATTTTTAGTTGGCTTTAACTTTACTCTTCCCTACTTAAAAAGAATGCCTACAGGTCCCTTTTCATGTGCTCGAAGAGAGGGTATCAGGTCAATAGCACACTTAAGAAACCATCCCATGTTACTACAAAGCGCAAGAAAGTAATTTTGGAAACCTCTGAAGGGTCCGAATACCAGGGGGTCATGATCGATGTTCGGGCAGCTCTGCCGAGCGCGTGTCCTGCTGCAGACGAGGCTCCGTTGTATCCTAAGTCCTGAAGCTGACGCTCAGTCGCCTGACGGGAAGACAGTAGCCTCTTCCACAGCACTCTTCTCTGTGTGTGGTCTTCTGCCCTGCATATGTGAAAGCAGACTCTGAAACAGTCACACTTGTTTTTACACCAGCGGAAGTGAACTCCACGGAAAGAAGTGAACATACATAACGCTCACTCACTCACGTAGCAATCATGACCACTAGCATTTACACACGGCTTTGTTAGAGGCAACTACTGTCAGCACTTAACACATTTCAAATAGTTTAATCAACCTCAGAACTGTGGCAGGTAGTACTATCCCCATTTTACAGATAAGGAAGCTGAGGCACAGAGAGGGTAAGTAGTCTGTCTAAGATTATGCTGCTAGTTCATGTACCTAGAAAGTGGTGGAGTCGTGATTTGAACCTGGGTCGTCTGGCCTCCGCCTCCACACCTGTGCTCTCAACCTCCGCCTCCGAAGCACTCAGCTCCTGCCACAGCGCAGGCACTGTGCTAGGCCCTTGGGGTGCTGTCCCCACTGCCAGCAAGAGGAAGATGGTGAGTGCTCTGTGGGAGCCGCCCCCGCCGGTGAGCGGGGCTGTTGTGCTCTCCCTGTTAGTCTCAGCACCGAACTGGAGAACGTGGTCGGCATCGCCCTTCACTTGAGCGAGCTCTGTATCTGGTTTAGAAAAGTCATTACTTGGCAGGTCAGACATCACCTCCTTCTCACTCTGCCCCACACACACTCTCTCGGAGAAACTCCACTGAAGTTGGAATAGACTGGGGGGCGTTGTGGTGCAGTGCCTGCTGAGGGGCCGGGGGTCTGGGCCGTTTTCGTGTCTGAGCGCAGCGATGGAGCGATGAGCATGCCTAGTAAATTTGCATTTGATACAAGGTTGCACCACAGGGAAAGGAGCATTAAGTTAGAGAAGTGATGTGTGGATACCTGAAGGGCATCTGGGAGGGACGGGCGTGAGGTCACCAACCCAGGGAGGCCAGGTCCTCGCATGCAGGTTGGAAAGCAGGGCTTTCGGCCAAAGGAGAGTGGGTGGCAGCCTGAAGGGCCCCCCAGATCAAAGCAAATTCAGAGGTGCAGTGGCTAATTCAAAATCCACTTTCCAAAACTGAAAACAACCTGAATGAAAAGTAGGCAAAGGAGTCAAATGGAATTTCTCTAAAGTAAAATGGCCAATAAGCCTGTGAAAATACTCAACGTCACTAATCAAAACCACCGTGAGATGCCACTTCAGACCCATGAGGGTAGCTGGTATTTTAAAAAAATAATACTGAGTTGGCAAGGATGCAGAGAAAATGGAGGTTTTTGTGCTCGGCTGGCGCCTCTGTAAAATGGTTCAGCATTGTGGAAGACACTCCCTCAAAGAATCAACAGTACATTATTATACGATCCATCAATTCCACATCTGAGTCAGTGCTCCAAAGAACTGAAAGCAGAAACTTGAACAGATACTGTCCACTTACGTCCATCGTGGTGTTATTCATAGCGGCCACACGGCGGAAGCAACCCACGTGTCCACTGAGGAATGAGGGGACCAGCAGAACGTGGGGTCTGCATTCAGTGGAATATTGTTCAGCCTTGAAAAGGAAGGGAATTCCGACGCACGGAGGAACCGAGAGGACGTAATGCTAAGTGGAGTAAACCAATCACAAAAGGACAAAAACATACTCTTATGTGAGGCTCCCAGAACAATCAAAATCACAGGGGCAGGAAGTGGCCAGGGCCTGGTGGAGGGAGGAGTGGGGGTCATTGTTTAATGAAGACAGAGTTTCAATTTTGCAAGATGGAAATGTCCTGGAGATGGGCGCTGGGGACGGTTGCACACCAGTGTGAATGTACTTAATGCCACCGAGCTGTGCGCTTACCGATGGCAAATTTTACGTATTTTACCATAGTTGCTTTTTAATCAGCTTTCTGGCCTCTCCTTATTGACCTGCCTGGTGGTAGAAGGTTTGCGGCATTCTTGGAAGGTTGAATATATAGACGGTGAAGGCCCCTTCCGCCCCGGTGTCCTGTGGCTCTGGATGGTGAAGCCACAGTTCTTCCGGAGGGGACATCCTGACACTGGAGACAGGCTTCCACCACACCAGCCCAACTGCGTAATCTTTCCGTGAGGTCTGGGGCCTCTGGGGTTGCCTTCAGGAAATGTAGGTGCTTGACTCCCCCCAACCCCCACCAAACATCGATGAAAAATCGCCCTGACTGATGTGGCCCGGTGGGATGGGCATGGTCCTGCAAACTGAAAGATCGCCGGTCTGATCCCCAGTCAGGGCACATGCCTGGGTTGCGGGCCAGGTTCCTGGTTGGGGGCGTGCAGGAGGCAACCGATGGATGTTTCTCTTGCACATCGATGTTTCTCTCCCTCTGTTTCTCCCTCCCTTCCCCTCTCTCTAAAAATAATAATCTTTTTTTAAAAAACATCAGTGACTTAGAAATGGAAACATGCGTTTCAGAGGCAAGGACAGAGGAACTGGAAAGAGAAAATGGAGAAGAAATATATTTGGAGCCAAGTTGGTTCATGAGGGGATCCTTCTTTCTCTGGGGCCAGGGCAGCCGTGACCTCACGGGGTGGGGGGGTTTGCTGGCCCGTGTCCCTGTGACCAGGACAGGCGTGTGAGTGGCTGTTTGTCCCCAGTGTAAAGCCCACACAGGAATGTCCAGGCCCAGGAGGCCTGGCAGGCGGCCTGGGGAGGAGGCCAGGCTTGGGCAGCCACGTCGAAGCTCCCTCCCCAGGGGTGGCGTGCAGGTGGTTCACTGACTTAGTGCTTTTCTTCACAAGACCCCAGGTGCTCCTAAATGTCATTCGGCAGTTCGAAGCAGGGAGAGGCCTCCTCAGACTTCCTGCCGGGCCTCTCCTGTAAACCTCCTGACCCAACTCAGGACCCGGCGTGCCACGGACACTGGTTCCTGTCCGTGCGCCGTGTGGCTGACGCTGACGGCCCCACGCGTGTGTCCACCTACGTGTCTTCTCTTGTGCATTTCGGTGTTTACTCTGCCCAGTGCCACCGTGTGATAGAAAGGTGGTGTCGGCCTACTGTGAGGGCATCACACAGAGCGCCTCCTAGTGATGACCCGGCCAGCTGTAAGGAAACGTCAGGCAGCACAAAGACAGGCGAATGGATGTCAGGTCATTCGTAGCAGTCTTTTGCATTTTAAGGTAAAGTTTACTATTGACAAATAAAACCAAAGCAACGGAGAGCAAAGAAGAGAAAGAGGAGAATCTCCAAATCTGTCCGATTGTTACTCTCGTGGGGACCCTGAGCTGAGAACGGCTGGCGGGGGTCCGTGACCCAGCGGGAGGTGATCAGACAGACTCACTGTCCTTGGGGCACCCCCGAGTTCACGGTTGGGGAGCCCCCCGCTTTCTGCCAAGCGTGAGCCCAGCGAGGAAAGCACCATCTGTGCCTCCGCACGGCCCACTGAGCCTCGTGGGGGATTAATTTGGAGGTGCCGAGTGCCTCAGAAGCAACGAAGATCACCACCGTGCCCAGCGTCCCCCCACTGTCGGGCATAGGACTCTCTGTTAGCACTTAGCCCCCCATGGACAGAGGTCCTGCCCCTGGTGTCCCTTGGCACCACCGAGACAAGCCGAGCAAAACAAAGCCGAGCTCTCATTGCGGCCCGAGTGAGGACACACAGGAGGCTGAGACAGAGAAGCCCGGATTCACAGCCGCAGGCTTCTGGGGCGGGGACTCAGGACCCCCTCGGCCTCCCAGGCCAGAGAGAAGTTCTGTCCGTCTCATGTCCCAAAGAGCAGGTCTGGCTCCCAGCACCCTGCAGTGTCTTCCTCCCTGGCCCTTCCTGCCTGCAGGTGGGAGGAGCTGTTTCTGTCTCACAGAACTTCATGGGTCCCTTCTGGTCTACGCACCTTCCCTTCCAGGTCTGGGTGAGGGCGGGGAGTCCCATCTTTTTGACACCCGCCATGGCTGCCGAATGGACCCCAGTGTCTCATTTCTTCACTTGGGCTCCCAGCCTCAAACTCGGGAATGTGGGGAAATTGGGGCCAAGGGAGCTGAGTCAGAAACAGAGACAGGGACACATGCCAGAGAGACGGCCTTGGGGCAGCAGCAGAGCAGTAGACCCTCTTCGGTTCACCGCCCCCCGCCACCCCCCATTCAGAGACGGCCAGTGGCTGTGCGGTTCAGGAAGGACGGGCGATTTCTTCTTACAGCCGGGGTCTGAGGGGAAGGCTCGCCACCAGCTCCGCTGTGCTCACCAGCCCACGCGCAGCCCCAGGGCGGCTCTCTGCCCCGCACTCACTTCGCACCCTCAGCCCCTGGGCCGGTGCCTTGTTGCTCTGTGGACGGTGCTGCCTTCAATGACTGCCCTCCTGGAGGCGTCACACTCGGTCGGGCACGGGAGCAGGTCCGCACAGCAGGTGTTTTCCGTGCGACCTACCTGTCCGGGTCGGTTCCAGCTTAGTGCTGGCTCTAGGACGGCAATCGGATTACCAGCTGAAGCAGGAGCAAAAAATGAGCCAAACTGGGGTTTCTTGAGGTGATTTATTTCAGCTCAATATGTCAGTTGTTTGTTCTAAAAATACCGCTGGAAGGATGGGGGAGTATTCCAGATTGTTGACACTTCGACTGAAATGAGAAGCAAAATGTAACTGATACGGGATCTAACAGGAGCTCCTGCCTGTCAGAAAGAGGAGGCCAGGAGGCACGGCCGAACCCTCTGGGACCTCGGGGACCGTCCTGGCACCTGTCACTCATGAGCAGCCTCCCCACCAAGAACGAGGGGCTGCTAAGTTCTGCAGAGACAGGCGTCTGCTCCTGGTACCTTCTTTGGCTAAGTACGTGTGGTGGCAATCTCCCCAGCAACCAGCAGACCTGAGAGCCTGGGCTGGGGTGACAGTCACAGTGACGGCAAGGCCATTGTGGAAGAAATGCCGAGCGACCTGCCCAGACGTACAGGCACATCATACCGCGCCTCCCTCGAGTAACTGTGGTCAGACTTCTAGAACTCCCTCAGTGGTTCAGAGCTCCCAGACAGATGTTGCCAGGGCGCCACCAGGGTCAGTTACCCAACGGGGCTTTGTCCCTGGAGGGGGCGGGGACACGAAGAGCCCTGCTCATCACACCCTCCTTTGGTGGCTCCCTTGGCAAACTGACCAGGACTCAGCGTGGGCTTTGGGGGTGTGTAAAGGGAACCAGGTACTGAGACTCGATCCCTGAGAAGCCTGGAGACCGGGGTTTCCGTCTGGAGGCCCATGAGCTGAACCTGCGGGCAGAGTTCCCTTAGGTCTGCGCACCTGTCAAAGATGCTGGGACGTGATGCCTTTGGAGTGCGCTGGCACAACGCCAAAGGCTCCCTGGCCCTGAGGGGCGCCCAGCACAGGACTGACTGCTCTGCAGGCTGTGGAGGCGCCCTCCGTGTGGGTGGCAGTGTCAGTGGTGCCCCTCCCTGCAGACGCGCAGGGAAGGCCTGGACAGGTTACAGCGCAGCCGTCGGAAAGCCAGCCAGGGCCTCCCTCCAGAACGAAGGGAACTGCTCTCTTCAGGGTCACGGGTGGGGTGCCCTTCGTCTGTGACCTTAATGTAAGTGGCTGATCAGAATTCCCACCGAATTTAAGAAAGGAATACTCCCAAAATTCTTATGGGAAAGAAAGAAATACATGTAGAATTTCCTAAGTGTAGGGGCTCTGGGAATTCTTTCTTGGAGGCCTTTTAAAAAAAGTCACACCGTCGAAGGTTAGGACAGAGAGTTAGGAACTGGTTGGCAACTCGCGTGGTGCTTCTTGAACTGCAGTTCGCACACGGGTCGCCGGGAACCTCGTCCCGGGACGACTCTGGCCCCTGCGTCTAGAGCAGGAGGGATTCCACGTTGCTTGCCAGTTTCCAGGGCACCCGCCCCGCACTGCACCCTGAGCAGCAAGCCAGTACAGGCCCTCTCAAGGCTTTTTCCAGCTTTCGGCTGATTGGAAAAATTCATATGTTTTTAAATAAGCCAGTGAAGAACGTATCAATACAGCAATGAGGGAAACCAGACCACCAAAGAAACTGTGCTTTCTGTGTGACAGATGAGCAGGCAGACCGTCCCTCTGGGTGACGTTTATTGAACATTCACCATTAGTGAGACCTGAAGCAGCATTTGCGGTCTCGTGGGAGAGTCCCATGAGCTGGCTCCACGCCCCGCTGTACCTTCCAGCAGGTGTCAGGGGGTCCTCAGGGTGGTCTGGGCTCTGGGGCCTGCACAGCCGTAAACCCGGCGTCGTCGGCTTGCCTGCTGGTGACGGGACCCCATTCCGCTGTGTCAGGCCTGGCAGCTCACAGGCCGGTGAAGGCACTGATTTTCAGTGACAGTGATCCAGCCCGGGGTCCGAGGCCGCTGTTTGCAGAGAGCAACATCTTCTGCAGTCTAGCTGCTTGGGAAACCCAGCCAGGAGAGCAGAGGCTCCGGGGCTGGCACACAGTAGGCCCTCCGCAATGTTGGTAACAGTGCATCGAGATACATTTCCTTCACGAAAGCCACACTGGCACCTGGAAGAAACCCCTCGCTCCCCTCTGTAGAGTTGGTTAGGCGTATCCGGTAACACACCTGTCCCTGCCAGGCAGTGGGCCGCTTCTCCATCCTGTCAGACTGTGTTCCCAGGTGACTCACCTGGCTTCCAACTGCCATCTCTCTCCTCCTCGTCACCACGTGCCTCAGCACAGCCCTTTCACTTCCCTTACCTCTCTGACCCTGGGCTGCCAAACCGCCTTCTTGAGGTAGAATTTAATTTCAACACGCTTGCCCCGCCCCATCTATTATTCCGTTTACCTGGTGAAAGGTGCTCACCGCCCTGTGGGTGCTTGGCAGCCATGCCCCTGCAGCTCCCAGGTCAGGCTCCCCGGAACCGAGAGTCGGGGACGGTAGTCCGGGCGCCCCGGGCAGACGCTGCACGCTCTGCTGCCCGGCTGGTTTGCACGCCTGCCTGAGTTCATCAGACAAAGGGCAGGTTCCTGGCGTGCTGAGCCCGAAGGCGACTGCACGCACGCGCACGCAGATCGGCACAGAAGAGCAAACGTTCGAGGTTCCTGCGATTTCACTTCTGAGTCAGCTGCCTTGAGTACAGCATTTACAGCTCTGCTAATTAGTGAGGGTTTTGTGTTTTAACACGCTTGTTTCTTCCTACTTGCACTTAATGAGTGTGCTTTTATACTGCCAAATCAGATTGAAGGGAATTATTGCTCTAGTGTTTCTCTAAACTTTTCTATTTTTTTTTCCCTTCAGAGGTCTTCCTCAGAAAGCTTTGTGAGACATATTAGAGTTCAGAATTTGGAGATATCTGCCCTTTTAGCTCCGTCTCGGGCCCCAGTCTTAAATCCGAGCATCCAGACACGATGGCTGAGTTCCCCGTGGACGCCACACCTCCCTGCCTGGGCTCCAGAGTTCCACCGGCCAGCCTGGACACCCCCACCCCCTCGCCCCAGCGCCTCTCCCACCTCAACCGTGAAAGTCCCACTTTTTCTCTGGTGTCTTCATGACCCCCAGGCAGAATCTGTCTGCTTCCTTTCGTGCTGCCCAAGAGCTTTATTCAGACGTGTTTGCATTCATCCCATAGCGTGTGAACATGACACTAGGCCGTGAGCTTTTGGGAGGAAGCTACCATGTCTTATTCCCCTTTGGAGCTTCAGTGGCTTACTCGGCGCTTTAAAAGTGATTGACAAAAGGATGAACAAATTGCTGATCAGGCCCTGACATATAGGTGGGCACCTGCCCAAATGTGGGATGAGTAAACAGATTATAAAAGCAGTTTATACATACGAGATGAGGAAGGAGGTAGACTCTGCCTGAGGACAAGGGTCATGGAAGATGTCAGACAATGAGACGCTCATGGTCGTGGTGGGAGGGGCACTGGGGGGGGCCTTCCAGGCAGGCAGGTGGTCACCATGCGCTCGAGCCCAGGAGTGGCATCTGGAGTCGGGACGCAGGGTGGGGCCCAGAATAGAGCTAACCTAGATGATGCACTGGTGGTGAGTGCTGGTGGTCGGGACAGTTTCCAGGGCATCAGGAAGGTTTCCTAGGGCTGATCACTAAACATTAAACCTGGCTGACAAGGGGACACTTAGATACATTCCCTAAGGTGCCCAGTGACGTCACAA
The DNA here is from genome assembly GCA_028533065.1 of Trachops cirrhosus. NCBI lineage: Eukaryota > Metazoa > Chordata > Mammalia > Chiroptera > Phyllostomidae > Trachops > Trachops cirrhosus. The sequence continues at coordinate 186,119,807 of CM052538.1, read as the reverse complement.
TGCCACGTGGCCCAGAGCTGCATCTGGACGATGAGAAATTCTTCCTAATCTCTGTCCTAAGCCAAACATGGCTATCATTTGAAGATTCATCTCACCCTGGCTGGTGTGGCTCAGCAGGTTAAACACGGGCCTGCAGACCAGAAGGTTGCTGGTTTTACTAACGAGGAACTAGCTGTATTTTGTACCACGTTTTACTCCACACAGCAGCTAACACAGCTCTTTGCATATTTCAGGGGGGTAAGTATTTGGCAGCGGGTCAGAAAGTGCTGCGAGTCTTCACGAGTGTCAGCAGTGTGCCGAGACTATTTTAAGTCGTTCTCCCTGGTTTCTTGTTTGGTGCCTCGGAGTCTCGCGGGTCTGGGTTTGCGTTTCTGTTCCACCAGTGACTCGCAGCGTGAGCTGGGGCAAGGGCTGCACCCTCCACCTGACTTGCGGGGCCGTTGTAAGGATCAGTGGTTAAATATTTCAAGTGCTCGACAGCTGCTGCTGTTACTATGTCACTTGTCCTGAAAGCAGAAGTTTCCCGGCTATAGCTTATTATTCCACAGTAGCGAGCTCTCGTCCTTTCTGGAATTGTATTTCCATTTGGAAACAGATAACTCCTATTACTTAAGACTGGCTTCGGGAAAGCGATGCTCTTCAACCTGAATCTGGAAAGATGAGTAGGTACTTAAAAAGAAGTGGATGGAAAAGGCATTCCAGGTGGAAGAAAGGGCATACGCAAAGACCCAGGGACATGAAGAAGGGTGGCGCGTGGAAGAAGGTGACCGTGGCTGGAATGGGGGATGTGCAAGACAGGCAGTGGGCAGACCAAGGATAAGCCCGGGCCGGAGCCAGGAAACGGAAGGCATTGCGGGAGACGAGAGGTGGGGGCTGTCAGTGACAGAGTCCCAGTGATACTTCTGCAAGGTTCTCCTATTCTCTATTCATTTCCCGTAAGTTTCCAATGAGTCTCTAAACAAAACAATTTTTAATGAGGTTGGTGAACTGTGAGCCAGGGACAGGGTATAGGAGTAGGCCGTTTTCCCAGCAGGTGACTTCTTAACTCAGAGAAACATCTGAGTTTGTGGTTGGACTCGGGGCGTGGCCACTAAACGGTCTTGCCCAGCACACGCGGCCGCCCTCTCTGAGCCATCGACAGCTCCACGTACAGAAATGCCGTCGATGCTGGTTTGCCCCAAGTGTTTCCATGTCTTGCTCTTGTTTTTGCGTCGGGGTTTCCCCGGTAGGTGGAGTCTCTGACACCTTCGGACATGGGCTGCAGCCAATGAACCCTAATCATGGTCTGCGTCCTCTCCATTCCTGTACTGGGATGACACACACCCAGCCGGAGGTTTTCCAACAGTCTTCAAATGGGCAAGCAGCGTTTGGCAGACAGGATGACTAGTGTCTCTTGTTCTGTCGTAGGCATTGTCTCGGCCTCGTGCACAAGCTGAGGGCTGGGGGAAGGTGACAAGGTGACGAGGAGTAGTCTCTCTGAGGCGGTGCCTCGTCTCCTGCCTTCACTCCCTGGCTTTGCTTCCCCTGCCTGCGCCTTCCAGCCTCTTCCCTCTGCCGCGCTCTCTCATGCCGGTCCTCCGCTCCTCTTTCCATCATCCGTGCTCAGAGTCCCGCTATTGTTCTTCCTGTCTGGTTCCCTTAAACCCAGCCCACACCTTTTCAGTTCCACATCCTCAGTCAAGTGTTTGAAAGCTGTTATTTCATGTTAATTAGAAGTTCTTTTTCCAGCCAAGAAGGCTGGCACAGACCTGTTCTCCCAAGCTGAGGCTTGGGATGGGCGCTGGCATTCGGGTACAGTGAAGGACTCGCGGATAATCACTCTCAGAGCCTCAGCAATACCTGTGCAGGGAGACCCTCCCCACCTGCTCGAAGCCCTCCCTGGGGCAGCCACCTTCCGAGCTGGACTGAGCCGGAGGAGCTGGGGCTGCCTCCCGCAGAACATCAGCACAGTCCTGGGTGGGGTTCCCCGGCCAAAACCGCTCAGCAACCAGCCCTCATTCAGGGGCGCCTCTGGCCTCCGGTCGGTCTCCACCAGAAGTGGACAGGTGACCCTTTGGCAGCGTCTCCTTCCATGGTAACATGCTGACCCCAGTTTGGTGGGAGATTCCAGTGGAAAAGATCTACCCCCTTGTGAGCTCATGAAGACGACATCAGCAGATGACAGCTTCTGGCTCCTTAAAACCCCTCCAGACACCCTGAGTGGCCCTCCTGCCTTGTAGGTGGTCCTGGAAAGGCCTCAGGGAACTTCCACGAGAAGCTTTTGAGCAGAAGCCTAGTCCCGTCCTCACGCCTCGGCTCACTCTTAGTGCCCAGCCGCTCGTAGGTCAGAGACCTCTCTCTCCTCATCCCTCTCCTCACCTGGCTCGTCGTTGCGTCAGCAGGCTTCTGCAAACCCGGGCTTGAGGACACTGCCACCCGACCCCCTGGGAGCCTGGAGCAGCCCCTTGGGTCTCCTGGGTTCCATTCAGAGGGTGCGGGTGGGGCCGACTCATCCCTGAGCTTGGGCAGCGGCTGGTTAGCACTCATTCCATCTCGAGGCCACAGAGGAAAAAGAGGCTTTTCTCCTCTAAAGTGCCTTCCAATGAGGTCGTTACATGGTGCGTGGCTGAGGACTTCTCCTTTATGTCTAACTTAAGTCACTAGAAACACATTTCTTTATCTTCTGTGACTTACAGAGAAAGTAGTTGGTGAGCAAATGCTGACTTAGGGCCCGCTGACCGCCAAGCGCAGCCCTGGGCGCTGTGGAAGTGAGGCCCGAGAGAGGGTTGGGGCTCTTTCATTGAAAGGGAGGTCGACACCCCTCCTGAGCAGGGGTGTTACAGAGAGGACTCGGATCGTGTTTGCGAAGTGCCAAACCACGGCCAGGCACATGGGAGGCCTGCGGGAAACAGGAACCCCTCCCTCTCTTTCTCTGCTTATGGACGGCACACACCAGCTAGTCTGACACCTGCTGAGCAGAGACTGTCCAGGAGCGAAAGTGGCATCGCTCTAGGTGAATTTAGGGAGAGTTAAGGAGAGACGTGGATCAGGAGAGATCAAGGCTGAGGACGTGGCCTGTATGTTCGTAGCACTAGGAGGGGAGCACGGCCTCCGGCCAGGGAATCCTGTGGGCAGGAGTGAAGGGCCCTTCCCTCAAGATGCACAGAACGGGAGGGTGAAGGAGGAGTGGCCGGGGGGACGAGGTGCCGTAAAGGACTCCATGCGGGATGTTGACTTATTATGGCAGACAGTAAGTAAGGAGTCCCTGTCGTTTCATGAGCTAGGAAGGAAAGTTATCTTAGGAGGCCTTTATGAGACAGGTTCGTAGAGCCAGGCAAGTCCAGGGACAGGAAGTCCATGAGGAAGGTGTTGGGCCCAAGCCGGGGCTTTCACGGGAGAGTGGTGGAAAGCCCAGGACCAAGGGGGCTGATGTCCGCAGAGGGACATACGCAGGTTTCGGGATGGAGTAACATGGGGGGGCGGGGGCCAGGAGAGAGAGAAGGGGCTGAGGTTAGCACTCAGAAGGTCTGGGTGGAGGGGCAAGCTGTCGGCGGCAACAATACAGGGACGAGGTGGTGGTTACGGAGCAAGCTGCTGAAGTCCTGGCCCCTAAGTAGCAGGCCGGGGAAGACTTGAGCGGGGAGGCTGCCGGCCAGGTGCCCCTTCCTCCTGTGCCCTCAGTTCCGGCCTTCCCCAGCTTATGAGATCCGTTCACCCGCACGTGATGAGGATCGTCGTGGAAGGTTACCTGTAGGTATTTACAGCAACTAAGTCCATCTCCTGTGTAATTTTGTAAGTAAATCAAGGTCAGCTTCTAATGGATTTTTGAAGTTTCACAGAGAAATTGGTGTTGTCCTTTAAAAGTGTGCTCTTCATGGAATCCCTGTGTTCTGAATAAAACGAGCCACTCTGAATCGTTTCACCTGACCACCGCCAGTCAGGTGCCTGCGTCTGCCTGCGCGGTGAGACTTGGGCAAAGCCCCAGGTTGAGCTGGGAGTTCTGGAGCCCTTGCCCCTGCTCCCACGGCTTCCCGAGGTCGGGGGAAGCCTTTGGACACCCGACTCCAGAGTGAGTGCAGTAGCTTCCGCCTCTGAGCCAGGCCGCTCCGTTCTGTCTGGGTGGAGGCCGTCTGGTGCGAGTGCTGTCTTCTCCTTTGTGTCCCCGCCGCAGACTGCTGTTTTCCAAAGTGAAGCTGGAGTCGCTGTGCCGGGGCCCGGACGAGGCGCTCCTCACCTGCAAGCACATGTTACAGATATGGAAGTCCTGCTACAACCTGACCAATCCCAGGTAAGAGGCCTGCAGGGACTGGCACGTGTGGTGTCTGCACGGGTCCCTGCCCATCTGTGCCATCTCTGACCGGCACTTAGCAGGCACTTACTCTGTCACCCTAGTGCCCTTCCAGGTCCCCAGATACAGCAGATGATAGTGGGGGAGCCTCCTGTGCTCCAGCTTTAAAGGGATTATTCTCCTGGTTGCTGATGAAGCCACCGAATCCTGGGCTTCTTTTGCTCTTGTTGCCACAGCAACCCGCTAGGTTCAGTTCATAGTTGATGCTTGACGCAGATCCCAGCTCCTGGGGTTATGAATGCGACAAGACAAATTCACATGGACTACTGAGTCCTGTGGAGGAAAAGGGACGGTGCGGCTACTCTCTCAAGGGGAGAGCACCTCGACCCTTGCCTTGACAAGCTTTTATTGGGTTCAATTTGCACAGGAATACAGGGCGTATACATAAAGCTCATCGATCATTGTCAGGCAGAAATGATTAAACAACAGATAACATTCAAAGAACTCTGAGGGCTTATTCTGAGTCAGGGTCAGGTAGTTAAAGGGCCATAAAACTTTGGGGAACAAACTCACTTCCTGCTTGGACCCTTACATTTAAATTTAGGGCATTAGCAAAGTAGGTTTCATAGGATTTTAGGCATTCTTTCTCAGGCCTGATCACCCTAGGGAACCCACCCTTTCCAGCACAGGGCCGCACCCACCTCCAGCATTGTTTCAGGCTTAAGTCAGGCAGGGGAAGTAAGGCAGCCAAGAGATTAGGAGACTTCTTGCAGACAGAATGAGGACTCAGGCTATGTCAAAGCCGAGGAGCGAGGGTCCATCATCACCCCCTTTTTTTATAGCCCCCAAGCCCTTCCCTGAGGGCCCCTTCTTGACCGTGCCTGTCTTAGGTCATCCCTCCTTTGAGGAATCTTACCGATCAGGGTGAAGAGAAAGGGACAATAAACACCTACAAGGAAGATAAGCTTTGTCTCCTAAGTGGCTTATGGTCCCAAGGTCCTTTATTCAGCCTTAGCCATGGGGGGTTACAGCTTCTGAAACCAGGCAGGGCAGTTCCCAACAGATGCCTATCCGATGATGTATGATTAGACTGGTCAGCAAAACAGGGTCCAGCACAAATAACACTCCTTGTTTTATTGCAAAATCTTTTATTACAAAATCATAAGCATGTAATTCTGTAACATAACAATATCACTCTCAGGTATACCAGGTGACATTTTAGGTGAAATGTTCAAACTTAAACGATAAACTATTACACCCGTATTATCACCCTGCCAACCACATTGAAGTAGGCCTTGCTTCTGCCCAACCCTATATGTTCCAGATGGGATTTTTACAGGAATATTTAAAAGACCTACATGGACAGTGGGGATACCGCCTGCCAAGGAGAGCAGAGATTGCTATTGGCATGAGAGTTTTATTTTCAAAAAATTAAAGTTATGATTCAAACAGAAATTAAGCCTGAATTAAAGATTTTATTTATTTCACTAACTGAAGAGGGAATTGGTCAAATGTTAAGGCCAGTTCAAAGAAGAATTTGAAAAATAGATATGCTGGAATGAATTTGCAGAATAATGCAGAAACAATGTCCTATAGGACAGTAAAATATATTTGAGGTTATCTTTTCCTCAAGGCGGAGAGAGTATCTTGACCGGATGAAATTCGTTCGCCTTGCTGTCAGCTTCCCACAGGCTCCCTCCGCCCTGCAGAGCCAGTGCCTCCCCCTACGGAGGCAGACACTCTGAGGACGGTGGGCTGTCGACCCCCGGCAGGCCCCTGAAAGACACCGGGGGGCCTGTCGTGGCCATGTTCAAGTCTTGGGCAGTCTGCCCTGCCGTGTGTCCGGAGAGTGAGTGTGCCCTGCCCTGCAAAGGAAGCGTAGTGACGGACTGGGCGGCAATAGTGCAGGAATTCTAACAACTGCTCATTCGTTCGTTCAGAAGATGTTTCAAGCTCATCGCAAGATGTATGGGCAGCCCCCACTGTGCTCTTAAAAGTCAGGAGCCTAGAAGTCTATAAAACCCAAATCCTAAATGTGTAATAAGCATGTGATTTGCCCAGTCCAGCCCACCAGGAGGCAGGCACGTGATCTGGGGGCCGTGGCCTGCCGCTGCTGGCCCGGGGAAAGAAAAGCCCGGATGGGCCGTGGCAAAGCAGCAGAGGGCAGGTGGGGTTCCATGTGAGCTTTCGTTTTACAAAAGTTTCTGCAGTTAAAAAAAAAAGAGAAGGTCAAGATCAGGGCCCTGTGAAGAGGATGGGTCCTTGCGAACTGACGTTAACAGAGGTGACCCAGGCCCACGGCAGTGCAGCTGGCAGGGAGGGAGCACGTTCTGGAAGGCCACGTGACCCCTTGCAGAGCTGGGAGCAAGAATTAGACAAGAGTTCCCTTCCTAACCATAGCCTATGGCGCAGCGCCGTCTTCCTCTTGATGAAAAGATAATCTTCCCTTTTGTGGGTATGTTCTGAAAATAAAGATCATTTTAATTTTAAAAAGATTCTACTTTTCTCAGTCTTTAGGCAGAAATAGAAAATGCTCGTATTTGTGCTCCCCAAAGCCCCTTACTCGCAGCCTGTCAGAAGCAGCAGGCCTGGGGGGCGTCTGCCGCCAGCCCAGCCCAGCCCAGCCCAGCCCACAGGCGACGCGCCCGGCCCGCGGCTGCCTCCCAGGCTGCAGCGCGTTCCTGTGCCTCTGCCCCCTTTAGAAACGAGAACATAAACCCATCAGCTTTCACGTTGCCAGCTTTCCTTCAGTTCTCCACACCTCACCCACCTCCCCACATTTCCTCCCACTTAGCAACCAAGAATATTGAATGTGAGGAGAAAAAAATAGCAGAATTGGAAAGCTTTTTAAAAATACTTAACCAAATGCCTGGGCTGTGTCCCTGCTTCCTCCGTTTCCTGAAGGATCGCTCAGGGCCAGAGCAGGGAGGCACCTTGGCTCCAGGCGCAGTGTGGGTAGGGGGTGGGTAGAGGGGGACCCGTCACAGAACCGCTCCTTCCAGCTACTCCTCCCTCCAGCTACTCTGAACACCTTGAGGGGAGGGGTGGTAATCCAGCAGTACCTTATTGAGGATATTCCTGTTTGTTTGTTTTTTTAACTTTATTTTCTCTAGGATATAAATACATGTTTCTCCCGTAGCCCATACCATTGTGCAAATTTAGACATCCCAAGAATGGTCCGGGAAGACAGGATCCTGGCAATAGAATAAAGCCTTGGGGTCAGGGGACGGTGTCGTGACCAGGGACAGCACACGTCGCAGCCCTCCAGATAAGGGCAGCTCTGGGCCCAGCGGCCTTGGATCTGCGATCAGGTCACGTGGGGTTTTAGAGAAGGGTAGAGTCGCGTGAACAAGTGCGTGAGAATTATCCCTGCTTAAAAAAGAAAAAATGAAAAAAAGAAAAAAAAACACGGAGCAGCAAGCTCAGTCTGGGCAGGAGGCGGTTGGTTTCCACCTGGAGAAGGTCCACACCGACTTCCCAGCTCAGGGCGCCCTTGTTCTGGAGCCTGATTAGTTGAGAGGAGAGAGGGGCCCTCTGCTCAACCTGCCAGCTTCCCATGGCTCCCCTCCCCACACCCCAGCTCCATGCTGAGGCTGGCGCAGGCGTCCAGAGCACAGAGGAAGACACGGGCAGGACCGGGGCCAGACTGAGAACAGACCCAGCCCCACGTTCTCTGCAGCTCGGCCCTCCTCTTCACTGTGCTTGGAGGAGGATCCCTAGGCACGGGCCACTGCGCCGAGCCGCAGGCAGCTTGCAGAGAGCATTCCCCCTGCAGTCTGAGAGCAAGATGGTGCGCGGCATTCTCTCGAGTGTACATTTGGCAAGGCGTCCGTCATTTTAGAAGCCTGGATTTATTTCCCTACATCTGCGGTTCCGCTTACATTTAGGATAGAAATCTGTCTCGTGTTTTGTCTTCGTGGTCTTAGTAGTCTCTGACGCCCCCTCCGCTTGTGCGTTTTCACCTGGCCACTCGACACAGGGTGGCTTCTGAGCAGACAGCCTCTGCAGAAGGCCCCAGCAGCCTCCCCGGGCTGAGCGGGCCAGCATTCATCCAGGCGCGGCGGCAGCCCTCCCTGAGCAGCGCCGTGCGAGGCTGTCCGGTGACCTTCAGCCCTGGGCGTTAGCCTGGCTGGGTAACTACCATCCTCCCCATTTCTCCGAAAATAAAAGGGAAGCTAAACAAGACTAACTAACCTGCCCAGGCTTCCCCAGTTACGTAAGTAGTGGCGCTCCGAGTCAAACCCAGGTCTGTCTACCATGGAAGCCCCCTCCGCCATGCGTGCCGCCTCTCTGAGCGGACAGCCAGCTTCTTTTGTTGTTGTTTCTTGTTAACCACTTCTTTCCCCCTCTTGTCGCTGCCTCTTGGCCCATCTCCGTCATGCAGCCACGCGCTTGGAAGAAAATTTCTTTCTTCCTAATTCTCATTTCAATCACTTACTAGTGAGTAGCATTTAAAGTTGCAACAGTCATATTTTGGGGTAATGTTTTTGTAATGTTTACATTAAAAACACATACACGAATAGACCAATGCTAGAAATATTTAGTCAGTAATGTGATGGATGAAAATTTGTGCGCACTTTTCTATTATCTTCGGCTCCAAGACATTTATTGTCTCTTAGTTGCGGGAATATTTATTAGAACAGTTTCTAAAACACACATACCCAGCGATGTAGTTAAGGATAGGCTGACGAGTCTTCTGTACTGAGGCAAGTTCCCTTCTGTTTCCTGTGGATTTCTCTGACTCCGTCACTGAGTGTGAGGACGCAGCCCGCAAACCACGTTACGTTTCCTGCCAAATCTTGTTTGTGCCGCTTCTAGCAACAGCTGCTGCAGGAGGAAGGAGATCGTGTCCTTTTATTGTAGAATTTGAACTTCCTAACAACAACAACAAAAATCACTCTTAGAGCCCCCAGATTGATAAAAAATGGATTCAAAGAAAAGTATTAAGGTTTCAAACTTGAAAAGACAGATGAGCTTCTTTTTGGAATTTCTTTGATGGAATATCATGACAGAGGAAAAAAGAATTGTTTTTGCTTCCCAGCTTCTTAGAACTGAAGAAAACAGAAGCAGGAGTCCGTATGAGCCACGGTCCCTTAGCTGGGTTTCATTCCTGTTGGTCCCGATGGCCCTCCCGCACCTGCACCGTGCAGGCGCAGGCTGGAGGGGGGATTTGGTGCAGGGAGCAGGCAGGGGTGTGGCCTGGAGGCTGGCCCCCCGCTCCTGCTGGGTCCCCTCCAAGGCGCCCCTTCTGCTCGGGATCACTGGATGGGGCTGCAGCTCTAGCTCTGCCCGAGACCGACCAGAGCGTTGTGCGACCCCCCCCAACCCCCCATCCTCATCTGTTAAACGGGGGCATGGAGCACACAGTCCATCTTACAGGCCTGATCTGGGACACGAACGAGGCCATAGCTGTGACTGTGCCTTGAAGCGTAGGGGCCAGGGTTCTCAGGGACATTCACATCCAGATGTGCGTCAGAACCTTCTGGGGAGCTTTGAGACATGTCGACTGCCCCAGAAACTCTGGTGTTTTTTTGTTCTGGAGTAGGGCCCAGGCATCAGAGTTTTCCAGAAGTTCCCCCTGTGACGTCCCTGCGCAGCAAGGGCCGAGAGGCGCTGGCCTCGAGTGTCCTCAGTTTGCAGGCACTTCGAGGAGGGTGTGTGTGGGCTGGATGCCAGTCAGTCTCCCCATAAGGTGGACGGAGAGCTGGGCTTGTCGTTTTTATTTTTGTATTTTATGATGTTAAAAAAAAGAGGCTAAAATTAGCAAGGGTCTGTGGGTGTGGTTTAAGTTGTGTTCCTCATATTGAATGCAGAAAGCGATCCCAGCCAAAGCCAAGCCAGGAAGCAGGGTGCTTTGTAATAGATGAAAAGGTGCTGAAGAATGTCAAAAAACGCACCCAGAGGTGTTCCAGCATTTCAGGAGTTGGTATTGGTTGATTCTGCTTCCTCCTGCCCACCCTGCAAATGACTGACATTTGGAGCTGTTGTTTTGCAGTGACTCTGGACGTGGGAGCAGCCTCTTAGATAGAACCATTGCGGACAGACGACAGCTTAACACAATCACTTTGCCAGACTTCAGTGACCCGGAGACAGGTGAGAATAAAGAGCCAGAGGGGATGGAACGGTGCCAACGCCACTCTGAGGCCTGCCCCCGAGTGGCAGGGGGCGAAGACGGCCAGGGACTGGGGCTGGGACAGAGCTCACGCAGATCGGTTCAGCTCTCAGTTGAGGTGCATTCTCTCCGGTGTCTCTTTCAAGTGTGTTCATAGTGGGGGAAGGAATATTACATGCCCAGCACAGCTCTTTGAAATCTTTCTATTTTTTCCCCTTGCTCTTAGAGCCTAAAACTCGAAACCAAAATTAGATTGTTCCCATCTCCATCAAGCTTCCTCTGCTTTGCCGTTTCTCCCTGTCGCTGAGACGTCAGACCTAGCTGAAATCCAGGTTCGCACCTATGGACACATACCTCCAGCAGGAGACCCTGAAGGGAGGCAGGTGGGCTCTGAGCCTCCGAGGGTGCTGTCCCCACAGGGAGGCCTGTAGCGCTTTCTGCCTCTGAGCAGGTGTCTACATGCCTTAGTCGTTTGCCTTCCGGCATTTGCCTAAGCACGGAGAAGTAAACACACCTCTGTAGTGTCCAGTACTCCAGACGAGCAATTCTAGTAGTGATACCGACTATTCAGTGACAGTTTGGAAAACTCGACAGAACCACCAAACGTACAGAAATGTGCTTCACGTTGAGCCTCAAAGGTGGTTCTGGTGCATCACCTGGAACCTGGGTCCGCTGCCCACCCCCCGCCACCCCGCAGGGGCCTGTGTGAGGCGAAGTCCCTGTCTGGGTGTGCCTGGTCTTTTACAGGCTGGCTTTTTGAGAGGAGCCTCCAGGCTCTGCTGCGCTCGAGCCAGGTCCCAACTCCCGACCAAGCCCTTGCAGAGAAAGCCTGACTCGTGCACAGCCATCCCCTCGGTTGGGGTGGGAGGGGTAGGGCCTCGGGGAGCCGGATGTGGTCCTCGCCCAAGCCCGGCCTCACAACGGCCTGCAGGCGGCGTCCCTGTGCTGGGCGCCCTTTTACCAAATTCAGAGTCAGCTTGAGGAACCCCATCCCAAGACCCTGGGTCAAAAGAACATTGGGCCTTGGAAGCAGCGTGAGTTGCCAACTAGCGCAGCGTAAGGTGGCTGGTGGCCACCACCCAAAACGCAGACTGACGAAACCAGGCCAACTCTGTCCTTACGGTGACCCGACCTGGGAGCAATCAGCCGTCCTGGGTGGGCTTAGATGGCAAACCAGGCAGCGACTGCCTTGGAACAGCACAGCGATGTCCTGCTCACGGGTCCAGTCCTGCTCGAGACACTCTCACCCCCATAGCTGCTAGAATGGGAAGGTCAGGCTGTCAGGACAAGTGACTGCGAGGCGAGACTCAGACACGGGAGAGAAGAGAGAGGCGTGAAGCTTATTACGGCACCCGCACCAGTTCGGGCTGGTTCGGCTGCCGTGGCCGCCCAGGGCTGCCTTCCACCTTTGCCCCTTCCACAGGTCCTGTGAGGACAGCCCTGTGAAATCCGGACCCCCTTACCTCTGCTGGCTTGGACTTTAATTTCCTCCAGCCTTTTATGCCACGTCCCACTGACTACAGATGGTGGCAGAAATGAGTGAGGCCCTTGCTTTCCATTCTCCCCTCTGCCACAGGGGACATTTTCCCAAGGCCCACAGGGGTCCCCTTCTTCGGGTTAAAGCTCGGGTGCCGTAGTGTCCAGGTGAGGTGTGTCTCTGCAGCACAGTTGGGGTCATGGCCCCCTTGTCCTCGTGGTGTTCACGCCCCACTCTCTCTCACTCTGGGCGCCCAGGGGTCTGGGCTGCCGGTGCACCACCCACGGGGGTCCCTCCAGGCCTCCCTTCCCCAGCCCTGCCCCCAGAGCCCCACAGAGGCAGTGTTCACACCACCGGTCACTCACCCGGGGGCAGGGAGTCCAAACAACGGAAGCCATGTTAGGCCTTGTTGACTGTGGACTGGCCACTGACGACAGTAAAACACGCTGAAATGACCCTTCAAGTCAGAGACTTAAAAGTTAGGAAGGCCCACCTAACCATGGCAAAGGTGCCTCCGTCTCGATGAACAAAGCCCACCATGGTCAGCTCAGCCCAGTGGCGGTGCAGGAGGGCCCGCACACTCTTACTCTTACTCGTGCGCCTGTGTGGGCGGCCTGTCTTGTGGACGACCCCCAGATCTTAGCTCGAATTCAGAAGGTCAACGGAGAAGGTTCGCTCCCATCCCTGCCCCCGCACCTTCTCTTTCCCTAAAGGGAACCATTTCTGTTACTTTATTTGTTTACCCTCTCGGTGTTTCTTCATGTAGATGAGGGTAGATATTATTTCCCGTGTCCCCTGACATTAAAAATGGCCCAGTGTGTATGCTGCGCGGGCCCCTGGCATTTTCCGCTCCACGGCACACCCTGGACCGCCCCCCCCCCCCCATCCGCAGAGATGGTCCTCGTTCTTCCAAGATGCCCAGACGCACATTCCACACTGGCCCACCCGCACGGCCACAGCCGTCTCCTGTCACGGTCGCCAGTGCACACGGCGCTGAGGAGGCTGGCTAATTGTGAATGCCCAGTGCAGCACCCCCCCCCTTTAGGGAAGCAACTGGGCTTCGGGAACAAAGAGAACAGGAACGTGTCAGAGATAAAAACGGTCCCGAATCCAAACAGAGGTGACTGGGAGATCAGCTGTGGTTGGAGAGAGCCCAGCCCTGGCAGGGGACAGCTTGTCAATAGCCTGGGTCCCTGCCACCACCAGTGCCTCGCTGCCTGTCTGCATTCCCTGGTTTGAAGGCCACGGCATCTGCCTCGAGCAAAGCCCGCGGTGTCGGCGTCCGCGAGGGCGCGGGGTCCTGCCGATTCCAAAACACCCGCTGTGCACATTGGGTCCTTCGTGAGGCCACAGGCCCTCCTAAGTCACTTACGTTATGTTTCAGAACTAAAATTTACTTCCTCTTTCTTTATTTTATTTTCTACTGTGGGGAATATTCCACTCTACCAGACTACACATATAATATAACGAATCCCCTTGTACCTCACCGCCAGCCTTCAGCAATTAGTAGTCTTTTCTCATCCGCCTCTCGTGTGTCCACTTAGTTTTTGTAGAGTATTTTAAAGCAAATTCCAGACATCACACTTCACCCGTTAAAATGTCATACAGATGAGAACCTTTACAAAATATAACCACAACACCATTATTCTACCTCTGGGTCACGGTAAGGTGCAGGCTCAGTGTTCCTGACTTTGGAAGCGGTTCCTTAGTTAGCGTACGGTTTCTGCCTCTGAAGCCGGCGGTTTTATTGAGTGGGTGTGGCCACCTGAAAAAGCCCCCCTCAAAGACCATGATTTCCCTTCTAGTATCACCCCCGCTCCCCTTCCCCCAAACCTGTCATTGAATGTTCCCAGCCATTGAAAAGGAGGAATCAAATGGGTGACAGTCGCAACTCTGAAGCTATGAATCACTGCCTTTTTTTTGGAATAAGTTGGTAGTTTCTTAAATAGAGGATGAAAAAAATATATATATTTTTTTGTCCTTTGGCCTCTAAAACAGGATGCAGAGTCAGGGGATTTATCTTTAATCATTGGTAGATGTGACCAGACACCTACCCAACGCAAAAGAATCCTGTTAACTTGGAAGCCTGGTTCATTGCGTCTAGGAAAATTCTAAGTGTCGCCGCGGTGGTCTCCCCATCGCTGTGGCTCTTTCCAGCGGTAAGACAGGAAGGCAAGGTCCTAGCCCCCTTTCCAAGTGCCCGGCCGGCACCGCCAGCCGCGGGCCAGCTTAGACAGCCCAGCCCTCCACGCCCCGTGACACACAGTGTGTCTGCATCCAGGAAAACACAAATGAACTGCATGTAAGTGCCCCTCGGAACAAACACATCGAGGAACAGTTAAGCTCTGACACTTTTCAGCTGGAAAGCACAGTTTCTTCCAGGAAGCTGGAGGGGTCCTGGGAGCTGTGGGCTACAGATGTGTTCTCTCCGGTGGGTAGTGCTGCTGAGGCTGTGCCCAGGCGAAGCTGCGTTATTTTTATTCCACGCTGTCGTTGCAGAAGAACGAAATAACTAGTGGGGAAACAGCAAACTGGTTTTCTTTAAAAAATGCTTGTATCCTCTTGTCAAGTAGAGGAATGATTGTGTATTACATGACCTCATTTTTCTTTGCAGCTTATGTGAGTATATTAAAAGCTAGCTTATTTTTCTTTTGTGTTTCTAAAGTTTTTTTTGCTTTTATCCTTTTTTTTCTCTTTCACTTTTTTAGTGTCAGATTCCTCCTCCTCCTCCTGTTCTCTTTCAAGAACCGAATCTCCTCTCCACCTGTTTGTATCTTCTCATCTCCATCCTCATCCCAAACCCGATACCTTTGTGTGGCCCCCAGCCGCGCGCTCATTCAGTGACCCCGGCCCCCGCCAGGAGCCCTCTCTGTGTAAACATGGTTTATGGCTTTTCTGTTCTCGTTTGCCTGGCATTTCATTCTCTGATAATCTTCCTAACTGATAAGCTGGATAGGAAACTCCATCAAATTTATCCGAGGGAAAAAATCCTGCTAATTGGAAAATCCAAAAGCTGTTCCGGGCAGGAAAAGATATTGGTGCCCAAGTTCCAGCCTCCTCTTTGAAAAGTAAAGGAAACCTGTTTTAAGCAGAATATATAAAACTTTTCTAGAATATTGTTTCTAGCTCTCAGGTACTTCTGTACGCTCCTGGAGGTGATATAAATGCATTGAAGTTTTATTATTTTTTTGAAGAGGCACATTAGCCCTGGTTGGTGTGGCTTAGTGGATTGAGTGCTGGCCTGCGAACCCAAGTGCTGCTGGTTTGGTTCCCAGTCTAGGGCACATGCCTGGGTTGGGGGCCAGGTCCCCGGTAGCACACACACGAGAGGCAACCACACATTGATGTTCCTCTCCCTCTCCCTCTCTTTCTCCCTCCCTTCCCCTTTCTCTAAAAATAAATGAATAAAGTATGTAATAAGATAAAATAAAAAATAAGACAAAATAGAACAACTAGCAAATAATTTATCCTAAATATTTCTCATTTTCAATTTAGAAGTTAATTAAGTATGCAATTGTCACGCCAGTTCTCTAAAGATAATGCTCATATATGCCCCTTAACTATGCGGTTCTGGAACTTTACTGTGCGTTAAAATCACACTAAGAGCTTTGAAAACTGTAGGGGACCCCCTGGGCTCCGCCCCAGAGTTTAGGACTCGGCAAGCCTGAGGCGGGGCCCAGGAATCTGCGTTTACAGAACACCCCGTGGTCCCAGCGCCAGTGGGTTATGCACTGCATCTTGAAAACCAAGTCTGTATGTTATTTTCCATATGCAAAGAAGGAAAATGTAGTATTTATATCATGAAACTGAAGAAAAATTGAACAGTATTTTAATCTAATTTTGCATTTCAATAATGCAGAAATTTGAAAGTCTGTTTTAGGATGTCGGGGAACCTGGCAAAAAAAATGCCTTTATTAAAATGAAATACTGGCTGATAAAGTCCTTAAATGGGACCTAATGTGTATCTCACCAGGAGAGTCCACCCCTGTTGTCTTTGACTCATTTATTTAATGTTCATTTTACCAGCAGTGCCAGAAAATTTAATCTCTGTATCCATGATTTATTACGGCTTATCTTTGTTCCAAATGCTGAGTTATAGGATGAACAAAAAGCTCCTAAGGGGAACTACTGCCAGAAAGAACCCCTCCTCCAACGTGCTCATCTTTCGATGGCTAACCTGCGTGTTAAACACACACGCAGTCGCGACAGAAATGAGACTTGCACCTGACATCAGTCCTCCAGGCCAAGACACTCTCCGACCTTACTTGTTTGCACGCTAGGTGTTCAGAACTTGCTTCCCTGGCAGTCTCAGTTTCATGAAATAGAAGACGAAGATAATGCTTAAGGTGTCTATGTTTTTTTTTAATCCTCACCCAAGGATATGTTTATTGATTTTAGAGAGAGAGGAAGGAGAAAGAGAGATATATATATATATCAGTGTGAGGGAGAAATATCAATCAGTTGCCTCCCATAGCAGGGATCGAACCCTCAACCTAGGTATGTGCCCTGACCAGGAAGCAAACCTGCAGCCTTTTGGTGCATGGGGACAATGCTCCAGCCAGCTGAGCCACCCGGCCAGGGCTATTTATGTTGTGTTTAATCTATTTCTTAAAATAGATTTTTTTCCCCTTAAAACAATGCCTTGGGGCAATTGCCAACTTCAGTTTTTCCATAAAAATTGTTTTTTACATTGACTTTTGCCCAGGTTTTTTGCCATCAAATGGGATCTCACTGCTCTGGAATACATTAATAATGCTCCCACTGCCTCCCCCACCCCTCACTCATTCATGCAACAAACCCACCAGCCTCCCCACCCTGCCTGTGTTCATCACTCTGCACCCCAAGGCTCCTGCATTCCTTTAAACCTGTCAGATGGAGGTCGGGTCTTGTCCAGTGAGGCACCCTTGTGAGTAATGAGTGAGATGTTAGGGCGATGAGCGCCCACTGGGCTCTCTGCTCACTGACGTCCCAGACAGGCTCGGGTGCTCGTTTTTTGTGAGGCTGTGAGTCATCTCCCTTCCTTGGGGAGCAGCTAGCCAGGAACCAGGTGTCTTCACAGACTGAAACACCCAAGTCTTCCTTATCCCCTCGGATACAGTGTTTAGTTAGAGAAGGAGGAAACATACCACACGTTAGTGACGAGTGTAGAATGTCCCGATTAAAATCATTATGAATTTGAATCCCAAGTCTGTTCATTAGGACAGACAGCCATGACCTGGATTTTATGAATTTCTCCCTCCCATCCTTTGACTCCACAGAAAGGAAAAGTAGCCAAACCCATAAAACTCCTGGAATCATAATCAGGGTTAATGTGTGGAAGGATCTGAAAACTGCTTGTTTGATTATTTTTCCCTTCCCTTTGGAATTTCCTGCCCTGGAAACAAAACACATTACATGGACCGTTCAGCTTTCATGTGCTGGGTGAGCACTTAAATGTAGAGGGGAATGCCCAGTTGGCCTTTCTTTGGTTAAAAAAAAAATTGTTAGTGGAAAAATATGTGTCATTCTCAAATTGAAATCTGATTCCAGACAGCCAGACTTACAGTTGGAAGGTTATTAGAACTCTATTTGCTTTTTTAGCCTTAATTTTGATTTTTCAAATGTTTTGTTTCTTGGTTTTAATTTTCGGTTTGATTTGTTGTTCCAAGGCAACTCTCCAGAAGTATACTTTCATGGTTTTCCCTCCCTTTTTTCAGTTAGTAAGTAGTTTACCAATCTATTAACCTTTCGGAGGGTCTCAGAGTCACGCTTCCCTCCATCATGGAATGTGTGTTGTGGTTGCTGGTTGTTGAGATGGTGTGGACATTCGGCTGCCGCCCGCCTGCCCACTCCGCCACCTGGGGCTCCCTCGCCTGCAATCCTAATGCTTCCGCTGCTGCTGGGATCTCCATGCCAAGGAGGCAGTACTTGTCTGGGGAGGACTACAGAGGAAGGCACTGCAGGAAAAATGCCCAAGTAAGGTTGTGGGTGGGTGGGCGGGCAGCTCCGCCTCCCCCCGCCCCCAGCCCCTGCACTGGTGTGGCTGGGAAGTGTGAGACACCCAGTGCCCCCAGGGCAGGCCATCTGTAAAACTGGGCTAGAGGGAACCAGTTGAATCTTGAAATTCCCTTCCAGCTTGACCATTTTTAGAAAAGCAATTCTAATAATTAATCTTCCTAAAGTTAGCTAAACGGACATCATAAAACTTAAACTACATCTACCAAAATTTGAAGGAGACTAGGCAATTCCCTGGGTATGGGACTGGCGTTTGGGTGGTGTTCTTTTAAGGCCTTAGCGAATCACAGCATTTCCCAAAGGCTGTTTCCTAGACCTCTGAGTCTCCCTGGTCAGATATTCCTAGAGACTCACAGTTCCCATCAGCACGTGAAAGGCTCTGAGAAGTCCCGCAGTTTGAAAAGTTGAAGGCGCCCTCAGCTCTGGCCCAGGCTCCCCAGCGGACTTCCTCCTTGTTTCCGATCTTAGGAAAACGAATCCTGCTTGTGGCAAATACGCCCTCAGGGAGGTGATTTTTCCCCTGAAATCTAGCTCGACCTAAAGTCCATGATAGAAAACAAATGTTTGGTGTTGTCCTCACATAGGGTTCTTCAAGGACAAACAGAAAGGTTTCTCTGCCACGGTCCTTTCCATGTCAGGCCACCGGGATCCATTGAAACGGTTTGGTTTTTAGAAAGTGAGGTTACATTAAAGTCCCCACACAGCCCTCATTAGTTAAAGCGGGCTCCTATTTGTTTTTGAGGGCTGAGATTCATACGAGGGACTTGTATGTTCTACTTCCCTAGAAGCAGCTCGGGCTCTATCTCCCCAAGGTCAGGAAACCCGGGTCTGAGAGCCAGCTCTGCCCGGGACCCAGGCGCCGCATTGAGCCTCCTGCTCCCGGCCTTAGCTCCCTCTTCTGTAAAGAGGGAGGTCGGCTAGCCCCCTGCGCACCCAGAACTCCGTGGTGTGCCGGTAGCCGGGCCTGGTTCCAGCCTCAGTCAGGTGCCCCCTCCCCGAGCGGCAGCCCAGGCTGGGGCGGCTCCCAGAGGACCGCTGCCCGTCGCTCCTAGAACTCCAGACCCTTGTGCCCCCGGCTCACGTGCTCCCGCGGTCGCCAGTTTGAGAAAAGTGTGTGCTGACGTTTGACGCTCCTCCCCAAAAACCTGGTTCCTGGCTCAGTTTTCGTCTCGCCAATCCTGGCGGGCGAGTCTGCTGCTCTCTTTAGAGAGGCGTAACCAGGAGGAGAGAACAAACAGGTCAGCGACAAAGCACGCCTCTCAACCGAAAGGAGGTTGAGAGAGAAATTCACGGTAGGCGACTATTCTCTTTCCTTTATGGCTAGCATTTTATTATTGACTTTGCATTTTCTAACACTGAAAAAACATCTATTATGATCAGGAAGTAACTAGGCAGGTGGCATGTTGCACCCTGGGCTCTCGCCTGATAGAATTAAGTAGCTTTTTAAAAACCCCTGTATGAAAACCTTCCTCTGTGGCTGACCGCGCTGCCTTTGAGGCGTGGCCATGTTAGAAGTTCAGCCCCAACAATTCACACATAAACCTTTTCTTGTTAGTCTAATTAGAGTCTCCTCCGTTAGTTCGGTGGCGCCTTTCTTTAAACAAGATCAAATGGGATTTCAGGAGGTTGACAAGTCAGCGGCAAATGGCTCTCAGACGGGAGCTGGGGAGCACGTGTCCAGGAGTGAGAGTATCGCCCAGACCCGGGAGGCTGCCTGCCTGCAGAGACAAACGCAGCCTCCCCCAGGCAGCGGGGCACTCGGGTCCAGAGACGCAGCCGCGTGAGCAGGCAGCGCACGGGGAGGGCTCCCAGGAGATGGGGCGTCTGCCCAGTGTGGTCCTCCGGCAGGTACTGTCTCCCGCCCAGGGCCAGGGCGCGGCTCCCCGGCCGCGGCACCTTCCTTGCTTGCACGTGAACGGCGTCCCTCCACGCTTCCGTGGGACCCACCGCCTGGCCCCGCCAGCACCGCCAGCGGCCTGCCGGGCTACCCCTGCATGCCTGCTGGTGACCACGCACCCCAGCCTCTCCCTGCCTTGGTGTGATCCTTCCCCCAGCGCTTTCCCCGGGAGGAACCTTCCCTTTCAGGAGAAGACACGTTTTGTCAGGTTTACAGTGTGTTGATGATTCTGTTAAAGTCGTTGGGAAAGTGTGTCGTCTGGGAGCAAAGGGTCGGGCAGTCCCGGCTTACTTGGCTGTCTGAATCTGTTACCCTCAGTGAAAAAGGAAATTGTCTGCTGGCGTGACCAAGGGTCCCCCGATCGGGACCCACGGCGGGAAGCCTCATTGCCGGTGGGAATTGGGAAGGACCAGGCAGTTGCCCGTAAAGTGGCTCCAGCCCCGTGTCCCCGTCACATTAGTGGTCACGCTACCAGGAAGGGGAGGTGGCAGCCTTCGGAAGTAGAAATGTGGAAGGGAGGTCCGTGACCGTGCAGTTCGAGGAGGCCACCACCCCACATCCACCTCCTCGGGCAGACAGGACTCCCTCCCTCCATCAAAGATGGAAATTATCCTGACACCCACTGGTGTGGCGAGGGGCCAGTGGGTTTAATCTTTTTTTTAAAAAGGGCTACAGAGAAAATACGCCTAATTTGAGGGTTGAAGTGGGCGTGGACTCTCTCTGTCCTCCCCCTGCAAAACGTGAGATAATCATCACTAGCCCTTCAGCCTCCACCCCCTGGGCCCCGAGGACGAAGCCCTGGCTCTCGGTGCTCGGGCGCAGTCGGCAGGTGTGAGAAGCTCTCGGGCTGCCTGCAGTCTGCAGCTTCAGACCCACGTGCTTGGAAGCCCGGTCTCGAGAAACAGATTCTTTTCCTGCTAAAAAAGAAAACGTTAAGCACAGCTTTCCAGCAGAATGCTTAGTCATTCAGATTGCTCCTTGGTAGTCAGGGTCTTTAAGAGGTGAATTGCTGCCTTGTTTCCTTCTTATTTTAATAGATTAGGGGCACAGCTTCTAAGAACTGGAAGCTGAATAGACTCTCTTGACAGATAACGTTGAATCACTCCAGGACTGAGGGAAAATAAACAGAGATTCTCGAGCATGCCCGTTACTGGAGCAGCTCCGTTTCTATGCGGAGCAGACCTGGGGAGGGCAGTGTCAGGCGGTGGGGGAGGGGCGGGCATGTGGGGGAGGGGCAGAGAGGGGACTTGGGGCGGGGCCACGTGCTCCATCACGGTCCCACGTTTGTGCACACGAGGCTCCTGAGTCAGTTCTGGGGCTGAGAAGCAAAGAGCAGCCAGAATCCTGAGCATACGTGGGAGGCGTGTCTACTGAGGTGCCTTTGGTGGACGGTTTGTCTGCTGGTAATGTAACAGTTGTCCCTTGTTTCTGGACTGTGACGCTTGCCAGTCACTGGGCGGGCAGGGAGTCATCTGAGATCTAGTTTAGCCTCCACACGCTGTGAAGCCAGGAGGAGGCGGACATCCTTCCAGCAGCAGCCCCTTACTAGTGCCCGCACGACAGACAGTCCAGGGGACAGCTGGACCATAAATCCATGCCGTGTGTTCGGTGACCCCACTGGTGAGGGTACAGGGGCAGCGAACACGACCAAGCCATGTGATTTATTATGCCTTTGGCGTAACAAAGTGACTGCCTCCGAGACCCTTTAGCGGTGGACTTGAACGGCAGATGCGGCCCGTGGGGGTCTGCCGCGTTTCAGGTCTGTGTGAGGTGCCCCACGGATGCAGTCTGCTTCGGAGAAGAGGGTTTGCGCACAGGCTTCCGCCGCAAAGGCAGCCTGAGCCGAGGGCTCCCGGTGTCCCACTTGTCGGGGTCTCTCAACAGCCTCCGGCATTTGACAGCAGCGCGGGTCCCACATCCTTGGGAGGCGTTCGGAGCTTGCCTCACAGCTCCCGGAGGCCAGCGGCCTTGGTTTCTGGTCCTCTGGGCCACAGTTCCTGGGTCCACGCCTGGCCTCCCCCTCCCCCACCCCACCCCCGCCCCCACACACATGGTCCACGGGGAGCGCAGATGAGCACCCTGCATGTAGGGATCAGAACAGCTCTTTAAGTGGCACTCTGCCTTCGTAGCAGGTGTCTGAGATGACATTTCCTCTCGGGCATCTATCTGGGCGAGGGAAGAAAAAGCAGTCGGCCTGAAGAGAGAAACGCAGATCTCCTCGGCCGCGTGGCCTCTCATGCCCCCTGGACCATTCGGGCAAGTAGGTCACAGAGCCTGGGCCAGGTCTGGGGCACGCTGTCCCTGCCTGATCAGCTCTCGGTCCCCGTGGCGCCTGAGCCCCTGGGCCCTGTGACTGAGGGACTCGCCGGAGCACAGCGGCCGCTCAGCCCTCAGGGTCACCGCAGAGACCAGCCCTTCTGGTCCCTGTCAGACCCGGTTACTAGGAAGCTCATTTCTCCAGGCTGGGATTTCAGTTTAGGGGCAGGTCCTGCATTCTTCCTCCCTGATTCCTTCTTCAGGCCTCAACCTGGGGACTCCCCTCGGGGTAATAATCCTCTTCACCCCCATGGATGCTGTAGGAACTCTTCTGCTCTGGTGAGAAAGTCAAGGGCTGCTTTGAAAGTATGCAGGTTAGACTAGCCCTTCTAGTTGTTCTCGCACATAATCAAAATGCACTGTCTGTGTTGACGTGGGCCATGTGAGTCCTATGAGACAGCAAGATACAAGTTATTTTGATTATATTTTGATTTTTTTTAATCAGATATATCCATTCTGATTCATAATGATGTTAAGCCCTTTTTCTCCCCTCCAGATTCTAATCCAATGGAAGAATTTGATGTATTGTGTCATTGCCAGGAATAGCAGATGTTAACTATTAAATAGTGTTACCATTACTGTTAGTCCCCTGCCGTTATTAATAAGTATCCGAATGCCCTGATACCCATGCCTGGCTCAGAGCATTAGAATGTCGCCCAGGCCCGATGGCTGCCTTTGTGCCCTGTGCAGACAGAGGGATTGGCCAGGAAGGAAAAAATTATTTCCGGTGAAGCTCAGTTACGCTCCATATTTCAATGGGGTAGTGAGACTGCGGGGGGGGGGGGGTCACTCAGCGAGGTGCACGGTTTCCTCTGTGCACCACTGTCATTTCCAGCCCTGGTTGCTGGACGTGATGACAGCCACACTGAGAAGCCCTTTGAGACAGGGAAGGTCTGGCCTCTGAGCCCTTACTGGGGAAGGAGAATAGAGCGTCTGAAAGAGGGGACCGCTCTTCGAAATTGCGCCCAGTGACATGTCTGCTCAGAATGAGCTGCATCCGTTTGCTCATTCCTCGAGCACCTACCATAGGCCTGGCGTTGTTAGCCCCCGAAAGCCCCAAAGTGGAAGGCAGGGTCCTGTCTTCTGGAGCTGCACCCAGTCCAATGGGAGAGACAGTTGCATCAACTTGAACCTGGACAGTGAGACCTGGACAGTGGTCACCACACCCACGGGGCCCAGCTGCTCACAGGGCAGCGACAGGAGAAGAGACAGAAAGCTCACAGCGGCCTTCCTGGGGGAGGGGCTGTCAGAGCTGGATTTAAAGGCTAGCCCTGGGTCGGACTAGTATTTGAGTCCTGGTTTTGCGCTCTGCTGTCTGTGTGACTTGGGGGAAGTTATATAACCTCATTCCATCTCAATTTTGCCGCAAGGAATTGTTTAAAGAGTGAGGCAATATATACGAAGTGCTAATCACAATGCCTGAAACATGGAATGTTCTCTACAACTGATAACTGCCATGGCCACAGCTATCATTGTCATCGTCATTGTCATCGTTTGCCAGACCTCATTCTCAGTGAATCAATCATATTTTTATGAGAAGAATTCATTAACTTAATTGTATATCGATACCACAAAGGAAGGAACTCTGGCAAAAGTTCTGATTAGTTCATTTGTGGACCAAACAAACAAAACAGTTCATCCAAAGAGCAAAAGTAGTCCCCTCCAGAAGTCATTAAATTCTTGTAGCCAAGGAGCCATAGAGCCTGGTGGAAAACTTGCAGAATTTTTCTAGAACGGTCATTCGTTCATTGTTATTTTGAAATGAATCAGTGGTGAACAACTTTACACATTTCTCGGGCTGGTTTCTGACGTGGTAAATATCCACAGACAGAGCCCACGCCAACAGAATCTCTCCAGGGGTCGCAACAACGTCTCAGAGTCTAAGGGATCGTGAGACCAAGGAGCTTGAGGAAGCCTGTCCCCGGATTGCTGAGCTACAGGGGAGGGGCAGAGCCCGGGCTGGTGGTGTGTATAGACGCTGCCTTCAAGCTTTTCTTCACCAAAGGGTAGTAGCACCTGCTGCCTGTCCCCCCAGGGCAGTGGGCCTCCGCCTCAGCTGCACCTTGGAACCCCGCTCCAGAAGCCTGGCCCCATCTCTACGGCTAGTGAGTCAGTTGGTCTGGGACGCGTCTGTGGCCTCATGACTTTTGAAACCCCCAGGTCATTTCCAGGTGAAGCCACGGCTGAGAACCACGTGTTCAGGACGGCCCGTGAGAAAGGAAGCCAGCCTTGCAACGTCAGGACGTAACAGCCGCGACCTCCTTCATTTCACCGATAGTTGCGGCTAAAAATCTCAGGGAAATCACAGCAAGTCCTTGTCATCAAAGTTAAAATATTATTTTTCCATAAAAAGGTTGAAAACAAAATAAGACCTGAGAGAAAACAAACAGCGTGTTAATCAAAGTTGCTGTTGCAGTGTTCTGTAAGCAGACAGACACGCCCTGTCGGAGCCAGGCCTACGTCCGGCCGCGCTTCATCAGTCCCCGCGCAGGGCAGCGCCCGCTAGTGTCCTTTCCCCGGGCCTCGCCTTCCTCCTCCTCGTGTGGCAGCACGCACGGAGGGGAGGGCTCAGCGGTCCTTTCCCGGGTGCTGTCCTCCATCTTGTCCCCTTGCAGGACATCCGTTCCTTCTCAAATGTCCACTGAGACATTGGGTCCATGCCAAACGGGTCCTTGACGTCTGGCACCCGGGGATGTTCCCGAGGGCGGACATGTTTGACAGGACCGAGTGTCAAGGACAATCTGGCACGGGCCCCCTGTGCTCATGGAGGTTTTTGTCGGGCCCAGACTTCAAGGGCCTGTTGGCGTGGACCAAATGTCTCCCTGGGCATTTGGCCCTGTCCTCATGGGCACCGTCTGTGTGCCGATGACCCACAGAAGGCAGATTCCCTGTCTGGTTTCCATCCGCCCCCCGGGGCCCTGCACCAGACCCCCACCGAAGGACGTGAGTGTCTGCAGAGGAATCCATGTCTCCTTCCTGCCCGAGGAGTCAGCACACAGCACGGGAGGCCAGTCTCTCCCTGCGCACCCTCTGACAGTGAGTCGAGTACGACGCACCGCAGAGCCCCACAGAGAGTATTCTCACGCTCACAACTCTGTACAACCGACCCGACTTCTCTGAGCCGTCAGCATCTGTCTGATGTGTTATCACTGTTTGAAACACGATGAGGTGGCAGCCACCACTAGCGATGTTTATCTTCACATTGAATTTTGTGGTGAGTTGTAAATCACGAATGTTGCTGGTGAAAATAGATAATCAAAAGTTTTCCATTGGAAATAACCGGGACTCCTGCTCTGGCTTCTGAAACCACACCGTGCAGAGTGAAGGCAGGAGAGAGGCGGGACCGAGCCCTGCTGAAGGAGGTGGTCCCAGGGCGTCGGGGCCTCTGGAAGGCCAGCAGGAGAGGAAGGAGTCAAGTGACTCACCCGACGTCTGAATGGAAATCCTTCCACCGGATCCTTTGTGCTCACTCTCCCCTCCTCGCCTTTCAGGGCAGCAGGGTCCACGCGCGAGCCGGGCAGGCGCAGCCTCCGAGCCCCGGGCGTCCCTGTGATACAACCTGCCCTCCACTGCTCTAACAGTAGCCTCAATAGTAGACATCAGCTCAGACACGGGGCAGAAGCTGCTCTCTCCACAGTCCAGCCGTGTTCTAGAATGTGGTTTCAGATCTAGGGGTGTTGCCCACCTCCCGGCGGCCCGGGCGTGAAGTGGGAAGTTGCTGGGTGTGTCTGGACACGGTCCCCATCTACCCCAGAGGTTACCCCAGGAGACGAGCGCGGTGCCTCCCCCTGCCCCGTCGTTGCTGGGGTTAGGCCCTCACAGGGGTGCTTTGTAAGGGCGCTGTGTAGACTTCGTTTACGCCATGCTTGACGGGTGTGTCGCACGCAGCTGTGTCCTAGCCATAGCCCTCCCGGCCCCCAGCCCTCACAGTGTACAGACTGAGCTTCTGGAGCTTAGCATGAGCTCTGGTTGTTGACTCAGGGATCAGCTAAAGCACAGGACTGAAAGTAAGGTTCCGGCTGTCGTGGTTGTGTTTCTTCACGGGCAGTAAAGCTCAGAACCGTCAGCAACGTCGTGGGGGAAGGGGTGTGTGTGCGTCTTGAACTCCTGTCTGTGTGTGGGAGGGGTGGGCGGGAGGTTGGTTGGGCCCGCCCTTTCACTTCTGATGCCGTGTCCTCGAAAACCTCCCACAGGCTCCATCCACGCCACATCGGTGGCGGCCTCCCGCGTGGAGCAGGCGCTGTCAGAAGTGGCCTCGTCGCTGCAGAGCAGCGCCCCCAAGCAGGGCCCGCTGCACCCCTGGATGACACTGGCGCAGATCTGGCTCCATGCAGGTACCGCCCTGCCCCCGGGCTGGGCCCCCCACCCCACCCACAACCTGCCGAGGGCACTTGCCTCTTAGCCCACAGCCCCTCTTCTGGACAGACCAAAGCTTTTGCAGTCACACCGAAATGTGCCTGCAGCAGTCCCCACCCCCGAGCCACGGAGGATTTGTTCCCGGACCTCAGGAGATGCCTAAAACTTGTCAAGCCCTCTATGCACCGTGGTTTTCCCTTTTCATAGACACCTGTGATAGAGCTCAGTTTGTAAGTTAGGCATCGTGAGAGATTAACAACCACCATGAATAATGCAACGCAAGCACTTTACAGCTTCCCTTGGCAGATCGGGGCTGCCGGCGTCGCTGCTGCCCTTTGGGGCTGTTGCTAAGTAAATTATCAGGGCGGCTTGAGCACGAGAGCTCGATACCGCAGCAGTCCATTCGATAACCAAGGTGGCTACGAAGTGACCAACGGGTGTGTCCTACGTAGAGGGTGGACACACTGGACAACAGGTGATTCTTGTCCCCAGTGGGACGGAGCAGGACGGTGCAAGCTTTCATCGTGGTACTCAGGGTGGTGTGCGATTTAAAACTTATAGATTGCTAATTTTTGGAATTTCTCATCTAATATTTTTGTACAACCGCTGATCATGGGTAACTGCAACCATGGAAAGTAAAACCGCACATAAGGGGAACCGCTGTACTTCTTTGCAGGACCCCTGGGTTACCTGGTGGCTCCCATCCCTCCCCTGCCTCCGGACCCTGACCCAGAGCCTGGTACACAGCAGGCTTCCAGGAAAGATCTTCCACACGGGGCTCCAAGTGTTGCAGGGAGCTTGCTGTACAGAGTGCGGGCCTTGGGATGCAGCAGGGGCCAGAGAGCTGCGCCCCAGGCTTTCTCTGCAGGAGACAGCTCAGCATGCCGTCCCAGACCAGGAAGTCGGGAGGTCCTGCAGACTTGGAGGGAAGTCCCAGCTCTATGACTCAGCAGCTGTATAGATGTGAATTGATGGCTTCCTCTCAGCCTCAGTTTCCTCATCTGTACAGTGGGGTTAATGGCGCCTGTCTCCTAGAGCTGATGAGCACAGTGCCTGGCAGTGAATTCTTGGAGAGCCTGGGAGAGGGGCCAGGCATATTGATGACACAGGTGTCTTAATCAAAGCCAGGGGGAGGGCACTATTTCTGATGTCCCTGCTCCCCGCTCTGATGGCACTCCTGGTGATCCACAGGGAGGGGGGCTGGTGCCACACCTGCTGAAGTGGAAACTGGCCCAGGAAGCAGGTACAAAGGCCCACCTGAGTTTCACGTGGCTGCTTTTGGAAAAAGCAGTAGTTGGAAATCCCAAAAATAAATCCAGCATGCAGGCAGTTTTAGCAGCAAGAATCCCATTCTACAGAGACTCCAAACAAATGATGGCTATTGATTTACTTATATTTTTATATAAAAGGTAACTTCTGTTCTTCATGGTTTATCACTCAATCTGCAAGACGCTACCAGGGCCTTCCGAGGCTTGCCTTTCGGGGCGTATGGTAAAAGCCCAAGTTTGGCTGGGAAAGTGCTTATTATCCCCCCTTTTGTGCCTTTTTTATGCCTTTTCTGCCAGGGGCCCACCTGTTTACGCCTTTTCTGCCAGGGCTAATTGTACGATGTTCATCCTTGTTTGGCGCCACTGGCGGATCTTTGTACAGGAAAGCGCAGTTGGGTCTACCTGGCTTTGGCATGTCACAGAGGCAAGCTCAGCCAGCCTCTGCCATGTGGGCATCTTTAATTGAGTCATAACAGTGGCCGTAAATTAAAAAATTACATCCTTCCAAGCGGAGACACAAGCGAGGGATGATTCACGGGTCTGCTGACTGCTCTTTCCGAGTGGCGCCGGCCAGCGCTGGGCTCTCTTGGGTCCCAGGAGGGGGGCTGTTGGACCGCAAGCACAGCAACGCCCCCCTCCACCGCCGTCCTACAGGAAGGCCCCCTCCCCCAAACAGGCGCCCGTCCTGTTAGCAGCCTTCATGAGCTGAGACTGCAGGAAACAGGGAAGAAAGGGAAATGGGCCAGTGTCAGGCCAGGAGAGACCGGCCGAACCTGCAGGGCCAGTGCGGGGGCGAGGTTGTCCTTCCCATGGGCCACGACGTCCAGGTTTGAAGGGCCGACGGGGAAAAACTGGAAGAGCTGAAGGTGAGGCCTCGAGGCTGGAACGAGCTCTCTCGACCTCACAGGCACTGCTTCTCTCGCTTAGTTCTCAGAAAAGCCAATGGCCCGAGTCCCGGGACAGCTCCACCCTGGGCCTCGCCGCCCTCACTCAGGCTCTGTCCCTTGTGGCATGGCATGGTGTGGCGTGGCGTGGCTCCGTGTGGCTGGCTGGGGCTCTGGGCAGGAAACTGTAGCTGCTTACTGGGACACTGAGAAACAGTTTGAAGCTGTCCTGGAACTCTTATATGACTCGTGTGACACCCATTTGCCGCTGCCATAGTCCATAGGACAGCGCAGCTCTCGTTGCTCGTTTCCATTCTGCATGTTGGTGACGTTGCACTTGTGGCAAACAGAGGCCGGACCCGCCTTACCGTGGGCACAGTGTGCACAGTGCTGATGCGCATACAATGAGCACCGCATGTAACCTGGGCGGATGGAGCGGGTCAGAATCTCTGCAGGGTTTGTGCCGTGTGGACTCAAAGCAGCGACTTTGTTAGAGGCAAGAATCAGAATTGTGTCGTGTAGTCGCGTAGCCTTTGAAGAGGTCAATTCAAAAGGAATCAACAAACCAGCCCCCACCGAAGGGTGAAGTTTTCGCACACGCGGTTTGAGCTCTACCGCTCTGAGCGGTGAACTGAAGTGACCCCGTTTTCTTGACAACTGATGGGAACCAGGTAACATCTGCGTCCATTATCAGCTCTAGCAGTTCCGCCCGATTCTCTAAGGTTCGTGAGGTTTCCAGGAAACTGGTTCGATCAGGGTCTCACAGCCAAGGCCATGGTGCTCCTGTGGCGTCTGTCGATCTGTCCTCTCGTGGCGGTTTGCTCCAGTGAGCGGAGGGGCCACGGCCTCGCCCCAGGTCTGAGGCTTACAGGTAGGTCGCTCTGAGATGACCTCAGGTTTCCACCCGATGGTGTGAGGGGTGCCCTGGGCCGCGTGCACGTCTGTCTGAGAGGCAAAGACATCACGAATAGGACACCTGACCCTTCATCCGCTCTGGGAGGGAACGGGCCAGAGGCCAGTGGGGAGCACAGACCCAGGTGGACAGGGGTGCTTGGTGCAGGGTCCTTCCCTTCCTGTGTGGTGGGACCCACAGCCTGGGCTCTCTGCACCCTCTTCCCTCCGCACCTCGTCCTCCTGTCCTGGACCTCTCAGACCCCAAAACCTCAGACTCTTCCCCGGAATCCCTGGTGGCAGACAGCATGGGTTGTGCGTGTTTTCCCCCCGGTCTGTTTGCACCTATGCAGCCATTTTATTTCAATGGTTTTTGAGTAAATAATGAATGCACACGGCACACACTTGAAGAGGCATGGAAGACACAGAGTGAGAAGGCTCCCTCCTATCTCGAGCCCGTCACCGCCACCCGCGGGCACCCACTCCCAGCAGTCTGTGCGCCTTCCAGAGATGCTTCACGCTCGGGGGTCCCTGCTCGTCAGCAGGGGAGGCTGACTGGCCCTTTTCAACAGCCCCGGTGTGCAAACCCATCGTGCAAAGTGACCGTAGCTTAGCCAGGACCCCCTTGGTTCACACTGAGACCATCTCTAGTATTTTGCCATTGCAGACAACGCCTCAGTGAACATCCTCACAGACACCGCTCTGCACCTCTAAGACAAACTCCCAAAGCGGAAATGGTGGGTCAAAGGGCGTGGACTCTGTAATTTTGGCAAACGGTGCCGGGTCGCCTTCCACAGCAGCGTACCAATTCACATTTCAGCCAACAGCGTGCGATCCCGTGTTTTCTCCCGTCCTTGCCGACACAAGGGATCCTCAGCCTTCTAGGTCTTCGCCGACCTAATAGGTGAAACGGAGTTTCAGTGGTCTGTTCGTGACGTCTGCCCATGTATCTCAGATACTGAGCTTTTCTTTTCGATGTGTGAGCGTTTATAACGTGTCACAGAAAGTTGCTCTGTGTTTGTGATATGTGCCAGGACTGCGTCTCCCCATTTCAATTTTGTTTCAGTTTTTTGCCCTTTTTTTTTTTACCAGTTTTTAAAAAATACATCTGTCGATCTTTTCCTTATGATCTCTGGGCCTCATATGATACTTAGAAAGCAACTGCCCATCCTGTGGTCTCTTTTCCTGAAAGTCCCAAGTATCTTCCAGTGCGATTTGTACGTTCATCATCTTACAGAGGTCAGGGGGTTCTTTCCTGCGTTTGGCACGAGGGAAAACCCAGGCTAGGCAGAAGCTAGAGCCCCGGCGGCGAGAGTCAGGAGGCCAGAGACAGGAGGCTGTGTAGAGCATCTGGTGCTTGTTACTCCTCAAGACACCTCTCCACCCAACTTCTCCAGAACGCCAGCCTCGTGTTGCCATTGGAGAGGCCTGCATTCCACTCGATTCAGAGTGGAACCGGGGCCTTTCCCAAGCCAAGCCGCCTCTTGGTGCCCATCTTTCAATTTCCACATTGGGATGGCAGCTAAAAATGACTTTGCAGTAGGTGGTTAATTTCTGCTTGTTACTTACTAATAATTATAGCTTTCACTTTGGCACCTCTCACAGTCGAAACCAACGGCTATTCTTAGATGTGCAAGATCAGATTTTCTGATTTCTGCTGGGAATTTAAAGCTGTGATACTCTCACAGGTTCCTTGGCCCTGGCCTGTCCCCTTCCCCGTCCCCCCTCCCAGGCTCCTCCCAGCCATCAGGAGGCAACACCAGCAGGGTAGAGGGATAATCCTGTGGCCCGGCCCCCCTGGCGAGGAGGCAGCTCCCAGACAGGAGGGGTGTTGTCACCGCATAGGGAGTGCCTGCGAGAAGGAGCGCTCGGTCCCCGGGGCCATGCCTGCCTGATGCTGTGTCATCCTTGATCAGTCAGCTACCCCCTAGACCTACCTCTTCTTTGCCCAGGGGTGGGTCATAATTAATGGTCTGCAACTTGCAGGTATAATGTTTATCAAGGACAGGGCAGGTGTCAGGCATCATTCCATGAGCTTCGTATATCTTAACTCATTTAGTCCTCATGAGAGCTGTATGGGGCATGAATGCCCTGTTCATCCCATTTTACAGATGGAGAAACTGAGACACAGCTGTCATTTGCCTAAGGTTACAGGGCTACCAATAGCGGAGAGGCCCGAGTCCAGCGCCCCCAGTGTGGGCCCAGAACCCCAGCTCTCACCTGGGGTGGCACTCAGCTCTGGGACGCCGTGTCCTTGAGCATCTGTTTTCGTCACATCGGAGCTACGCTCTGGGGTGCGATGGTCACAGAGACAGATGACGACCCACACAGTGTAGATTCTAGACAGAGCCGGGGCAGGAGACGCCATTCCCATCGTGCCAGGCGCCGTGAGGGGCAGAGTGGGCGCCTGTGAGAACTGCTAATGGAGGTCCTCCCCCCGAGGGAGCCAGCGAGGGCCCGAGCACCGGGAGCAGAGAGCTGCCGGCTGACGAGCACTCGGTCAGGACCTTGGCGGGGCCCCAGGACAGCACATGCCAGGCCTGCGGGCCACCTGAGCTCTGAGTGGTAGGGAAACGGCAGCAGCCCCAGGTGACGCGGGGTCTTAACAAGTCTTTTAACATAATCCTAAAAGCATTGACATGCTAAATGAAAGCTTTGCTGGGTAGAGCAATCTTGGATGGAGGTTCTTGCCTTTCATGACTTGGAATACTTCTTTCCAGCCCCTTCTGGCCTGTAAGGTCTCTTTTGAGATATCAGCTGACAGTCTGATGGGGACTCCTTTGTAGGTGACTGTCTCCTTATTTCTGGCTGCTTCTAGGATTCTCTCCTTCATTTTTACCTTGGCTAATGTAAGCATGATGTATCTTGGTGTGTTCCTCCTTGGGTCCAACTTCTTTGGGTTTCTCTGAGCTTCCTGGACTTTAGAATGGAAGGGCAGATAAAGTGCTTCCCAGATAAGGTCAAGTTAAAGGAATTCATCATCACCAAGCTCTTATTTTATGAAATGTTAAGGGGATTTATCTAAGAAAAAGGAGATAAAAAATATGAACAGTAAAATGACAGCAAACTCACAATTATTAACAACCACACCTAAAACAAAAACAAACTAAGCAAACAACTAGAACAGGAACAGAACCACAGAAATGGAGATCACATGGAGGGTTAGCAACAGGGGAGTGGGAGGAGGAGAACGGGGGAAAAGGTATGGAGAATAAGTAGCATAGATGGTAGATAGAAAATAGACAGGGGGAGGGCAAGAATAGTGGGGGAAATATAGAAGCTAAAGAACTTATGACACATGGACATGAACCAGAGGGGAGAATGTGGGTGGGAGAGGGTGTGCAGGGTGGAGGGGAGGGAAGGTGGGGTAATGGGACAACTGTAATAGCATAATCAATAAAATATATTAATAAAATAAAATAAAAGCATTGGCAAGTTGTGGAGGGACTCCCCGCAGGAGCCTGAAAAGATAAGAGGGAGGTTTTTGAAGGCCCCTCCCCTTCAGTGTGAGAACGAGTGGAAGCAGTGAAGTGGGAGCAGAAGGAGCAGCAGGGCAGTCAGCAGCATCGGCCCACGGGAGAGAGGAGGGCGGCCTGGGGGAGGCGTGGAACCGGCGGGGGTGGGGGGACGTGGATGCTGGGGGGCACTGAGAGGACTTGCTCAGGATTAGATGTGGGGGTGGGTAGAGGAAAAGGAGCCCCTGCGTTTGGGGCTCCAGTCAGTGGGTGACCAGGTTCCATTTTTTTGCGGTGAGAAGCCTGGGTGAAGAGCTGATACATGGGGTCAGCAGGGAAGCGAAGCCGAGTCCTGTTTGAACTTGGAAGTGTCGGGTGCCTGAGAACATGCAAGCGACAGTGTCAGGCAGGTGCTGGATATTCAAGCCTATGCTTCAGATCTGGGCTGGAAACAAAGGCCGGGGGGACAGGTGAAAGCTGGGGGCAGGGGGTGATGAGAAGGCTAGGAACAGAACGTCAGTGGAGGAGGGAGAGGGCTGGAGCAGAGACCTGAGTCCTGCCTCCCCTACATTGAAAATCTTGTGAGGGTGAGGAAAGGTCAAAGAAGCAGAAGGGAGTGGTCAGCTAGGCAGTGGGGGGCGGAGACCAGGAGAGGCAGCGGCAGGGTGGCTGCCAAAGGAGCCCGTGCTACAGTGGAGAGTGAGGGGTTGGGGCTGGGACAGTGGAATCCCGGCCGCAGCGTGGTGTCCACAGCAGGTGACCTGGGCAGGTTATTCCTGGTCCCTCTGAGCCCCAGCACCCTGCTCTGCAAAAAAAGGACAGTTGTGACAGTTGCACAACTGTGCACAGTGAGTGCCCTGCAGGTAGCAAGCACTTACCATCTATTTAAGTAAGTTTTTTCAAGTAGGGCATGGCCGGTAGGAAATGCCGTTGAGAAACTGAGTCGAGAAACTGAGTCTGGTGGGGACAAAAGCATTTGTCGGATACAGTATGAGGCTGCTGTTGGGGACTGTGACAGGACGGGTTTGTGGCATGGTGGCGATGGAGTCATGGATGTGGGCTGCAGAGTGGACAGCGAGTGAGAGGAGGAGGGCAGGGGGCACATTTCTTGCTAAAAGAACCCTGTGGAGTAGAGCAGTGATAGGAGGGGTAGCTGGGGAGGACCATGGTGTAAGCGGCGGGCCCTGAAGCCTGTTGATTGCTGATGGGGATGGTGCAGTCAAGATTGAGACCCTTGTCATCCAGGAAAGAGACAGGATGTGTGAAGGCATGAGAAGGAAAGAGAGGTGGGGCCCGGGGCACAGGCAGAGAGTCGGCCCTCAGAGCGGAAGGGGGCAGCGTGGATGGGAGCAGTGGACAGCGAACGGCTGAGGTCAGCTCAGCTGGCTCTGTCTTCTCTTTAACTGATGAGTCAAGGTCAGCCGAGGGGCATGGGGCAGGGGACTGGGGGAAAGGGCTGAGGCGTCTGCACACCATCTGGACCAAGGCCTGGGAGGGGATAAAGTGCATGGCAATGCAGCGAGGGGGCGAGGAGCTAGTCTCAGTGTCCCACCGAGCCCCTGGCGAAGGGATCACGCTGCACAGATAGACACAGCCATCTGCAAACTCAGAAATCGATGTCAACCGTGCAGCCATCACCCTGATGGAGGCACTTGGCCAAGCCCTCGGTGAGGACAGGCCCTACCTGGTGCTCCTCATGGGGACTGCAGACCCTAGCTGGGGCCTGGCCCAGAGAAGCTCAGGTAGGACCGTTGCATGAAAACAACCACCAACTCCCCTCACATCCCCAGCCTGCAGAGAGTAAAGGACAGTTCCGGTGAGGGCTGATGAGGGGGAAGGCCTCCCCCGGGGCCTCCGTGAGCTGGGAGGGTGACTGGAGGCCCCTCTGGACACATGACCCCTTTCCTCTTTGGCCCGCGTGTTCATTTATGTATGAGAGTGCCTCTGCTCCCAGTGCACACCTGCATTCCCCTGGGGACTCCTCTGCCCCCTGGGCAGGCACTGCTGCAGAACCAAGTGGCCAAGATTTGTTTCCCAAGCACAAGTCACTGTCCTTCAGGGAAGCAGGATTTGGGGTAAAGAAAATGGTTTTGAGGGGTCGGGGGTTTCACTGGCCGAGCTCCCTCCCCACCTGTTTGCCTGTGGGCCTGACCTGCAAGGCTGGGGAGGACCTGATGGGACACCAGTCTTTCCTGCCCACCGGATCTCAGGTGGAATGGCAGGTGTGATGGCACCTACACTGTGCTCAGCCTTTTAGAAACATGTGCTGGTTCTTTGTGTGAGTCTCAGAAAAGGTGTCCCCTCTGGTTAGACAGACCCTGGGGAGCAGGGTTGGCCAGCCGACGACGGCACCTTTGTGAGAAGAAAAGAGCTTCCTCACTTTGCTGGGACAGACGCAGCCCTGTGCAGGGCGCACGACCTGCCAGTGGCATCCGGGCTGGATGCAGCCCCGCTCTGCCCGGCGCCTCTGCACAGGGCAACCCCGAGCCCCGGTGTGCTTGTCAGGAGCCACCTCTCAGCCTAGCAGCGAAGCCCCCTGGTTGGGAGCACCTGTTCACCTTGAGGAAGAAGTAGTCCTCAGACTCCTGACGTAGCTCAGCCTGCCTCAGATCACATCTTTAGTTCAGCTGAAAGAGCAATTTCAGAAAGCCTGCTGTGCAAGCCCTCTGTACCGTGCAGAAGTGGCACCGACCCAGGCTCTCCAGGACCATGGCATCCAGTGGGCAAGCTGCGCACACACGTCACCATAGTGCAGGCAGCTTGGGGGCGGGACTTCCCACAGCACTCAGGGCACTGGAGGGATGGTTTACCCCAGGGCATCTGGGGAAGTCAGGTGCCGGGTGGGGATGGGCAGAGCCCAGAGAGAGGAGTGGTGGATCTTAGCAGAGGGCAGTTCGGGAAAGGCACTTGGAGCAGAAGGAACAGCTCAAGCAGTGGCGTGGAGGCGAGACCGTGAGTTGGACTGAGAGGGACGGAATTGGAAAGGTGGCAGGGCCCCACCTTTAAATGCTAAGCAAACACGAGGCTTACTTTCACCTGCAACAGGGAACCACTGAAGGTTGGCAAGCAGAGGAGGGGATTTATTTGCAACGTTTTTTATAGCAACCCGGTGACAAGGACAAGCCAGGGGGTTAGCCAGAGTGCGGGCTGAGCTCTCAGAATGAGGTAGAAATGTCCGAGGCCCTGCGTAGCCCCTGACCTTTGGTTCACTGTCAGCCGCCAGCGGCCGGGACAGAGTCTTTGTCCGGTGACCCTTCATGGAGGGACCTTTCCAAGCTTCCCTGCAGCGCAGGCCTGACCTCGCACTCGGGTGTGTTCTTGGGGGAAGCCAAGCGGCTCGGCCTTCGGTCCCCAGAGCCAGCTCCCCTCAGTGTTTCTGTTCCTTCCGTACGAGCGCTTATATCTCTCCGTCGGCTCACAGGCCCTCTGCTGACTTATTTTTTCAACTTGAATTTAGCCCCTGGCGAAAGGACCCGGGAAGCTTCATTTGTTGCTTGCTCCTCCAGCCTTGATGTGGGTCGCTGTCCCAGGCCACAGAAGCGGTTGCCCTCCTCTGACCTTGCTCAGTGTTCATTCACCTACGAACTTCTCTTGGCACCTTCCAAGTGCCAGAGCCTGTGCTGAGGGACGCGGAGATGACCATGGCCAGGAGTCGCTCATAGTTTTAGTTGGAAAAGACAATAAGTGATCATATTTTGGAGGCTTTAGGGAAGTATAAATAACACTCTGCTCTTTACCTCCTGAGTTCTCAACAGTTAAGAAATAGACAGAGGAGGCGATGGAGAGCAAACTCCCAGCTGCTTTGCTAGGGCGGCTGAACCGGAGAAGGTGGTCTGACTTTGGCTGGGCTCCCCGATGCCGCACAGCTGAATCGAAGCCACCCATCCTGAACCGCTGGCCTCCCTGTGCAGGGGGCAGAGCCCAGGGTCGTGCCGGAAAGAGCAAACCGAGAGCGCAGACAGCTGAGGCACCAGGCCCTGGGCAAAGAGAGTCCTGAGGGGCCACCGTGAGCAAGCCCACGTCCTTCTCCCAAATGCATCAAGTCAAGGGGACGGGGCGGGGGGGAGACCACGGTGTGGCTGTGGCCAATGGGCCCCTGACAGAAACAAGAAGCAAGATCGGAGTGTCTCCTGGCAAAGATGATGTGTCCAGCGGGTGATGGTGATGCCATGAGAATGCAGAGTGGGGAGTCCGCTGACCCTGTGAGATCAGGGATGGACATCGGTGACACCCTCTTCTGGGGAAATGTCGGTCCTTGTTTGA
This sequence comes from Trachops cirrhosus, assembly GCA_028533065.1. NCBI lineage: Eukaryota > Metazoa > Chordata > Mammalia > Chiroptera > Phyllostomidae > Trachops > Trachops cirrhosus. The sequence continues at coordinate 186,082,627 of CM052538.1, read as the reverse complement.
GCCACGGACTCCCAGGAAGGCAGGCTCTGAACTCATTGCAAACCCCTGGAGGAACAGCACATGCCTGGGCGGGAAGGCCCCCCTGGGCCTTTCTGGGTTACCCTCTCCTCTTAGCGCCCCAACCCCAGCGCAGAAGGCTGGACCGATGTCGAAGCCCCCCACTGAGGTTTCACTGATGGAGCCTTAGACGTGGTGCCCATTAGGGCATCCTGTCCTCAGGAAGGAGGAGTGGCTGCAGGTGCGCCCCGCCTGGCTGTGCTTCACAGACACTGCGTGTTTTACAAACTGGAGACAAGACCCTCCACCAGCAAAAAGGTCACGGCTCCCTGCAGGCTCAGCTGACCCTTAGCATTGCTTAGCAATAACGCACTTTTTAATTAAGGCATGTACATATGCTTCAGCCATAATGCTGTTGCATACAAAAAGACTACAGTGTAGTGGAAACAGAACTATATGTGCCTGGGAAACTCAAGAACTCGTGTGACTCGCTTTACTGGGACATTCTCTTTATTGCAACACCCACTCTGTATAGTCGGGCGGGACCCAGCTCGCGGTGCCCCCAAGCTGTGCCTGTGTTCTGGGCCCTTGATCAGGGGAGCCCTGGTAAAATGGGGAGGCGGGGCCTGCACCTCCCAAGTCCACGGCCTCGGCCACATAGAGCTGCGGGGCTTGGACGGGTCATTTTACCTCCTGTCCCCTTAGTTTCCTCACTCTGCTGTCTCAGAGGGGTGGGGCCCCACTAAGCATGACCCTCACCGTTTCCCACCCCCTGGGCTGCAGGATTCCTCCTCCTGGTGGGCCCACTGCCCTCGCAGAAACGTGGGCCAGCACCAGGCCCCCTTGACCGATGAACGGGCCCAGGGAGGCTGACCGCCCTGCCCAAGGCCACACACAAGGCCCAGGTGCAGGGACCGAATCCTCGATGTTCTCATGACACCAGGGCTTACAGTCCGGGTACCCTAGAGCCCCGGGGTCCCCAACTGTGCCTCCCAGGCCAGGAGAGGGGGCCAAGCCAAGAGGAGGGCAAGCTGCCCACTCTGGTTTTTTTTTTAAAGATTTTATTTATTTCTAGAGAGAGAGGGAGAGAAATGCTGATGTGCAAGAGAAACATCAATTGGTTGCCTCCCACACATCCCCAACCAGGGAGCTGGCCCACAACCCATGCACGCACCCTGACGGGGAACTGAACTGACTACCATTTGTTTGCAGGAGGACACCCAGCCCACAGAGCCACACCAGCCAGGGCGCTCCCTGCTCTTAGTATCTCTTTGGAGAAAGGAAGCTCCATTAGGGAAAATGGCTTGCAAATCGCTGTGGTACATGGCGTCCTACGTCCTTCCATTGGAACTTAAAATGAGGCACTCGGGAGCAGCCCGGACCTTTGTCTGCCCCCTCAGCCTCGGAGCAGAAGCCTCACTAGCAACAGGGGTTTCCTTCTGCAACTTCTAGGCTGCTGGAAAAGTCCTTGGGAGCCTGGGTCTTTCTCCTCCTTCTGATGGTGACCCGTCTTCCATTCCCCAGCATGTGAAGGGAGCGGAAGCTCATACCTGTGGCTGATGGAGACGTGGTGGTCAGGGAGGTCCTCGGTCTCATGGGGACCCTCTGAGAGCAGGCCAGTGCACTCGCTGTTGTGCTGCTGGTGTGAGGCTCCCCCGGCCTCGACTCTTGGTAAGAAAATTCTAGAAGTATTTAGCACCCCCCTCCCAAGCTGGCCTTTTCAGAATTCCCCGGTAATCTGTCTAGAAGGAGAGGCCCGGTGTGTCTCACCCACCCGCAGACTGCTCTGGGCCCTGAGGGTCTCGGAAACGAACTCACCTTCGAGGTGGAAGCAAGGCAGGAGCAAGCGTTCAGCGAGAAGAAGGTCAGCGCGGCTCCCCCACGTCACCGCCGTGCCCAGGGAGCTCAGGCCGCAGTGGGTGCGCCTTCCACTGTTTCTGGCAAGGGCCTGGAGAGAATCGTGTTACAGGAAGACATCGCCCGGCCCTGCCGTGTCACGAGGAGGGCGCTCGTGTCCCAGGAGGGCAGGCTTTGCCTGGGCCCAGACCGAAGGGCAGGTCCCGTCGTCTTTGTCTCTGCGGGGCCCAGTGTGCCGTGCGCACTAGCAGGTGCCGGGAGCCGGGCCTCTGGAACGTGTGCGGCAGGCGTGCGGCCGGCCCGGCCACCTTCGGGCTGCGGAGGCTGTGTTCCAATGGCCCGAGTTTCCGTGTCTGAGAGGCCCTCCGGCCTGATGGTCAGAGGACCTGATGATGGGGGTCTCGGGGTCAGGATGGGTCTGTACCCGGGCGAGACCGCACCCTCCAGGGCTTTCCCGCTGTCTACTGAATCAGCACCGATGTGGATGTGGCTGCCAGGGACCTGAGGGTGCTGGGAGAGGGGCCTTGCAGGCTGGTCACAGCCAGAACGTCAGCTGTGTCAGCACAGACCGCAGCCCTGGGATGCCACCTGGGCTTTTCCCGCCTCCGGGCCTGAAGCTGGAGGTGGGGACACAGACGGACAGACCTGCAGCAGAGCCTGCTGTCAGTGGACCGAGACCCCTCACGAAAAGCACTGGGGACACAGCCACAGAGAGGCGCGGAGGCTGGGCCCCCCTCTGAGGGGAGGGGTGGGGTCTGAGGTGGTACCCAGGAGTGGTGGCGACTGAGCTAGGCCTTGAAGCGAGGCTGCAGCGGGGGTGGGGGGTGGGGAGCATCACAGGAGAACAGGCCAAAGCGTGTGTGGGTACAGCAGTGCTCACCACAGGAGCCCAGGGTGCAGGGAGCAGGAGGAACCCCCCTCAGTGAGGGCGGGGCAGGCGGTCTCCGAGGGCTCCGAATGCGCAGCCAAGGGGTCTGGGTGTTGTTTTGGTGCCGGGGCGACACTGTTCTCTGTAGAGGCTGAGAGAGCCCACTCCAGGCCAGGCTCCGCCCCCAGCCTGCCCCAGGACCGTGGACAAGTTCCTTGGCCTCCCTGTGCCTCAGTCTCCACATGTGTACAATGGGGTGAAATAACAGTGCCCGTAGGATCCCTGTGCAGATAGGGGGAGAAATGAGACCCTTTCTTGTGCAAAGCCCCCGTTTCCTGAATGCTAGTCGCTGTTATCGCTACTGTCATTCATGCCTTCGTTCACCACTACTCCCGGAGCTCCAGCTGTGCGCCTTACACTGTTGTAGCCACTGGGGACACAGCAGCCAACAGCACGTGGGATGGACGGCTTACGTCCTAGAGGGACAGTAATGAGACAAGATAAACCTGTCCGTTGGCACAGGGAGGGGAAGAAAGCAGGGCAGGTGGGGAGCAGCAGGAAGAACCTGAAGGAAGGAGTGCTCTTCTGCCGGGGGCGACCCCCTAGAGCTCTGCCTGGAGAGGGGGTGTCTGGCAGCAGCTGTGCGGGACAGATGGTGGAGGCGGAGGGCTCGAGGAGCCCGTGCTTCCAGGACACGCGTCATTAGGTATGCAAGGAAAACAGTAAAACTTTTCTATTTTTCTTGTGTTGTTCTTCTAGCTCTGTTTTCGTGTGCATTGTATCCTGCACAGTGCATTAATGTGCATTTCAGTAACTACCAGGGGCGGAGGCCAGCGGTCGAGGCCCAGACAGATGAGGAAGGGGCTGGCCCGGAGGTGGAAGGGGTCAGAGGTCCCAGGCACAGCGGCCGCCTGAGCAGGGCCCAGGACAGTGTCTGCACAGACGTGGCTGAGGATCGGGGGAGGAGCCCGACGGCCAGGCCCTGGGGAGGCGGTGGAGGAGAGGTGTTTGCATGTCCCTGAGACACAGGCGGGTGGCACTGGGCCGTGCGTGACGGGCTTTTTTGGGGAGGCCTGGGCTGCAGGGCAATTGAGGACCCTCCATGTTGAGCTGAGCGAGCTGAGGCCTGAGATTGGAAGACAGGCCATTCCCTGCTGTCTTGAAAGCGACAGCTTGGTTTCCCCAGGGCTTCATCGATGGGATACAGTCGACAGTCTCCAGGGCGCAGCAGCCACATGGCCGGTGGGCAGGGTCACCATTCAGGTGCACGCCCATGGACAGTAAGCCCCAGCCGGCTGCCCTCGCCACGCCTCTGGTGTCAGGAGAACAGGCCGGGGGGCAGGGCCGTTGCCCTCTGAGGGGCCGTGTGCCTCCGATTCGCTTCTCCGTGAGCTCACTCTGGCCCTTGCCTGTGGTTGTCAGAGCCGAGGGCAGGTGTTCCAGGCACCAGGTGTTCTAGGTGGGCCCTGCAGATGGGTGTCCTGGAGGAGGGGGGAACCCACGCAGGCCTTACTCCCCTCTCGGTGGTGACGTGTGTCCCCTTCAGGGCCCCACGGTGTGAGAGACTCAAGTCCACGTGCAACCGTGGGCATGAAGGACCGTCAGCCTGCAGCTGCTTCCACTCGGGAGGGGGATTGGCTGGCTCCAGACCCTGTGTATTCCTGATGGGCCCTGCCAGACTTGGGCGGGGATGGGGGTGGGGACAACGTAAACATCCCCGGCCAGAGTCGCAGTTGCTCGCAGGGCCTCTGAAGGTCAGTGGAGCCGGAATCACCTGCCTCTGCTCCCTCCCCGCAGCGGAGGTCTACATCGGCATCGGGAAGCCCGCGGAAGCCACGGCCTGCACCCAGGAAGCTGCCAACCTCTTCCCGATGTCCCACAACGTCCTGTACATGCGGGGCCAGGTTGCCGAGCTGCGGGGCCACATCGACGAAGCCCGGCGGTGGTACGAGGAAGCCTTGTCCATCAGCCCCACCCACGTGAAGAGCATGCAGCGGCTGGTGAGTCTGAGCGCGGCGGGACCCCACTCTTAGGCGGGGCTGCCCTTGGAAGCAGCAAGTAGCTCGTGACCCTCAAACCCTATTCTGGTTCCAAAGGCCGGGTGTGCCTAGCCCGCGGGCACCACTCCTGCTGCGGTCGATGTGAATGGAGCCCCGAGGAGCTGGCAGGGCCCAGCCTGAGTGGCCCTGCCTGGCAGCCTTGCGTGGTGGGGGAGAGTTCGAGGCAGTGGTCCCCAGCCACCAGTCTGAGCCACCCTGTGGCTCTGGATTTAGTAAAGACATTCTTGTGGCTCTGGGCACCGTCTTTGACATCTCGGTCTCTGCACTGCTTTTAGCAGCCACCTTGTGGGGGTGTCCACCCCCTGGGGAGACTTCAGTACAAAAGCCAGAGCACTTTACAGACTGGGGGCTCCCTTACCTTGAGGGAGCTGGAGACTCCAGCTTGTCTCCGAGGCCACTGGCTAGTAGGGCACCCTGTCGTCCTGTTTGGAGGAGGGGACGGGTGGGACCGGGCCACCAGAAGGACCCAGGTAAGTCACTGCAGTGTCCACAGTGTGTGGGCGCTGGCTCTGCAGAGGTGCACACACAGGGCTCCTAGGACAGCTGGGCCAGGAGCCTGGGGCTGCCCCTCTGCTCCACCCCATCCCTTGCCTAGGGGTTGGCCACTTGACTACCTCTGTTTCCACGGGGGGCGGCATCAGACTGACCTGGAGGGTCTGTCCTGTTAACACACACCTAGCGCGCCTGCTACAGAGCCATGGGTCTGCTCTTCCTGGGAGAGTCAGAATCAAAAGGCAGCGGTTAACCAGGCCCACGGAGCTGGTGGGAAGCCGCCTGCTCTCTCAGTGTCTGCGTGCCGGGCTGAGGCTCTGAGTCCTTGTTTCATTCTTAGCAGTGGGACATCTGTGACTTAACGAACAACAGGAAAGGAAAGCCTTGTAATGAAGGGGAGCTGCCCTCTGTGTTGCCGCCCGTGGGAGCCCAGGGTCCCTCACCAGTGGTGTGTGACTCCGAAGAGGGAGCACTGGACAAGGAGTCCGGGGCACAGAGTTCTGGCCCAGCGGCGTCGTTGGCTCTCCTTTTAACGTTGGGAAAAGCCCGTAAGTTCTGGGCACTGCTTCCTTTCTGTGAAATGAAAACATTTGACTAGATCGGCTGAGTTTCTATCAGGGGTTAGGAGGGTATGGTTCTGTAACTAACACGTAAAATGCTGCCTGAAGGATCCCAAAGCCTTCGTTCGCTTGCCGTTTCTCACAGTGACGTTGGGGATGCGGAGGGGGCTGAGCAGCGGGAGAGTGCCCAGGCCCCGAGCCCCGGGCACCATGGGAACGGCGTGTGCTTCCGGGTCAGATCTGGGTCCCAACGCAGCCCCGGTCCCCGATCCTGGGGACACCTGGGGCTCGGTGCTTGACCTCCAGGAGCCTCACTCAGTGACTCTGGGAATTGGGCTGTGACTTACCCCATCCGCTGGTGAGAACAGAATGAGATGATTCGCATGACAAGCCTAGCAGAGGTCCTGGCACCTAGTAGGTGCTCATTCAGTAGAAAACCGACGACAACCACTTTCAGTTTTAAAAATAAATCAGACTTTATAATAATTACAGCTACTTAATTTTGTTTTCAACTTCCTTATGAGCATTCCGTAGCTCAAGACAGCTTTATAATTTTATACATCATCCAAAACTCCAAGTTCGCTTGATCAGAAATATTTCAGTTTTTGTCTCACTATTGCAAGAGGCGTTTGGGAGAGCTTCGGAGACCTCTGCGCTCTTTCCGGGCGTCGCAGAAGAGGTGCCTCAGTGCCCTGTACCCGGCCTTTTCATTACAAAGAGGCAGCATGTTTCCACCTCGGGGCCTATGAATTATTCAGGGAAGTGTCTCTTCTCCATCCCCAAGGGGAACACACGAGACAGATCGCATAGGAAAATCGCACCAGGAGAGTTTTCTGTTTCACCTCTGGAGCTTGTCGGGACACCTGAGCCCCCTGACAAATGCCCCGAGCTCTCCCGTGAGAAAGGGGCCCCTGCTGGGCCCAGCACAGGAGGGCTGGGGGGGCGGGGAAGGGCTGGCCACTGGCACTTGGGCCTTCTCTGGGCTCAGAGACATGAGCTGCTTTGGAGGTCTCACCAGGAGAAAAGAGTAAAAATGATAAACCCTTAAGACTTTCTCAGTGCACCCTGCTGTATTCAGAACTCTCCAGACCGGAGGCAGGCAGAGCCGCCCGGGGGGCTGGGATTGGTGTGACTCCCACAGGGGGGCTTGGAGGGCTGCTTCCTGGTGCCCTCGAGAGCAGTGCGAGCTGGCCTGTGGACTCGCAGCCTGCCCTGTGGAGGGACAGCCCTGGAACTCCAGCCCCCGCTCTTGCTCCCAGCCCTGGGCTGCTCGGGAGAGCTGGGTTTCTCCAGCTTTGGACGGAGGAAGGGAGGAAGGTGGCCCAGGAGGGGGCTCCAGGCCACTCTGGCCTGGGCTGGAATCCCAGTGCAGTGGCTCACTAGCTTTGGGGCCTTAGGAAGTTGCTCACCTTCTCTGTGCCTCAGTTGCCTCAACTGTATAAATGGGGATGACGTGAGCACCAGACACAGAGTACGCATGGGAACGGAAAGCCTCTCCCTGAGTCACAGAAGATCCTGCCTGGCCGTCGTGGACACAGACTGGTTGGTCAGCCCCTGAGTGTAGGGAAGGGGCCCCGCAGTGAGGTCAGAAGCTGCCTCTTCTGCCAGGCCCAGGCCTCAGGAAGAGCCAGGGCCCTAGACTTACATGGCAGAGGGAGGCAGGCATGGAGATGCTTTTGACACTTGCCTGGCACTCAGGGAGAGAGGGGAGTGCCAGTGACAGGTGGGCCAGTGATGCCTGCCCCTGCCGGGTCAGGGCGAGACGCAGAAGGTCAAGGCTGGGAGGGGTTTGAAGAACGTGAGCTCCGGATGCCACCAAAGAACCAACCGAAGAGGTCTCAGGGGAGGGAATCGCAGGAACCTACTGTGGTTCATAGAAAAAGCGGGGGAGGGACGTGTGTCTTCGTGGTCACGGGTGCCCACGGGGGAGGAGGGGAGCAGCGGGGGGGCCAGACGGGCAGTCGGGAAAGAAGAAGCCCCAGGTCTGTGCAGGTGGGGACCGGGTGGGGACCGGGTGGCTCCCGGGGACGGCAGCGAGCGAGACCAACCAGACAGAAGCTCGGGCTCGTTCCGTAAAGAACAACTGTTAACATCCAGGGCTGTAAGAGGCAGCACGTGCCAGCGTGCCCAGTCCAGCTCGGAGAGGTCCGGCTGAGGCAGAAACGCAGACCCATTAATGTTGTTTAAAAGCAGGAATAACTCGGAGGCAGATGGCACTCATCAAAGTTAATAGGAGGTCGGACTCCACAAGAGAAATGTAAATTAAACCCCAATGAACACTGATAACTTTCCAACCGTTTTAGCCTTCATATGTGTGCTTAAATTCACATGCAGAGAGAAGGGAGGAGAGAAATAATGTGTTTAATGTTAATAATGAGTTAGCCCAAGACAAGGGAGGCAGCGAGCTGAGTGTGGGCGGTGAAGGGCCGGGGAGCCGAAGGAATGAGGAATCACCGCACGGTGTTGCCAAGGGGGAAGCTCATCGACTGAGGAGACTTTTCCCAGAAAATCTGCAGCCATATTTTCATATCAGTTTTGCACGAGTGTATACATTTACATACATCCATCCACGTGCTGTGTTTAAAAGCCTTTAGCTCCCAGTGTCCAGAATGGATTGATGAGGCAGAGGCCAGCATTTTCCCCACTAGTTTTTCTGTGACCTGGAGTGGGGGAGGGGGGGGACACGGGGCTCCCCAGGGACACAGGGCAGAGAGCACAGCATCCCTGGGCGACGCTGCCCCAGCCAAGGACAGACGAGGAGACACGGGGTAGCCGAGGACAGAGTTACCAGGACAGGGACAGGCTCTGCAAACAGGGACATCTGCTTGTCCTCTGATAAAGTCAGCCCAGGCTTTTGAGGGCGGTGTGTGAGGTGCGAGGTGGGAGGAGAGAGGACCGTGGAGGGGAGCCAAGAAGGTTGCGTGGAGGGGAGTCGATAAGGCTGGAAAGGAAAAGCGTTGCTGAGAAATAAATCTCTCCTGCGGCCTAAGAGCACGATGCTGCGGGCTCCCCGCCCCCTCCGGCTGACAGGTTGAGAAAGGTGTGGAACAGAAGCAGATGGCAGGGTCATCGGGGCTTGGTGGCGTGGGCAGCTTGTGGGGAGAGTGAGGCAGACGTACCGAGGCAGCTGTGAAGGGGATGGGGCCCAGAAAAGCGGGCGAGGGGGAAGCAGAGCCCCGCCCCGGCTGACCACCCACCCGCTCCCCACCTCCCCCCACAGCCGGGAAGAAGAGAGCAGATGCAGGAACCTGAGGGGTGGCCTTCAGCTAAGGCGAGCCTGGTGCAGCTGACACAGACACCAGGGTGTCCCGGGGCTCGTGTGGGAGATGTGAGAGGTTAAACGCACCAAGGGGCCGCCACCCCCTTGAATGACGAGTTCCCGAGGCAAGGTGGGGGCCGGGAAAGGGAAGGCAGCCACGCCATGCATGGGTGGGTGACTCGAAGACTGGGGAGGTGGTGAGTCCCACCCTGTTGGTGGAGCTCCCCGAAGAAAGGGGACAATGATCAGGAGGAGGGACACTGGAGGCGATGGGTTTGGCCCAGGCAACCCGCCCAGGGAGTGTGGCTGAGGCCTGCCTGCCCCAGCTCGGGTAGGGGGAATGGTGGGGGGGAGTCGGGGGGCCGCAGGGTGTGGGCTGCAGAAGGGAGACCGCAGCAAGGCTGCTCAGTGTTGAGGTCACCCTAAGGGGCCAATCGAATCACAGAGGAAGCTTTCTGTTTGGAGCAGGATGGGTCCAGACATGCTGGTCTGTCTTCTGCCGGTGGGCGGCAAGACAGGAGAGCCCCGGACTTCAGCCTGCGTGGCTCCAGCTAGAGGCCTGGCGTGCGGGCCGCCCTTGAGACTTCTGTTCCCAGTCTCGAGTTTTCTGAAACATCGGAAGCCCAATGTCCGGTGTGAATGCTTTGGAGTGGTGCTGGGGCTCAGCTCCCAGGGCGTGCATCAGCAGCAAAGGCTGCTGGAGAGAGCCCCGAAGCCGCTTGAAAAGTGCATATTATTAACGAGCTGCCTGCCACACGCAGCACTGATAGGAGTTTGGGGGGACCTGTCCTAGGGATCGTTGCTGCATTTTAGGTGGTTCCAACGCCTCTAACGTTTGACCCTGATGTTGGGCCCTGTGCATTCATCGCAACAAGCTCCCCAATGACTTTGCCCTGAGAAGGCTGAGCTTCCTTCCGCCCGCTTTGGGCTTACACGCTGCTTACTGTGGGACGAGACTCATCCCGCTGTGCCTGATGGGCCAGAGGCCGGGCAGGGGGTTGTCAAGCTGAGGGAGAGGTGGGCCTGGCTTGCCCAAGGCAGCTTGCACTGTGAACTACAGAACTTCAGAACTTTGGTGATTTTCTCTCTCCCATCTTTTAAAGTGTCCATATTTTTAATGAGATTTGGTCACGATTGCTTGTGTCTTATTTTATCAGTTAAGAGCATGTTTTCCAATTTGTGCCTTTGTCGGAGGAGGGATGCAGCCTGGGACCGGTGTCTGTGTGTCTGTCTGATTTATCCATCAGTCCAGTTAGGGGGAGCTGGGACTGCAGGCAGCCCAGGGTGCAGACAAGGCAGGGTGACACAGCTTTCCCCTGGAAAAACCGGTCTTGAAGGGGGGCCTTTGATCCCTGGCTACTCTGGATGAGACCCAGGTGCAATTAAGCTAATGAAACAGAATGGAGATACCCTTCCCCTTTCAAACGCTGATCTTTAGAAGTGGATCTCTTTCATCAAAGTATCAGTTTTCTCTCCGAGCATGGAAACAATGATTGGCAGGAAACATGACTTGACCATAGTCTGCTGAGAAGGCTCTTTCATCTATTAATTGTATTCTATTTTCTTTCAGGATGGAAAAATGCTTCTAAAATTAAGAATAACTCTTTTCTTTGAAGACAGACTAGTGAACTGTTTAGACGCCCACCCTGCCAGGGCGTCGGCGTGCTTGCCGACGGCGCTCCTTGGCGAGTGGACAGGCCCTGATTTCTCTGCCGCCTGTGCTCGCTGCGGTGCGGACTCAGACCCGCGGGGCCCGTGGCGCAGCAGGCATTCCGCTGCACGCCTGGGCCTCTCTTCTCCATTTCACCCCCTCCCTCCTTCTAACGGTGCCCACGGCGCCTTCGCTCCTTTGTAGCTTGAGGCCCTTGTAAGAATTATTAATTCTTGGCATGAACATAATTCTGACCTCTACAAAGAAATCTTAAACCTCCCACGTCGTTATCCGACGCGTTTGTTCTCATGATATGAGGTACAATGGGGAAATTCTTTTTCACTGATGGGAAAACTGCTCTTGGTGACTTGTCCCAGGTCCCATGGCAAGCTAGCAGCAGTACCGGAGGGGGGGACACTGAGGCTGGGTGGCAGTAGAGTCCTTGAGGAGTCTCGGCTGGAGTGATAGGACAGACGGCACAGAGGTTAAGGGCATGCATGGCGCAGGAGCCAGCCTGCCTGGGTACAAGCATCAGCCTTGCCACTCACTGACTGTGTGGCTGGAGATGAGGTCCCGGGCCTTCCCGAGCTTCTACTTGCTCAGCTGTGAAATGGGGGTAACAACCACGCCCTCCCAGTAGCACTGTTGTTCAGGGTAAACAAGTAAGTATGGGCCGCAGAGACCCCCACAAACCCCCGCTGTGAATACCACTGCCATCCTCTCCCCAGTCCTGCTGAACCATGCCGTCACCCCCTGTAATTTAGGTCACACCAGTGGCAGAAGCCCATCTGTAACTTTTGGGCAGTGAGCGAGACATCTCCTTTATAAATGAGCTCACCGTGGCTGTGGCTTTCCTTCTGATCGAGCATGACCGAGTTTGAGCAATTAGAGGAGCTGAAATAAGAATGCGTCATCCATGGCATGTAGTTGGGCAGAAATGTAGTACTTCTGCTTGTAAGTATGGCTTCCTGACTGTTTCTGTGGAGCCCGGAGCCCGGGTTGTTGAGGTGGAAAGAACCCTCGGAGGCCCCAGCCATCATCACTTGTCAGGCAGACGCCGAAAGCATCCTGGGCTCAGAGGGGAGGCCAGCCCGGCCAGCCCGGGGCTGCTGTGGCAGAGTGGGGGTGGGCCCCCAACCCGGGTGGCAGGAAGGGCAGGGCCTGTCATGGAGCCCAGCCTGTCATGTTTCCCTCCCTCCGCTTTGAGTCCCCTCTGCTGGGGCACTTGTCACACCAGTGTGGAGCCGTCCCGTTCACGGTCTGTCTGCCTGCTCCGTGGGTGGGGGAAGGCGCCACGCCTGAGACAGCACAGCGGTCTGTGTGGATCGCAGGTGGCAGGTGGGCAAAGCGGGGTACGGGAGGGAGAGGTAGAGAACGATGACTACAAGGGAACTTGAACTTGACAGCTGTCTTTACTCCTTTTTCACCAACGAAGCCCCCAAGCACTGGGCGCTGTCTCCCTGGGAGAGACTCTGAGCAGGCACCAGCGGAACGTGTAGGTTTTGAACAGCCAGGCCAACTGTTTCTTTGTGCGCCGGCCTCTGGGTGCTTGTTGGCTTGGCCTTGACAAGGTTCCTTCCTGCCGTGAGTGCAGGAGGTGGCGTCAGGCGGGGCTGGAGGAGGCAGCCACGCGGTTTCCAGGGAGGCCAGGGCAGAACTTCGTAAGGAACCTTCCGGGGCAGCAGGGTCCCGGTGTATTGCAGGCCGGGTCTCAGGGAGGACATGTGGGGCTGCCAGTCGGGCTCCTGTCAGGTGTGCTTGGCACGGAAGCCAACACGGTCAGCTACAAAGAACGGCCCCTTTCCTGGCTCGGACCCCGTGCTCGCTCTCTCCCCCCTCCCCCAGGAGCTCACTCTCTGAGCTGGTAGCAGGCCCCAAGGCCAGGCCCAGAGGCAAGGGCCAGGGCCGCCCCCGGCAGACAGGCTGACATGGCATATGCCGGGGGTGGGCGGTGCGCCTGCAGGCAGCAGTCCCCTCCTGGGGCTCCGCACTCTCCCACCTGTCACTGTCCCTTTACACCAGAACCTCCCATCAGTGTCCTGTGGTTACAGACGAGCTAAGAAGGGACAGCCTCAGGCCTTGGGAGTGCCAGGAAAGGAGGGCGCTTGTCACCCCTGGCCTCGCGCAGCCTGGGCCTCCCACTGCCGTGTGCCAGACAAACATCCTTAAACATCACTTCCTGGTTAAAAAAGCAAAAACCAGGCACCGAAACCCCACGCCCTCAGGTCAGACAAATGCACACAGTGGTCAGTTCCCCCCTGCCCCTGCCCGTCATCTCTCCTCAAGGACACTCCCTTGTCCTTTGATGGCGACTCTGAACACTCGCCTGGCCCTTCTTACACGGTTCCTGCCATAGACTGTGACCCCGGTGTCCCGTGCAGGGCGTGCGTGGTCTTCTGATCTTGGTCCCGACTCAGGGAGCCTCTTCTCTCGCCCCCCACTCCAGCCCCGAAGCCAGAGGAAAGCAGCTTCCCTGGTTCCCACAGCACCAAGATGTCTGTGCTTTCACAGCCCGCTTCGGGGGAGCGGGGACCTCCCCCGGGGAGGAGGGAGGGAGCCACGTGGCTCTAACTGGGTTTCCATCGTTCCCGCAGCCTCTTTGGGGCGGAGAGGACAGCAGGAGCAGGAACAAGCCAGGACTGAGCCCACCAAAGCTGGGTCAGAGGTTGACCCCAGGAGAGAGGTCATTTGAGTAAGAGGCGGTATTGGAAGTCATTGGGGGAGGAACCAGGTAAATGAGAGGTTTTCTAGGAGGCAAGCTCTACCCTCATATCCTCTTGGATCTGGGTATTTTTACCTTACAACACCCTCTGCTTGTCGGGCATGCGTGTCTGCCTTGGAGCAAAGCAGCATCTCCGGGACTAGGGAGCAGCTGCTGTGCATCCACAGGACCCCCAATGGCCACGGCCAGGTTCGTGCCAACCCCTCCCCCGAAGCAACACCCCTTCCCCAGACAGCGTCATTTGACGCGAGGACAGTCTCTGCAGACATTTCTGCTTGGGTTTTGGATTCTTCCCACCCCTGCTGCGTTGTGTCAGCCCTGGCCGGGGAGCTGTGGCATCAGGCCACCCCTGCTTCCCCGAGGACTGACATCCCAGACCCAGAAGCCACACGGCCCGGGCAGGCGGCGAAATGCAAGCTGCGTCACTAGGTGTTCCTTTGCTGCAGCTTAAGGAAAAAATTAATGCTGTGTTTATTTCTGTTTTCTGTTTCGGAGTCTTAGATGACTAATTACAGGCAGTGCAGTTCAGTGTCTCGTTAGTAATTATGGTCTAGAATTATTTGAAATCTGACATCCTCTATGCAAACCATGTATTCTTAGAAATTCTGCCCCATCATTCCAGTACATCTGATTTGACGTTGCGCTTCCGCTGCCTTCCCACCTCGCGCAGTCACTGCTCCCCGCTAGGGGCAGGTCGTGGATCAGCTCTCTTGCTCCACGGCGGACCCTGGTCCCAGAGAGCTCCGCCCAGGCCCTGGAGGGGAGCAGTGGGCGTTCCCACCGTCTTTGGGGGTCGAAGGGGTTGGAGGGCTCCCGCTCTGTGTCTCGAGGTCCAGCAGCACCGACTGAGCTTGCCTCCTTTCTCCTTCCCTCCCAACTGGAGCAGAGTCTTGGTCTCCCCTCTGGCTTCTCGCCTTGCCTGGAAGTGTCTCTCCCTCCCTGCCATGCAGCCCCTTCTCCCTGCTGCCTGAGACCCAGATATTCCTGGATCGCCGGCTTCGGCCCTGATTCTGAGCCCAGCTGGGTGCAGCGGTTTCCAGATTGGCCTTTGGTGCCCCTCCTATTACCAAGGGGGTGGGGTGAAAGCTTGCTTAGGAGGAAGGAATGACATATGTTCCAGTGTCAAATGTACCCGGAATCACCAAGTCTCAAAGCCTCAGGTTCCAGGAAGGTTGTGACTTAGAGCCAAGGCCGGCCCTTCCCCCCTACACAGAGCCACCGAAGCCTGCTCTGGGGCCCTGTCCTCAGAGACCCCCCATGCGTGTCTGGGAAGGGGTTGGCAAGAACGTGGTGCTGCAGGTGTGCAGAGGGCCACCCAGGACATTGAGGGAGAGCGGCAGAGCCCAGGGTCCAGAGGGAGCCTTGCCCCTCTCGTGCTTCCCCGTGGCCTCAGCAGGAGAGAACCCACCACAGTCCGAGCGCCCCACACTAGCTGTCCGCCTGGGCCCCCGTGTCCCAGAGCCTCACGTCTCCGACAGCTTCAGGACGGCCCTGTGAGAGCAGTCCCCGGGGCTCCAGAGCACTGTGCCCGGAAACAGACTCCCCCTCCCACCCCCACGTGGTCACTCCGCCTCTCACTTCCCACCAGGTGCTCCCGGGTGCAGGAGCCCTATCCCCTCCTCCAGTCTGCCCCTGCCTTTCCTCCTCGGCTGGGTGTTCACGGAACACCTGCCTCTGGAAATACCTGTGTAGGAATTGCTGCTTTTCCAGCCTCTCAGAACATCAGCTGGCTGGTCACCTGAAGGCTTGGGAAGCGGGAAAGGACTGAGTGTGTGAGCACCTGCTCCGTGCCGGGCAGTGTTCCACTTTTCCTCAGCCCCTCATTCGCTCAGCACTCACTTGGCCAAGGCCTCTTAGCGGCTGTTGTGCAGACTCTGAGATGACGCGTGCAAGGGGCGTGGAGCCCAGCTCTGCGCAGGGTGCTGGGCTGGATCCCAAGAGCACGCTGCCCCCTGAGTCCGGGGAGTACACCTGTATGAGTCTGGAGGAGAGAAGTCACGGGCACTCGCAGGCAGATGTGCCGGGCGCAGGCAATCTGTCCTCAGGGGTGGGAGACAGCAAA
This sequence comes from Trachops cirrhosus, assembly GCA_028533065.1. Classification (NCBI taxonomy): domain Eukaryota; kingdom Metazoa; phylum Chordata; class Mammalia; order Chiroptera; family Phyllostomidae; genus Trachops; species Trachops cirrhosus. Next base: position 186,067,099 of record CM052538.1, on the reverse strand, counting down.
GGCTCCACAGAACGCGTGACCTGGGGGCCGGGCTCAGCATCTGGGTGGAGATGCAGACTCTCCCACAGGTGGAGCACAGGCGGCGTTTGAAAACCAGCTGTTGGGGACAAGTGTGGGACAGCTGGGGACGTCCGGATGTGGGCCAGGTAATAGGTGATCAGGAGGCACCATTGTTTTTGGTGGGAGTGGCACGGTTGGGTGGTTAGATAAGACACATCCTTGTTTTCTTTAGAGATTCCTGCTGAAGTATGAAGGGTGAAATTTTACAATGCCTATGATTTACTTTAAAATACCAACTCTTGCCCTGCACATAGATATAGCAAACATGAAAAATGTTAGTGGTTATTAAATGTAGGTGATGTTGATTAGATTAGCCTTTCCGCTTTTCTTCAGGTTTGAAATTTTGCACGATAATGTTGGAAAGAAACAGTCACGTGGTCAGGTTTGCATTTTGGGGAGATTATTCCGGAGGCACGGTGGGGGGTGCGCTAGGTGGAAGCTGAGCCACACCCAGACTCAGCTGGCAGCACACAGCCCAGGGCAGGGGCCGCTGCAAAGGCAGACTCGGGACTGGTGGCTCCGCGGGGAACTGGACGGTTCCAGGCTTTCTCTCAGGCACCCGGTTCTGGTGCCCGGACGATGAGGTGTCTTCACCAGCAATGACGAGACGTGGGGAGGAGGACGCGAGTCTGGGTCACCACGTTGAGATGGGGTGGCCTGGGTCCGTTCAGGAAGAGCTGCGCTCGGCGTGTGGCTGGGGACCTGGAGGTCGGGCCGAGTCTGGGGCCGGGCCGTGGTTGGGGGGCAGCGGCCTGTAGGTGGTAGCCGAAGGTGTGGGAGGCCTTGAGACCACCTGGGGTGTGACCCACAGAGAGGAAGAGAGAGAGGGCTTGGGCAGAACCCAAGGAGTGCCGACATCTGCAGAGCAGGAGAGAAATTTACTGACGAGGAGACGTAGGTGCCGGCAATTTGCACGGCGTAGTCCCAGCCACCCAGCTAGTCCCACTGGAGCTGGGGTTTGGGCCTGTAACCTTGCAGGAGCGCACGCGCGCGCACACACACACACACCCCAGGGTCTGGCCTTGCGAGGAGGTCAGTTTGATTCAATCCGTAATTGAAATGCTGGCTGGTGTCCTTTCAAAGGAAGCAGAAACAACGGGCCCACTCCCCACAGGGCAGCCTTCGGGGCCTGATGCTGCCTGCGTCTTTCTCCATAAAGACAGGAGGGCGTCGTGCCTCCTGCGTGGGGGCAACGGCCTCCCCCATCCCCGTGGCTTCTCCAAGCCTCTGCGAAGGGCAGCGGCATCCAGACAGACACGGGGCTGGAACCGGAGCTCCCTGTGGGGATCTCCCCGGACAAACGAGAAGCAAAATCTGCTTCTTCCTAAGACAACGTGCGGTTTTTCCAGGCCTTTCAGAGCCGGGCAGGCAGGTCAATTGAGTTATAATTGGCTCTCTAATTAGAGCTCCCACAAGCTGTTACGTTCTTTACCTGCTGCCTGGCATCTTAACCCCAAGGTGACAGACCTGTTTCTGCCTTGGGAAAGATTAAGGAACGCTGGCTACAGTCTTATCTTTCTCGCTGGCAGCGGTCCCCTTCAGCCACCCCAAGACACCCGCACCCACCCGTGAGTAGGACAAGGGACACGGAGCTGTTTACCAGTTTACGAGAAAATTGGCCACAGGGAAGCCGGGCTCAGCGGGCTGTGCCACTGAGTGATCTTTTGGAGACGGAACGGGGGGAAGACAAAGCCCCCGTTGCCATCGTCCCAATGTCGGAGGTGTCCTGAGGGTGTTTCAGTGGTACCTTTCGTGTCCCCAGGTCGGGTCTCCGGATGACAAAAGAAGGCACATCTCTTTCCTCCCGTTCTCTGTCCTCAACCCTGAAAACAGTGTCCTTGGGAGGCCTCCCCTCAGCCATCGAGGGGCTCCGCTGCGCTGGGGCCCCCTGCGGCTCCTGCCGCTAAGACAGGTACAGGCAGTGCTGGCCGGTCCGCAAGCCCCGCCTCCACCCCCCCCCCATCACTCCCCAGATCCGCCTGCGGTGACACCTTGGGCAGCTTGAAATCAGCCATGGTGCAGTACTTACACCATGGAAATTGGCAAACACAACACATTGGGGTTTTTTTATTCTTTCCGAGAGCCAGTTTGCCAGCACACCAGTGGGCTCACTGGGTGGGGGTGGGGGGACAGGGGACTCAAAGAAGAACACAGTGTCCCTGACTCGGGACTTCTGGGGTGGAGGGTGCTTGTAGCACAGGTACATCGGAGCTCTCCTTGCCACTCTAGGGAGACACAGAAGAGCTGAGTGGAGGCCCCGGGGAGAAAGAACGAGACTCGGAGTTTACCAGGCAGGTGGCACATTTTGCTCCAAAATGTTTGGGACACATTCTGGAGCAAAAAAGACCCACGTTTAAATTCTAGCTCTGCCCTCCATTGTCGACGGCACGACCTCGGACTGTCAGCACAGGGCTGTCGTGAGCGCGGGGGGCAGTTCTGAGCCCCTGCCCAGCACGTGAGCTCAACCCGGCAGCTGCCAGGTCTGTGCCTTCCACTCTCCCACGGCAGGTGGCTGTGAGAGTCATGTGTGCAGCGTGAGGCTGCTCAGAGGCCGTGCGGGGCGGACATTGGGTGTCCCCCATGGCCCTGCCCTTCCCCATTCTTTGGGAGAAGGACAGGGCTCACTTCTCAGCAAAGCATTGCAATCGGAGAGCAGGGGCATGCCCAAGCGGGTCCCAGGAAGGCTGAGACCCGATGTCCTCAGCTCCTGGGGCAGGCAGAGCCCCCACGCAGGGCACCGCTGGCCGCCACCCTCTGTGGACCCCAGTGATGGGTGCTGCGTCCCTTTTCCTAAGTCCACACAGTGTGAGAGTCACGTGAGCCTGACCTCAGGAGCAGTATTCCTCGTGGCTTTGATTTACTCTTCCAGTTTCCTCCGTCTCCCTCCACGTGGCTGCTGTAGGCCCTCAGGGATACATTTCGGAGCTTCCTGCACGGGCACTTGGCCTGGAACAGGCTCCCTGCTGCTTGTTAGCCGTGGCCCATTGAATGGCAGGCGGCAGGCACGCACCAGCTCAGCCCCAGTGCCTCTGCTCAGAGGAGGGGCACATCCCTGCGCTCTTCCCTCGGCGCTGACGGGCATGTGTGGGAAACGGCTCTGATCTTGACATTGATTTGTTCCATGTTGCAGTGGTCAGGAATGCAAGTGGCTCAACGGGGCAGGAAAAGGAAGTGCCAGGCTCGGCCTCTGTTCCAATTCCACAGGGTCCACGTGGTTCCCAGTGGCAGCTGCCCCAGCCCTGGGACAAGGTGGGGGGCGAGGGAGGGCAGCAGGCCCGGGGAGAAAGTTTATGACAGAAGCCCAGGAGTGGAAGTCCACATTGCTAAGCAAACGGCCTGTTTCCTTTTCCTCACTAAAGCGCAGCCTCCCTGCGCTGTGCTCCGCTCAGCGCCGTGGGTGTGAGTGACGAGTGGTCGGGTGGAGCAGGGTCCTGTCCTGTGAGTCCCCACCCACCTTCCTGCCTGGATTCCATGCTGTGGGTCCTCTTGTTATTTGTGGGAAAAATTTTCCAAGGCTTACCGATTCCCATTCTCCCTCCATCACAAAGTATCTTATCATTTCTATCTGTTCCTGTTTAAAATGGAAGAATAGTTGGTGCCAGACCCCAGCAGGGAGGGGGAAGGTAACTCGTCAAAGTGACCGCATTCCCGGTGTCGGGTAGTGAATCCCCCGCCTTTGTGTCCGAAGGTTCTAAGGTGGACGGCCGGTGGTGGCCACAGGGCAGGCCGGGGAGGCCACGAGCTCTGGCCGGGCCTTCTCACTGGAAATCCTGGGGTGGGCTTCTGCTTCCAGTGGCTGGTGATAGATGGTCAGGCCCATGTACTGTGCCACCCACCCCGCTTGCCCCATCGGAGGACAGGTTGACACAGAGGCCTGACGAGGGTCTGTCAGGGTCATTTCAAGGGGTCCAGCCTTGCCTCAGGAAGGGGTCGAGGTCTCTAGGACCCTCCTACTCTTGCCTTCTCCCAGGAAGCCCCACAGCTCTGCTCTGCAGTGGTCGCAAGTGAGTTGTTTTTCTGACCACGGAGAACCTCCGCTGCCCCCACCACCAAGCGTGTCCCCGCCAGCCTCGGAGGAGCTAGGTGGCCCCCTGGGGCTCTGCTCCCGCCTGTGGAAGCCAGGTCCCAGGGCGCCAGGGGCAGCTGAGCCTGCACAGGGCCCGTACGCTCACAGCTTCCCAGAGGCCCGAGCCCCTCCAGCTGGGCTTCGAGGGCCCGGGGTGGAGCGCCTGCAGTCTCTGCACACAGTCTCGGGGCAGCCTCCCTGGGGGGCGGGCGGCTGGGAGGCTGGGCCCCGGCTCCCGAGGGGGATTGGCACCAAACTTTCCACTGCGCAGGTAGCTCGGCCGTGGGGAATAGTGACTTCCAGGCCACCCCGTGCTGTTGTCTCTGCCAGACTTGTTGTTGGGGAAGGTGGATAAAAATAAATAAATAAGTCACCTAGGGAGAAGTATCAATAATCAACAGGAGTCTCTTCCGTCACCCATGAAAAGTGTCAGCACCCGCAGAAAACGCAGTTGGGTGTGGCGGGCCCACGGCACCAGGGCCAAAGTGCGGCTTTCTCTCTGCTGAGAGCTGGTAGCTGACACTCCTGTCCACGCCGAGCCTCTGAGCTAATACTCACTGCAGTAACAACGCTTGCGATTTAAATGGCAGACTGGGGGAGGGAAGGCTGCAGATTCATGGGGCAGGTTGCCAAGAACAGCCTCAGGCTTCAGAGTAAGGAGGATGCCCAGCATCCCCACATCTTTCTGGGACCAGAGGCTGCCTCCCGTCCCTGCTTTGCCCCTCGCCAGGCCTCCTGCGCGGCCTGAGCTGCACAGGGGCCGCCCTGAGATTCCTTCTCACTGCTGTCCTCTGGTGTTGCCTGGGACCTGCTCGGCCGACATTTCTGTTGCTTCGGTGAGGTCACGCACTGTGCAGCGCTCGGGAGGAGCTCACGCAGGTGCTTCTGGGTGTGTTCTCCAATCCCTGAATGCCTGGCCTCGGGCCACAGCCTGCACAGGGAGCTCATCCGCGACCCCAGGCACGGGATATCCCATCAGCCTGTGGGCCTGGCGTCCCAGGATGCTGCCTGCGGGGCTGGGGCCGGGGATGGGGCAGGCACTGGGGATGGAAAGAGGGAGCAGCTTCCCAAGCCCCTGTTCTGCTTTTTGGGGGGAAGCAGGCACCTCCTTGGTCTTCCAGTGCTGAGGTCAGAGAGGCGCTCAGGCCCCTCTGTGCTGAGGCGAGGCCGTCCTTCCGTGGTTAACGCCAGTGCTCCCTCTCTTCCCCGATTAGCCCGATCTCTGCACCGTGGATTCTGAGGGAGAGTGAAAGGACTCGGGTTCTAGGCAGCTGGGTTGCAGTTGGGCAGGGAGACTGCCGAGGGTGCCCCATCTCTGCTTTGGAGTTTGACCAGTTGCCTAAATGGCTTCGTCTTCCAGGGGTCTGTCCTCAGAGGAGCACATCAGGTGGAATGGTGCTGGGGTGGGGGTGCACCGGGGGGTGGGGAGCTGGCTGCCCGTCCCACCCTGCCGTGTGCAGCAGCATCCAGACTGCGGAGGGACTGCCATTGTGTTCCCCTCTGGGCCCCCATCACAGAGTGCTGTGCACACCAGCCCCTCCCCGGTCAGGTCCTCCAGCGGTCACCCAGGTCTGGGGAGCCCACAGTCTGGCAGCCACACACGGAGCTGGGCAGGGGAGTCCCGTCCCCAGGACTTCTCCCCCAGGAGCGTTTTTGCCCCCTCGGCAGCCCAGCGTGAGCCGTGGGGTCCAGAGCCAGCTCACCAGCAAAGCCCTCTTGGAATCATCTCTGAGGCCCCTAAATGCCCAGCACCCTTTCCAGAGACCCTGGCGTCCTGACGTGGAGTGGAGAGCCCCGAGCAGTCCCCAGGACACCCGGGCTCTGAGCCGGGTCCTTGGCCTCCTGGGTGCGGCTGCCCGAGGAGCCTGCCCCACCCCATTCGAGTAAAAGCCGGAAGCGGCGCCTCCCCCAGGAAGAGCTAGACACTCCGGGCCACACTTCTGCCCGAAAGGATCTCTAAAGGCAGGGGCAACAGCTCCGATTGGGGTGGCAGCTCCCCCTCTGTAGCTACGTGGCCATGAGCTCATCACCCCGACTCTGACCTTTCAGCCTTCTCATTTGTTTAGAAAGAGGGGTGGGGTGGGAGCATCTTGTTATCTCTTTCGGAATGTCCTCCTTAGCCTCCTTCCAAGGCCTGGCTCTGCTCCAGACCCTGGGCCTCCCCACGTGAAAGACAGCCCTGCCCAGGTCACGGAGTCCACCTGGGGCAGGAACCACGGCAGACCAACCCCTCCAGGCCCGAGAGGGCAGGGAACGTGGCCGCAGTGACAGCCTGTGCCACTGCGCACCTGTGCCCGGCTTGGTGCTCGGTACGGTGGCGCCGGAATGTGCACGGGTGCTCGGCGAAAGTTTGTGGGAGGAAGGAAAAAACAGACATAGCTGTGGTGGGAGCAGAGTGAAGGGGTCCCCAGCCAGAACCCTGGGACCCGGGTGCTGGCCTCAGCTCGCCTTGTGATCTCGGCAGACTGCCTTCCTGCTCACGCGCCCTGTCTCCGGCCTGTAAAACAAGACGGCTGGCCCCTCTAGGGATGCTCCTGTGTCGTCCTCTGCCGCCACTGACCACCCATGGGTGCTGCTGCAGAGAGGGCACAGGCTGTGGGGCATCGGTCCCGAGAAGCTGCTGGCCGGCTGACTGGGGTCCCTCCCCTAAACGTCCTCCTGACCCCCAGCGACTGTTTTCCGAAAGCCAGCACAGCCTGTGCGCCTTCCGACCCCGATGCGAAGCAGCCCGTTTCCGAGACATTAGGCCAGAGGAGACCTGGGCCCGGGGCCTGCGTCCGTGCGAGGTGCGTTCGAAGCCAGACTGGCCCCATCCTCGTTGCTGGTGTTTACCGCCTGGCAGCCCGTCGCTCTGCTAATTGCAGAATAAGATGCTCTAGAACATTCCAAACCACCATGGAAGAAAACAGCTTTAAAAGATTCTGCAAGTCAGACGTTTTTTTTTAAAAAAAAAAAAAGGAGGAAAAGCCATACTCACATTTTCCTGGGCCTGCTGCCCCTTCATCCGGACCCCAGCGAGGTCTCCCGCAGACCCTGTTGGGCAGCAGGACTCAGCGAGGTGGGGGAGGAGGTGGGGGCTCGGCATCCACAGGTTCTCTGAAGCCCTGGAGGGAGAGCAGGGGTGCCCGGGCCTGTTCTGGAAGCTTCTGGTCCTGAAGGGCTGTCAGGCAAAAAAAAGGAGGGGCCTTTTCTTCATGACTCCAGAAGACTCAGCGAATGTCAAAGAGTAGGAATTAGATAAAAGGGCTAATTAGGGCTCCACATTTTTTAAAAATATTTTTTACATTTATTTATTTTTAGAAAAGGGGGAAGAGAGGGAGAGAAACATTGGTGTGTGAGAGGAGAGAAACAACTATCGGCTGCCTCTCGCACGCCCCCCACTGGGGACCTGGCCCGCCACCCAGGCATGCGCCCTGACCGGGAATCGAACTGGCAGTCCACAGAGTGACACCCAGCCCACTGAGCCACGCCGTCCAGGTGGGCTCCACATTTTTAATCAACTGTTCACTCTGCCCAGGGAAGTGGTGAGCTCCCCGTCACTGGAGGGTACAAGCAAGAGCAGGAGGCTGTCTGTCGGGGACGGCAGCAGGGGCTTATGTGTCACAGAGCAGAGGCCCAAGCCCCCTCCTAAGCCCCAGGATTGCTGCTTCCAGAGCTACTGGGCTGCTGGTTGAGAAAAATAAGAGGTTTTTGAAACAATGAGTTTTATTTCCTTCTGAGTTGAGTGCAATGCTGGAAAGGTCTGGTCCCCAGCAGGCACATTTCTTCAAATAAAACAGCTGACCTGGAAAGGGGGCCCCGTGAGAGTGCAGCCTCCTGCAGCCGTCAGACGCCCCAGTGAGCTGCCCCTGGGTGGGAGGAGGAAGGGGAGGGGCCGGGGGTCTTTCCCCCCTCCCTTCTGGCATCCTCAGCACCAGTTCTCAGCTCGCCTCCGAGAGGAGTCTCCTCGGCGCCCAGGCTCCTGCCCCAGGCTTGCCTGCTGCCTGACCCTCTGCCCCTGACACTGTTCCTGCTCTGGGTGCTTGGGCCACAGGCCCTGGGGTACCGCACCCCCACGTTGGCCTGAGGACCCTGGGGCGTTCGGTTTAGTAACTCGGCAGAGGAGTGAGGGAAGGAGCCACCCCATGCTCAGTTCTGACTTGTGAGCGGGGAGAGTGGGAGGTGTGGAGGACAGAGGCCACAGGAAGGCCGGGAGGTTTCCCTGTAACGTCTCCAGCCCCATCATGCCGGCTGCCGTGGGGGCTGGCTCCGCTCGCCCCTCCCGGGCCCTTCTCCATCCCGGTCGGCCTTGGTCAGGAGGAGCTGCTCCCCGATGTAGCAGCTCCAGTGCCTGGCCCGTGCCCAGGAGCCACTCGGCGGTATTTTCCCTCCTCTCCTGCGCCCCCTCACGCTGTTTGGTCCGGGTCCTCAGAACAGGATGCCAACAGCCCTTTGTTGCTCTGAAGGTCAATGTTCTGTCCCCCTCTCCTCACCCCCAGGGCCAGGGGCAGGGTGGATGGGACTTGGCAACCAGCAGGTGCGGGCTGTGGTGGCCACACGTTGCTGGAGAGAGAGCCACAGCACTCGTACCAGGACACCCTGCTGTATAGTGGCTTAGAGAGCGGCAAGGCCCTCAGGAATGGCTAGCTGGGCCTTTGGGGAAACTGTGTCAAACTGAGTAAAACGGCCAAAACGAAAAACCCAGCCCCACACCGATCCCCACCCAAAACTTCTCACCTGCTGAGAGGAAAGTGGAGTCGCGCCGACACCCAGGGGGCCTTTCTCCAGGGCGACCCTGACTCGCTCTTGACTGACCTAGTGGAAGGGGCTGAGCTACAGATGTGCAGGGCTGCGGACGCCCTCGGCCTCCGCCGGGACACCTCGGCTCTGGCTCCCTCGGAGCGCCAGGCCTGGTGAGGCAGGCCCCCCACGGCGGGCGTGTTGGCAGGGGCACCCACACTCGGCCCCCGGCGAGCCCGTGCAATTTCTAAGTGCTCAAAACAAACAGAGCGAGACACAAAGCAGAGTCCCATGTGGACCAGGCCTCCCCCGGAGCTGCTGGCGTCCAGGTGGAGAAGCCGGGCACTGCCCCCTCCCGTCTGCGTGCGTCTCCAGCTCCTTTTCAAGGCATTGCGGCGAAGCGGGGCGGGGCTGGGGGCTGCCCCTCAGCTGTGCCCACAAACCGCTGCTGCTCAGGCTGCCGGTGCCCCTGGTGCTTGCCCGAGGAGAATGGCGGGCAGGGGAGGCGGGGCTGCCCTGAGCTTCGAGGTCCCGTAGCTGCTCCGAGGAAATCCTTTCAAAGCCATGTCTCCTGTGGTCTTCTCAGAGGGGCGCTGGTTTGCAGCCTGTTAATGTTCTGATTTAAATGAAAGCTGTTTCTGAGAACACCACCTCTACCAGCCTGCTTCTCTCTGATCCATTGTATCCTTGGGAAGGAAAACTGTCAAGTACCTAGACAGAAATGGTGGCTGCACCACGCTGGTTGTTCTCATTGGGTGCTTATGTTTCAGCCAGTGCAGACTGCCAGGTCAGCATTGGCCAATCTACAGGGGGCAGGAGCTCGTGTGGGGTCCCCGTTCCCTCTTGGGTTCTGGGAGCCACTCTAGGGGGCCTGGTGCTCTGCCAGAAAGCTCTCCCTCGGCCATGCCCGTAGGCCCTGGCAGGATAAGCAGAGAGCGCCTGGGGTTGAGCACTGTGCTCGGGTCCTGAAACTGGGGGCCCTAGCCGAATGCCAGCACCTCTCCTCCTGACACCTTCAGGGGCCAGCCTCATTCTGCCTTCTGCAGGGCCCTGCTCCTCGCTGGCCCTGGGTGTCCTCAGGTGTGAGAGTGTCGGACCAGAGAGTCAGTAGGTGGTTCTGGAGTGTGCTGGGGAGCTGAGTCCGACCTGCGGTGCGTGAGCAAAGAGCCGGAGGGGCGGCCGTGGCAGCACCCTGGGCTCCCACGGGAACAGAGCGGTGCTCCCGTGGGGCTGCTGCCTGGCGACTGCCCACCCGCGCAGCATCAGGCCCGGCCGTGCAGAGAGGACCACAGCTCCCCTGCCCCACCCCACCAGGCACTCACAGCAAAGCCTCGTGGGGGAGCAGAGCTGGGGAGGAGCGGCCTGGGTGAATGTGGCACCTACCCGCACCTCCAGCACAGGTGTGAACGCACTTTTCAATCAGTAAAGCACGTGATATGTTGGTTATAATCCGTTGCGCACTGAAGATTAATGGGGCCTGGTAGGCCCGTGCGTTTATCCTGCAGGTTAATTTGTGTTTTTGAAGGAGCCTCCTGGCAGCTCTGCCTAAGACCCCACTGCCATCCCCGCAGGGGTGTGGTGGTGTAGCTTCTGCCCCAGGGGGGGACAGAAAGGCCTTTAAGTGCTCCAGTCCCTCCCTACCTGGGCCTTGGTGGGGCCCCAAAGCCTCTGCAGAGCCAGAAGCCACGCGAGAGCAGGGCCCACGCAGAGAGGGGCCCACGCGGAGAGGGGCCCATGCGGTAGCAGCCAGGCCCAGCGAGGAAAGCGTGAGGGAGCGGTTCATCTTCCTGTGGAACGTTTGATTTCTGGACCGTCATGCCTGAGAACAAGCGGCAACCACAGGGAGACACCAGAGCTGAGCTGCATGACTTCTTTTTGGTGGTGGCCTGGTTTGGGAAGGATGCTTTCTCACACGGATATTATCTCCCTGTCCCCTAGAGGGACCAGCAGAGGTCTGCCCTTGAGGCCAGAAGGGCTGGCTTGGACTCGGGGAGAGCACCATGGGGACATCTGAAGCCCCCCCAGGGGCTTTTGTCCTGCGGCCCCGCTGCTGTCTGAGCCAGGGCTGGGTGTGTTCCCCAGAGCCAGGGCCGCAGCAGGACGCCGGGGGCACGACAGCCTGCGCGGGGCTCCGGCACGGCCGCCCTCGGCATGTGGCAGCCTGCTTAGTCCTTGGGCATCACCATCACACACGCACAGACAAAGGCGTGAGTCAGGGAGGGGCTGATTGCCCTCAAACCAGCCAAGTCCATTTTGTCTCATTTGAAATAACGGTTCAATTTAATCTCTCATTTCCAATTCGATGCAGTACCAAGAGCACAATGCACAAAACACCTGATTATAACAATTACAAGCTAAGCTTGGGAGGCTGTCTTCACGTGTGTCTGAACCAAGGGACTGAGAAGCTACCTCCTCAGGGACTCCCCCTCCTGGGAGGCCAGCCCCGCTGGCTCCTCTCCCTCCGGCTCCGGAACCACCAGGGTCGGGAGAGGCGGAAGCTCGTTCGCTCGTTCTCTCTAACGAAGGCCTCGTGTTGAGAGCACAGTTGCTCGAACTCAGCTCTCAGCCCCACCACTTGTGCCTGCAGGGGTGTCTTAGGCAGGCCTTCGAGGGGAGCGGGGGGTGGGGGCTCTTGCCTGCCAGTGGCATAGCGAGCACCTGGCACCTCACAATTGCTTGGTCATCAGGGTGTTCACTGCGCCCCGAGCTTTGAGAGCAGGCCTGCTTCTTGCCTTCTTCTGCGTCCTCGACACAAGGCTGAGATCTAGGCAGCCGCTCGGTCGGTCTGGGGATTGTGATAAGGGGGGAGGGCAGGTGATTGTGGCCATGAAATATGTCACACATCGAAACCTCTGTCTCCTGCCAGCCTGGAGGGCTGGGAGTGGAGCCGAAGGGGCCTGTGTCACTGGGGCTCTCGGGTGAACGGGGACGGTTGGGGCTTTGGGCAGATGGGCCAGGACAGATGGCCCTCCAGCGGGCAGCCGGGGCTGGGATGCCTACGGTTGGGGAGGGGGAGGGGCTGGGGGCTGCACCCTGCACATCTCCTTGGGAGACCAGCCAGGAGAACCAAGGAGTTCACGTGGCAGAATGCTGGATCCAGCTGCTGGTGAGAATCGTTAGTTCAGTGCCAACCTCGGGAGCTGTGCCTTTGATCTCTGCGGAGGAGAGGAAGCAGGGCCTGTAGAATTGGAAAGGACGTCAGGGTTCCGGTACCTAACCGCATATCAAAGCCAGGGAAGGCCTCTCGCACGACAGAGGGGCTTGGGCGGCGAGTCAGTCCTGGCGGCCAGCACGTCTAGGTCTCAGCCCACCTCTGGCCAACCTGCCAGCAACGTGGGCAGCAGACACCGCCCAGACCCCAGCCGGAGCCTGTTCCGGTTGCTCTCACTATGTGACGGGTTTCTGAGCAGATCTTGGCTCACTGGGGCTCGGGGAAGAGGCTGATTTTTCACTCCCTTGCCTAGCCGGATCTGGCGGCCCTGGCAAGTCTGGCTGTCTCCTCAAGCAGCTCCAGCGTTCGGAATTAGTTCCACTAAGCAGATTGCTCAGGACGCTTCAAGGTCATCTGGAAATGGCAGCCTGGATGCCTATTTGGCATGTAAGTTCAGGTACGGGCTGGAAAGTTCCAGGCGCACAAGACCCCTAGAACCTCGAGAACCACAGAGACTCTGAGCTGCCTGACGCTGAGGGTTATGGGTCGGGGTAGCCCTTCGGCCTGTTCTCTGCAAGCTGTTAGGAGCGGTAGACTCCCCTCCTGCCACATACGCTGTGGTAAGCTGCACCCAGGTCCAAGCAGCCTGCCCCTTTCTCAACAGAACTCCCAGCAAAAGGACCAGTGTCCTCGTCTCCACACCAGCAGGGTGGGGGCAGGTCGTGGCGGCTCAGAGGGCTGACGCTGGGGTCCTGTGGGGTCGAGGCCCTGCTCCTCCTGGGTTTGCACGTCTCCTGGGCCCGCTTGCTGGCTGGCAGGACCCCCCAGTCCTTTGGCACCTGCCGCCATCCCAGGCTACAAGATTATAGCCAGCCTGTGGGTACCGGAGGGAGGCAAGGAGCCCTCCCAGTCCTGACGCGAATCTGCAGGATGCTCCCAGAAAGCAGACCCTAGCCGGAGAAAAGCTGTGCCCCGGAGCACAGTGACCGGGGAAGGGGTGACACAGTCCATGGTCAGAGAGATGGAAGGGAAGGCACAGCAGGGCAGGTGCCCGTCTGCTGTCGCTCAGATGTAACTGGGTTAGTGCCTGAGGGGCCCCGGGCTTGTCTCTTAAAGCGGCAGGCAGCGGTGAGCCAGCAGGGAGACCCAGTGGGGAGAACAGGGACTTTGGCCTCAGGCAGACCTGGGCTGGCCTGCAGCTCCACACGTCTTGGGCGTCTTGGGCCCGTGACCTTGGGCAAGACACTTGGCCTTTCTGAGCCTTGTCTCCTGAAATCTAAAGTGGCAGTCGTGTGAAATGAGCCAAGAACAAGGGCCCAGCATAGTTCCCGACCTAAATTATAGTCTCTACCTGCAGCCAAGTAACCTAAGAGGCCTCTTTGTGTCTTAACACCTGGCTTGTCCCCCATCACCCATGTGCCAAACACATGCAGTGTGTTTCTCCCCGCTTGGCAGAAAAAAGGTGGTGTGTATTCAATACTGCAGGTGCACCGAGAAAGCCGGGCCTTCCGGGGATAGATAGGGTGGGGCTCCTTTCGTAATCTTTTCATGCTGCCACCTCCCAGGCCCCCTCCCACACCCCCTCCAACCCTCACTTCCCTGATGGGGAATTGGGACGTGCTAGAGTGGGACGTGATCATCAGCCCTCAGAGAAGGGAGGCAGGAACTCACTGGCCTTCACATCCTGTTGATTGCAGCCTGGGAAGGTGGCCTCCCATTCTTTCCACTTGACCTTCCCACTGGGAAGCGAAGGTGTCGAGCTCTCAGATTTTCTCTAAAGGACCAGAGGGGGAAGAGCAGCCCCACCACGTGGGCTCCCCCGACGGGGATTTCAGGAGGGCCCCAGGAGGTAGGAGGTGCGGCTCTAGCCCGGCCGCAGCAGCCAGCTTCATGCCTGGGGTGGGGCGCGTGGCCCCTGGGAGCGAGCAAGGACTCACCTGTGGGATGGGAGAGGGGCGCCTAGTGTGCGGGGCGTTCCTCCCTCGCACCAGAGGTGCTCCTCAACTGTGGGCTCTTACACCAGGTGCCCCTGTGAAACTGCTTTGGGGGTCCCCAGATGAATCACATCAACTACAAGTAGGCACTTAGAACAGTGCCTGGTGTGTCATGGCTGCTGTGAAAGCGTTTGCTACTGTGATCACTATTAACGGTCGTCCGGCAAGAAGCCCCCCCCCCACCCCGTTCTCGGCACCCAGTCGCTCATCCCCTTGGGGGGTCGGAGAGAGGAGAGGGAGCTGCGAGAAGACCCTGTGCAGATGGGGAAGCAGTTCCCTGCTGTGGCCCTGTGTGCAGACAGGTAGGGCTGGGAGGCACCTGCTGGCGGGCCTGGCACCGCTGGCCCTGCCCGGCCTCGGGAAGGCCGCTGAGACCCAGCGGCTCACACCGCAGAGCCTGAAGGCCGTGCCGTCTGTGGCGGGCAGAGCGCAGGCGCCAAGGTGAATCCTCCTGGCGAGCACTGACTTCCTTCCGGCCACCACTCTCGCTCTGAAGCTTCAGGAAGGGAGCCACCCCCCTGCCTGGCCACAGCCGCCCTCTCGGAGCCCTCTGCTCTGGAAGATCCAACCCAGGGCCTGGTCCTTGCCCTCTCCCCAGGCGGGGGAACTGCTGATGTTTTCTTTCGGTTTTCCTCTCGGAGAGGGTAGAGCTGACCTTGAAGTCTGCACGCCCCAGTCAGGGGAAGGCAGCCTCTGTCTGCCCAAGGCCGCCTCCACCTGCTCGCTCCGGGAGGCTCCCTGAATGGCCCGCCCCACACAGAGCTGGGGTGCGTGGAGGAACCACCCCCCTCCCCCCACCATCAACAGCATCACACACAGCTCTGGGGCCCCGGGCCTCTTTGCCCGTGCCCTGCCTTCCTCCCGTAGCTCATCTCAGAGGCCAGAGCTCTTCAGAGTGGACCCCACCTGGTCCCTCAGCACCCGTGGGGCCCGCTGCCGGTGGCTGCTGCCATGGCCGGCCCCCGGCAGGCACGTGTGTGCCCCGGCACGGGCTGGCTTTGCTCTGAGAGCCGACCCACTGGCCCTTGACCCTTGGTGAAGTACAGGCATGAGGACATTGGCGATGACTCATCCGTGCCATCTGAGCCACAAAAAGGAAGTGTAAGCCTTTATTGGGAGGTTCAGGGTGAGGTTTACCACGCTCCCGGGTGGAAAGACCAAACACTGTACAGACGCCGGGCTTCTCTGGGGAAGGCTCCTGTCTCCTGTACCAATTCACCGCGTGACGAAGGCGGCGCCTCGCAGGAGTGAGGGGAGGGGAGGGCTGCCGTGTTTTGCCGTGTGTGATGTGCGCACATGTGTTTGGCCCACACTTTCAGGGAAAAACTTTTCATTTTAATTTTTAATTCAGTTTTTCATTATGTATTTTTAAATACTTATAAAGGAATTTCAGCACTTATTTTTGAACATATGGTACAAGAAATTTTATGTAACAAATAATTACAAAACTAGAGTTACACTTTTAACACACAAGCGTAAATAAAAGCATTAAAAACATTTATACAGATACGGAATTAGTACTACCCATGGATAATGAGCACCCTAATTTTCCCCTCAAAAATTTGGGCAAAGAAGCGCACATTGTACACGGCAACATACGACAGCTAGTTCCATGTCCAGCAAAGCAGAAACGCACTGAGGTCTCCATCTGCCAAGGTAAGGAAGACAGTTCCACAGAGAGAGGCCCCAACGAACGGAACCAATCACGTGTCAGTTCTTTGAAAGGTAACTTTCTAGACTTTGAAGACAGATAGACAGATAGCCGAAGATCAATGAATTCCATTTAAAAAACTAAAAATGTTTGTCCCAAGAAAAACATCTCAAATAAAAACAGACTAGACGATGATGATAGCAGATGAACACCCATCTTCTAAAAGGCTTATAAACAAAGTCACGGGAAGCAGTGACGTCAATCGTTACTGAGGAAACGTGAGGTTCAGTAAGGGGGACATTCTGCACTTTCGAAATCAGCAAAAGGAAGAATAATAACAGTGGGGGTGGGGCCAGGAACCGGCCACGGAAACTCTGTTGATGGCCCAAAAAGTGACGTGACCCTTAGAGGGTACAATTTGCAAATTATTTGGAGAACCCTCAAAAAAGTCACCTTCCCTGATCCAATCATGCCAGTTTGAGGAAACTGGCCCTAAAAGAAGAATCTCTAAATGGTTGTCCACCTGGTCCCGCTGACCCTCATCCAAGCCTCTCTGTGAGAGCCCGCAGTGGGCTTTGGCCCCTCCCATGGTCCTGCCCACCCCCAGCGGTTTCTTTTTGTCTGTTAATACCCAGGATGTACGAGTGTTCTCGGTAAGGTTCCATTTAACCAAAGACTTCCAGAGCTATAAAAAAGATTTGAAATTACTAATCTAACAGAGTGAAGAAGCCCTGACTGGTGTGGGTCAGTGGGTTGGGCCTCATTCTGCAAAGTGAAAGGTTCGATTCCCGGTCACAGCACATGCTGGGGGGGTGTGGCCTGGTCCCCCGCTTGGCCCATGTGTAAGAGGCAACCCATCCATGTTTCCCTCACGACTCAATATTTCTCTCCCCCTCTTTCTCCCTCCCTCTCCCTCGCTCTAAGAATAAATAAAACTTTTTTAAAGAGTGAAGAGGCACTATCTGGAAAGATGTCCATCTTGAGGAATTTATAATAGCGAAGAGACCGAATACAACCTAACCGTCGTCCCCGTCAGGGAGAGACTGAGTCGAGGGTGTGTCCAGTGCCTGAGCGAGCACAGACGCGTCGGTGTGGGAATGTGCAGCTTGGAAACACGGTTACGATAAAACATTTGGGGACCGACGCATACCCTGTGCTTAAAACTGAAAAGCGACAGCTGTGCCCCATCCGAGCCTGGGGTGGGCAGGGGTCAGCGAGATTAGGGGCTTTGTTAGAATAGGGGACTGTGAGCTAATTTTTCATAGTTCTGTTATCATTGTTATGATAATGATGCCACAAATGGCATTTCTTTAGGTTAAAAAAAAGGTGAGGCCCTTCTATGCAGGCAGGTGTTCGCCGGCACACACGGCCAGCCCCCTGACCTGGGTGTTCACTGTGCAGACCCACTGTGTGAAGTTGCCGTACTTACCATCCAAAAGTGGCTGACTGTCAGCAACTTCATTTGGTTCAAGCGACTGCCCTGACTCTTGCCCCTGAGTGCAGGAAGAACTTGAACTGTGTGCCCAGCCTGAAGGAGCTCCGTGCTACCTCCAAGGCACTTGCTGAAACTCAGCAGCAGACAGGAGCCCAGAGCTACAGACCCTTTCTGACCGTGTGTCTGTCTGTCTGTCTGACACCCACAGGCCCTGATCCTACATCAGCTGGGCCGCTACAGTCTAGCGGAGAAGATTCTTCGAGACGCAGTGCAGGTGAACTCGACGGCCCATGAGGTCTGGAACGGGCTGGGCGAGGTCCTGCAAGCTCAGGGCAACGACACAGCAGCCACCGAGTGCTTCCTGACGGCCCTGGAGCTGGAGGCCAGCAGCCCCGCCGTGCCCTTCACCATCATCCCCCGCGTGCTCTGAGCCGGCGCCCGCCAGCCTCCCTGCCCGCGGTGCCCCGAGGGGACGGGTCCGCCACACCGAGGCCCCAGGAGAACGCGCGATGGACCGCCATAACTAACCAAACAGGCCCCCCATCACCGTGCCCCCCCCACCCCGCGTTTCTGTTGTTCCCGCCAGCCCAGCGATCATCTCTGAATCTACTGACGTGGTTCAAAATGGATTACGTGCCATATTCTGTTAGTCGACATCTGAGTTTTAAGTAACATGATTATGGAGTTAATCAGCAAATGTAGAAGAACATATCCCAAGTTAAAATTCAGTGGCAGAACAGGTTATTTTTATCCGAGCTGTAAAGAAAGCGGTTCTCTCTCCTCACCACGCCTGCCCCGCCCGTGGCCCGGACACCAAATGTGAATCTCCTCTTTCCCACCTCAGTGCTAGTCCAAGCCAGGACACCAGCCGACAATTTCTTGGTTTTGTTGTCGATAATTGTACCATGTGATCAATTACCGTCCTCACTTAGAACAAAGCCCGAGTCCAAGAATATTTATATTTTACCAATATATGCCTGTTACAAGAGAAGGAAATATGAGTTATTTAAGTTTAACTTTTTTATGTGAATTCAGAGTTTATTTATCAATGGAAATATGTACAAAGAAGCTTCAAATGGAATATTTACCGACATTCCTTATACATGACAGACACTTGGCTAAATGGGAAGATGATGTTAATAATAAAATGATTTTTAAATGGACCGATGGCCAGCGTCGTTAGTAAAAGCCCCCAGACCCGACAGAGTTTGAGGCTCAGTTCCCGGGTCAGGGAGCTGTCTGTTCCTGGGGCCACTCTCAGTGGGTCAGCCCTTGCCCCCCAGGAGGCCCTGCCCTGATCCTAGCATGGAAGTCGTCTTTCCCAACTCGCCCCAGTTATCTGGGGCTGGAGCATGTGACTCAAGCCTGGCCAGCTGACATCCAGCATGCACCAGCTTTCCTCCAACCCCCCAGCTTTGGCCCCAGCCCAGTGGCCCTTCCCTGGCTCCCCCCAGCATAGCCAGTGCGCGCCGGATGGGCAGTAAGGCTCAGCGGAAGGCCACCCCACGCGCGCCGTCTCCCTCTTGCACACCTCCCTGCCCCCCCAGCCCCCACAGGGCCTCCTCTCACTGCTCAGCTCCCTGTTTCCGTGTGTCCACCGGACTCCCTCTGGCTCTTCTCTCACGCGCGCGGCAGGGTGGGCGTTGTCCAATGGGGAGGCGCCAACCACGTGGGAGCGCTGGGAGCAGCGCTCTCAGGCCTTGCGCAAGGTGGCCACTCGGTGGCCAGGCAGCTCTTACCACTCCCCACGCCTCTTCCTCGGCCCCCACCCTCTCTGGTTCCTCTCCCTGTCCCTGCATCTGAAAGCAGCGCACACCTGGGCAAAAACCCTGGGACCTTGCTCGGGGCCTGTCTCGGGGAGTCAGCAGTGGGCAGGCCGCACTGAGCGGGGGTTCCCTGCGTGCACGCCCGCCGCCCCCGCACAGAAGCGGACAGGCCGGTCCTCAGGGGCTGACCCTCGGAGGCCCCGCTCCTGCCACCAGCCTTCCTCTCCTCCCACACACCCCTGGTCACTTCCTCTCCTGCTGCCCCGCCCACGCTCCGCCAGATGGGACCAGGAAAAGCACATCCTGTGAATATCTCAGGCAAAGACCCCTCCGGAAGGCCTCTGGGGGCCAGGCCGAGGCCTCCCCTCCTCAAGGCGATACACTGAGGGGCCCTTTCCCAGTCTGCACCCAGTCGTCCAGGGGTGACCCTCTCTGAGACACTGTCCCTCTCTGGGCCTCAGGCCTGCCCAGCCTGCCTTCCGGGCTGAGACATGAGTCAGCAGGCAGCTGAAGGAGTCCAGGTGCCAGGAGGGGAACACCACCCCACAGGGCCACCGAGTGTGGCCTCAGAGCCAGGCTGGGAGAGGACCGCTCCTGAAGGCTCAGACCCTGAGCGCGGCTGACCTCGGGGAGGGCCGGCAGGTTGCAGAGTACCTTCTGCAGGTGTGTCTAGAGTCAGGCGCTCCAGATGGCGATGCAGCTGCCCACAGCCACCAGAGCCCTCCCTGCCTCCCCCATCTTCTGCTGGGTGACCCCTGACCCCCTGAGGACAATAGGGTTTCCTGGTGACCAGTGCGCTGTGGGTCACTCTGATCTGGCTGGAAGCCCAGCTCCTCCTGGCCACGTCACCTCCCATGAAAAAGGGCTTCCAGCTCCCCTCTCACAGTGGGGGTGACGCATCCCCGCGCAGGGCATGTAATGAAGCGCTGTGCCTGGCCCCAGGGGTTCCCTGCAAGGACCTGCCAGGGGAGAGCGGCCCAGGGACGCACCACGGAGCCCCAGCGCCAGGCAGGTGGGGACATGCTGGCTCCCTTCTCCCTCCTCCCACACACAACTATTTGCAGCACAGCTCGAAGCCACGTGGAGACTCCCACTGCACTTCATTCATTCACTCCTCTCCGTGTGGAGGAGGCGGAGAGGGGACTGGGCCGGGGTCCTGCCCTGCCCACCGTGCCAGGCAGGCAGGGGTGCAGCTTATAGCCTCCTCAACTTGGCCTTCTGGGCCTCGGAGGGTTGTCCTCAGGCCCTGGTCCAGCCGTGAGGAAGGAGCTGGGACCCAGCCCTGCCCGCGTGCACCGTGGGCGGCTCACGTCTGCAGCTGAGCTCCCGCTGCAGGGCCCGCTGGCTGGAACTTGAATCTGGGCCTGGACGCTCACTCTCTGTAGGACTTTGGGGGGCTCGCTCGTTCTGTGTCTCAGTTCCCTCATTTGTAAAATGGGCAAACCGAGGTGGCCGCAAAGATTCCGAGTGTGTGAAACACAAACAGGGCCGGCAGCACGTGCTTAGCCGGGCGGTGGGGGGGCTCTTTGGGCATTACCTGATTCACGGTGTGTTTAGGATTACTCTCGGCCAGAGCCAAGCCTTGCCCTCCCACCCAGCACCTGGGAAGGTGCAGCTGCCAGGAAGGCGGACCCCCCCGCCCCGCAAGCTCCCTGGTGGCTTCCTGGGCACCCAGCCTGGTATGAAACCCAGCAGTAACTGGGCCTTGCTTCTTCTGTTAGTTCCCACATATCAAGTACCTCCTGTGGCCAGACACAGGGCCCCTGGCCTTGGGGAGACAGACAGCAGAGGTGTAAATAAATAATTATCAGATTGATTGAGCTCCTGGAGCAAGTTTTAAGTGGTGGTGCAGGGAGGGGGCTGTTGGGAAGGGGGCTACTTTAAGTCGGAAAAACGTCCTCTAAGCTGAAAATATTAACCAACTTTAAGTCTTCTCGAGGTTGTTGTTTTTTTAAATATGATTGTTCAAAGGCAACTAAGTCAATTTTTACAAATATTTTCATTTAGCCAATAGTGGCCTTAAAAACAATAAAATTAAATAAGGAAAATTAAATAGAGCCCCTGTGTGGAAATGAAGCTAGTTTACCCACAACTCTGCCTTTAAAAAACAAGTAACAAGCAGCTGCTCTTCTTCTGTGATTATAAAATACATGCCCACTGTGTTCGTGTCCTGTGGCCGCCCTAACAAATTGCCACGAGCTTAGTGGCTTCACATAACATACGGTTATTAGCACTCTGCAAGTCAGAATCCTGACAGGGCCTCGCGGGGCAAAGATCAAGGTGTCCCGGCCTCCTTCCGGAAGGGTGGAGGGGCGAGCCTGTCCCTGGCCTTTCCCAGCTTCCAGGGGCTGTCCTGAGCTCCCTGGTTCATGGCCCCTTCTCCCTCTTCAAAGGCGGCAGTGAGTCACTCTGACCTCTGGTCGTCCCTGTCCCATCTCCTTCTCTGACCCTTACTCCTGCCTCCCTCTTTCACACGGAAGGACCTGTGACCAGGGCCCAGCTGGTCGGTTTGAATGGCTAGATGCTGTCCGCTGGCTCCGGGTAGAGGCCAATCAGTGGCGCAGTGTGGGCCGTGCGGCGGGCTCCTCCCCCACAGCTCACCTAGCCAGCTGGAGCCCCAGCGAGGAGGCGTGCTGCAGACAGATGGTGCCATCAGCAGGTGCGCTGTCAGGGCTGGGTGGGCTCCCAGCTCGCTGGCACCTCGGGCACCGAAGGTCCTCTTGAGCTGGCACAACACGATTTTGATGGCAAGATTCAGGGTTGGGCTTCCCTTCTGGTCGGATCAGGTAACCAAGTCCTCAAGGCATCTGGACCCAGAACTAGCTGAGTCTTCGGTCCCGGGCTACTCCTGCGGGGGCAGAAGCTGCCGACGCAGTTCACAGAGGGGCCTGCACAATACCGCTGGTCAATCCACACTAACTGTGGATTAGTCCACGAATTAACACCCTAACTCCAAAACATTTCTCACATGCACCCTTATTTTATAGGTGGGAAAACTGAGACTCGGGGTGATAAGACATAACTTGTGTTCGTTCTACCCACGATCCATTTGATCATTTGATTCCACGGCCCCTCCGCCGCCACCCTGCAAGAACCAGGACAAAAAATACGAACATTTTTAATGTCCTTGATATGTATCAATAAATGGCTCTTCCACTTGACACTCACACCTGTGGGGTGTGACTGTCTGCTCACTATGGGGCCCCAGTTCCTAAGTGGCCATCTGAAGGGTCATTTGCAGCCAGCTGAAGTCCCAAACACAGCTTCCTCCAGCATTCCTACTGTGTGGCCACCTGGGGGCGGGGAGGGTGTCCAGTGCTCACAGCAGGGGAGAGTGGGGGTGTCTGCCCTTTGGCACCACGCATTCTCGCCTGCTGGTTTGTGCAGGTAAGTGGGAGGTGGCCGGTGTCCTGCCCGGCTGTCCACGTTGTCCATAAAAGACACCTTATCACTTACAGAGGTCCTTATTGCTCATTCAACATATCCCGCCTACCAATAAAGGCCGCGAGAGCGCTGAGTCTGGGCCAGGACGTCCTTCCAGGTCTCCGCCCTGGTCCGGGGCCCCAGGGCCACTTCCCTTCTGGTTGAAGTGTGATCATAAGTGAGTCACCTCCTCTTGATTCCTCGTCTGTAACAAGGGTAAGAGTGGGTTTGGCTACATGATCCCCGATCCTCTGTAATTTTGAACATTGCCAAACTGAGGGAGTATTGGGCCTTCCCCCAGAGGTACAGCGGTAGGGTTGAGAATTAAGTGAACTATCAGCGGGAGGTGCCTGGCACAGAAGATGCTCAAGTGAAATGCTTACCTGATGCTACAGTTGTCCCCATTTTTCCCCATTGCTCTCCCCTGCCCTACCCACCCCCCACCCCCCATGTTCAATCCCCTCCCCCACCCCCTTGTCCTTGTCCCCGGGTCCTTTCCAAGTGAAAGTGAGGCTGGGGAGCTTCAGCACTTGAGTGTGGGCTGGACTCAGCGCCTCCAACGAGTAGAGTTAGGAAAGGGGAGACGTCGCGACGTTACAGCAGAGGAAGCTGGCAGCCGCCACCCTAACCAATGGCCAAGGGCAGCGCCACGGCTCGGTCCTGTGGAGGGCATGGACCCTGCAGGGCTGGGGTGAGGAGGTTCTTCAGCTCTGTGCTCGTCTTCCCCAAAGCCCTCAGCCCCGGTCCTGCCATGAGAAATCAGCAGAAAAACCAAACTGGAGGAACTTCCTACAAAACACCTGCCCAAGGCTCCTCGAAACTGTCCAAGGCACGTAAAACAAGGAGGGTCTGAGACACGGACACCAGCCGAGGGGCCTGCGGAGGCAGGACGACCGAGCTCGGTGTGGTGCAGTTCCCAAGACAGCGCCCCGGGGCAGGAAAGGGATGCCGGCGGTATAAACCGGGACACCCGAATACAGCCCGAGCTCAGTAATAACGCACGGCGGCGGTTCCTTGGCTGTGGCCTTTGCACCAGGGAACACCAAGGGTTAATACAATGGGGAGACTGAGGGAGAGGCGAAGATCTGTGTGATCTTTAAACGCTCCAGTAAATCGGAAATTATTCCAAAATGAAAAGTTCCGTTTTTAAGACCGTGTCGTCCGGGCGCAGGAGCACAGGAGAGGACGCTCTCCATCATCAGTGGTGACAGAAACGCAAGTGAAAACCGCCGTGAGGCGCCCCCCGGGGCAGCGGTGGCCAAAGAGGCAGACAATGGCAAGCGCCGGTGAGGACGCGGAGACACGGCTCCTCTTCCTGTGTGTGTGCTTGTTGGAGTTTCCTTTTTTTTTCTTTATTTTTAACTTTTTTATTGTTGTTCCATTACAGTTGTCCCCATTTTTCCCCATTGCTCTCCCCTGCCCTACTCACCCCCCACCCCCCATGTTCAATCCCCTCCCCCACCCCCTTGTCCTTGTCCCCGGGTCCTTTCCACGTGGGAAACGACTCCTTGTGTATTGCTGGTGGGCACGCACCATGGTGCAGCCACATCGGAAAACGGCTTGGCCGTTTCTTAAAAAGCTGAACATACGGCCACCCAGGAGTCCCTCTCCTAGGTGTTCACCGCACAGCAAAGGGGATTGCCGTCCACACAAAGGCTGGTGCGTGAAAGCTCAGAGCTGCCTTGTTCCTGACGGCCGAGAACTGGAAACAGCCCCCCATCCACCAGCTGATGACGAACGGGCGACCAAATGGCAGTGTGTTCACGTGTGGGGCACCACTGGCCATAAAAAGGAACGAGCTATTGCTACACACAACGACATGGGTGGATTTCAAAATTGGGATGATGAGTTAAAGAAGCCAGTCCAAAAAAAAGAGAGAGAGAAGATACTGTATGATTCCATTTACAGAAAACTCTAGAAAATGCCAACTAATCTGCAATGACAGAAAGCAGACTCCTGGCTGCCGAGGGCGGGGTCGGGGGGAGGCGGGGGACTGAGGAGGGTGGAGGTGGGCAGGAGAAAGGCTGCGAACAGAACAAGGAGCTGTTTGGGGAGGGCGGTGTGCTCGCTCTCTGAGTTGTGGGGGTGGCCTCAGGGATGTCTACATATGTCCAGGCGTGTCCAGTTGTACGCTTGCTGATGCGCCGATTACACCTCAATAAAGCTGTCTGTTTGAAGGATGGGATGAGGCCTCAGTCTCCCCAGCTGTAATGTGGGGTGATCGTGTGTGCCCCGCACCCCCAGAAAGCCCAGGCTTGAGACCAAGGCTGAGGTGAGCCCAGCCAGAGCCCTGAGCTCCTGAGCCCAAGGCTGGCCAGCTGCAGGGCCCTGGTCACCGCCCCTGCAGTGAGGGGACAATGCAGGGCCCTTCCCGTGGTGGGGGATCCACTCGCTCCGTCTCTTTTTCTCTTCCTGCAGTAAAAGGAACGCATGATGTTACATGTACTTTGGGGATTTTTCAACACAATTGTCTAAAAATAGCCTGGGGCACCACCGCCCGATTCCTTTTTAGGAAGGGTTTCGGCAACCCGGCCTGTCCCGGCAGCTGGCTCAGGAAGTGGCGGCTTGGCCAAGCCAGGCCGGGGGCAAGGGCCATGGACCGGGCCCCTGGGGCCCTCCCCTCGCTCAGGCCAGGCTCACTCCCCATCGCCCACCTCCTGAGAGCCGGGCAGCTAGGAGCACAGCCGCCTTCCCGTCCTTGCTTCTCTGTGGGCGTCAGCACCCCCTAGGCTGGGCCCAGAGCCCAGGGCATTCCAGCCCCTGCCACAGCGCCCTGCATGGCTTCTCAGTGCCTCAGTTTCCCCATCTGAGAAGTGGAGAGCTCCACTACCTTGCCCCCCCTCAAGCTGGGCTGTGCCCACTGGTCGGAGGGTGTGGCCTGGATTTGGAGACTACATGCCTGCTCTTCTCCGTGCCTGAGCGGACAGGTCAGGCGTGGGAAGGCCACCTCCAGACCGAGGGCCCACCTGAGCCAGATACCAAGCCCCGGCACCCTTCATCTCCTTGGTGCGCAGGCCTGAGCACACCCTGTACTAGGAGGGTCATCAGGGTGATGTCACCCCTGGGCAGGTGGCAGTGTCCAGGCGTCCTAGCTACACTTCATGATTAATAATTCTCACACCAAAGCGAGGAAGCTGGTACTCACATTATATTACATCCTGTACTATAAGCCCCCAAACTCTTAGGTTGAAGTCCTAACCCTCAGTAGGCGTCTCAGAACGCGACTGCATTTGCAGATGGGGTTTTAACGCGGTGATAGGTTGTATCAGGTCAGGTGGGTGGGCCCAGATCCAGAGTGACTGGTAGATTTGGGGAGCAGGAAAAGGAAGTGATGACACAGTCCCACGCAGAGGAAGACCACGAGAGGACACAGCGAAAAGGTAGCCACCCACAACCGACCTGCCAACACCTGGATCTCGGGCGTCCAGCCTCCAGACCTGGGAGGAAACCAGCATCTGAGTTTAAGTCCCGTCTGTCCGTGGTGCTTTGTCACGGCTGCCCGAGCCGACTACTCTGTGCCCTATTACACAGGCGAAGGCCTGCGCGTCGAAGACGTTCAGAAGCTTATTCAGGCTCGTGTGGCTGGTGAGCTTCTGGGGCAGGACTTGAAGCCAGGACTGTCTGTCCCCCAGGCCAGGTCCTCTGGAAAGAAGAGCATCACTGTCCCCTGGGCGAGCTCAGACCTGTGGGGACTGTGAGGGCAGCTTGCCAAGCGCCTCTCCTGCAGAGCCCCTGGCCCCCCAGGGGTCAGGTCAGGAGGGGCCATGAGATGGATGCAGGAGACAGACCCTCCACCTGCCCACTGGCCTCAGCTCACCGGGGAGGGGGTCAGACCCAGACCCCAGGGCCCTTTCCCCTGCCACCTTCCTGGGGCTCCCTGGTCCCAAGCTTTGCAGGGTACATGCTCTGCCCCTGCTTGGGGACCCTGTCTGGATGCGCCCCTCTGCTCAGCTGTCCCACCACACCCCAGGAGGACGGACTGCAGGCGAGCCAGGAGACCCAGGGGCAGCAGCAGCCCGGCGTCCATCAGGACCAAGAAGAATGTGCCGTGCAGGCCCTGCGCCCACAGGCAGAAGTGACAGAGGGGGGCAGGGGAGACTCCAAGTGTGGAGCCGGCAGGTCCAGGGGGAGCTCCCCTCACTTATGCCAAGGAAGAAATGTGTAAGGTACCCCAGTTTGCTCACCTATGAAACGGAGCCGGCGCTCCCTGACCCACAGCAGGATTAATGAAGGCATGCTTCCCCCACCACCCCTCTCCTGCAGAGCTGAGGGCTGGATGCTCATAGGCCCCAGGTTCTCGTGCACACACAGCAACACACGCCCCTGCTTGCACACCCAGGCATGTACCAGGAACACATACTTCCCTGGCAGCACAGAGAAATGGAGGGGGGCTGGGTTGTGACTCCCCAACACCCCAGCTACCAGTCTCCTCTCAGCTGCCAGGCCGCCTCCCTGTGGGCTGCTGTTGCCCTGGCAACCAACCAGGCTCAGGGTCTGGAGCCAAAGACCAGCTCCCCCTCACCCAGTGCAAGGAGGGGTCCCTGTGTAGGTGCGTGAGCCTCAGCTTTTACAGAGAGGACGGGAGGGCAGAGGGGCACATGGAGCCCAACTGTGGCTGCCAGAGAGAACAGGACTGGGCTGGGGCTCAAAGAGGAGGTCTGTCCTGCCCTAACCCCACCCCCCAAAAACCCACACAGCTTCCTCGAGGGACAGGTGAAGATGCAGGCTCTCAGAGCAGAAACTCCAGAAGCCAGGTGAGGCCGGGGCCATGTCTGCGGTCACCACCACGCCCAGCGGGGCCAGGCACCTGGAGGAAGCAGCCCCTGCTCCTGCAGCCGGTGGCTCCCCCTCCCACCCCCCTGCCTGGTTTTCCCGGAGAGAGCCTGCGCTCAGCTCCCCTTTCCAAGTGCCCCAGCTGGTCTCTGCGTCCTCACAGACACCCCACCTGACCTTGCAGGATCGGGGCTCCCACCTGGGAGTGCTGCTGTTTCCCTGACAACAGTAGTAGGTGTGCCCTTACGCTGCGCTTACCGCGCTGGTGCGCTGTCCCAAGTGTGCTGCGCACGTTACCCCGGCCCCTTCCGTTTCCTCTGTGGGCAGGGGACCGGTCTCATCCGGCCCGAATCTCAGTGCAGCACCAGGTACACCGCAGAAGGGGCTCTGGCCCGTACCACCTGGCCCAGGCTCCGGGAGGGGCAGGGAGTGGGGGATTGTGTCCGTGTCTCTCGGCCCTCATCAGAGGCATGGCTGAGGGTGCTGGAACCAGATGGCCTGGGTTCGAGTCCAAACTCCGCCGAGTGTCAGCTCTGTGCCCTTTGGTCTGACCCTTGCCCTCCCAGCATACTCCTCTATAAACGTCAGGGTCATAAAGGTACTTAATGTATCAGTTTGCTGGAAAAAACAAATAGGATCATGTATCGAAAGCTCAGAACACTGGGCCCCCCTCGCGGCAGTTTAGCGGGGCACGATGCAGAGAGAACCAGGAGAGTTACATTCCAGCCCCGTCCCATCAGGGTGTCTGCTCTGGGCCTCAGTTTCCCCAACTGGAGGCTGAGAGGGTGAGGCTCTTGACAGACACTGCATTTACTGCTGGGGTTTCTCCTTAGGCCAGGTGAGGGATGGGCACGGGGACCACGGGGAATGCGGGAACAGCTCAAGTTTCCCACCTATTCTGTGTCTCCACCCCTCCCAGACCTTGGGTAGTCACCTGTCCTGTGAAATGCTCAGGTTGATACTGTCCTCAGCAGGCCCTTCTCACTGGGGCCAGCTCTGTGCCAGGCCCCCAAGGCCCCCAGACCTGCAGGGTGGCCGTCCCCAGGAGGCTGGGCGCTCGTTCAAGGCCTCCGCTGGAACGCACTGGACGCTGCAGGACTGCCAGGCCCGGCCACAACCGCTCCTCTTCTGCCTCCTGCCCTGGCCTCCCCACCTCCCCAGGAGTTCTCCGGAGTTCCTGGGAGAGGGCCAGGGGCCCTGGCGTGTGACAGTGTTTGCCTTTAGCCTGTCAGAAGAGCAATTTTCTTCCTCTTCTTGTCTGTACTTTCTTTTAATGACTTTTTGGATCAGTGCCCAAGCAAGCAAGCTGTGTCAAACAGTCCTGGGGGAGGACACCAGGACAGCGTGTTAGCTGTGAGAAGGTCGTGGGGGTGACACCTGCAGGCTGGTCGGACCCTCAGGGGCTGGAGGGGTGGGTGGGCCCAGGGGGCGAACTGGCCTGAGCTCTAGGTTGGGGCCGAAGGCCAGAATGTCCTTCTGCCAGAGATGCAGCCAGCTGAGGGCGGGAGCAAGGGGGAGGAGCAAGGTGCCCTTCAGCAGCAGGTAAGCGCTGGAGGCTTTCCCTGCACGCTTGCCATGCCCGGGCAACCTTGACTGGAACTTGAGGTCCCCGTGGACCCGCATCTTCAGGACAACCTGAAAATGTGCTCCGGCAAGGGAAGCGGGGAGGAGCCCTCACTCTGCCCCCTAGCCTGGCCCAGCTGGAGAAGCCTGGAAAGAACCTCTTATTTGGGGGTCTTGTTTTAGAGTGCTGGCATCCGAGGGAAGGGGAGCTCTCCTCAGAGCTCCCATTGTAGCAAAGCTGCCCCCCAAACATGCCAGGAGGGGGAAGGGGGAGCTTGGAAAATAAGCCTGCTGGTGGCTGCCTGGGCAGCCCAGTGGGTGAGGCCCAGGCAGGTGGTAAACAGCAGGTTTGGTAAACAACAGCTCACCCCTGGGAGCCGTTCTGGTGCTGCTGTTGATGTTTTGGAGAAGGGAGCAGGAGGCACTGCTGCAAGGCCGCGGAGAGTCACAGGGATCTGTCTCACGGGGCCTCCCCACTGGAGCCCCAGAGTCTGGGAGAGCCCATGTGACTGGCCCATGTGACTGTGCGTGGACACACCCTCCAGCCACACTCGCACATGCCCTGCTCACACCCTGCATACTCATGCACACGCAGCCCTTCAACACCTGGACACTGTGTGAAGCCAGCATGTGGCACAGCAGGAAGCCTGATTCAAGTCCCAGTCTCACCACATCCTGGTTCCTGACTTTGGCTGACTTGTAACCCCTCTGAGCCTCAGTGTCCCCGTCCCGTCTGCCAGGTGGGGCCAGCTCTCTCGCCCTACCTCTGAGTCATCTGGAGACTTGACATATTGTCAGTGTGGTTCACCATCGTTATTCTCCCCTCTTGGTGAGGTCCGGGGCATGCCCCACGGGCCTGAGCCAAGTCATGGGAGCTGGGCTTGAATCTCATTCTGACCCCGAGTGTCACAGGCACACATACTTTGCAGGTCCATCCACATGTGCCCGTGTGTGTGAGTGACTGCCAGCATACACATGCAAGGATGCGATGATGGTCACTGTGCACAACGCTCTACATGTGCTCACACTGAGCAAGTCGTACCTCCCTGCCTCCCTGATGTAATTGGCTACAAATATTCGAATTCAGCTAAAGCACAAGGACTGTGGCTGCTTATTGAACAAGGACCCTGTGCACAGGGGGTTTGGGGGTTTGGTAAGGTCATGGAGTGCCCAGGTTCTTTTCCTCTGTCTGCCATCCAGCCTCAGTATTAACCCGGAGCTGCGTGACTACAGGATGGCTGCTGCAGCTCTGGACATCGTGTCTACATTCCAGTGTGAAAGTAGAGAAATGGTGACCTAAGAAAACCCTCCTTCCACACCTGTCCCTTTTATGAAGAAGCAAAAACTCTTCCAGATGTCCTTCCTCTCCCTCCTTCCACAGACTTTCCCCTCTATTTCATTGCTTGGAACTGGGTCAGGGGCCACCTAGAGCTGCAAAGGAGGCTGGGAAGAAAGAACCTGAAAAAGGGGCACGGGACCATTGATCAGTGAGGCAAGATTTATCCCTGGCCTGGTTCTCTGCTGTTTTTTGGACCAAATTGGGATTCTGATGGCCAGGAAGAGGGACGGAAGGGCCATTTAAAATGTCTGGCACTTGTGTCCTGTGGCCATGAACTCCATTCTCCATCTGTCCTCCAGGGGGAGATGTGAGGGCAGAAGACACCAAAGGCAGAGGGGTTTGAACTCCCTGGGGTGGGAGGAAAGGAGCCCCTAATATTAGTGCATCTGTGCCCATAAAGGCAGCAAGCCCAGCCAGAAACAGGCCTGCCGAAGACAGCTCACTGGGAGCTAGCGGGGGCCACTTTCCTGTCTGTGCCCACCCCACGCACCAGACACATGGTCATGACGCCCTGTGTCCCCCAGACCCAGACATCGAATGCTGCGGTTCTCTACCAGCTTCCTCCCACCACGACACTCCTGCCAGCTGCGATCCCACAGGGTCCCAAACCTCACCAGCCCTCACCAAACGTCGTCCACCTGTGTGCGATGACGTCACGGGGCTCCCTGGGATTCCCCAAACTTCAGAAACACATGAAGACGCACGGGCCCCTCTGCATGGACCCCACGACACCAGGGACCCCTTGGCGCCGAGAAGCCCTGAGGTGCTGGCACTTTACGAAGGCGATTTGTCGAGGGGCCGGCAGGAGGCCGGGCACCGTCCGGAGTAAGAGGGAATCTGCTCGCCCTGCAGTGAACAGAGCCTGAGGGTGAAGCGCCGTCGGGTCTGCTCTCTCCTCTCCAGGCACCTGTGGCGATGCTTGTCCTAGATGCACGCCCCTGTTCTGCTTTGGTCAGAACACCTCCTTCTCAGGGTTCTGCTGATGCCCGGGACCCCTGTGAGCTCCAGGCCGGGCCATGGGCCCTGGGAAGGGGCCCTTCCTGAGACGAGGCCCCTGTCACCATGAGTAGAACGTTTGGAGCCCCCGAACCTGGGAACACTGTGTCTGGCCAGGCCCGGAGGGCAGCTGTCATGAGTCTCCTCCCAACTAGAACAGCTTCTCGCTTCACCCAGGGCCCTGTGGCTCCCTGTTCACCATGGCTGTCTTCGTCCCAACCGCTGGCAGAGGGAGGTGACAGAAACCCATCCCAGCCAGAGTCCGAGTTGTGCAAGCCCTGGCCCAGGACACTGGCTGCAGGACCCCCCCGCCCCCACCCCGCTGTCTCCTCCCTGCAGATCAAGAGGAGCGTCACCCACAGCACCCTTCCTGCTGCCGTTCTGAGAATCGAACTCCCTGAAGTGTGTTTGGGTGTTAAGGGATGTGGCGCTACATCTGTTTGGGTGGCCCTTCCCTCCGAGGGAGCCGGTGCCGAGGAAGGCTGGGTGCGAAGGATCTGTGAGCAGTGCAGGGAGGAGAGACTCCTCACCAAGGGCGGGGCCAGCAGTGCTGGTTCCGCTGTGTGCACAGTGGGGTGCAGGCCCCGCTGCACCCCGGGTTGAAAAGGTTGCTAACGTCTGCTTCACTCGAAGGATTTTGTTCTTTTCATCATGGCAACTTGGAGACCAGCGCTGGGGGAGGGGTGAGGACATAATGGGGCTCTCGGCCCCCTGGGCAGGGACCAGGTGTGCTGCTCTCTGGGGGCCCCCACTCTCCCCGTGAGGAGGGGCAGGGGCCGGGCCAGGCAGGCAGGGTTCCCCACGCGGCCACCACCAACTGCTGAAGCACCTTCAGGAGCCTCCCCTGGAGCTGGAGCAGTGGATGCCCTGCCCCAGGGGCGAGTCTGATGGCCACACAGGTCTCTGCGGCACCCTGGTTCCCAAACGCAGGCACCACTTGGCAATGTCGGTCTGGAGACGTTTGGGGTTGTTATGACTGGCAGAGGGTATTGCTGGCTTCTGGTGGGTTGTGAACAGGAACGCTGCTAAAAATCCTGCCCTGCGCGGGACAGCCCCACCACTTAGAACGATACGGCCCCCATGTCAGCGGCGCGTCTCTGGACAAGCGGGAGAGTGGCCGGAGCGCAGAGTGGAGCATGGGGCGGCCTAGAGTTGTATGACGTCACCTGGCAAAATCCCTGTGGTGCCCCATTGAGCTGCCGTGGACAGCTCTAGAGAGGGGCACTGGTGGGGAGAGCCTGCTGACCACAGGAGGACGCCGTCCCCTCCTCAGGCTCCCCGAGTCGCAGCAGGCACATGGAGACCAGCTTTCACAGCAGGGCACAGAGTGGCCCGGCCCCGCGGGACTGGAAGGGGCGAGGCCACAGCTGCAGCCCTGGCAGGCAGGCCTCCGGCGGGAAGGACGTGCTCGTGTGTGGGCGTCCGGCTGCCTCCTCGGGCCAGCCCTGCCTTTCCAAGTCTCTCCTGCTCGGGTGTGACCGACAAAAGAGGGCAGCGGTACCAGGTCAGGGCCTGAGCTTCCCCCAGCTCGCTGGCACCTTCCAAATAGAATCACGCTCTGCATCCGGCCTTCCGGTCGTGGTGACCCACTCTCCACCGGCTTTTCTAGCCGCCCTCCACCCTTGTGGCTCCGTCCCCTGGACTCTGGGGCCTGGCTGCACAGGGCGCCCCTCCCCGCCCGCAGTTCCTGCCCTCCCTAGAGCCTTCCCAACCCCACAGAGGATCCCCAATTTAAGTCACTCTGTGCCCTGGTCCCTTTCCAGACACAGAAACTGAGGTCTCCATGTTTCTAGTAAGCACATACTGCCTTTGAACTTGAAACTGAAGAAAATAGCTTTTGCTCTGGCTGGTGTGGCTCAGTGGATTGAGTGATAGCCTGGGAACCAAAGGGTCGCCAGTTTGATTCCCAGTCAGGATACATGCCTTGTTTGTGGGCTAAGTCCACAGTAGGGGGTGCATGAGAGGGAACCAGACATTGATGTTTCTCTCCCTCTCTTTCTTCCTCCCTTCCTCTCTGTCTAAAAATACGTAAATCTTAAAAAAAAAAAAGAAAAGGAAAAGAAGATAGTTTTGGTAAGCTTTTTAAAAATAGCTTTATACGTGTTTGTATTTCAGTATAAATGATACAAAAAAGTATAAAGAAGAAAATAAAAGCTCCCTTAAGAGCAAACAGCTGCTGACATTCTGCTGAGCATCCTTACATGCACCTTTCAATGTGCATTCACACCTACAGATCCGTGTTCACAATTTCACGTAAATGGAATCTCTTTCTGTCAACTGTCACGTGACCTGCTCTTCCCTCCATCAACCAGACAGGTAGAACTTTCCGTGTCCAGACAAGCACCTCTGCCCTATCTAATCTGATCTAATTGCTAGGCGGTATTCCAGGAATAGGTGGCTTATAATCTAATCATTCTGTTCCCTGTTAAAGGACATTTAGATTTATTTCCAATCTTTCTGTTTTTACATACAATTCTCTGATGAATCTCTTTCATCAGAGACGTAAAGAGCTCTCTGCCTGCTTGTCTAATTATTTCTTTACCTCTGGAACTGGTGAGTATGTTTAAAACCGGGGTATCTCCCTACAAAGCACAAGGTGAGTATGATCACTACCCATTTCCCAATGAGGACAGTGGGGCACGGGAAGTTGACGTCAGCGGTCAAGGTCGTTAGTGGCAGAGTGTTCATTTCTGAAGGAGCCCACCTTCCCACACTTCTGCCAACTCTGGGGGAGATCTGTCTAATCTTTTGAGAATCTAATGGCGGGGGGAAAATCTCATTGTTGCTTTTATTTTTGTTTTTGTTACTGGTAAGGTTGATTTCCAGTGTCTATCTGTCACTTGTTTACTGAATCCTGTTAGGCATTATTTTTTCATGTCTCTCTCCTTTTCAGCCAGGTCTTCCATCTTTTTCTTGAGTCGTAGTGATGCTTTACATACTACACAAATCAGCCCTGTCATTACCTGCCGTATCCTGCCACCCTTCACACAGTTCGGGCCAGTGGGGAGAGGGCACACTGCGCACCCCCGCCCCGCCCCGCCCCGCCCCAGCCAGGGCCTGGCACAGAGCAGGCTTCCAGTGGTGGGGCATTGCATCATTCACAGCAGCCCCGGGGCACCTGAGCCCTGGATAGGGGTCCATCCCATTCACGGCGGACTCCTGGTCTGCCCTTGGCCTGAAGCAGCGATTTCCTCTGTCTGCATGGGGGTAGGGTTTACAGAATGAACCTTCATCTTGCTTGATACCCAGGCGGCCAGGTGAGGCAGTTGGGCTGTAGTGGCCCCTTGTTACCAACGAGGAAGCAGAGATTCAAAGCAGCTGCGTAAATTGCCCGAGGTTTCACAGCCAAGGCTGATATTGAACCCCTGGGCCGGAGGCTCGCTGTGCTCCATCTCTGACTGACGAGCCTGGTGGGCAGCATCGGAGCCCCCCACACAACAGACCTTGCGCCCACCCCTGTCACCTGCCAGGCCTGCCTCCCATGGCCTCCCAGCTGGGCTGAGCTGGGAGGGGAGGGAGCTGAGGGAGGCTGGGTGGCACAAGGGCCCCTTTGTGCCCGTTGCTAGGGCCTGGCTGTATTTACTCAGCCCGGGTAAACAGGAGGTGCCTGGAGGCCCGCACTGTTATGACAACTTAACGAGCACGCTCTTTCCTTCCTGAACCGGGCTGGGGGTGATTCCCCACCTCGGAGGGGCTTCCCCAGGGCAGAGCCAGGGTGTCCTCTCGACCGGGGCAGGGCTGGAGGACACCAGAGGTCACTCAGCTCAGCACCTCAAGGCTCAGAATGGGATAGAGACGCTGAGGCCCAGGAGGGGGCGTTGCCCAGGTCCAAGGTCACAGAGGAGGGGCCGGCGCAGACAGGCCTGGCAGCTGAGGTTCTGTCCTCTGCACAGAGCCGAGCTGGGAGGTGTCCCCTGTCCTTCACACAATGGTCGTCAGCACTTGGCTCTGTCCCAGCTCCTCACCACCTTCCTGCTGTTGGCAAAAGAACATCCAAACCCAGAGAAACATTTTACACGAATTTATTCGAGCCAAATTTTTTAGGACATGCCCAGAAGCAGGATCTCCATGGATGGAGAAAACGCTCTGCAGAGAGGCAGTTGCGCAGTTTATTTTATGCATTAGAATCAAAGGAGCAGCCCTAAGGAAGAAACATGGAGTCCACTGGGGCTAGATGAAGGGGGCAGGCGAAGCGAAGTGCGGGAACACACACTCCTTCCACAGTGGCGGGCCCACCACCATGAGACAGTAACGCTCACAGCACCCGGCGATGGTATGGTACGTGGGGAACGGGATCACAGGTAGGGGCTCCGGGGCGGGTGGGTGTGCCCTGAGGGTCTGGAAAGGAGGATCCCTCTGACGTCTCAGCGGTACGGGATCCCAGAGGCACAAAGACAAAAGACAGGCTCACGGAGGGGAAAGAGTGACCTTTGCTGAGGAAGCTGTAAGTCTGGCACGTGACTACCCGCCGCGGCCTGCCCAGCTGGGAATTTATGGTCAGGCCCTCCTGTGGTTACTTTCGGTCACTGAGCTCATCGGGCCTGTCCCAGGGCCCCCCTGAGCTGGTCGGGTTTGCTTTTGCATCTGCGCCGGAGGGCGGCCCACAGCGCCGTCACCTGCGAGGCTCTTTCCCTCTGACCAAACCAGCGCCCCTCAAGAATAAGAATCACAGTGTTATTTATCAGGCTTGCAATTAACAAATTATCCCTCTCAACCTCCCTCCCAGGGCACTGTCAGAGTGGGAGCTACGGGCTAGTTATAGGATTTCTTTTGGGATTTATAGAGGATTCAAATGAACTCCTTCAGCCCTGCAAACATCCCAGTTATGCCAAAGGTTGTCACCTCCTCCGGAGAGAATGCCGAAGGGTGGCCGCTGCGGCCCTCTGTGCACCAGAGGCCTCCCAAGGTGAGAGGCCCAGCCCAAGGTGGCCGGCGGCCAGGGCTCCTGTGTGACCTTCAGGCAGCGCCACCCTCCCTGGCTCCCTTCCTCCGGGGGCGGGGCGATCGGCACTCTGGGTGCTGCCTCTCCCGGACTGAGGTCCCTGCTCCGCCTCGCCCCACCCAGGGAGCCGGGAGGGCTGGGGATAAGGAGAGCTTTTGAAGGGAGATTTCCGGGGACACCATGGCCTTAAGCAGGTGCCCGATGGACTCCTGCCAGGCTGGGAGCTCCTCCTGGCCCGAGCTCCGCCCTTACCACCACCCCCATGGCACCCTGCCGTGCACACACAAAGGACCTGGGTACCCCGCTGGCAGGATACTCACACAGGGAACCCTTTGAGGAACAGAGTGGATTTCCTCAAAGGTGGGGGCGGGCTGTCCTGGGGAAGTTTCCGCACCCAGGGCCACCCTACGCTGGCAGAAGGCCCACAGCCCAGGGCCAGGTCCTGGGAGCTGGGCCCCGCGTTCTTTAAAGGAGCCGCCCGAGCTCGCCGCCTGGGAGGAAGGTCAGAGAGCAGAGGGCTCCGGAGGGAGAAAAGAAGCGCCACCAGGGGTCACGGCAGATGGCACCGAACAGCCCGGACTTCCAGGAAAAACACCAGTGCCGGGCTCTTCGGGGCCATGTGCGGGCCCCACGGCGTCGAGCCCGGTCCTGGATGGGTGCGGGCGGTGCGTTTCAGGTGAAATCTATATGGTAGGGTGCTGTCGGCCATCTGGGAAAGAACGTTCATGGAGGGGAGACTCTGGGCACGGTGGCGAGGAGCGGGCGAGGATTTTCTCCTCTGCCCAGACTCACACCTTCCACTCCTGCCTGACGTGGTCCTGGTGGTGGGTGAGCTTTCCCGGGGGCACGTGCGGCTGGGAGTCCAAGGCAAGCTGGGTCTCTGGGTCGCGCCGCTGCTGGTGGGGGCGGCAGCAGAAGCCCGGGGCAGTGCGCAGTTTCTGGGACAATCGGGTTCAAGGGCAATGTCCCAGGAGCCCTCGGCCTCAGGGCAGGGGCGTCTGTTTTGGCCACTCTCGGGAGGGGAGCAGCCTGAAGAGGGCCGTGTCCGTGCCTCCCGGGGCCTGGAGGCCATTCGCAGTGACCCCAGCAGTGACCCCAGCAGGGAGCCATGACTAGGAGAAGGAGTCTCAGCAGACTCCAGAAGAGAGAACCTACCTACTCCGCAGCCTGCCCAGGAGAAGCTTCTAGAAAGCCCAAGGAAACAGACAGACATACTGAAAGTGGGGCTGGTTTCCAGCAAGGGGTCAGGGCCAGGTGGGGTGCCAGATCAGCGAGGCCGAGCGCACGGGAGTCACAGACAGCGACCCGGCATCCGCTCCTCCAGTGCCCTTTAGCTGACAAATCACCTCCAGCACCTGGTGGCTTCCAATGACGTTTCTTTACTGCACCCCACAGCTCTGGGGTTCCCTGGGTCACACTTGGAGCCCCTCAGGAGGGCAGTGGCAGGGGCTGGCGTCATTTCAAAGACTTCCTCGAGGACTCGTCACGTGGTTGAGGCTGGCTGTCAGCTGGGACCGCAGCTGGGACCTCTGTGTGCCTCGGGCTTCCTCACAGCATGGCGACTGGGCTCCCAGGTGAACATTCCAGAAGAACCGGACTGAGTCTTGTCACCTTTTTGGACAGTTTCGGAAGGCACATAATGTCACTTCCAACAAAGCCACAGGCCGCCCGAGATTCGGGGGGAGAGGGCACAGACCCCATACTCTAAGGGAAGAGTGTCAGACCATGCTGTCAGAACAGCCAGTGGTACGAGGTGTGGTGGCCGCCATCTTTGAGAAATGCAACCTGCTGAAAAAAAGAGGAAAAATGCAACCCGCCATCTTCAGTAACTATTTATTGAACGCCTACTGTGAGCCAGGCACCGCACCAAACCCGGGGGCACAGCAGCGACCCAGAGACCTCTGTGTCTGCCCCACAGCGCTGACAGTCTAGTTAGAGAAGGCAGACCATTAGCCAAACAAACAGGTACACTGAAAGGCAGATGAAGCGGAGGTAGGTGCTGAGGAGGAACAGTAACATGCATGGAGTGCCAGGGGGTGGGGGGGTACATGAGAGTCGACCTTGGGAGGCCTGGGAGGGACCAGCCAGAGAAGAGGCACTGGGGGAGAAGCTGGGGGAGGGGCTCAGGAAGCAGCCAGACGCCAGCAGGGCAAGTGTCACCAGCGGAGGGAGAGGGAAAGGCAACAGGACCTGGATGTGCAGCGCTGTCCATCTTTGTGGGGACTTTGGCTTCTGCTCCGAGGGGAGCGGGAGCCGCAGAGGGGCCATGGGGAGTTTTGAGCAGAAGCAGAGGACCTCTCCTCCAACAGCAGGACTAGGAATTCGAAGGACACCCGGCCTAATCCCCTCAAGCCCCAGCCTCAGCTTGCACACCTCTGCTAATGGGGAACTCACTCCCTTATTGTTTATGGCTTTTGTCTTGTCATGAATGAAATTAAACCTCCTTGTAGCTCCCCCTCACTATGCCTGCCTCTGGGACCCTGAGTGGGCCCTCTCCCACCCTCGATGTTTTAAGAGGGAATGTCAAACTCCCCGGGGTTTCTCCTCCCTAAACCCCACCCGGTTCTTCACTAATCCACATATACCCCAACCTCCGGAATGCTCACCATACTGGGCATTAACGTCCGTCCTTTCCCTAAATAGGGGTTGGCAAAATAGAATCCAAGAGCCAAATTAGGCCCTTAGCCTGTTTTTGTAAATAAAGTTTTATTGGAACACACCCACACCCATTGGTTTACTATCCTCTGTGGCTGCTTTGTGCGGAGTGGGAGTTGCTGCCCTGGAAATGGTATGACCCACATGTTTAAAATATTTACTGTCTGGCCCTTTACAGAAAACGTTTTCTGACCCTGCTCCCGCAGCGTGCCTCAGCGTGCACTCTGGCTGAGAGGCTGAAACAGACAGCAAGGGGCCAGGCTCGAGGCAAAGAAGCCCGTTAGGCTACACTCCGAAGGTGCTCAGTAATAAAGACCCAACGTGCAGTATCTCCACACTGTTGCTGCGCATTTGTAAAACTCACACATCCATTTACACAAACACACGTTTTAAAATTAGACGTTATATCCAGTCCTTTGCAAAGGTTTCTAGGACGTGTCTCTCTCTGGTCGAGGACATACCGATTTCTGCACGACAGAGCTCCACACCCCACCTGGACGGAGCGCCTCCGCCCGGCCTGGGAGGAGGGCAGTGGTTGGGGGTTGGGAGCAGCTGGGCAGTGTCCCGAGGTACAATTAAAAACCACGGATTCTTAATGCTGAAAAAGAACATTAAAA
Organism: Trachops cirrhosus; assembly: GCA_028533065.1. NCBI lineage: Eukaryota > Metazoa > Chordata > Mammalia > Chiroptera > Phyllostomidae > Trachops > Trachops cirrhosus. The sequence goes on along the minus strand of CM052538.1, from coordinate 186,027,949 downwards.
ACCTCAGCAGGCGCGGGGCCCACAGAGGGCCGAGTGTCCGAGGCTGGCCGCAGGGACAGGCCATCGTCCGCACCAGAGAAAAGGCGGGCCCACGCCCCGCCGGCCAGGCCGGCCGCCCTAGGAAACTTGGACTCTCCCCGGACTTTCCACAGCAGGCATTTTTTTCAGTCACTATGGTCATGAAACATGAAAAGAAAGCACTGGCTTGTTCTCCAGGAAGAAAGGGAGAAAAAGAAAACACGAAGAACACTGCTGTTTCAAAAATACACGCTTTGTCCTTAGGCTGCCTTAAAATAAAAATAAAACAGCAGGACTTACAAAATTAAATGAAGAGGCTGAAAAGAACTGAAGTCTTTACCTCTCCTTAAGAGGACCTCCAGAATCTGTGCCCCTCAGTAACTCAGTAATGCGACCGCTCTGACCCCTTCTGCCCTGGGTCCTGGGGTCCATGTCCGCGTGGTAGAAACCCCAAGCCCCTCCCCTGGGCGGGCTTCGAGAAGGCTCGATGAGAAGGTGTGGGCGCAAGTTCCAGGTGGTTACCTCCAGCTCGGGGCTGAGCGTGGAAGGAGGAAGGAGCAAATGGCACCCCAGGCACAGCCCTCCTGGGTCACCTCCACCCACTCTGGGATGCAGGGGTGCCAGACCGTGTGTGGGAACCACAGGGGTCCAAGCACCTTCTGGAGACTTCATAATGAAGTCCGTGGTGAAGAACTGAGGAAGAGGTCAGTGGGTGCTACTTGGGAGGACAACCTAGAGACGCAGGTAGAAGTTCAGCCTTTGGACCTTGACCGCAAAGGACTGTGGGGTGGGGGCAGAGGGGTCACAGCTCCTCCATGCTCAGCCTCTGCTCTGGGTTCAGTGAGGAGCACCCCGGCCTCCAGGCTCACCTGCCCTGGGGGTCCTCAGGACACCCAGACACTCTCAAATGCCGCCCAAACATTTTCTGTGTCGCAGCCCTGGCAGGGTGCCTGGAAGCTGGCGCGAACCAGATCCTCTTCTTCCTGCTCAGGCATGTGCCCAGGGTCACGTTCCGTGTGGAAAGGCAGCTGCCCCCACTCAGACCTCCCCAGCCTCAACCCTCTGTCGAGGTCATTTCCTCTTCTCGTTTGTTCCATGAAAAACTCTCCCCAGGTTAGCGGCCAGGCTGGCCCTGCTTTGAGTGAGCCTCCGGGGAGAGGATCTGAGCAAAAGAAAGAATGGAACGCAGAGCCTGGAGGGGGTGGGAAGAGCTGGGTTCAAGGTTATCTCAGGACCTGGCTGGGACCCAGGCAGGCCGCTTACACCCTCTCAGCCCCATTTCCTCTGATGCGCCCTTGAAACTATTGAACTAACTGACCTCTAGCATTCTGGTTTTTCCTAATGAGCACACACAGATGATGCGTTTATTGTCCAAGGACTCATGTACCCATGTGGGCAGACGGGCAAGTTCAGGGACCACCTGGGAGCCCCGGACTGCCTTATGAGAAAGCCGACCAGCTCAAATGGCATAAAAACGGTCACATCTATTTATAAAGCACATCTAAGCACTCATCCGTCCTTCCATTCTTCCTCCTATCTTGTCCTACATTCTTTGTTCCGTTTTAGTCCTTCCATCCATCTAGCCAGTCATTGGCTTATCCGTCCATCACCCATCATCTCATCTTTCCCTGTTTCCTTCCTTCCGTTCATTTATTGCACCCAGCTATTCTCTTATCCATTCATCCTTTCTCTCTTCCTTCCTTTCTTCCATATTTCCCTCATCCTTTCCAACCATTTCCTCAATCTTTCCACCCAGCTACCTTCCAACTATCCAACCACCCGCCCACCCATCCATCCAACCAACCACCCTTTGTTTCCTTACTGCCATTCCTCCATTTATCCAACTACTTTTTTCATCCTTCTGTTTGCCCACCCATCTTTTCTATCAATCAATACACTCATTGGTTCCATATTTATGAACATCTAGTTGAGCTAGATACTGCTTCCATTTAAATGCTCACATTTATATTCATGAGCCTATTCTAGAAATATCTCATAAGGAAGAGAGACACCCAAATACGTAAGGCGCAACATGGGAAATGTGTTTACGGGAAGTCGTGCAAGTCTGAGGGGGGACTGTCAACTCTGGGGTGGTTAGTGCCAGTTTCCCTGGATGTTCCTGAGCTATTTGAGGGATGAACAGACAAGGGAGGCCCTCGCACATTCCAGGCCAAAGGAGTGGCATGTGCAAAGGCACAGGGGCCGGGAAAGAGTATGGCAGTTCCCGAACCATAGGGGGAATATCGGGCAGCAGGAAGAGGGGAGTATGGAGAGGGAGGAGGCAGGAGAGATAAGCAGGGGTCCAGATTCCAAGGGCCATGGAGGCCCTGGTGAGGAATTTGGACTCTGTTCTGAGGACAATGAGGGGTCCTGGAAAAGAGTATCTGTCTGCAGTGGGGCGCTAGAGTGGTGTGGGGGTGGGAGTGTGTGCTGGAGACAGACCAGTTGGGAGGTCACCCTGGAGGCAGGAGGGAAGATGTGTTCTGGCTAAGGTGATGGCTTCAGGTGGAGAGAGGGGGTGGAGGTACGAGTTGTTTGAGAGGTAGCAGGTGATGGACGGGAGATGAGGGTGGGAGGCTGGTGAGGGATTCCCAGCAGAATCAGAGGCGGTGGTACAGAGCTGGGAACGTGTGAGTGGGCGATGGGTTTGGGTTCAGTCATGGAGAGTCTGAACAGTCACCCTGAAGGAGGGTCCAGCGGCCGGGGTACGCACAGATCAAACCCGGACGGAGGTGGCCTTTGCTACTATCTGCCCATCTGGTCTCCACTGCTGCCCTCAGACCAAGGCTGGTGCTCATTCATTCATTCATTCATTCACTTACTCATAAGCCCTAGGATACACAGCCAGCCAGCCACCAAGTTCCCTGGCTTCCTGGGGGCAGCATTCTTGTATAGCAACTGCCACTGGCCAGCTTCGGCATCTAAGAGGAGAAGCAGCCTGCCCCGGGGTACACAGTCAGCAGGTGGCCGGCCAGAGCAGAAGCCGAGGTTCTGAGGAGCCACTGCGCAGGGGAGTGGAACTGAGGGCTGCTGGCTCAGCTCTGCAGGAAGACCAAGGACGCTCCAGGCCTGTCCCAGAGGCTGGGTGACTCAGCAAATGGCTTTTCTGCTGCAGCCCAGGGAGAAGAGCGGACCCAATGAGACAGCCAGGTGTCCGTGGCCAGAGCTTCCGCTGCCCCTCAGGAGACTGCTGGGTTTCCTCTCCCTCTTCCTACTGGAAACTGCCTCCCCCACCCCCCAGCCCCTCCGGTCTCTGCTGCTTCCTGCTCCCGATCCTAAATTCCCACCACAGCCTCCCTGGGGCCTTTGGCAGCTGCCTCTTTCCTTAGCCAGACCCCAGACTTCCGGCTGCATTTGCCCTACACTATCTGTAGGGTCTGAGAAGTGTCATTTGGCCACCACGTGGCCTGCATTGCCTTCTCTGTAAAATAGGGCTCCCTGAGCTTGCAGAGTGGAGCGGGCTTCGTGACCCCTGGCAGACCTGAGCAGAAGCTGAGGCCAGTACACCTTCGGGCTCCAACCATAATAGACGCTCACCCCAGGTCTAAACTCTTTCTAGGTATTAGCCCACCTTATCTACACAACAAGTCTGCACAGTAGGTCCTGTTACCAACCTCCTTGTCGGCAGAGGAAACCAAAACACAGAGAGGTTAAGTAACTTATCCAAGGTCACACAGCTGTTAAGTATGGACCTGGATTTGAATCCAGACTATCTGGCTCTAGTCTCCACATGCTTCTACACTGGGCTATGTTCTCCCTCAAGGCTCTGTCTTAGGCGCTGCCTTTTAAATGCGGAGCAAGACCACACTAGCCATGGAGGAGGGGTATGGAGCAGGAGTTAGGTGTGGTCAGCACAGACGAGAAATGGCCTGGGGACACAGGACTGGTGAAATTCTTGGCATCCCTTTCCCCTCTCCATCCGGTTAACTTCTACCCACCTCTTCGGACTTAACTCAAGGGTCTCCATCCTGGATCAGCACCCCCTCCACCCCCAGGCTTCTAGCTAGAGTGCAGGTGAGTACCTCTCTCACAGGTGACCACCTCACTGCATCCAGCACCTTCTCCGCACCAGGCGCCGGGCTACATATTAGACACACCCTTTCACTGAGTGCTCCCAGCCCTGTCAGTGCTCAGCTTGGCTGGGCCGGGGCCTCTGGGCGCGGGAGTCGAGCCCACCAGAGCCCACTTGAGAGAAAGAGATGCTTGGGGGAAACCCCCCGGGGGCCTGGGGGAAACCCAGTCTCACAGAAGGTTGCATGCAGACACCAGGAAGAATCCATATGTCTCTCCCTTATGCTCGGTGGCCATGGTGTCTCTTATTAACATCCCTCTCCATGAGCTGGAGACCCTGGGACAGAGAGCTGCTCAGTGCAGGAAGAACTCTCTCGGTCAGGACTGTTTAGGCACAGACGGGCTGCCCTGGCAGAGTTCGGTGATGGGCAGGCCATGGTGAGAACGTGAGCAGGAGTGCACGCTCTGATAGGGGCCCCATCAGTCTTTTAAGGGGCCCATCCCACTTGGGCCCCTTGGCTGTGAAATCCGGAATCACATTTCCATGCGTCTCCTCAATGTCTTGCCTGGGCTGTCCAATGGACACTTCGAAAAGAGCCCGTTTGAAACTGAGCCCTTGGCTGTCCCTGGAAACCTGCCCTCCACAGCTGTCCCCATCTGCGTTGCTGGCAACTCCACCCTTCCAGCTGCTCAAGCCCAACGTCAGTCCTCCTTGACCTCTTTCCCTTCCATCCCCGCTCGATCCTTCTGCAAGTCCTGATGGTGCTGCCCCCAGACTATCCAGAATCCACTGCCCTGGCTACCAGCCTGGTGCAAGTCACCATCGCCTCTCATCCGGGCAACGGCAGGGCCCCTCTAGCCAGCTTCTACGCTCCCTTCTAGACGTAGTCGACTGGAGCACTTCCTTCCTCTGCTCAAAAGCCTGCCTTGGCTCTCGCCGCACTCAGAGCAGAGGTTGGCCACCCCAACGGCTCCCCACGATCTGGGCCCCAGTCACCTCCTGCCTGACTGTTCCCCACTATCCCTCCAGCACCGCCGGCATAGTCTCCGTCTCATGGCCTCTACACTGGCTGGTCCCTTGGCCTAGAGCCTCTTTCCCCAAATGGCTGCTAGGCCAAGACCCTCTTCCCCTTCAAGTCTTTGTTCAAGGTGACTTTTTTGGTGAGGCCCACTCTGACTTCCATATTTAAAGTTGCAACTGCCCCACCCCCCAGCACATTCTGGTTGCTCTCAATCCTTCTTACCCTGCCAGGTTTTCTTTCTTTCTTTCTTTCATTCTTTCTTATTTCTCCCATAGCACTGACCACTTTTGATGTACAACATAATTTTACGTTACTTTATTATTTATTATCTGTCTCTATCCGCTATCTATCCACTATAAGCTCTCTGGGAGCAGTGATTACTCCTCCCGCTCACTGTTATAACCTAACCCTCTAGAACAGTGACAGCTTCAACAGAGTTCCATCTGTAAATATCACGGTGGGGGGAGGGGCTGCAAGTCAGGAGCCAGGGCCCTGGGGACGCCTCTGGCAGCTGGCCAGGGAGCATAGGGTCCCCCCTCAGACATGGCCTGGGGTGTCCAGGCAGACTCAGCCCAGTTTCTGTCCCCCCTCCCCTACTCTCATACAAACCCTCGAGGGCAACAGGTTCTTAACTGTTTCCCTGGAGACCTGGGGCATGCCAAAAATCTCTTGAATTGCCCTGAACTTTAGAACCACTCGGGGTTTGAGGAGGAAGGGAGGAGAAGTCTTTTTCTCTTAGTATTTGTCACCTCTCACATTCTATATAATTTACTTATTTATTATGTTATTTTCTAAATTTATTCTTTATTATTCAATGTATTCTCAAAAGGCTTTCTGATTCTAAGCAGCTGAGAACCACTTGTCTCAATTATCCTGCCACCGTTCTTTTAGCCAATGGAGTTCTTGCGCTCCAGGGCCTAGGAGTAGCTCACCAGGCTCCCCTTGGGTCTGTGACTCATTTGGAGAGGTAATCATGGGTACCCTGGACCTCAGCCAGCCCCCCAGACTCTCCTGCCTCCGTTCCAACCGGGCAGCTCCCAAACCCCCCCCAGACCCCACCCTTCCTTCCCGCAGGCCTAGCCTGAGCTGTGCTCCTTAGAGTTAGCAAAGCAAGATGGGGGCGGGAAGGAGGCTGCGGTGCTCTCCGTGGTCCTGAACCACCTCGCTGGTCCCCACTACAGGCGAGGTTGTTTCTTTGGGAAGTAAAAGGGAGGGGAAGGGACTTGTGTGGATCCCTCCCCCTCCAGATTACACTTGTCTTTCTGAGAACTCTAATCCTGCTCCTTTTGCTCATATTAAACCTTCTTATCTTTGAAGTCTTCGCTGAGTTGTCACCTCCTCAAGGCAGCCTTCTTGGACTTTGCAAAACTGAGGGTGGCCCCCTCCTCTATGTCCACGGGGTATCCTACACTCCCCACATTCCACCCCCATCATTCAGTTATAAACTCCTAGTCTGCCTCCCGCACTGCTGTATCCCTAACACATAAGTAATGAGAATAAGTTTTGGTCAGACACACGAATGAACTAATGAATAAAGTGGAAGAGCAGAAGATGGTCTGCAGAAAGAATTCCCTCATGGATTGTTCCTGCCTTTTGATTAAGCCAGGACTACTGTACCAGGCTCTCTGTACAAGGAACAAGGGAGAAAAACAAGAGGTTGGCACAGCCCTTTCCCTAAAGGCCCGTGACAGGTGGAGGGGTTAACAGTGGCTAACAACCTAGGCCCCGTTTTGCACATGGGAAGACTGAGGCTCAGAGAAGTGACACAATTCTATAATCACAACTCAAGGGTAACAGAGGTGACACTGAGCCCTACCCCTTGGCTCTGGACCTACCCATTTCCTGCCTATGCTGCCAGTCCCCCCTCTAGTTACAGTTTATGTCCCTGAGTAATGAAGACATTGGGCTAGATCTGTCTAAGGGAACTTTCCAGCTCCAGATTTCATGGGAAATTAGGACCATGAGCTTCGTCTCCATCCTTTGGGGCCACTGAGACCGCACAAGGAAAACCCTTTGCTTCCAATGAATGGTTTTGTTGTCCAAGTCATCTGATCAGAAACAGGGTAGGAAGCCTCTTCTTTCCAAGATCTGGATGCTCAGCAGCAACCACAAGAGACGCCAAACTGCCAGACAGTCAAGGCCCATGGGAAGGGGTAAGTGTGACATGGCCCAGCCTGACCTCAGTCTAGTCAGGGTCCAGAGCTTCCAAGACAGCCCACATCCCACCTGCTGCTGGGTCACGGGACCTGGGGGTAATTCCATTGTCACCAACCAGGGGACCTTCACTGTAGCGTTCTGAGGGGTGGGGACTATAAGACCTGAGCTAATGTTAGCTTTCACTTCTTGGAACTATCCCACATACCCACCACACAACCACACAAGTTCATGTCTCTGCTTCAGAGGCAGTCAAAGCCTGGGTTCTACAAGGCTTTAGTAATCAAAACTGGGCTGTGATGAGCATAGTTGCTCAATAAAGGCATTTGCTGAAGGGACAAAGATTTTGAAAACATGGCGTACATAAGAAAAGAAGGAGCTGGGTAGGTCAAAAGTAGATTGCTGGTTAAGCCAGGACCTACCAACCCCTGAAAGGAGCACTGGTTTCCTGCTGGGAACTGAGACTCAGTCAGGTGGGGGAGGAGGGGAGGGAAGGGGTGGAGTAAGGAGCCAAGGTGGGAACGTGGGACCCTGTCAGGGAAGGCTAAAGGCTAGCTTTGTGACCTTCTCACTTTGGCTGGAAATTGGGGCTTTGGGGAAGGGAGCAAAGGCAGCACCCCAACAAACTCTACCTACCACTGTGTTCGGGGGAAGGGACGCAGCCTGCGGGACCCTCCCCAGGCTCGCATCGTTTTCCTGCATCCCTCTGGCTCCCAGCAGCTGGCCTGTTATCTGGGGCTGGTCTGCCATGTAGCTAGTCCCATCTGGGGTGTCCTCACGTGCAGGGTGCCTGCTGGACTCAGCTGAGCCCAGGAGAGAGACCTCAGGAGGCCTGTGCAACCTTGGACTGGTCACCTCTCCGGCCCACTGGCCCACCTATAAACTGGAAGGGACTAGATATTCTCCGAGGGTCCTTGGTGCCAGCCATGCCAGTGTCCCCATCCTAGCTGCAGCGCGGGGAGGGCTGGATCTCCATGGAGAGGCCGTGCTGGCCCAGAATCCTGGCAGCAGTGTAGCTGGCCGCCCACGCACAAGCAGGCAGGCGGGAGGCAGGGTGCTGCAGCCTGGTTGCCAAGCGCAGAGAACTTTCAATTGGGTCCAGGTTTCCATCACCATGGCAACTGCTGGGGGGTGGAAACAGAATGCCTCAAAATTCTGGGGAGAATACATGGGGGAGGAAAGAACAAACGAGGGAGCCCTGAGCAGACCCTGAGTGGACAAGGCCAGCACCCAAGTGGGTCCCACTTTTACCTCCGCCTTCTTCTCCCCTCCCCTTCTCCCTCTTCTGATGTTTCTCTCTGTATCCTTTTCTCCTTTCGCTAGGTCTCTCTCTCCCTGCTCCCCTCCCTGAGCCCTTGCTGATAGGAGCAGCAGCTAACGGCTAACATTTCCTTAGCACGTACTATATATTCATATATCAGGCACGTTCCACGTGTTTTACATGGGTGAACTCATTTGATCCTCCCACCCCTGTGGGGTAGATACTAGATACTGTAATCATCCCATTTTACAGATGGGGAAGTGGAGGCCCAGGGAGGCTGGGTGACTCGCCCAGCTCACATAGTAAATGATGGATTCAGGAGTCTGGCTGGACTTTAGCAACTGAAGGTCAACCTCTATGGTATCTAGAAGATCTTCTTTATCAGAGAAATTCCAGAAGCTGCTGATAAAATGAGGGTGGGAGGACAGATATGGGCACAGGTGGCAAATGTCCATGCTCTGGAGGCCCCCCAGTGCCTTCCCACTCTCCCCTCCCCTCTGTCATCATACCCAACCTCCTGATTGAGGCCGGGGCCAGGGCAACACCAGCTGCCCACACCTCCCAGGCACCACTTCTGGCTGAGTCTCCCCGCCTTGGCTGACCAGTGCTTGCTCTCTCAGACCCAGGGAAAGCTCCTGGCCTGCGGATGGCATTGGGAGGTCCGGGAGGCCAGAAACCCAGGAGCCATTCCCAGCACCAGCTCCTTCCTCCAGCGTGCCTTGGGGAGAGAGCCTGACTAGGATGCCTGGCCTATGTCACACCGTGATCCTGCAAGGGAATTACTCAGAATTCCCAAAGCTATGTTTGCTGCTCGCCTCGAAACCTCCCAGGTGATGGTGAAGGGCTAGTGGGAGATTATATATATTGTGAAAGCAGCAAACATAGCAGCCCAGCCGCACCTTGGCATGACCTTCCTGGTGAGCCACTCAGCCAAGGCTTATACAAACCAGAACAAACTGGGGACTGGGAAAGAATTGCTTCAGCTTTGGGGACAGAGAACCCCCTAATCATGGCTTTAAAGATGGTCGACTTCCTTCCAGGCTGCCTTTGCCTGCTCCTCACTTCCTCTTGGCATCTGTGTCCTATGGCTCAGGCTCCTCTGCTCACTACCTTTAGTGTGACTTTTGTCTTCTGATCCCTCTACTATTGTCCCACACTCTCTCCAAATCCTTCAAATGCCCGAGAGAGAGCACAACAGAGAGAGAGAGAGAGAGAGAGAGAGAGAGAGAGAGAGAGAGAGAGAGAGAGAGAGAGATCCAGCCTGGAACTCTGGCACCCTGATTGGGCAGAGATCTCTCTCCAGGCCATCCCATTGGCTGCTGGTCAGGTTATTAATTGGCTGCTCAGAGTCTTGTGCTTCCCCCAGTCCAATTGCCTGTGGCCAGGGAAGCCAGGTTCCATGCTACTAAATAGTATGGCTGAAATACTGGATGCATTTGCTCGTTGTTTAAGCCATTTGGAATGGAGCAGCCACCGCACTAACTTGGAGTTGGGCCTCATGCCCTTGATGCTGAGTGAGGTGCTTCTGAATGGCCAGTTGAGATGGGGTTTCTGTTACTCGCAGCCAAAACCTTCTGGCTGGCACCCCATTTCACAGGTTTGTTGTGAGGTTGAATGAGTCAGACCTGTTCAAGGTTAGTCATGACCTTACAGAAGTGAGGTAGGGGATCCAGAATTTTGCCCCAAGAAATCTAGAGGTCCCATTTCTATTCATGAGCTTCCTTCCAGTAGCCCAGCTACTGGAAGTGACATGGAGGCTTGCATTTCAATCTGTAGTCATTGGTGGCTGTGACCTGCCCCCGAGGTGCCTTTGTTGCAAAGGACCAGTGAAATTAAGTCATCCACTCTCCTCCCAGCATTTTGGCCACAGGAAAGCACAAACCAGGCTCTGAATCCTCAGCCCTGGACCAGGGCCCCCATTCAAAGAGCCAGATTTCCATCACCCATGTGGGTGGGGGTGCCTATCTGCAGCCAGAGGCCTCCCCAGGCCCCACAGGACTTCACCACAAGTTCCGATCAAGCCAGCCCTACAAATGTCCCCCCGACTCCTAGAGCCTCATGATCAAAGGGACTATGGCTGCATCTCCAGCGTATAATTTATGCCTCAATATGTGGGCAGGATGTACTGGCTCAGTACTGGGTTCCAGGAAGGGTGGGAAGACAGGGCCGGCAAGGGAGGCGGAGAACTTCCAGAGCAAGACTGAGCATTACAGAACACCCAGCCCAACGTCCCCGCCTTTCAGCCTCTGCTTGCACACCTCTGAGGACGCAGAACCATCCTTTGTTTGTTGTACGAGGTCGGCTTTGGCTCGAATGAAAATAGCCTCATTATGGGTTATTCCTGTGGGACACTGAGTGAGCATGATTACTCAGCACACTTTATTGCCTCTACCTCCAAAACCCTCACCATCCCAGTCATTTATGTCTGTCTTTTTTCTAAAGGGGGGGTTGGCAAACTACCGTCCAAGGGCCAAAGTTGGCCCACTACTTGTTTTTATAAATAAAGTTTTATTAGAACACCGTCACATTCATTTGTTTACTACTGTCAATGGCTGCTTCTGTGCTTCAAAGGCCAAGTTGAATAGTTGAAACAGAAGCTTGAAACATATCCTACATGGCCCTTTACAGAAAGAATCTCCTGACCTGCCTTGTAAAGCATCAGTGGTCCCCTAAAGAGCACAAGAGACAGCAGGTATGGCCTGACCTCCGAGGACAATTCCCTTGCCCCTCCTTGATGTCTGTGTGTGACTGCTCGGGACAGCTTCAGATGCTGTAGGGTTCTAGCTGCCAGGGCTCCAAGAGTGTTGGCTCCAAGAGAACCCATGCCAACAAAAATGCCCAGGCCACTTTGGCATAGCCTGGTGTTAAGACCTGTTGCCAAAACAACCTCCCTCCACCCTTGAGTTTTGCAGGACTTGGGCTCATTTCCTTTTGTTGCCTTTGTCCTAACCTCTTGCCTTACAGAGACTACTTTCAACCATGAGTCTCTCATTCGTCTATGAGTTAGGCTTCCCAGTTCGAGTTTTCCATATCTTTGTTCAGCTTCCTTTCTGAGTGTTTGTCCAAAGTGGTGATTTTAAAAGAGCCCTGTTGTATGTCACTACAGACCTCCTTTCTGGGTTGTTGTTCTACTACTTACCAATGCCCCTTAAGCATCAACCTGCTATGACCCATCTCCACCTATAATTTGTAAGTTTCCATTTTACCATATTATCAGTAAAGTAAGGCTATTTGGGGGTATTTTGTCAATATTTGGTGGATTTCTATTCTCAAGGATTGCTGCCCATCTTTCAGAGAACAGAATTGAAGAACAAAAGGGACTTTGGATATCATCTAACTAATCCTCTTTTCTCGAAGGTGGTGAAATTGAGGCCCAGAAAAGTGACTGGTCCAAGATGACAGAGTGAATTGGTGCTAGACCCCGGAGTAGGGCACTCTTTGCATGACACCCTGATTATTCAGACCGTGTATTAGTTAGCGTAGGCTAACTGCTGCAACAAATAGGCCTCAATATGTAACAGCTCACTGCAACCAAAGTTACTTCTGCTCATACTAGTCTAGGTAGGTATCCAGGGTGATTGGTCAGCTGTCCCTCTCACTGTCCTTCAGAGACCCAGGCCCCTTCCATCTTGTGGCTCTACTATCCAGTAGGGCCTTGTCATAGTCCACCTCCAGAGCCCTGGCCCAGTCAGAAAAAGTCTATTTCTACTTTACTGAAATCCCAGACGAGTTTTTTTCTGGCTTTCCTGATCCCCTCTTCCTGCCCTCGATCCATTCCTCCAGACCTCAGTCTTCTCTTGGCCCTTTGTGCGCCGTGCTCAGCCCCTCTGCCCATCCAGGAAGGGACAGCTATAGAGTCAGGGCTGGCCAGGTGGGCGAAGCTGCAGTCCAAGTCCCCAGGCAGAGGGAGGCTGGGTTCATGGAGCAGCTGGTGTGCGTCCAGTCATCATCCATTCTGCAAGGAGGAAATGGCGGGGGGAGGGGGGCTGTTTCCTCCATCCTGTGGCAGGAGAGAACAGGAAGCAGCAGCTGGCAAGTTCACAATTGGAGTCTGCCCACACAGAATCACAAATCCTTCTCTCTGAATTTAAATGTGCCTGGTGCTGTGGTGTATAAAGCTTTTCCTACCCTGAGGAGAACTGATCAGGCTAAGGGGTCCTCTAAGAGGTGGTCTTCTTTGTCACTGCCTCTGTTGTGGCTGAATGACCTTGTGAACCTCTGGCCCCAGTGTTTAACATTCCACGTCCATGAGGCCCCTTTTCATCATTTTCTGGGCCTCATTGTTGGTGAAGTCTGGGTTCTTACTCCTAGCATTCAAGGTTGCTCCTGTCTGACCCACCCCCATCTCCTCTCTCCCTACACCTTCTCAAGCCATGCTCTTTCCTGAGGCAGCATGGCATCATGGGTCTCTGGAATCATGAAGTTCCTGGTTCTGCCATTTACCAGTGGTATGGGCAAGCTCTCTGTGCCTCGGTTTCCTTATCTGTAAAATAAATCAATAATATGTAGTTAGCAAGGACATTGTATGGATTAAGTGAAATGAAGGTATGTTGAAGAGCCTAGTGCAATGCTCCATAAATATCCATCTTCTCTGTGTCTTTTCCTCTCTCACCTGGGTTCCCAGGGCTTCCTCTACCTCTGGTCAGCTGCCACTTACACCTCAAGCTCTACCTCCTGCATCTTCCAATGACTCCTGGAGGCAGACCTTCTCTGACCAAGCCATTCCCCAAGTGTCCTCTTTGCTAACAAATGGAGAGTAGTTGTATATCTGTAACCGGAATAAAATGCAGGGCTCCTTGTGAGTCAGTCTCTACATGAAGTTGCACTCAAAACCTAGCAACCAGCAGTAATTCTGAAAGACATATCAATCTTTATTCTTGATTCTGGAAAAACAATCAAATTCATAACCCACAGCAGACTTCTCAGAAGTTCCCTCACAACTCTCAAGTTCACGTACACCCTGAAGGGGCAGCTCTGACAAGCCCACCCCAACCCCTCCCCCTGTAGTTTTCCTTCCATTCTCTTCCCCTCTAGTTCTTTTTTAAAATATATTTTATTGATTATGCTATTACAGTTGTCCCATTTTTCTCCCTTTTATTCCCCTCTGCCCTTACCTCCCTCCCACTATCATTCCCCCACCTTAGTTCCTGTCCATGGGTCATACATATAAGTTCTTTGGCTTCTCCATTTCCCATACTATTCTTAACCTCCCCCTGTCTATTTTGTACCTACCATTTATGCTTCTTATTCCCTGTACCTTTTCCCCCATTCTCCCCCCTCCCCCTTCCTGCTGATAACCCTCCATGTTGTCTCTATTTCTGTGAATCTGTTCCTGTTCTAGTTGTTTGCTTAGTTCATTTTTATTTATTTTTTTAGGTTCTGTTGTTGATAGTTATGTTTGTTGTCATTTCACTGTTTGTATTTTTTATTATCTTCTTTTTCTTAGATAAGTCCCTTTAACATTTCATAAAACAAGGGCTTGGTGATGATGAACTCCTTTAACTTGACCTTCTCTGAGAAGCGCTTTATCTGCCCTTCCATTCTAAATGAAAGCTTTGCTGGGTAGAGTCATCTTGGATGTAGGTCCTTGCCTTTCATGACTTGGAATACTTCTTTCCAGCCCCTTCTTGCCTGCAAGGTTTCTTTTGAGAAATCAGCTGATAGTCTTATGAAAACTCCTTTGTAGGTGACTGTCTCCTTTTCTTTTGCTGCTTTTAAGATTCTCTCCTATTTAATCTTGGGTAATGTACTTATGATGTGCCTTGGTGTGTGCTTCCTTGGGTCCAACTTCTTTGGGACTCTGGGCTTCCTGGACTTCCTGAAAGTCTGTTTCCTTTGCCAAATTAGGGAAGTTCTCCTTCATTATTTGTTCAAATAAGTTTTCAATTTCTTGTTCTTCCTCTTCTCCTTCTGGCACCCCAATGATCTGAATGTTAGAATGCTTAAAGTTGTTCTGGAGGCTCCTAAGCCTCTCCTCATTTTTTCTGAATCCTTGTTTCTTCATTCTGCTCCAAATTGTTCATTTGAATCTTGGTTTCCTTCCCTTCTCTGTTGGTTCCCTGTACATTTTCCTTTACTTCACTTTGCATAGCCTTCACTTCTTCCTCTATTTTGCAACCATACTCAACCATATATGTGATCATCCTGATTATCAGTGTTTTGAACTCTGAATCTGATAGGTTGGCTATCTCTTCATCACTTGGTTATATTATTTGATCTGATCAAATAATTTGATCTGATTTGATAATTTGATTATTTGATCTGATATATTTGATCTGTTCTTTCGTTTGGGCCATTTTTTAAAGTCTTGGAACACCTGTTACATAGCAAGGAGCAGAACCTTAGGTTTTGCCAGGGCGGGGCTACCCACTTAGCTGCATTGTGGCATTGTATGCGGGGGAAGGTTTGAGAGGGAGCAACGCTTCTTGCTCAGCTGTGCCTGCTTTGAGTAACCTCCTCTGCTACCCACAAGCAAATTAGGCCCTTCTGGCACTGATTTCCAGGTGGGTGATTTGTGTACGTTCTAGGACCCTGTGGGTCACTCCCAACTTTCCTGTGAGGCTGGGAGTTTCTCCTGGTGCCTCAACCCCTGCAGGTATTTTCAGTCAGAGGTTCTGAGGCTTCATTTCCCTGTGTTGGAACCCCGGGTTGTGTGGTCTGTCTTGCTTCCCAGTTGTTCCTCCCTGTTTGTCTGCACACAAATGTGGGACCACCCGGTCTGCCAGCCGTTGCCTTGCTATAAGTCCTCTCGCCTGGCTGACCATCTCCGCCCCTCCTATTGGTCTGGTTGAATGTTTCTTCTTTAACTCCTTGGTTGTCAGACTTCCCTACAGTTTGATTTTCTGGCAGTTCTGATTATTTTTTGTTTTTAAATTTGTTGTTGTCCTCCTTCTGGTTGTGCGAGGAGGCACAGTGTATCTACCTGTGCCTTCATCTTGGCCGGAAGTCAGACCTCTAGTTCTTTATTGTCCATTACTGGGTGGGGGAGGGGAGCATGAACACTCACAGTAATACATCTTGTCCTCCTCATATGTGTTTGGGTTTCCAATGGGTATCTCCGTCATCTAATTGTAACTCCAAGAGAAAATGATTGTGGGTTTCGGGGTTGACTCTATATTTTATATCATTTCAAATAGACAGAAAATTTTCAAGAATAATACAATGTTCTCCTTTATATCTTTGACTCAACTCTCTCTCTCTCTCTTTATATATATATGTGTGTGTGTGTGTGTGTGTGTGTGTGGATATATATGGATATATATAATATCCCAATGTTTATATGTATATTTTATATATAACTAAAAAATCTTTTCTGAAATCATTTGCCAGTAAGTCACAGATATGATGCTCCTTTACCTCTAAATACTTTAATGTGAATTTCCTTAAAAAAATGGTTATAAAAATCAGGAAATTAAACATTCCAGCAATATACCATTATGCATTCCATAGTCCACATTAGAATTTCATCAGTTGCCTCAATAATGTCCTTTATACGATGGTTCTTTTATTTTCCCAGTCCAAGTTCTACCCCAGGGTCTTGAATTGCTTTTAGTTGTCATATTCCTTTAGGAGGGAATATTTCATGTTATATGTTTTTGTTCCTGAATCCTTACCCCTACCCAGCAGTGCTTAGCACAACGCTGTAAACTGAACAGCAATTGAATTGGAAACAAAAGGTTTAATAGTAGTACTTGGAGCTTCTCACATCCTATGGCAAAGGTTGTTGGTTATGTACCCAACAGTCATTCCTTTAAGTTGATGGATATGGTGGTGGTTGGATGGAAAGATGGGTGAGTGAATGAATAGAAGGAAGATGGATAGGAGAGTGGGTAAATGGGTAGGTAGGGAATAGTTGGATAGAGGGATGGATGGATGGATGAGAAATCGGGGGTGGATGGGATGAAGTATATGGATGGATAAATAGAGCAATCAGTGAATTTGTGAATGGATAGTGAACAGTTGAATGGTTAAATGGAAGCAGTTTGTGGGTTGATGCTATTTGTACCCAAATTCACTCTGAAGGATAAAGTAGTTTTGATCTTCCAATTTGGACCAATTCCTAGCTCAGAAACATTAAGCAATTTCCCCAAGGTCGTGGAGGCATTGCATCGTGGAGCCCAGGTTTGAATCTGGGCACTCTGGCTCTAAACTATTCTGCTTTGCTGCCACTATTAGAGCATCAGAAGGAAGGCTGGAAGACCAGCCAGGGGCTCCTCGTTCCCTGTACCCAGCCCCATCCCCCAATCCCATGCCCACAAGCCTCCATCCCAGCCAGTTGCTCTGAGGCCTTGCACCAGGATGCACCTGGGCTTGTTACACATATTCTGCCTCACCCAGAGCCCAAGGGATGACGCAGGTGGCATTTTCCACAGGCCCCTCCCTGCTCGCTTTCCTCCCAGCTCAGCCTTTCCATTCTCAGACCCCAGAGCCCTTTGTCAGCCCCTCACCCCCACACTCTGCAAGACTTCCTGCCTCCTCCAAGCACCGCAGGAACTTGGGAGAGGTGCTGCAGCTCCAAGACCTGGCTCCGTGCCAGCCCCTGTAAGGGGAAGTTTAGCACCCACCCACACAGACAGGAATGGGGCTCTGCTGCCACGGACGCCAGCGACACGCAGTTTTCGAGGTCCTTTCAGATAAGTATCACTTGCCTCCTGGATCCTACAGCAGGAGCACAGCACGAGGCCCAGCAGGTGCTGAAGAGGACAGCAAACAGGGGCACCAAAAATAAGTGAATAAAAACAAAACATTCTAGAAAGATTTTGATTTGTAACACAGTAAAAACACTATCAAAGTAATAGTCATGAAAAAAATCAGAACACTGCTGGACTATGGTATTTCTAGTAATATTTTAATTTTGTCTGACTCATCGGGTGGTGGTGTAACGGGGTGGTGGTGTAACAGGGTGCAGCTAAGAGGGTGGCCCCAAATAGGGATTGGCAATGGGATCCAGAACTCAAGGTGTCCAGGAAACATTAGAAAAATATATAGGATGTCCTCTCCCCTCCCTCTACAGGTGTGAGTTGGGGGAAGGGACACATGGAGCAGGAACATGCAGAGCTGTTTCCTACAGCCACAGCTTTGCAGCTAATCCATAGTATGGTCATTTAACAAATCTATAACCTTTAACTGGTTGCACAGATATGTTAAATAACTGTGGCCATGCTTTGAGCCAGGGGGATGGGAGTGACTTCCACCCAAGATGTAACTGGGAGGCAACTCCCCCTGGTTACAGCACCTGCATGAGAGCTTGGAGAAGATTGGCTCCAGGCCATGGGGCCACACCTGCCCAGACTCACTATGGCAGCCCAGCAAAGCTGGAAGAATATGGGAGTGCTGGCAGGTGTAACTGAGTGTAGGAGTAGTCGGAAATGGGGCTGCAGAGGAAGATTGGCTCGGGGATTTAAACCCAGGCATGGCAGCCATACCGGGGAGAACCACGTGGCTTTGGGGTGCTGCCTTTTGCCACGTGGCTTAGGAAGCAGGAGAGACTTTGCCTGGAAGAAAAGGGGTTAAAGGACTCTTGCTGGTGGGCCATGAGAAGGTGCCACATGGCTTTGGATTAACTGAAGATCATGGCATCGACACAGCTGATGGTGCCAAGAGCCCGAATCACAGACTCCTACTTCTTTTCCTGAGATACAGTACCCCGGACCAGGGCAGAGAGAGAAGGAAGGACTGTGGGTATCTGTGGGTGCTCTAAAGGACTTTAGTATTTTAATGAAGACATTAAGTCACTACTCTAAGTCTGTATAGCTTTAAATAAATATTTCCTTTCCTTTTCACAAATCTCTGGCATTGAGAGATGTCTTTCCTCTGGTGGTGGGCATAGCGAACCTAGTGGGGGGTGCTTTTGATAATAGTATATCATTCACACACACACACCCGGGTCTGTTCTATAACAGTGGTGGTCCCCAGAACTTCTTTCATATACACTGCCTTGGAAAGTTTTACTGTGGCCCTGCCTTTGGGGAGTTTGGAGCTGCAAGCCTGGCTGGGCTGAGCTGACCAAGGCAGGAGAGCTGAGGCCGGGCCCCTGATTTGGGCATTTGGGGAGTCCACTGAAACGAATGCCACATAGAGCCTCAGAGAAGCCATAGGTCTGCCTCTCCTGGCCTCAGGTCCCTGCAGCTCCCCTTGCCCAAGCCCACCTCCAGACCAGGAGTGTCTTCCCCTACTCCCAGTACTGTCTCTGAGCCAGAGCAAAGGTCAGGGGCAGGGGTGGGGAGGGGAGCATGCGATATATCCAAGGTCACATAACCAGTTCCAGACAGAGCCGAGACTTGAAATTTAAATGGTAGAAAATGAAGGGCCATGTAACTTACGTCTTTTGTGCCACTGCAAAAACAGGAGCCTTTACTAAGAGCTACCCTGGCAGTGACCCAAAGTTGTAGCTAGGCCAACAGTTGGCTCTGAGACTTAGAGTTGGACGAAAAGGTTAATGGGCTATCACCACACCCCTTTGCAGGCACTGGCCAGCTCTCTATTAGAACACGTGTTTGATGCATCTGCATACTACCTTCTCATTCTTCACTCAAACCAGCAACCCTTGCCGAGACACGTAAACAAAGAATTCACAGCCCAGTGTGCGACTGGGGCAGGCTTTATGCTAAGAGCACTGGGAGCACAGAGAGAGCATGACTCATTAGTTTTGCCGAGGAGGTTGGAGACAGTTTCACCAGGGAGCTGTCATTGCAAGCTGGGTCATGAAGACAGAAAACCGAGAGGAAGAAGCCCTGCCTATTTAGCACGGTATCAACTAGGGTAAAGGTAGTTGCTGTAACAAGCGAACCCTGAAATGGCCAGTGAGCCAAACGTGACAGAAGTTTATTATTTATTCATGTAGAGTCCCAAACCGTGTCTCCGATTAGCAGGTGGCTTTCTTCCACATGGTGATGCGGGACCTCAGCCTCCTTCCAGGTGGCAGCTTCACTTGGCTTGTCTGTGTCAAACTAGCGGGAGGAAAAGAACAGAGACAATTACATGTGGGAGTGTGCTATGGGCCTGTCCTGGAAGTGGCATCATTCTGATCTCTTGTCATCAGCTAACACACAGGCACATGGGCACAACTAACTGCAAGGAAGTGTGCAAATGTTACCTAAGTCTGGGCCCCAAAATAAAGAATGGGTTTGGTGAGGAGCTACAACCAACACTTGTCAGTTGTGCTGTGTCTTTAATGGTGTTACTCCTATTGACAGTCCTGTGGGGGAAGGCGTGATTCCCATTCCCTTTTACAGATGAGAAAGATGAGATGTTGAAAGATTCTACAATTGAACCCAAACCCACAGAGCTGGGCAGTGGCTGAGCTGTGATTCGATACCAGGTTGGTCTGTGCACGTCCACTGTTCACTTTCCTAACTGTTGGGAACCGCCCTGCCTGGTTTCAGAAGCCGTAACCTCCCCCCACCACCCCATGGCTAAGGCTGAGTGAGAGACCTGGGGACCCTAAGCCATTAAGGAGACAAAGCTTATCCACCTGGCAGGAGCACCTCCTCTGCCCACTTTACTTCACCCTGCCTGGCCCCAGTGCATGACCAGTTAGCCAATGACGAGTAAGATTCCTCAAGGGAGGGACAACCTAAGACAGCCATGGTCATGAGGGGACCCTCAGGGAAGGACTTGGGGGGCTATGGAGAAAGGGGGTGATGGACCCTCGGCTCCTTGGCTTTGATATAGCCTGAGTCTGTCATTCTGTCTGCAAAAAGTCTCCTAATCTCTTGGCTTCCTTACTTCCCCAGCTTGACCTAAGCCTGAAACAATGCTGGAGGTAGGTGCGGCCCTGTGGTGGAAAGGGCGTGTTCCCAGGGCAATGAGGCCTAAGAAAGAATGCATAAAATCCTGTGAAACCTGCTTTGCTAATACCCTCAATTTAAATGATAAGGGTCCCAGCCTGAAATGAGTTTGTTTCCCCAAAGTTTTATGGCCCTTTAGCCATTTGACCTTGACTCAGAATAAGCCCTCAGAGTTCTTTCATGTTATCTATTTGATCATTACTGCCTGACAATGATTGATGAGCTTTCCATATACGCCCTGTATTCCTATGCAAATTAAAGCCAATAAAAGCTTGTCAAGGCAAGTGTCAGAGCACTCTCCCCTTGAAAGAGTGGCTATGCCATCCCTTTTCCTCCACAGGGCTTGGTAGTGCATGAGAATTTGTCTCATCTCAGCCATAACACCACGGACCCTGTGGATCGGAGTCCGCACCACCTAACACCACCAAGCTTCATCTAGTCCCAAGGAGAAGAAAGAGCAGGAGGCAAACATGAGGGTGAACAGAGGAGACTGAAAAAGCAATGGAGCGTGAGGCAAAGGAAGCAGAGGGGGCATATACTGAAGATGATAACGTCAGCGTGGTGAAAGGAAAAAAGAAAGATGCAAAGTGAAGTTATTGAGAATATTTGTTGTTCATGCTGTCTGTCACCCAAGGGTAGGCCATGGCTACTTCACTGGGATTTAAAAAGAGGCCCCACTAATCTCACATATGACACAGATAGAAAACTCTCAAATAACATATCAGCCAACAAACAAAAATACTAGCAAATGAACCAATAGTACATTAAAAAATAGGACATTGTGATTATTTGACATGTGTTGGGAATATTTCGTTACACAGCATCATTGTGGCAATAGCTGCCTAATACACCACAGAACAAAGAGCTTGCTTGGTATGCTGAAGCAGCCACTAAAAGACCTTTTAATTCAGCTCCACTGTTAACTATCTGTGGGATCTTTAACCTGTGCAAGACTCAGGTGCTGGCCCTATCAAACCTCTCTGCTTATTTGGGAGCTGCACGTCAAGCAGGGCCCGCTATCCCCATGATCACTCCAGCCAATGACCACCCGAGACCCATGCCAGTTACTCTGTAAACGCTGACCCAACACGTGACAGGTAGGTAGGTCCATTTAGAAGAACTGTAAGCCCTTCAGAGCGTTTGTTTATTTGATCTCCTAAAATCAAGCTTAGACTTTCTACCACGTGTAATAGTAAATGCTGATCACCTGTTTTGAACTTACTCCACATGGAGTGTTTTGGAGAACTATTTCTGTTTCTGAGTATGTTTTATTTAACCAAATAATTATCTGTGGATATTTTTAAATGTTTATTTGTCAACCAAAGATTTAATCTGTGTAAAAATGGCTGAATCATGTGTGAGGACTCTGGAAAACCATAGAAGAAACGCTAACAAACATTAGCAAAGCAAAACAAACAAACAAACAAACAAACTATTATGGGTGCAAAAGCTCATTTGTTTGAGTCCAGAAAGACAATATTAGAATTTTTTCTTTAGATCTTATGTAACAGGAGAGAAGGCAGCTCTGTGAATGTTTCATGTACAATTTAACCTCTGGGTCGTCCTGTGGCCACTGTGTGGAGGAGTTAACGGCAGTAACTCTCCCATCAGCTTTTGAATGCTAGCAGTTTGGGTTTGCCCAGACGACTGGGTTTGCAAACTCTCTGTTTTTCATTACATCAGCTCTCACCGAGTGGACAGATGGCTTTCAAAGACTCCTGCAAAGAATCTATGGGCTGACGATAGTATTAAACATGTGAGCTCAGGAGAAAAACAAGCAAAGGACAATGCCGACCCTCTTCTGAGGACAACCCTGACTTTCAGCTGCACTGAGATAAGACCAGGGACAAACCTGACCAGCAATTGCCCTTTGCCCCCATTTGAAATTCTCAAGGAGACCGTTTGAAGAGTGGGTTTATTTCCCCCATTTGAAGAGTGGGTTTATTTCCATCACTGTGAATGAGGCCCCTTCACTAAGTCTCCACTGGGCCTGAGATGTTAAACATAATTGATAGGCACTTCGATGTAGGTATTTGGAGGGATGCCTGTTTAGAAATTCCAGCTGGTAGGGTGCATGAGCAGAAAGTTTGGAAGCTACTGGATGGTCCAGGTGGGCATACAACATCAGAGAGTGAGAAGAATGGCCGGCACTGGGACCAGGAGAGGTGGCTTGGCCAAGGGTCACTTGCTAGCAGCTTTACTTAACCTCCCTGTGCTTCCGGTTCCCATAAAATGTGGCTAATGATGTGCCTACTTCACAGGGGCTATTATAAGGATTTGATGAGTCAATAACACCTGAAGCAGAGGTGGCTCATAGTAAAAGTTCCCTAAGAGTTTGTCAGATAAGTTGCAAAATCCCGGAGGATGTTCAGTGGAAACGCCGACTGTGAATAAACAAGGTGCCAGGTGTGAGCTATTGGAATCAAGAGTCAAACACGATGGCAAACGGAGACAAATGCCAGGCTGGGTGCGGCTACCGGAATCGCAACCCTTGGGCCCCCCTCCCATGGGACGCACGTGACATCATCTATTCTGTCAAGTCCCGCACTGGCTCCTGGGATAAGAGATGAATAAAACTCAGATGCTGCCGGAGCTCCCAGCCTGATGGTGGAGACAATGATGCCATCAGACATGGTAACACAGTGAGACAGAAACTGGGACCGGGTAGGCAAGCCTTTCCTTGGTGTCTGCTTCCGCCCCTCTGGCATGGGGAGCTCTCCTGCTGACCTGGGCTCCCTCCTCTCTCCTCCTCCCGGAGCTCAGGGCATCAGCCCCCATAGCAACCAGGGCCCCTGTGGGAGAGCCCTGATCTCAGCAACTGAAGTCACCAGAGGCGCCAGCCAACCCATGAGAGCCCACCTGTAGTCAGATGAAGGTGGTCAGTCCCCAGGAGCAAGGGACACAGGGAACAATGGTGCCCCAGTGCACCCGCCTGGGCTTTCCAACATGAGGATCTATTATTTATCCAAGTGGTGTGGGCTGGGAGTCAATTTGTTTTACAAGAGCCCAGCGGAGGGGTGGCCTGTTCTATCCATCAAAATAATAACTAAGCAAATATAATAATAGAGTGGAATTGATTTTGTACATTGCAGGCGGTTTTACGTGGCCTGTGGGCTGGGACAACGTGAGTCAAAGCCTGGAGTGGGCACTGGGCCCAGAGAGAACTGAGATCCTAAGAAGCTGGGATGGGAGGGAAAGGAGGTTGTGAACAGAAAGGGGGAGGGCCCTAGACTGCCCGACCTGCCTCCTGTCCAGAGCCTATAGGTGGCCGTTCCTTGGCCCTCCTCCTAGTCAGTCACAAGTTCAGTCTGGGGCCACGTGTTAGCAGCTGCTCATCAACACGGATCTTGCAGGAGGGGCTGGGGTTCCCTGGGGGGTAGCCAGACAGGCCCAGGGACATGCCAACTACAAAGCCCTCCAGGTGCATCTTCAGGGCCTGTCTTGGGGTTCTGTCTTGGCAGCGACACCCTTGTGCTCCCAGTACCCAACCCCGGGCCCAGCTCAGAGCAGGGGCTCATCAGATATTTGATAAGATGAACAAATAATCGAATACGTGCTGGCTCAGAATCGAGAGAGGCAACGTGGCGAAGGGGTTAATCACACAGACTGCCAGGGCTCTGTCAGTGCCAAGACACATGGCCTTGGATATGTTATTTAATCTTGCTGTGCCTCAGTTTCCTCATCTCTAAAATGGAAGGGCATATTACCTGAGTTACTAGAAGTCTAGAAAAGTGCCTGGCACGCAGTGAGCACTAGCTTTTACGATCAGCAGGACCACGGAACCCTGGTGCCATCACACACCTGCAGACACTTCTACCACCTGCCCACGGCCCACGTGCCAGGTGTCACCACGCCCTGCCCGGGCATCCCCCATGACAGCCCTCAGGCTTCACCCACCTCCCTGCCCCTCACCCTCCTTCAGACCTGCAGGTCTCCGGGCCACCTCCTTCCATCTCCATGGCAGTGAATACCTGGCCAGGGATGGGAGAAAGCACCCAAGTCCCTTCCGCGCAGACCTCGGCATTGTGTCACCTGGGAGCTCCTGTGAAAACCTGACACCCAGCCCCACCCCTGACCTACTGGATCCGAACTGGCACTTCAACATGATCCCCGGGGACCTGTGGGCCCATTAAAGCCAGAGAAGCACCCAGAATGGTTCTCAACCCTGGCTGTGTGCCAGCCTCTCCTGGGAGTGGTCGAGTCAGAATCCATGGGGTCCTATGTGGCCGTTGGTCATTTTCACAAGGCTCCCAGAGTGAAGAACTCTGACTCAACAAAGGCCCCCCTCCACGGGGAGGCCGACCAGGCTCCGATCTAGCCTGGGGCAGAGCAGACCACAGAACCAGGCCTCCTTCCTGCAGGCAGGACAGCGTGACAGGGTGGAGAGCTCAGCCCTGGCCCTGGGCCACATGGGAACGGTCATGGCTGAGATACCATCCCGGTCCTCAAGTGCTCCTGGTCCGGAAGGGAGGTGCTTTGTAAAGAGCCAGCAACAAGGCCGTGGGGGGAGGGCTGGGGTCCGAGTGCTGACTCAGAGGCACAGGGGAGAGAGCAAAGGACCTGCCCAGGGAAGCCTGGGAGGGAGGGATGGGGGGTGCTTCAGAGCCTGGTCTCGAGGAGCTGGGGGTCGGGCACGTGCAGGAAAGGAAGAACATCGCAGAAAGAAGGAACAGCATTGCCACAGCATGGGTCCATGGGGCTCCTCGGCGAGCTTGGGGACTGGTGAGAAGCTCAGAGGGCCGCAGCCCAGAGTATTTGGAGCACGCAGGTTGGTGAGAGACAAGGATGGAGATGTGGCCAGAGAGAATGAGCCTCGAATGCCGAGGAGGGACATCCCCGCTTTATCCTGAGGGCAACCCATGAGCACCGGTGGCTGGTGCAGAGACAGGACACTCGACTCTGAAGACCACTGGTGGCAGAGGGGAGAACGGATGAGAGGGGACAGGTCAGGAAGGGGACAAGCTATACTGTGTTCCACAGGGGCTGCGCCATTTTACACTCCCACCCACTGTGCACCAGGGTTCCGGTTTCTTTGCATCCTTGTTGTTTTTCGGTTTTTGATAGTAGCCACCCTCTTGGGGATGAAGCTGTGCCTCTCCATAGTTTTGATTTGCATTTCCCGGATGACTAGTGATGCTGAGCATCTTGTCACATGCTTGTTAACCATCTGTATGTTTTCTTATTTTTTATTTTTATTTTTTTCCATCTGTATATTTTCTCTGAAGAGAGAAAGGGTCTCTTGAGTGTGTGTGTGTAGGTTATAAGAGGGACTGGCAGGTATCACCGGAAATAACATCCAAGAGGTCAAGCGAATTGAATTATGGGAGCCTATGAGAAGCAGAGTCACAAGTGTTCTTGAATTTGGAGCAATTTGTGGGTTTGGGGTGAGTGAGGGAGGGACCAATGCCAGGTGGTATTTCAGTGACCACTGCGTTGTGACCAGCCATCCCTACTCGTCACAGACACCAAGGCCATCCGGATTGAAGGGAGAGCAGGCGTAGGTGCCCCTTCTCACAGCGAGGAGTGTCAAGGTCGCACTGCAGACCCGCACGTGGGGTGGGAGGCATTGTGGAGCCATCTCTGGAAACGACAGCCCGGCACGGGAGATGCCTTCCTAATCAGCACCGGCAGGGGGGCTGCCTTCTCTTTCTCAGCAGTTCCGGCCTGTTCAGGAGGCTCTCGCTGTCTTGTAATTGGGATACATAGTGTGCTCCTAAATTATTTATGGAAATCAACTATATCTTTGATGGAAAATGTCCAAGGAAACACTGAAGCATTGAACTAATTAGCTAATGTAATTGAAACGAAGGGAATCGTCCAGACTCTAAATACGACTCAACAAGGAGAAATGGATTTTTCAGTGGGAGCTGATACTGTCCCCATCACTACCCAAAACTACTGGTTTTAAAAGCCATTCATTTAGCAACGTTTCCTGAGTATTTACCAGGTGCCAGGTATGGCAGTAGGTCCAGGTTGAAGAAGCAGGTGACCCGGCTTCCACCTGCAGGCACTACACTTAGCAGTGGAGATGACAAAAAACACAATGTGGACAGTGATGTGCTACCTGCTCTGTTGGAGGAATGCAAGAGGCGCCCCGGGAACACGGGGGCGGTGGGGCTCAAGGTCACCCCCGGGCTGGGTTTTGAAGGAGTGTAAGTGAACCGAGAACCCTGGGGCAAAGCCAGACGAGAACATTCCGGGTCATTCTGGGTCCTCTGAACCATTGCTGAGCGTTGGTCTGTCTCATAGGCCAAAAGATTATACACACACACACACATCTACGCTTTCCTGTCTCTCACTATAGCCTTACAATGAGCAACAGCAAGTCAGAAATGCATCAGAGACCAATTATACAGCAACACGGGAGAAACCCAGGTGCCCACTGACAGGCGAGTGGATGCGTAAGGGGCTGTGTACACACAGATAAGGGGACACTGCTCCGCCTTACAAAGGAAGGAAACGCCGCAACGTGGATGAACCTCGAGGACATTATGCAAAGTAAAACAAGCCAATCACAAAAAGACAAACACTGTGTGACTCTACGTAGAGACGGTCCCTGGAACAGTCAGAACCAGAGACAGAAGCAGCGTGACGCGCGCCGAGGGCTCCGGGGAGCGGAGAGGTCGTGCGGGACGGGTGTGAAGTTCCGGCCGCCCCAGATGGGAAGAGTGCAGGAGACGGACGGCGGTGGCGGTTGCACAACATGGTAAACGTGTCCGTTCCCACCGAACTGCAAACTTAAAAACGGTCAGGACAGTGAACTGTATGTTACCTGTATTTTCCTGTAGGAAAAACGGGAAAATAAGGAATGAACATTTCCATCAAGTCACCCTGATCCAGGGTTCTCGCTGTTCATAACTCGCCATGCCTCACTCACCCCCAAACCTCTACTCGAGCTGTGCCGGTGGCCCGAAGGCCCTCTCCGTGGCTCTTCAGCTAGTCTCCGTCATTAGTCATTGGTCAGCTAAGGGGAGGCAGGGCTGCTCTCCAGCTGGTGTCAGCTGGTACGCACTCATATGGCCGGACTGCTGGTTAAAGTATTAAAACCCTTGCGTATTGGTTGGTAAAGCTGCTCCAAGTCCTCCTGCTATCCCCAAACCCTTCTTCTCCCGCTCTGTCACCGTGCCCAGAGTCTCTTCTGATTGGCCAGTGCCCTTGCCATTCTGGTTGAATATTTGTAGTATCTCCCCAAGAATTAGGTTCAGCTGCAAGTAACAGAAAAAAGGGAGACTTAAGATAGAAGTTGATATCCCTCACACCAAAAAGTAAAGAGATAGGCAGTCCAGGGACATTAGAGTGGTTCTACTGTGTCATCAGAAACCTGGGCTCCTATCATGTTCCATCATCTTCAGGGCACATTTTCTATGTACAAGGTCAACTCACATTCCAGAGTGGATGCTGGAGCGCCAACCATCACATCCACATTTCAGACCAGCAGGAGAAAAAAATGGGAATAAAGGGACTCTACTCCCAACTGAGTCAGACCCTTTTAATCAACCTTTCCAAAAGTCCTACAAAACACTGTGCTTTCTTTTCTTTGGCCAGAATTTAGTCACATGGCCATATCTAGCAGCAAAGAAGGCTGGGTAATGCAGTTTTGGCTTTGTTATTGAGGAAAAAGGGGAGAATGATTATTGAGGGGCAGTTGTCAGTTTCCGATTCTCATTCTTCCAGATTTCCCTTTGGCACAAGCACCCTGAGATATCTTACATCACACATCATCAGAACGACATAGTTTACATTCGCTGTTAAACGCTCAGGGGGTTATGTAAAAATAATAGTAGTAGTAGCAGTTATCATTTAAGGAGCCTGCAATGTACCAGGAACTAGGAAGTTGACCTGCTTTATCTAATTCAATCCTCACAAAATCCCTATGAAATAGGTATTAACTGTCATTGACCCCACCTTGAAGATAAGGAAACTGAGGCCCAAATGGAGCTTAAATACTTGCCTAAGGCCACAAAGCTATTACGAGGTGGAGTCGGGTTTGATTCTTGAGCTTATTAAAACAAGGAACCACGTCACCTACAGCACCCAGCAGTGGTCAGCAAAGAGAAGACATTAAAAACAAACATTTTGTAAAGCCTGTTAGTTGGTCAAGTGATTAACTCAGCTGCGAGATAGAAACAGGAGCAGAAAGGGACTTAACGAATGACCCGGGTCTTCTCCAGACGCGGAAACCGCAGGTCTGAGAAACAGGCACAGGTGCAGGGCTGGGGCTCCAAGAGGTGGGGGATTCGCCGCGGCCTCGGAATGAGGAGGGCCGAAGCCAGGACCTGCCTCTGCGCCCACTGCCGGCCCTTCTGGCCACCGTTCCTCCAAGATAATTTATGCTCCAGGAGTGGCTGCGGGGTGAGGGGTGGGTGCCTTCTGCCAGGAGAATTTCCATCTGATGCCCGGTCTGCAGCTTGTTTGGATTCTTTTAATTTTTTGTTACTTATTGAGCAACGAAAATGTTAATGACACCATCTTCTGTAGTTCCAACACGCTGAGCATTTGCTGTAAGTGACAGTAAATTATTATTATTACCGTTATTATTCGGTCAACAGACATCATTCATGCAGTTACAACCGCCTCTGAGAGTGGCTTTCAGCCTTTTGCACGACAGTCCTTCAGAGTTCGGGACCGGCCTAGGACACCGCTTTCCTAGGGCAGAGACTCCCAAACAGCAGGTTTGCACGAGTCCTTTTGCTCAAAGAAATGCTTTTGTTATGAAAAGTGTCGAACAGCTACCAAAGGTTTTGTTCGGACCATAAGGAATTGCCATTTGGAAGGTCAAAATGATCAAAAATCAGCAGTTTCAAAGGACTCACATTTAAAAGCGTGGGGTGATGACCCCACGTGATGACCCATCATCACGGGGCCACACCTCCGCGCTCAGGGCCACTCTCGCGTCCTCCAGACCTCCATGTCCTCCCTTCCACCACGGGTCACTGCAGATGCACTCCAGACAGCTTACTCTTCACCCATGACCATTTCAGCATGTGTCCGCAGCCATTAGGGTCTCTTTAAGAATATTCCCAATACCATTCTAACACCCTTCAAAAGTTAAAAACCGTTCACTGGCATCATTAGATATCCAGTCAGTGTTCACATTTCCCCAACGGTCTCTCGAGTGTCTTAGTTTTGTCATCGTTGTTTTTTTAGTTCGTTGGTGAGAACCAGGATCCAAATAAAGTCCATATGTTATCATTGGCTGATATTTCCCTTGAGCTTCTCTGTGAACTTATACATTCCCCTTCTGTTTCGTTTGGGTTTCTTTTTCCTTTTATTCTTTTTTTCTTGCAACCTTTTGTTGAGAAAACCTGCAGTGCTTTCCCTACAGACAAAATCTGGCCGCATCCCTGTAACTGAGGGTTACCGACCTCCAGAGGCTCAATAAGATTCAGGTTTGATTTTGGCAGGAATACTTCGTAGGTGCCATGGTCTTCCATGAGAAAGAACAGCATTTCCAGCTGTCTGTCATTTTATGATGCTAGCTGTCATCGAGGATCGCTGCCTAGCTTCATTGTATTCTAAATGGTTGTAAATTGGCCTTGGTGACAGACGGGCAGCATATTCAGTTAAAGGACTCCCCTTGTCCTCCCATTCCCCCCATTCCTGGCTGTGTTGTTTGAGAGACAGTGATGGGGCTGGATGCTATACTTCCTGTCCACCTGTTCTCTCTTCTCCCCATCCCCCAGCCCTGCCAGAGGCACACCATTAATGGAAAGCTGGGGAATTAGAAGGAGAATTGAGCTAGGGCCTAGCCCTGCAGATACCAGCCTCCGAGGTTGCTAGGATACCTGGCTCCCAGTGCCTCCTCAATCACATCCTTCTAGAGCAGCTCAGACACTGGATGGGCTGGCGTGCGGCACGGCGGCACCCAAAAGACAGGCCTGCCAAGAAGAGGGAGGCCCAGGCCCCTCCCGGAGCTCCATGGAGCTGGGAAAATGTCCCCTCAGAAGCATCTGTCTCTACATGGAGATTAATTCTGACCACCCATGGTGAAAGCCAATCTAAATTTTAAAAAGTCCCCAGTCCTATCCTCCCCTGATACAAGCATTTCTTTTTTTTAAAAGATTTTATGTATTTGCTTTTAGAGAGAGGGGAAGGGAGGGAGAAAGAAAGGGAGAGAAATATCACTGTGTGAGAGAGAGATACATGGATCAGTTGCCTCCAGCGTGCCCCCAACCGGGACCTGGTCCATAACCCAGGCATGTGCCCAGGAATCGAACCCATGACCTTTTGGTTCTCAGGCCAGTGCTCAATCCACTGAACCACAACAGCCAGGGCTGATACTTGTATTTCTTCTGCAACATACCCTTCTATATATAATTTAGAAAATGTAACATGAATGAATGAATGAATGAATGTTGGCCCTCTCATTAGCCCCTGTCTTCCTGGCAAAGTTATGGTCTGCTTTAAGGTTCAACAAAGGGCTGCACCCTCATCCTCAAAGCAGCCTTCAGACTCCCAGGCAGCCTCAGACGCAGACACCCCTCCCCTGTGCTCACGCTCACAATGTTGCAGTTACCTGTTAAAGTGCCTATTTCTCCACTGGGCCGCATTCTCCTCTGTACCCCCAGCACTTAGCACAGTGCCTCGCATAGGTCGGTTTGGAGGCATGAGTGAAACTGATCTGCTTGCATGCCTCTGGAGACAGGGAGCTCACTATCACAAGACTGCTCATTCTGGGCAGCTTCAAAGCTCTTCTTTAGGCACAGTTGAAATCTGTCAACCAGAAACTTCTCCCTGGGACCCCTGGTGAGCCTGCCAGTGCCACACTGAGCAAGGCAGTGGCCTCTGTCTCAAGGTCACCCTCAGAGTTGGATCTCTTTCCATTCCAATAGGCAACATCCACCAAGAAATTGTGGGAAATGGGTCAGAAATTCATGTTCTAAGGTACTAAAAGTTTGACCCCATAGAAGTGTCCCTAAGGTTAGAGGTGTTGGTCCTATTAAGCACATAGGCACCTGCACCCTCTCCCTGGTCCCACTGGGATAGCAACCCCTCACCCCCACCCTGGGGTCCTCAACAGTGGGGCACAGGCGTGGATGCCCGAGAGCTTGAGAGGAGGGTACAGGTTGGGCCCACAGGTTTCCTGGGCATGGGGTTATCCATCCCACCCATTCCTGGGGCAGGTTAGGGGACCCCATGGCCTAGAGAGGAGGCACAGTTTTCTCAAGATCAGTCAGAGAATCTGTGCAGACCTCTAACTAGAGCCAAGAGAGCTGGGGGTGCGTGCAGGCAGGCCAAGAGAAGACTCTCTGATAGAGGAGCCACCACCCCTGGGAGGGCAGAAAAACTGAAATTCTGGGTGACATCTCAGGACCAAACTCCTTAAATCTGAGCAAGAGCTTTTCCCCATCACCACTCAGGCCTGCTGACAACGGTTCAGCAGAGCCGTCTGGCCCTGGCAATCCCATCCGGGGGGAGGGCTCCTGCCAAAGACTGCCCGCAGACTGGCGAGCTAGCCAGGCACAACAGTGAGGGCTGGCTATTCATTCTCATGACCTCGAACTCAGAGCTCTGCAGCCCACCGGCCTGGGTGCAAATCCTGCCTTTCTCACTCACCAGTTCTCCTCACCCAGCCTCAATAGGAGTTTATGTTTTACAATATGAATCGAATAATATGTAGGGCTTAGCACAGTGTCTCCCTTTTGAAAACACTCAGTTAACGCTACCCATTATTATACATGTCCACATCCTGCCAGGCGTTTTGGATGAAAAGGAGAGCAAGCCAGACAAGACCCCTGCCCCCCAGGGCTGGCAGCCTTGCCGGGAGGACATTCAAATGAGTGAAATGTGTGGAACCCGGACAGAGCGCGGTCCCCGGGGGTTCTGTAAAGTGGTGGCAGTGGGGGAGAATGGAGAGCAGGACCCTGTCCTCTGGCACGTAAGGAAGCTGATGCCTGGCAACACCGCGCCTCTCCTCTAAGTCGTGGCTGAGCCTGGACCTCCTGCTCCCTCTGGCCCCGCACTCTGCCCCACAGGTGCCTTCTCTGCAAACCTGGCACCAGAGTTTTTCGAGCTGGGGCGCAGAGAGGCCCATCCCCAAGGTAGGGATGCGGGGGCGAAAGAGACTGTGTTGCCAACCAATGGGAGCCTACGGTAATGATGTAATGCTCTAGCTCCACCGTCATTGGCTGCCTTTCCTGACCCTCCAGAACCTGCTCTGGGGCTGTGCCTTATCACCACAGGAGGTTTTTCCGCAGAAGGGTTCATAAGTGGGGGTGGGGTTGGGAGGGAATTCGGGGGCTGAGGACTGAGTCGGGAGCCCTGGTCCCACCCTGAGCAGACCAGGGGACTGGCAGCTGCTTGCTGCCGCCTTTACCGAGCCCAAAGCTGTTGGGGGAACGCCGGGAGTGGGTTCTAAACACCCCCACTCCATCACCTCCTGGGGCAGCCCAAGCGTCTTCGCTTCTCGGGCCTGCAAATCCCAGAAGAGTTAGGAGGGGACCTGGGCACCAGCCCAGCCAGCCCGGGAGATAGCTGGGTGCCAGGAGGAAGGAGGGCTAGGCTGAGAGTGCGGAGGGTGGAGCGGGGGGG
>CM052538.1:185946846-185994663 GCA_028533065.1 Trachops cirrhosus | reverse complement strand
GGGGGGGCGGGGGGGAGTGGAGGGAGGAGGGGGCTGGGCTCAGCAGAAATAAAGCATGAGATTCGGATACTTAGGACCTGCTGGTGACATATGGGGAATTACAGGTCTCAGTCCAAAATACACGACCTGCTGCCCAGAGCTGCCCAGCACCTGGCTTTGCCTTGCTTTTTGGGGGAAATCACTTGCTTTTTGGGGGAAAAAAATCATTCAAATGGCCCCAGGGAAGGGCACTGGGGGAGTTGGACCGAAGCAGCTTTTACATCACTGAAGAGGGGAATGAGACACGGGTATCAGGAACACTCGTGGGGAGACCCTCAAGGCCTTCCCTGCTCCCTTCTTGTCCTCTGCCCCTTAAATCCGAACTGGTGGCCAGGAGCAAGGGCCCTGCCCCTCCTCCAGCCCCGTGAGGTAATTACTCTTCTTATGTCCCATTTGACAGGAGAGGAAACTGAGGCACAGAGCAGTGAAGTGGCAGAAAGCCGGGACCTGACTCAGGGCTGCCCGACTCCAACTCCAGTGCTCTTTAGCTCACACAGGTGGCCCCCAGAGTGACCCAGACTGAGGGGTGGGCTCCAGCCTGGGCAGGGGGTGCAGCAGTGGGAATCCGGGATAGGGGGCCTGCTGGGTGGGGAAGGGGGGAGGGGAGACTCTGCCTTGTAAACCCACTTCCAGCTGCAGCCACAGAGTCAAGGCAGAAGGATCCTATCTTCACTCTCCCCGGCAACAGGGCAGAGGCCCAGGACCACCCACTTCCCCCACCCAAATGCACTTCTGGTGCTGAGAGTCAGTAGGGCCTGCCAGCCCCGCCCTTCTCAGATCTCTGGCCCTGGCCCTCCAGCCTGGGTCTGAACTAGCCCACCTTCTACTTGTGCTTTTGCCGGGGGTGGGTATGTGCAGAGCACCCTCGCAGGGCCTGAGACCTGGGTTCCAATCCAGCCTTGTCAGCTGGGGGGCACGGGCGTGGTCTTAGAGTCTCTCTGGGCCTCCCTCAAGCTTCTGGGGTGCACGCCCATACAAGCAGGTACCAAGGCCTCCTGGCACGGGGGCAGACCTTACACAGGCAGCCCCCTTCCTTTTTCAGATGCACATCTTCGGGGGCTAACACACCGCAACTGGATGCTGAGGACCAGGGCAGGATCACGGAGCTCCCCTAGACTCCCATCCCTCCTCCGACACAGGAAGTCACTGAGCCTGGAGGGGACCTTCTGGCCGAGGTCAGGGCCAGGACTGGGGCTGGCTCTCCAGACTCCCAGCTCAGGCTCTTCCCTGCCCACAGCTCTCCCCCTGCCACTGTGGTGTGGACCTGCTGACCAGGGGCTCTTTAACAAACCGTCAGGGAAGGGCCAGGGCAGGCTGGAAGGGGGGAGGGGGGAGGTGGACCACTTACTAGAGCTAGAGAGCGGGAGGGGGAAGGAAGGACCCTATCCCTCTCCTTAATGGCTTCTCTTTCTTCTCTGAGGGTTAGTCTGCTCCCCCACCCCAGGCCTTATGAGCAGCTCCGAGACAGAAGTGGGAGTTAGTGAGGAGAGACCAGATAGAGAGGACGGAGGAGAAAGACTGATGAGTGTAGTTATGGGGGGAGGGCATTGGGGGTCCTGAGACAGCATGGAGGAGCTCACCACCCTCCCAGTCATGACGCTAGACGGCCTTGTGTGTGGCTCCACTCCCCTCATCCTCAGAAAGGAGCAGAAGGGAGGAAGGAGGCGCTCGTCTCTGGCAGGGAAAGGGAGGTTTACGGGGAGGCAGGGCCATGCTGGGCGGTGTGATGGGACCACTGGCCTGGGTTCCACTCTGAGTCCAGCCGTGAACTTGCCCTTTGCTCTCTCTGGGCTCCAGGCTCCATATTCCCGCAATCAGGGGATAGACTAAAAAGCTCAAGGGTTTCTTTCAGCTCCAATACTGGAGACCCCAGCAGAGGTGGGTGCACATCTAAGGCGCTCCAACCTTGGTGGTCCTGGCCCCACCTTCCTATGTCATCCAAGTCAGCTGTAAGGTCTGCCCACCCAACAACCATAATGGTGGACGTGACCAAGCCCATCGGCCAAGGATACAATGAACACACGGAAAGCATCCTGGTCTGCTCAGGCTGTTGTGAGAGAATACTACAGCCTGGGTGGCTTACGCACAAAGGACACTTAATTCTCAGTTCCGGAGGCTGGAAGTCTGAAGTCAGGGGGCCAGCACGGTCAGATTCTCGTAGTCTCACGTGGCAGAGAGGGGGAGAGAGCTCTGTGGGGTGTCTTTTGTAAGGACCTTAATCCCATTCATTAAGGCTCCACCCTCACGGCCCAATTGCCTCCCAAAGGCTCCTCCTCCTGACACCATCACACTGGGGTTTAGGATCCCAACACATGAACTTATGGAGGACGCAAGCATTCAGTCCATAACAGAGGACACAAGTGAGGTGCCTGAGGCCACCGGTGGGCAGAGCTGAGGTGCAGGTTCCAGGAGTTTCTGGAAGTTCTTGTTCAGCATCAGGAACACACCCTCCTGTGAGAGAACCTTCCACCAGGCTCCACCAGGAATGTGGAGGCAGCCTTTTGATAGGACTTTCAAAAGCCTGGCCACTGGCAAACAGGAAAAAACAGGCGGAGGAAACATCCCACCAGGCAGTCCTGTTTGCCAGTGAACCTGGCAGATGCCCAGCCACCAGCTCATCATCAGAGAGCGGTCAGGCTGGTGGCCCGTCAACTGGGTGACCCAACGCTGGCTTAACCCATCATTCACCAGCTGTCCCGGTCAGCCTGCCGTGGAGGCTTCAGGGCTGCTGGCTGGAGGGTACCTTGTGTCCTCCTTCAGACCAGAAGTTCTGGGCACTTCCCCATCCCCACGCACTTCCGGAGTCTTTGTCTTTTTATTCTCTTTGCCTTTACTGAGCACTGTATTGGTTCTCTAGTGTCACAAGAACGCTGCATAACAAACCACAAAACCTAAAGGCTTCAGGGCATGCCTTCTTTAGCCTCCGCGTCTGTGGGTCAGCAGGGGCAGCTCGGATCTCGGCTGGTGTCACTCGCATGTCTGTGTCTGCAGTCAGCTGGCAGCTGAGCCGTGGACTGGGCTCTCCCACATGCCAGGGCCTCCGCTGGGACGACCGGGTGACTTGCCTCTGCTCCACACGGTGTCTCATCTTCCAAGAGGCTAGCCCGGGCTACTCCCACTGAAGCAGCCAGGGTCCGAGAGAGGGAGTCGCAGCACAAAAGGCCCCGTAGGGCCTGGGCTGAGGACTGGCACACTTCTACTGCGTTCTACCGGCCAAAGCAAGTACCAGGGGCATCTCAGATTCGGGGGTGGAAGGAGCTACAACGTCTCACTGCAAAGAGCGTGGGCACAGGGAGGCCATTCGCTGGGGCCATCGATGCCATCAGCGGCAAGTGCCCTCTCGGTCACTCTTCTCTCCGCCGATGGGCCTACTTCCTGCTCTTCCAGGCCCTTCTCAGTTTAGTTCCTTGAAGCTTTGCTTGGATGTCCCCGTCCCCGTCTACTCCAGACTAAATGAAGTGCTGGCTTCTCTTTGCCTCCTAACATTTTTTTGGCGCTTGTCTTAAAGCCCGCAAGTCTGGCCCCAAGTTTGTGGAGTGATTTACCCAGCTGCCATCACTGCTAGGCAGGCAGTCCAGAGCCCCTGAGCTGTGCCGGAGTCCCCTCCCCACCTCAGAGCCAGGAATGACGGCGGGTGGCGCTGCGAGCTGGGAGGCCAGCCTGGTGCAGAAGCTCTGGGCGTCCTGAGCAACCCGCCCTCCTTGGAGCCAGCAGGACACTATTTGAGACACGCCCACCTCCGATGTGCCTGTGTGACCTTGGGCAACTCGGCTCCTTTCTCTGAGCCTCTGTAATCCCCACCCCCCAGGGTGGCTAGAAGAGAGGGTGGCTGCCAGTGGATGTCCGCTTCAGGGCTGCAGTAGGCCCGATAGTGGCAGCTTCCTGTCTCCTGTCCTGTTTTCCCCAGCCTGATGCAGACCCATGCAGTGACTCCCTCTCCGCACGGGGCTCCCCACAGGCTCAGCGCCCGCTCATTCGCATTTGTCCCTATCAACACACAGTCTGGCTAACAGAGAATCACGCATGCCCACTCTCCTCCCGTCCATCCAGCTGCCTCTCATCCTGTCGGCTCCCCTCGCTCCCTCTTACCTCTCCCCAGTGGAGGCCTATGCAGAAATGCCCAACCAGGCCATCAGGACCTTCCCTGGGGATGTCTCCAGAACCCATAGGCAGCAGGAGGCTCCTGGAGGGTGGTCTCCAGTGGCACGCCCCTACGTGCCCACCACCGAGCTCTTCTCCCAGAGCCTCGCCAGCACCGGGCGCTCGGCCAGAGCTTCAGGCGGCATCGTGACTTGGAGAGGAGGGTCTCAGGCTGGGCCAGACGATGCTCTGCTGCCCACCCTCCCTCCAGGTTTCTATTTTTGCTTCTGTTTCTTCTATTTCTGAGGCAGCGCTGTGTCCTGCCCCCAACCCTCTCTAGTATGTGTGATCCCTTCAACCCCGAGCCTGTGAAATCCTGGCTACAAAAATAATGAGTGTGCAGCGAGCGGCGTGGGGCTCCGTGCTGAAGAGGGTGAGAGCAGAATCAGACAGCCTTATTAGAAGCAGGCCTGGTGCTTGGTGTTGCAGCTGCTGGGAACAGGGCTGGTGCTCAGAAGGCGGCGCCAGGCAGAAGAGGAACTAAAGGCTTGGGGTTAAGATCCACGCAGGGATCAGGGCCTCGCCTGGCTCCCCGACTTCCTGGCTGTGTGACCTTTGGTCAGGCATTCAGGCACTCTGAGCCTCCGTCTCCTTATCTTTTACATTTCCTGTAGAATGGGGATGGAAACAATGATTATCCTGCAAGTTGTCCTGAGGCTTCAGTGAGGTCTGTTTACGTTTCCCACAATCTCTATCTCTTCCAGTATTTGACCTGGAAGTCTCTTTGTCCAAGTCCGAGAGCTCGTTAGATAAACTTCTATTTCCCAAGTTACTACAGACA
Organism: Trachops cirrhosus; assembly: GCA_028533065.1. Classification (NCBI taxonomy): domain Eukaryota; kingdom Metazoa; phylum Chordata; class Mammalia; order Chiroptera; family Phyllostomidae; genus Trachops; species Trachops cirrhosus. The sequence goes on along the minus strand of CM052538.1, from coordinate 185,989,703 downwards.
AGGGTTTAAACAGTGCAGCACTGCGGGAAGGAGTTGCCATTTTCCCAGGCTCCAGCAGCAGCCTCCTTAACTATTTTTCTAGCTTTGCCTGGTATTTACTCATTGTCACCGTCCAGCTCCCCAGACCAGTTCTGTGCACGGTTTGTTCTGTTATGGCGGCACCCCAATTCTGGGGACCAGCTTATGTATCCATTCGTTATTGCTACATAACAAAATATCCCACATCCCAGTGGCTTGAGATGACAATCTTTTGTTATTTCCCACAGGTTCGTGAGTCAGGGAGGGGTGGGCCGGTCCAGGCTGAGCCTAACTGTCTGTGTGGGCCTCAGCTGGGCTGGCTGATGAGTCTGCAGTTGGCTGGGGAGCAGCTGGTCCAGGCTGGGCTCAGGCGGGGTCAGCTCTGCTCCATGGGTCCCTCAGCCTCCTCCGGGGACCCGTGGGCTAGCCTGGGCACGTCCGTCTGAAGGCAATGGAGTAGCATGTAAGAGCAAACTCAACTCTGCAAACCCTGTCCAAGTGTCTGCCTGAGAGCCATATCTGCTCTCATCCCACTGGCCAAAGCACAGGGCTGAGTAAAGGGGCAGGAAGTACCTTCCGCCCATAATAGGAGGGCACTGAGAAGTCACCTAGCAAAGAGCATGGGCACAGGGAGGCGGGATGCATTGGGGGCATCGATGCACCTGCCACGGTGGTCAAAGATGAACACTCGCTCACTTCCAATTCTTTGCACCTGCTTTTTCCTCTCCCTGGATCGACTGTATAGTTGCAGTACAAGGTAACATCCTCGTGCTTCAGATGGGAGGGGTGGGGGTTAGATCAGAGAATTAAAGTCCCTTCCTCTGGCTCACAACAACGAAGAGCGAGCTCACACTGAATCCAGGCCTGTGTGGACATGTGTTTGGTGCCTATCGAATGTGCATGAAGTGAAAAGGGAATCATTTCTGTGATGGTTGCACCCACGGGGTCCTTGAGGCGTAGAACCCAGTTCTGGCTAAGGAGCAGGGGGGAAGCCATTTATTGGGAGGAAACTGGGCTTCTCCCAGTGGTGAGAGAAAGCTGGAGAAACAAAGGCAGTTCCAGAGAACTCGGTCATAAATGGGCTTTGGGGGTACCACCGTGACGATGACTCGGGGCCTCTTTGTCATTCAGTCTAAAACTCAAATGCCCGGAGAGTCTGATGGGCCCAGCCCTTCGGCCAGGGCATGGTGACTGATGGGCCTGGGCCTCATGGAATGGGGCAGGGTGGCTTCTTCACCCAAGTGCTCAGGGCCATGGCCACAGACAGAAGGGAGGGGCGGCCTGAGTGCAGGACTTGGGAGCCGGGCTGCCTGGGTTTGCAGGCCTGGCTTTCCCACTTCCTAGCTGTGCTTAACCAGACCAGCAGGGTACTCAGCCTTGCTGTGCCTCCCTTTCCTCCCTGGTAAAACGCTAAGGTGCAATAATGTTTCAACCTCAGCAGGTTGTGGCGAAGTGTAAATGGACTCTCACGTGCAGGGAATGTTGGCTTGCTGTATCACGGCTGCAGGGACCTGGTGCGGGCCGAGCGCAGAGCTCGCGCCAGGAGACAAGCTGAGGCCCACAATTGGCTGTGAGCCTCCTGGCCTGGAGAGACGTGGGACGCCGCCGGCCTCCAGCTCCGGGGCCTGTGCTTCTGCCCAGGGGAGGCCCGAGAACTCAGACAGAGTGGGTGCTGTTGAAAGCAGGAGGCTCCCTCAGAGAGTGGAACAAGCTCATTTTCAGGTTTGTTGGCATGGCGGGCGGGACCTTCTGGGTGCCGAGCCCATATCGGCAGAGCGTTTGGCTTCCTGAGCCGGGCCAGATGAGAAGGCAGCAAGCTTCAGAGGGCCAGTCCCCAGATTTGGCCTGGAGAGATCCCTTTGGAATCTCACCTCCACCATCACTTGCTGCATGAACTTGGGCAAGTTACTCCATGTCTCAGTCCATCCTCTGCCCAGGGACGGGGTGGGGGAGGAGGGTAGAGGGCCAAGGGCGACGGCAGCTCCCTGGTCTGCCACTCAGAGCTTCACCCCAGACCTGCAGCCCGCTCCTCCCTCTGACCGCGGCGCCTGGTTCGTTTCCAACGATGGCCAGGCTGCTATGAAGTGCCATCCTGTGTGGCTCATCTTCGCAGTTCTGTGTGAGCAGGCACCAGAGTCAAGTCAGCCCAGTGGAAGCGCTGGCTTCCCAGCTCCATAGAGGCGAACCCCACTTCACGACAGCCCAGGGTTGGGGTGGTGGGCAGGTGGTGGGGAGCGGTAGAACCAGCCTGCCCGCATCAGCTGATCGCGATTAGTCCACAGAGACACACAGTGCTGAGGGGCTTCCAGGGTCCCTGGCTCCTGGCCACTCGCCACAGCCACAGGGCGGGATGTGTCCCCGGCCTGGCTGGGCTCTTGCAATCTCATGATCTCGAGGGAGGAAATCAGGTCAGACTGACAGGCTCATCTTTTACAAAGCTGCTTGTTTTTCCCGAGGCTGGTTCTCTTGCCCTGCGTGACCCCAGACTCCGTAATCAAGCCAGGAGCAGAGACCATCGGCTATTCTATTGGTGGAACGGGGAAGGGTCATAGATGTCGCCCAGTCCCACCTTTCTCTTTTGAAAACATAAGAAAAAACAAATTAAGTAAGACACTGGGGTTTGAATCCTGGTTCTGCCACTGGAAGGCTTTAAGCATGTTATTTAACCTCACTGTGCCTCAGTTTCCCTATCTGTCAAAGGAAAACTGTAATGTTCTCTTTTAGGATAAATTGATGGGATGCCAATAAGATGGGTGGGGTCCGGTGAGGCTCCAGTGATTCAGCACCTGGGCGTGCTCAGAGCAGTGCCCCCACGTTTGAGGGTTCCTGGCTCCTGCCCAGGGCTCGCCTCTCTGCCCGAGGCTGGGGGGTCCTGGGGAGAGCTCTGTGCCCTCCTGGAAGGGGCCAAGGGAGTAGTCACATGCAACCCAGAGGACCTGCCTCAGGCCAGGGGCTGTGACCGACCCTTCTCCTCGCCACCCTGCCCCCTGCGGCCCCTGCACTGTGATTTTTTAAAATCTATTTTTAATTTCAGTTTCAGTACCAACATTGTGTTAGTTGCAGGTGTACAACATTGATATATCTCATGAAGTGGTCACCACAATAAGTCCAGTAGTCATCTGCCATCACACACGAGTATCCCGACATTCTGGACTCCAGTCCCTATGCCGCACATTGCATGCGTGAGTCATTTCACAGCTGGAAGTTTGCACTGTGACTTCTGAGCTGCCCTGTGGGGCCCTGCCCTCGCCCCCCTGCCCCAGGCCTCCACCAGCCCAATTTCTTCAGCTGTTCGTTTCTCTTGTCTCACCATCTCCCCTCTGCAGCCAAGGATCCCCACTTCCCCGTAGTCTTGTCCCAGCTGCTACTGTCTTCCGAAACCCAGAGCTGCCACCTCCCTGCATGCTGGGACTCATCCAAAGCCCCACTTCAGTTGACAGGAGAAAGCCATTTTATGCCACCGTTAGAAACAGTTCGAGGGTGTTTTTAAGACTCTGGAGGTCTCTGGCATGAAGTGGAGGGGATAAGGAAAGGTGGAGGGTATCCTGAAAGAACAATTCCCCAGGCAGGCGCTGGGAGAGTTAGTCCTTCAGATACCAGCGGCTGTCAAATGCTGTGACTTCATGTCATGTTTGTGTCGGGCTCAGGAGCAAGAGCCTATGAGGGGAACATTCTAGGCGTCCTCGAAGAAGTTCAGAAAAACAGCATCTCATCAGCTCAGTTTGCTCCCTGCCGAACCAAGAGATGAGGGTGAACCACTGATCCTTCGGGTGTTGTTTTGAAATCTTGTGCTAACTCATACATTATGAAGCGAAGCAGGAGAAATTAAAAATGATTGTCCTGTACTTAGGAAAAGACAAATGAGAACACAGGTGGTGGTGGGGGCTGTCCAGCACCCACCCCCTCCAACCGCACCCCATTTCCTTGAGGGAATTCTCTCTCCTCTGTTGCTCCAGGGCTGGGACCCCATCTCGGGAGCACAGGGGACAGATGCTCTTTCTCTGGGGCCTGTGACCTCAGCTCAGCCCCAAGAGCCATCTCTCCTGTCCTCGGGTCACCTACCCTGCCGCCTTGCTGGAAACGGGAGTCACCAACTCCATTGGGTTGCTGTGGGTAGTGGCACCAGCGGGTGTGGCTTCCTGCCCAGCTTTGTCGTGTCTAGTTATGTGACCTTGACATGTCACAACTTCTCTGAGGCTTCTTTTGTTCACGTGGAAGAAACAGACGTTACAGTTACGATTTTGAGTACAAGAAGCTGACACAAATAACACGCAGTGTGAGCCCATTTGGACACACACAGTGCAAAAACAGGCAAGGCTGCCCTTTATTATCAAGGGGTGCCTACTCCGTGGCAACACTGAACCAGAAGTGGACACAATCTTCATAAAAGCAGAGCAATGAGCGCCGTGGGAGATGGGCGGGGGTGCGAACGGGGCAAGCCCAGGGGCGCCGGCTCCTTCTGCCATTCACCTGCCTCCATCCAGGCTGTTTGTTACACACTTTGCTTTACAGTGATTGCAATTGCAACTATTCACAACACGTTACATTTGTTCTGTCCTCTTCCATATGACCACTATGATGATAAAGGAGAAGAAATGGACAATATTTTTAAAGAGGTTCATACGCTGAAAAGTGTGTGCACCTGTTAGGGCTCATGAATACCTTCTTCCTGCCTGTCCCTTTTCTCTAGGTTCATAATCCAGAATGTTCAAGCAAGAAGGGGCCATTCTCATCCAACCACTCAGGTCCCATGTTTCAGAAAGGTAAACTGAGGCCCAAGAAGGCACAGGCATCGCCTCCTCTCCTTTTTCTCCCCCCCTCACAGGCTTTCCAGCTCCGAGACCCATGCTCACCTGGAACCTGAGGCTCTCTGCTTACCTTGAGCTGCTTGAGTATTGAGTGTAAATCCAGACACCTCAGGATTAAGAGCCAACAGGACATTTTTGGTCCTTTGGACCTGTTCCAACACCCCTCCATCTCAGCCTGAAGGAAACACGTTTGCAATTTCCTCCCACCCACGACTTTCCTCAGAAGAGCTCAGCCTCGGGAGTAGCAGGGGACTTTATTATTTTTTTTAAAGAACCCACACACGCGCCCCCTGGGATCACATAAACCCTCTGAGGGCCCCTCTGCAAAGGAATAAACACCGAGCTGGGGAGAGCGCCGGACCTGCTGCAGGTGCATCTAAGATTCTGGCTCAGAGCTTACAAGCTCGCAAGAGGAATGGTCTCCCCATCACCTCTGCAGGCTCAGCCCTCACTTCCCTTGGAATAAAACACCTCCAGCTTGGGGCAGCTGGGAACTTCACAAGCAGCCCTGCTCCCAAGGCCAGTAACCAGCCATATCTGAGATGCATCAGCCTCCCTTTGTTCTAGGTGATGGGGACCAGCTTGCTCCGAGGTTTAAGGTTCAGCGTTGGTCTGAGATCTGTGAACACAGCCATCCAGAGGCCCCAGACCAGGGGGTCGGGCAGGGGGTGCTGCTCTTGGCCGGCATTTGCCTGTGTTCTCACCGCATCCAGGCTGATAAGGAAGTATAATTGACTTACCCTGACATTTGTTCATCTTCTTTGTTTCTCCCCCATTTCCCTGTTACTCATGTTCCAGAATAAGAAAGAAACAGAGTGGGTGGACTGAAGGCCATTTTCACTGCTTTGTCAAATATGGGAAGTTTTTCCAAGGACTTCGAGATCCTCCAAATCCCTGCCCTCCGAGAGCTGGAAGGAAAGGGCGCTCGAATGCCCACTGCCAGGCCCCGCCACAGCAGCAGCGCCACCACCCCGAGAAACGGACTCCACTTGGTGGAGGCCTGTGCTGGTCCCTTGCTCTGAACTTACAGGCGTGGCAACTTCATGCCAGTCATTTTGCCTCTGCATGCCTCAGTGTACGCCTCTGTAGATTAGGCGTGACCGTGCAAAGTGAGCACGCTCCCCAGGGCGATATGAACAGGCAGCGCTGACTACATAATTTACAATGCGCACAAATCGAACTGCAGGTCCCCTTGCTCAAAGATCTGGAGATACCACGCTGCAACAGCAGAGAATGAAACCAAGCCAAGCGTGGGGTCCCGTGCAGCTGCCGGGCCACATGCCTGTGAGGCTGGCCCCAGGGGGACGCACTCATTCAGCCACCAGGCGGGATGTTGTGCCAGGTACAAGCCGGATGCGCTGACAGAAGTCCAGAGCTCACAGAGATGGGTACTCAAGCTGACAGTACAGGGGGAGTCTCCGTGTGGGGAGGGTGCCTCTCCAGCCCTCCCGGGGTGTCCTCACTGGCCACTGTGCTACCGCCATGCCCTGCAGTAGGGTGCTGCCTCCCCACTCCCCCCTTCACCATCCCTCCTCAGTTCTCCTGAATTCTGCTTTGCCCACCCCAGAGCAGACTGAAACCCTTAATCAAGCCTTTATTAGACGTCCTGGGGTGACAAAATGGTAATAACGGCTGCGTGCAGCTGGGCCATCTCTCCGGCTCGGAGCTCCAGCTCTCTCCAGGGCCCACAACTGCACCCACTGATGGCTGGCTCCCCTCCCTCCTGCCTCGGGGAAGCTTCCCCACACAGGGGGAGGAGCCTTCGGGAAGGATACAACTCTCCCTCCTGCTGGGCTTTCCTCGCTGCTGCCCAGAGAAGGAGAGGAGGGAAACAGGTAGTCTGATCATCCCGCATCCTGTTCCTCTTGTTCTCTCTCTGACATTTTCCTTAAGCTTCCATCTCGACAGGCCTCGGGGAAGGAACATTGGGGTTTAGGGTCCACAGACCTGGGTTTGAGTCTTGACTCTGCTCTGAACCGGCTGTGTGACCTCCGGTGAGGCACTTCACTTCCGGCTCCCGCCCTCAGTGTCCCCATCCATAGAATGGGGACAATATGGGCCTCCCTCAGAGAGCCACTGGGAAGATCCCGTGAATGCTAAGGAAAATCGTTTTGTGTGTTAGTATTAAGGTCCCAGAGAGACTGTGCCCTGTCCAGGGTGGATACTTTGTGTGTCTGGAATCGGGTAGTGTCCCAGAGCAGGCAACTGAGGCCCAAATGGCCACCATTGGCTGCCAGCGCCGTGTTAATGCTTCCCAAGGAGCAGCCAGGCGCTAAGGGCTGCTCTCCTGCCCTCTGCTAATGGGAAGAGAAGAAAAACTGCACGAGAAAGCCTCTTCCCTGTGATTCCTGGCCTGCTGGGCCTGCTGGGGCAAGCAGTAAGGGGGTAGCCACTGTGAGTTCAGAGCAGCCAGCCCTGTTCCTGTTAACAAAAAAAAAGGAGGGAAAAACATCAGAGAGAGGGAGAGAAGGCCTGGAGCCGTTAGACGAGATAATGTGTCCAGAAAATGCATGTGGAAAAGAAAAACGAAAATCGAAACCTGCTCTCCAGCAGGCCTACTGTCTCGTATGGGGCGGCTCAGGCAGGATCACTTGCCAGGTGTGTGACGTTTGCGTGGCGCAAAGGTGGCTGTTGAATCTCAATATAAAAGAGGTTCGAGGCTGTGCTCCAACAGGGTCGCCCTCACTCACTTGCCTTCCCGAAGTTTCTGCAGTGGGACCAAGAGTGCCAGGGGCAGCAGCTGGGCCACCCCCTGCTCCAGCCTGGGGACCCAGCCCCCATCCGCCACATGGAACTCCCCTTCCTCTGAGCTCAGCCCACTCACTGCTGGCCCTTCACGGCCATCAGGCAGGCCAAGTGCAGCGTCCCTTCTTCCTTGGTCTGACCTTCCCCTCTGGCCTTGGGCTCCCAACGAACCCTCCTGACTCGCCATCGGCATGTAGGCGTGTGGGCCGCAGGCCTGGGTCTGAGTAGGGCTCTGCCTTCCTGCCTGTGCGCCCTGCGGCCCTGGAGGCTCACCCTCTCTGTGCCTCAGTCTCCTAACCTCTCGATGGAGATGGTATTACTGTCATTGTCACCAACACGGGTGGTGGGGACAAAATGACATCTCATCTACAGCACGACGTCTGGTGCCTGGCAGCCAAGCAGCTGTTAACTGCCCGTCCTGGGCCCTGGTTTGCCCAGATGTGAAATGAGAGGATTGAAGGAAACGGCAGTTGTCATTTATTTAGTTATTTTTAAGGGGACGGGGGCAGGAGGGAGAAAGAGAGGGACAGAAACATCAGTGTGAGAGAGAAACATCGATCGGTTGCCTCTTGTGTGCACCCCAGCCAGGGACCGAACCTGCAGCCCAGGCACTGAACCTGCAGCCCAGGCACGTGCCCTGGCTGGGGCCGAACCAGCGCCTCTCGGGACAATGCCCCACCAAATGAGCCACGCCAGCCAGGGCAGCTTTCCAACTTTTTAATGGCAACTCACAGTGAGAGGTAGATTTTCACATCACAGCCTCATAAACACACAGGTGCTTATGGGACTGAGAGAAAACTGGCCCAAACCAGCACTCCCCCGACTCTGTGCAATGCATTCAGTTACTGATTTCAGGACAGTCGGTGGGTCGGGACAGCCATTTGGAGAGCACTGGGCAAGGGTCCTCAGAGACACTAAGAGTCTCCCACTGTGGGGAGAAGAGACCCCCATCAGAGAGGACTTTGGGCCCTGCCCACCCACCCCTCCAGCCTCAACCGAAACAACCCTGCTCTCCCATGTTTTATTCACAGGGCTTCCCCATAAGGTTTAGCTAGAAAGAAGTGTTCTCTGGTTAGACTCCCCCCAAAACAAGAATAAAACCAACTGGACGGGTAGACAGTGGATGATGTGATGGTCTGTGATTCTGTGGTTTAAACCGAATTGAGCAAAGTGAATAATAGTGAAAATAGAATAAAAAATGTTTGGGAAAAGATGGAGTTAGAATTATTGCACCTGGAGAGAAGGACTTTAACTTATTTCTAGTAAATACATGATTATTATGCGTTAATAAAATGATTACCTTTATCACGGGTCTTCTATATCCCAGACGTTTACGTGACTCAGTGTGATTCTCACCACAAACGTGTATGGAAGGGCTTCTTATGCCCGTTTTATAGATAAGGGAACTGAGGCTCAGAGTCGTTCAGAACTCGCCCAGGAAAACACAGCCATGAAGAACATTTGCTCCCAAAAGGAAAGCGAAGAGCAGACACTCCTGAGCGAGAGAAAGCACCAGGGCAGGCCCCTCAAGGGGCTCAGTCTTCTCCTTTGTCCAATGCAGGAATCCTAGCACTCGCCTCTCAGGGCTATTAGGAGGCTTGATTGAGATAATGTAGGCACCTGGCTCATAATAGTTGCTCAATAAAATGGTAGCTATTTTTTGGTAGGATGCTTCCATTGGAAGAGTTAAACCCAACCCCAGAGACCACAGCTACTGCAAAACACACACACACACACACACACACACACACACACACACACCCCATTTGCTAGAATCCTGCTCTGTAGCTCAGTTTCCAGGAGAAAGGACCGCAGTAAACATCATCTCTAATCAAATAAACATCACAGTATCCAACTGCTCAGCCTGCTTTTAACACAGTCTCTGAAAGGATATGTCCATGCCCCCCCACGCCCATTGTGCCCCATGCCCTTCTCCATTTGCAGGTGACATATGAATGAGGGAGACACCTTCCTTCCAAAGCAGGAATCCAAGGCTCCCGCATCTCTGAAATGGAAGCCACCAGACAGATCGCCCAACCACATCCTCCAGCCCACTTTACTGGTGGGGAGACTGATACCCAAAGGGGGCCAGGGGTGGACTCAAGGTCACACCACATGCCTGTGGAAGAGCTGGGTCCAGGACCTCAGAAACCCACTTTCCAGCTTTTATACCGCCCAAAGCAGGGCTGCCCGAAGCACGTGTGGGGGTCCTGGCACGTTCACCTTCCTGCAACACCATCCTGACTTCCCAACCGCCTCCAGCTCCAAGACTGCAGAGAGGGGCAAGGCAGATTTTCCTACCAAACCTGGCAGTCTGCCCTTTTGCTGCCGCACCACAGAATCCAAACTTAGACATACTAATCAGTAGTCCGGTCACACGGGCAGGTGTAGGTGTGCACGTGAGTGCCATTAACGTGTCCTTTTTTGCCAGACTGCATGCTTCCTGAGGACAGGGACTAGGTCTTCTCACCCCTGTGATCTGGAGCAGGTTACTCACACCCTCAGAGGCTTAATTTCCTCATTTTCTTTATAGGATTGATAGGAAAGTTAAATAAGGTTATATATATAAAGAGCTAAGCTTGATACCTGGAACCTAGTACATGCTTAATAAATGTTACTTACTCTTATAATTGTATTAATTTTTGCTATTATTGGTATTCCCATCACCATATCAGTGTGCCTGGTAAAAACAGAAATGCTCAGTATGTTTGCAGAAAGTCAACACGCCAGAGAGATGGTGCCATTTATTAACCACCTACTGTCTACAGAATCTCTACTTAGTGCTTGTATCAGCCAGCTATTGCCATGAAATGCTGTGTAACAAATCACCCCAAGCTCAGGGAATTACAGCAGCCATCATTTATTCACTCAGTGGTCTGCAAGTCAACAGGAGCAACTCTGCCCCCCATATGCCCACTGTGGGGCCTAGGACCAAGGGGCAGCAGCCACCAGGGGAAACTTTCCTCTGGAGATAGCAGAAGGACAGAAGGACAAGTGGAAATATGCACAGTTTCTTATGGTCTGAGCTGAGAACTGGCACACTGTCATCTCTGTCACTTCTATTCATTTGTCATTCATTGGTCAAAGCCAGTCACATGATCATCCTAAAGGTCTGTGGCACGGGGACATCAGCTCTGCCTCTGTAATGTGCTGGCAAGGTTGTGGGTGTGTTACACCAGCCATGCGGAGTGAAGAATTGCAACCAATAAGAACAACAACACAACACACACGCACAATAACTGCAACCAATAACAGTGCCGACCCATCAGGTCAGTCTCTGATTTGCAGGTGGCTGAGGGCAGGTCATCCCACCACCCTTTGCCTCCAATCTCTACCCAGAAATCACTGGAAGGATGTGTCCCCACCAGGATCTTAGGGAGAAAAAAATCTCAGACAAAAAATGAAATGCATTTCGATGCAGTTTGCAGGTATAGAACACCAGGCATAAACAAACAGACTGTGATTCCTCTCGTTTTGCCCTCTGCAATTAAGGAAGTTCGTACAAACCATTTTTAACAGCGTGTTTAATTTCAAGAGGCTGAAAATCAAGCTGACAACGTGTTGTTTACAAGCAAATTCCAGGGTCTGGAAGTAAGAAGAAAGCACAGTTGAAGCCCACGAATCACTTTTTCCACTAGGATCGAGCCTCCACTTTAACATAACAACACCCCTCCTTTCAGGCACGTCTCCGCTTCTGCTCCTTGGAGGGCCTTGGGCCAGTCTGACAGGAGTGGGGAGGGTCCGGAGCGAGGAGGCCCAGTGGCCCAGCGCACTCACGGGTAGGGAGACAGAGGCATCCGGAGCTGCAGGTGTCTCCGTGGTGTGTCTCTGTGGGCCCCGCTCCTCCCTGGGGAGCCCGGGACCGTGCGGGAGGAAGGAAGCAAAACTGTCAGGTCGGGGGCCATGGAAGGAAGCCTGCGTCTGCTCCCTCGTACCAGCAAAGACTGTTTACCTCCAAGTCTGTGTTTTTCAAGGAAGTGGAGCCCGGTAGAGGAAAAACGCCCTTGTGAAAACATTTCCATGAATTTATGTCATTCATCTAGGGGACACAGCCCTTCGGCGAGGCCTCTGGGCTTGGATGCCGTCAGGGTGAGGGGGGCCCGCCTCTGGCTGCTCAGGATCCACAGCCACCTGGTGCCTGCTGGGTCTGCAGTCGAAGAACACTGGCCAGGTTGTAAGGGTACAGGTGTGGTCCTGGGCTCCGTGGCCAGAGAGGCCTCCCTCCTGGGACTAGAAGTGGGATTAGAGCTACGCAAACCACGTGATCGAGACTCAAGGATGGTGGTCTCCTGTGGACACTCAAGGAAAGGTTCTGGAAGGAGAGAGCAGCGAGTATGTGCCACCAACTCATCCAGCTGGCAGCAGGGGGCTGCAGCAAGGGGCCCGCCAAAGCAGTGTGCCTAGGGCCAGTGTGACACAGTGGGAGGCGGGACCTGTGTGCTCATAGGAGTGGACCGAGCATTCAGACAGTGGTCCAGTGGCTTCCGTTAAATAGATCATTAGCTCAGTCCTTGCTCACCCACACCGGCCGCGCTCGGTACTGGGGATGCCTTGTTCCGGGACCTCACCGCTCAGGACCTGCAGGGGTGGTGGGGGCTGGGGAGGTTGGACAGATGGGCTGGAGTGATGGCTGAGTCCCTTGGAGAGATGGGGCTCTGCAGGGCACAGTGGTCCCCAGGCTTCCCCAGATCCCAGCTGCCCCGTTGGCTCCATCAGCCTCCCTCCCTTGCCCTCACATCTCTCCCTTTTAATCCAGCAAAAAGCTTTTACCTTTTTTCATCTGCAGTGAAGCCTGAGGATTTAGATCTTTGGCATTTCAAATATTTATTCGTGCTTTAATTTAAACCCCTGAATCGAAATCTGGGGACTCCATGCCGACCCTGAATCCTTTTCTCATCCTGGTCTCCTGTCTCATCAGACTAATGTGGTACGATGGGATTTGTATGTGAGTGTGTGTTTTTAAGAGAAAAAAAACAACAACAAAAGGGTTTTTGAGATATTAAACTGTTATCTTAGTCTTTTAAATTTTGGAAGGTTTCCATGGTAACTGGTAAGTTTGTTGCTTTGTTCTCTTCCATTTTCTAAAGAGGCCAAGACTGTTCTGGGGAGCTTCCCAAGTAGGTTTGGATCAAAGTCCCAGAGTCCTGGCCCGGGAGGGGGTCAAGCTGCAGCCGCAGTGGTAGGTAGCTGCCACCCTGAGAGTCCATCACTGATTGGTAGGCCAGAACAAGCCCCCATGATGACCCCACTGTCCTTCCTCCATCTCCCCAAGGTCAGCTCCCATCAAGGCCTGAGAAGGCTGGGTGCATGCTAGAAACCCAGGTCGACCTCCTGCAGGCTGCAGGATGCATGGGGCTAGGGGAGTGGGCACAGGGATTAGCCAGCCTAGGCCTTCCCAGCTCCCGAGGGGCCTTCCTGGGGTGCCTGTCCCAATGTTCAAACACCTCCCCCACCACTGCCTGGGCTTCAGGAGGGCCATCCTGGGCTCCTCCTCTTGAGAGCCAAGCCTCTCTATGTCTGGGCTCCGCTGGCTCTCTGGCCTCCACGGCCCCCAGTGGAGTCTGGGCTACTGCAGTGCTCAGCAGCCCGGCTCCCCAGTGGAGCCTGCTCTGGGGGAGAGCCTCCTTCTTGCTCACCATTTCCCAGCCTGGCTGTCAGCTGGCCAATCAGGTGGGCCCACCTGACTCCTGAACCTGGGAGATTAGGCCACAGGACCAGTAAGTTCTGATGGGAGCCAACGGAAGGCAGGCCTCCAGAGTGGTCAGGGGGCCGAGCTTGAAGAGAACACTGGGCCAAGTGGATGATTTCACCCGTGGGGGCCCTGCCCAAGAGGTAATCTGTGTGGGGTTGTCCAGTCACCTGACTTGCTGGGGTAGAAGGTGCCACCCAGGTATCAGGGGGCCTGGCTTCTACCCCAGTCTTACCACCCTCCCCGTATGTGACTCTGGAGGGTCCTCCTCCCCCGTTGGGGACCAGATTCTTCACCTGTTCAGTGGAGAGTCTGGACCCAGAGCTCCTTCCTAGCTCCAAGTGTTAGAAAGCCAGCCTCGGCCCATCCCACAGGCCTCTTGCCAAGGAGGACTCTGGAGAAACCCGCCTGGGGTGCGTTTTCCTCCCTGCAAACGTGTTTGGCAGGAGGAGAGAGCGGGGTGGAGCCTCGGCCGCCTGCCGTGCCACCCAGGCCAGGAGGCCTGCAGGCCACGCTGGGGCAGGTGAGAGTTCAGGATGTGAGTGGGTTTTTCCCTGAAGCTTCTCAGGCCGGAGCCGAGGGGAAGGTCAGCAAGCTGGCAGTGTGCCGCCCAAGTCAGCCAGCCAGCTCCAGCCTCACTCGAGGAAAACTCACTGTGGGAGGTCAGGAAGTCTGATGTCGGGCAGGGTGTGTGTGTGTGTGTGCGCGCACACGTGCATGTGCACCCTTGTATGTGCCCATGGATAAGTGAGTGTTCACAGGTGTGCAACGTTGACATTCATCCGATGCACGCCTAATACCATCACGGCCCTGCTTAAAATGACTTAAATACTTTAAAACAACCTTACCTGCTGGTAAAAAGCCACTGCCTCAAAAACCTGAGTGCCCTCTTGTTGCCCCAGCCTCTACCTGGACTCCTGGGACCTCCCCCTGACCCCCCAGCTAAAGGGTTAACTCCTGACCCTGCTCCAGGGAGGCCAGAGTGTTCTGCTGGTTGAGACACAGGCGGCCCTAGGCTTTGGATGATCGTTATCCTGAGGATTGCCTTGCACTGGTGTGTGGGACTCTGTGAAGGTTTGTAGCTGTCAGCTCACATGGGTCCGTTTCACAGAGAGTCTGTAGCTCACCTTTCCACAGCAGTTTGAGAAAAGACGTCCCCTCTCATTACTTCAAAGGAAGGAGTCTGAAGTTTAAGAGCAGGTAAACCAAGTTTCCAACCCAGCTCGACTCAGGGGCCCCGGGGTCCAGGTGGGGAAAGAAGCTCAGAGAAGCTGACCACCTGCCTAAATCACTCAGCCAGAAAGTTGAGGCGCCGGGGTGCAGACCCACGCAGTCTGGGTCACCCTAGGCCCAGGGTCTAGCTGCTCCAAATGAGTCTGGGAACCAGCAGCATCGGCTTCCTCTCTGCTAAGCTTCTCAGCTCACAAGGCTTCTTGCATCCGCAGGAGACCCCCAGCACACGGGTGAGGGGCCAGCACGAGGGTGGTGGGCTCCATTCAGTGGGTGAGGGCCAGGGAGCCCATGTGGCAGGGTCAGGACTCAAATACAGGTATCCTGAGGCCGAGTGCTGGACTTAGCACCGCCCCCAAAGACCACCCCGACAGGGACCTCCAGGCACAGCTGTGTCTTTCACTTTCACTATGTGCGTCAGACACACTGGGGTAGCATTTTCTTAGGTCACTGAAGGGCCTGCTAAGATACATGTGTCACTGACCAAAACAAGGAAACCACCCAAATGTCCGTCGGCTGAGGAATGAATGAGCAAATTGTGGTCTAGCGTACCACGGAATATCATACAGCCACAAAACAAAACAAAACAGAGATACATGTCGTGCGGATGAATCTTGAGACCCTTACGCTAAATGAAAGAAGCCAGACACGATAATAGATCACATATTATATGAGTCTCTTGATATGAAATATCCAGAATCGATAAATCCACAGAGACAGAACCCATATTGGTGGTTGCCAGGGGCTGGAAGGAGGGTGATGGGGAGTGAATGCTTAGTGCTTTCAGGGAACGGGGTTTTCTTTGGGTGATGAAAATGTTTTGGAGCTGGATGGAGGTGGTAGTTATACAACACAGTGAACATACTAGATACCATTGAATTGCATACTTTGAAATGGTTAATTTTGCATGATGTGAATTTTATACAACGAAAAAAACAAAGGGGAAGTGGGCAGTTACAGTGTAATATGCATATTTAAAGCCCAGCTATAAAGTACTAAGCCGTATTATGTGCCAAGCCCTATACGAATGAACACATTACGATGCCAGAAGGATGTTACATTAAAGCCACGCGGACCCCGGGGTCCGAGTCCCCGCCTTGGCTCTTTGGCCAGAACCAGTCCGCCCAGGACTGAACCCTGCCTTGGGCTTGCTGACCTCCCCAGGAACTCGAATCCCCCACTGTGACAGGAGCGTCCCAGTGCAGCCCACCTTGTGGCGGATCCTGGCCTGCAGGATCCGTATATGTTGTGGCTGCTCGTGAACAAATACACACGGACAACAGAAGTCCTGTGGAGAAAAAGGGACAGCATGGCCACTCTCTCAGTCAGAGAGAGAGGGTGAGAGGGCCAGAGCCCTCGGTGCCTGCCTGGAGAGGCTTTCATTGCTTCTCTGGGTGCATTACATGGAGGGTAGTCCTCAGTACTCTGCACAGGTTCACTGCAGGGGATTACCTTTTACAGATAACAAAGGAAATAATGTTGCTAATTACTTCAAAGAGAAGGATGTTGCAGACCAAGGGGAAAAGTGGTTGAACTGGTCACACTCCATACCAAGGAGGTTTAGCTCAGCTTTTAGGAAGCTGCAGTGAGCCCTTGCTGCCTCAATTCAGGGTGAGGGAGTTTTAGCAAAAGCAAGTCTCATAGCAGCCTAGGTACAATGCAGGCCTGATTCCCCACGGGAAAACCTCTCCGTGGGAGTGGTCCTGCATGCCACTCACTCCCCACTGGTTTTCCACGTGAGGGCTGAGCTACATTTCCACGACATGCAAAACGGTCCCCTACACCACCTCTGCTGGTTTGGCTTTTCTGTCCTGTGTCACCTTCCACTGCCCCAGTGGCGTGTCTTTTACCCACTCAACAAATACTTATTTCTTGAGGACTTCCGACATCCAGGCCTGGAGCCGGAGGCTGGGAACACCTTGGTGAACCAGACCAACCTGGTCCCCGTCCTGAGGACAAACAGTAGACAAGGGAGGGACACCAATGATGCCGATGAGAAGCAGCCAAACGCAGGTGCTGTGGTAGGGACTAGCGGGTGGGCGTCTTGTAGAGGGTGGCCAGGGAAGGCCTCTTGAGGAAGAAACACCTAAGCAGAGACCCAAGGGCTAAGGAGGATCCAGCCAACCCAGAGTTAAGAGAACAGCCTGAGCCAAGAAGGATGATGTAAGGCATACTCCTCATGGTCCCAGGTGACAAAATCCAAGAGAAAGAGAGGCCACGGAAGAGGTCGTACTGGAATACAGAAAGGGTGTCAGAGATGGGATTTCAAATTCTGGACTCAATCCTGACCCCTCCCTAGCCTTGAGTCCCTCCCTGAATCTCTAAAATTCCCACAGTGGCGACCCTAAATACTGTCTCCCCCAGGCTGTACACGCGCAGGTGCGTTCCGGAACCTCAGCCTGCGATTACATAACTGCCTCTTCAATTCCTGGGAGCCCATCTGGCCAGCCCAACGTCGCACATCCTGATTGTGTCATGCAGGTTGTTACGTCTCCAGCAGAGCCGAGCACAGGAACGCAGACGAGGACAGAGCCCGGTGGCGATCCACTAGAGCCCACCTGCCGTGTGGAAGTTGACCCCCAACACATTTTCTGAGTACAGCCATCTCCACATGCCAGGCCCTGTGGATTCAGACATGAGTAAGAAAGTCTTTGCTCTCAAGGAACTCACCAGTGACTCGGGGAGGGGGGTGCTGTATGTGAGGAAACCCGTGAGCAAGTTGGGTTTCAGGGAAAGCAGCCACAGAGGCAGACAGGGCAGCTCCCAGAAGCCATTG
The DNA here is from genome assembly GCA_028533065.1 of Trachops cirrhosus. Lineage (NCBI taxonomy): Eukaryota > Metazoa > Chordata > Mammalia > Chiroptera > Phyllostomidae > Trachops > Trachops cirrhosus. The sequence goes on along the minus strand of CM052538.1, from coordinate 185,972,437 downwards.
GAGAGTGTGCTAACGAGGCCAGACTTCCCCCCACCCGGGCCATAGGGAAGGAACCCTTAATTCAGTGTTGTGACAGATTTGTACTATATGTAGATCTGAGGGGGACAAGCCAGAGGCAGACAGTCCAGTGAGAAGGCAGTAGCAGTCGACCGAGAGAGAGAGGATCAGGGACCATCTCCAATTCCAGTTATCTCAAGGACGAAGTGAGACGGCGTAGGGAAGAAATACGGCATTTGGTAAAGGCTCAATTGGCAAAATAAGGGCAAGGATGTAGTGGCTCTGCAGGGTGATTAAGAGCATTGCAGCTGGAGCCAGATTTCCTGGGTTCAAATCCTGGCTCCCAGCTTCCTGGCTGTAGGAGCTTGGGCGAGTGTTGGAGCTTCTCTGGGCTGCGGGTTCCCTTCTCGAAAACGGAGCTGATGATAACGATTCCATGGGGCTGCTGCAAAGGCTGTCTGAGTGACTGTGAGTCAAGAGTTGAGACCTAGTTGCTGGTTAAACAAATATAATTGGTAATGCACAAGGGGGAAGGACGGGATTATGGATGAGCCCCACGTTTTCTAGTTTGGATGACGAGTGGATGGCAATACCCCTGAAGTGGGAAGCTTTCATCGCCTCAGTGCAGCGCTGAGTTCGGGCAACCCCAACCCCACGGGGTTCCTGTGGGAGCTGCCCTGAACGGTAAAGGAGCCCAGCTTCCTAGCGGTGGTTGATTGGCCCAGAGGTGAACACCTGATCCAAGGTAAGCCAATCACAGGCTGTGGCAGACAGACTAATGACCCTGCCCCCCGAAGATTATCACCCCCCAATTCCTGGAATGTGTGAACATGTTCTCTTCAGTGGCAAAAAATGTGATGAAGCAAAATGTGATTATTTTGCCAATGTGATTAAGCAAAAGAGCTCGAGGAAAAGAGAGCGTCCTGGGTTGTCCAGATGAGCCCAATAAAATCTAGATGGGTCCTTGTAAGAGGGAGACAGGAGGATCATGGGCCGGGAAGAATCGGCGGGTGGGAGCTGAAAGGAAGCAGGCTGCAACCTATTACGAGTGTTTTCACACTTAGAGCTGCTCGAAATGGAAGGTGCCAAACGGCCTCTATCAGAGGAATAACGAAATTATGCCGTATTGGTATAGCCAGGTCCTCCAAGAATTTAAGTTTATGGAGATGCTCAACATAAAAAGTAAAAAAAAAATAAATTATGAATACATGATCCTATATTATGTATGTCCAGAATAGGCACATTCATAGAGAGAAAATAGATTAGTGGTTCCCGGGGCGGAGGAAGGGGAGAATGGGGAGGGACTGCCAACGAGTACAGGGTTTCTTTATGGGGGGATGAAAATGTCCTAACATTAGCCGGTGTTAATGGTTACACAGCCTTGTGAATATGCCAAAACCCATGAGTTGTCTATTTTTAAAGGGTGAATTTTATAGTACATGAATCGTATCAGGAAAAAAGTATAATGAATAAAAAGATTGTAATACCTATGTTATGTGTATATATAATATATGCTTATGTATATATATAATCAGGAATATTATGCTTAATTTTTAAAAACCGTACATACAGATTGCAATTTTGTCAACTATATCTCTGCATCCATACAGTGAGAAAAAATTCTGGAGGGAAATACAAAGTGTTAACTATGTTCTGTAGGGTACTAGGGTTATTTGATATCACAAATTTTATACAATAAACATTTTTCAATAATCAGAAAAAACACTTTTGTAAAAATGGGACTGGGCTGTCTATTGAGGTGATAAATTTTGAGGAAATACCCTCAAAAGTCTGAGAGTCCCCAGATATGGATATTCCAACTGGGAGTGTGACCTTTGAACTAAGATGTTATCACTTTATAATTACTTTTTCATTTATTTTCTATTTTAAAAAAATAATCCATTGTCTCAGATCTTGATTCTGGTACCAGTCTGCGTGGGGGGGGGGAATTCATATTTTATAGTAACAAGAAATCACAACTTAAAGGGTATATTAAGACTCAAAAAAGGAAAGAAAATTAGTTTAAAAGCAAACGGTACATGCTTATAAGCAGGCAGGAAAAAAAATTATGTTGCATCAAACTATTTAAGAAATGTGACTAGAGGAGACTTGGATCTTCCCTTTCATCTTCATGAAAACTTTAAAATGTGACATTTGAAATACTCTCTGAATGTGTAAATACACGCTCACGCCAAAGGTTGCGGACACAGGGGCAGAACATAAATAATTCTTAGGAGGAAAACTGCCATCTTTTTTTAAAACCCAAGTTCAGGGACTGTCAGCCACGAGATGGGGAAGCCAGCCAGCTTCTGGGCCTAGCCAGCTTTCCCGTGGGGCGCAGAGCGTGAGCCAGCCCCTCCCACTCCCCCGGCAGAGGGTTGAGGGCAGTGGGAGAGGAGATGCACCCAGCTATAAAAAACTTCTAAGTTTTATTTCCTTCTAAGGCGTCCTGAGTCACTGGGTGCTCCAGCCCCCGGTGCCCAAAGAAGTGCAGCTCAAATCGGAAATGTTTTTTTCAAACCAGATGACGTTGTCCCTTGATCTAAATCTCTTACAGGCCGAGTGGTAGCTTCCTATTTCCGTCCTGTGAGGAGGGTGGAAGTCACTTCATGATCGGTTTCTCTGACCCACGTTCCAGCACTGCATCAGTCTTAATAGCAAGCTTACCCTCCACTCCACCCCCGACGCGGAGCTGCTGGGACTTTAAAAACCCCATTTGTCATCTCAGAGCATACGGCACTCCCACACTATTTTGCCTCCCACCCTTGAGGCTGCAGTTCCCATTTAAACACCAAGTCTGGTCAGAATCCTAGAAAGACACAGGTAAAAGGGACCTAGTCCAGTAATTTCCTTTTACCAAGGGGGAAAGAGAGACCCAAAGAAGGTAAGGGACCATGGTAACAGAGGGACAGAACAAAAAGTAGGTGCCAGGCCTGTCCCCACGGTGGTGTCCACACCCTCGTAGTCCCAGCTCCTGGATACCAGGGGGCTGTGTTTAAATGTGGAGATGTCTCAAGCTTTATGGCCAAACCAGGGCTTACCCTGTGGTTGTTCCTTCCTTTCAGCCCTCTCCCTGCTTCTGTGCAGAGTGGGAAAGGACACGGGACAGGCAGCCAAGAGAAGTTCCTTCTGGCAATGGGTGGCAGCCAGAAGGCAGCCTTTCCTGCTAGGGAAGCAGGTTCTGGAATAGCACCGAGGAAGGGGAAGGCGTCAACCCCGAGGTCCTGAAAGGAGTTGTAACCCACCCCATTCTCTTCGGCGACCCTCCTCCTGGGATGGCAGACGTATGTGCTCAGGTAATGTAAAGTCCCATCTTATTTTTAAAGTGTATTTCTTTACACAATTCCTGAAGAGATCTGGATAAACACTGAAGTTAAAGGAAAATCAATCTTTTTATGGTGTGCATTTTCTGCATAAAGCAAGCCTGAATACATGAAGCCAAGAGATTGTGTTAAAATGTCAGTTATACAAACTACTTAAAATTAGAGTAAGGCTACAGTAGGATGTGTCTATGGTATTTCTGGCCCCTCACCTACCGAGCCGGGGCCTAGGTGGAATTACATCCGCAGGCGGGTGCGTCTTGTTCACTGAGCAGAGGGATTGAAAGCTACGCAAGCTAAAAACCTACACAGTTCGCAGTTAGAGATGAAAGGCTGCAGAAATGTTTATTGAATACAGTGCCAGGTTTATAAATAAAACTTATTTACAATTTCCATAGAGTTGGTCCCCCATCAGAGAGGTGGTAAAATCTCCAAACAGTTTATCTCAAGATTTACAGAAACGTTCAAGTACATCTCCTTTGCAAATCGTCACGGTGAAGGGTAACTTCAGTAACAGAAGAACTACCACCAATCTTTGCTACAGACGTGTTTAATGAACATTGTAATAGATCTGGAGAAAGAACACACGCTCCACCCATGCCACTAACCTTCTCACTCCAAGGGATCAGACAGCAACGTGTCTCCTACTGGACAACTTCAAGGGGTAGAAAAAGAAAATAGTCATTGCCAGCTGGAGGGATAGATTAAGACACATTCGTGGAATCTAGTCACTGCCAAAAGGATCAATTGAGGATATACAGTAAAAGGATTATTTCAGATATACAATAATTCAAATGTTTAAAATAATTGAGTGGATGAAGAGTAGAGATGGACCGAATTTACATTCTTTGTTTAGGAAGAAGCTCCCAGTCCGCTGAGGGGCTGATGGCAGGCTGCTACTCCGATGGGCTGCAGCCGTGCGAGGCCTGCTGGACAGCCACTCGGCACAATGGGGTTACAAATACAGTCAGACATGCATTTAGAAAGAGAATATAAAAATATGTACAGTAGCTAATTTTCAATGTGTTTTAAGTTGCTGAAAGACATCAATTAAAGTGTGCAAAAATTCATTTGTCAAAAAATCAGAAAAAGCCTTCCTTGGCAACAGCGCAGTAAAAGCCCATCTGAAATATCAGGATACATTTGCCTTGCTCAACACCTACCCCAAACAGATGGAGAACAAAACTAGGAAAGTGTTTGCCAAGTACTCAGCAGTTTTTATGGCAAGTCTCAGGCTCAAGCGGGATGCCAGTTAAACTAGTCACTTTATATATATATATAAATATATATGTATATTTATAGAGCAGTTAGAAGTAGGGGCAAGAGTTTACAGGAAGGTGCTAACCAACTTAAAAAGTACTGCCACGACATTCGGCTCTTTCCTCCCTCAAACTCACGCAACTGCAAACCGCTAACCCCTGGGCTGGCTGTCCCCTCAAATGCCAGAGGAAAAAGGCTACCGCGGGCTCGGCTGCGCCTCTGCGCCGAACGGGACTCTGTTCCCTGGAGGAAAGCTGCTGGTTCCCACGTAGGATTCTGGCCACGTCAGAACCTGGTTTCAAAGGCAGTCCTTTAGGAGACTGTGGGACCACTAACACGGAGTCCACCCAGCTTCTAGAAAAAGACTTGCTTGAAAGGGTAAGATAGAAGGCGAAGTTTTCAACAAGTCACACCAACCCCTCTTTGAAACTACCAAGAGGTCATTTACCAGACCTGAGACTGGGTCAACAGTCAGGCTACTGGACCTCCATGCAAGAAACATCCGGACGGGAACTTGTTCAAACCAGGAGCCCTCGGTCCTCCTATCTCACCAGAACCCCCAAGGTATTCTTAGGTGTTCCTTCCAGGTGCAGGAACTTAGGAAAGCCGAACCTAGCTCATGAGGTCGACCACTCTCCTACCAACCAGAGTCTAAGGACCAGCCACAGAGGCAGATGGGCAGGCTCCTCTCCACTGCTCTGACCCACCCCTCTGGCAGGAAATCTAACAAGCTGCAAAATGCCAGAAAGACAGGGAGTAGGAGAGGGGGAAGCCAAGGGTCTCTATAAATCTGCCCTGAATGCACCCATTTGGCTGCCAAGAGCTTCTCACTGCCTCGCTAGCAGCCTGCCACTGTTCCCTGGCAAATTAAACCTCCCACACACTCAAAACCCAGATCTCCTTGCTAATAAGATACAGCCAGTTAACACCCTGGAAAATGCACATCCAGCCTGCATTTCAGAGTTCTGCACTGAATGCAACATGCCTTTAAAGGGGCTTTTGTGAAGCAGACCAATCCCACTGCAAAGACCAGTACCAGCATCAGTTTTGGTTACAGGTTTATAATTAGACACAAAAATCCTTCTCGGGTGGTGGTTTACTTTCAAGCTGAGGGCTACCATTAGCTCTACTTGGGGCAGGGGAAAAAGCAAAGTCAACTTTAAAAAAAAGAGGATAAGGTAGGTATAATCATAATTCAAAAACCGTGAATCAAAGGTGACTGGTAGTGTCTTTTAGGCATGAAGAGACTGGCTTAGAAAAGTGACTACTGTTTCTACCACACACAGCGAGGATTGAATTACAGATACACTAAATCATCTCTTGCACAGATGGTCTCAAGTAGTTACATAAAACAGGTAATCAGCAGCACAACTGAGAAGAACCCCTAAATACATGCTTGAGAGAAAGTGGTTTTTTTCCTTCACTTAAGAGTTCTACTGCTTGAATAATCATTAAGTTACCGTGATTCACTGCCCCCCTCCCCCCCCCCCGTGAAAATACAATAGACCTACATGTCCACAAACATGACAAAGCAGTCGGTACTTGCTTGGTTTTCGGCAAGGTCTCGGGCTCAGAGGTCGGTGCCGGGATGCCGGGAGGGGAACGCAATGCTGGGCCGGGGCGGTTACAGGCGCACTGGCCTCCCCTCCAACTGCCTCGTCCCCGCTCAGAGCTCAGCTTTACAAAGCATTTAACACCACTTTAAGTTAATGGTCTTTTTATTGGAAAAAAAAATAAAAAGACTAGCATTTACAACTTGGAATGGACGTAAATTGTAATTTCTCGAACAGCAATGTTGACGGTTGTGCTGAAGTCCACAGCCACAGCCTACCTCTGCTGGCTCCAAGTCACGGTTCAGAAGGTTTTAAAAACAGAGAGTCCAAAGATGCTCCCTTGGTGAGTTATTTTTTTAAAAATTTGTGTGAATGGTGACAGCCTGACACCCGTTTCACTCTACTATAATGCAGACGACGCTATACCAACACACGTGGGCACGCCACCGAGACGTGTCACTGTCACCGCGGATCGGGGCGCGTGGAAGTACGAGAGGACCATCCTGCTAGTGGGGCTACATCTGGACAGCTTATCCCTTTTCTTCACTCACTTTTCTACACACATCCTGAGGTAAACCAATTTTAAATGTGTTTGCTTTCAGTAAACCAGCTACTATAACAATTTGTACTAACAAACTGAACTAGAACCCATTTGAGTAGGTATCGAATTTGTTTTTTCATTTTTTGTTTTTTAATACAAATGCCTGACTGTGCTCAATTGTCAAGCCGCATGCATGAAAAACTGGCCAGCCCAAACGGTGTATTAATCATTAGCAAATGGAACTGCAAGGGGTCCACTAAGTGCTTCCTTATCGTTAAGGTAGTACAAGTATTTATATTGTAAAACTGATGTGTAGCTTGATCTTTAGGGGACAGGACCACCAACCAAGACATGCAGATTTTGTGTGTGTGTGGACAGAAGGTACTTTTGACATTCAGTTTTGCTATATAGAAACAGAATGAGTAAATGATTTTTTTTTGCAAGAGGTAAGTAAAAGATTCAATTTGATTCTTCTAGAGGGGGGAAAAGTTGAAAGTAGGTCTTCATTTTGCAGTCATCATCTGTACGAATTCTGAAAAGACAAATAATCATAGCTTTCAGTCATCTTCAAAAGCAGCTTTACGGACACATCTCTACTCTGCATGAACAAACGGCGGTGATTCTAGCGAAGCGACTGACTTGCTGCTATTGTAAAGGGAAAACTACTAAAAACTAAGCTGCAGAAACGCCATGTTTTACCTTCATAGTTGACTTGTCCGTCTCCGTCAATATCTGCTTCTCTGATCATTTCATCTACTTCTTCGTCTGTTAGTTTCTCTCCTAGGTTTGTCATGACGTGACGCAGTTCTGCCGCACTGATGTAACCGTTGCCATCCTGCAAACATCCAGCAGTCGTTACTATGAGGGGCTTATCCCGACAGCAGGTCTGTGACGCATCACGCCCTCTCAAGTTACTGCCAACTCTGCACTCATCCTCGACTCCCCGATCTCCAGTTCCCACCTCTACCCACCACGTACATGCAGTCGCCACAGGCAGAATACACGGGAGCCCTTCAAACGCTAAGAGAAATTGAAAGTAACAAGAAACTTGGTTCCAGTTTTTTGTTATTTATTATGCTTACCCTTACTCGATAAGGTTACTGCTTAAGTAGGGATATTTGAAAGCGAGATTTTGGAGGCTCGGCCTTTAGGTTAGGGAAGTGTTCTAAGCACAAAGACTGCTGAAGCGTTTAGAACTGACAGCAGAACAGCAGTACGCAAATACCGTCTGCAATGCAGACCCAGGGTTACCTTGTCGAAGACTCGGAATGCCTCGCGGATTTCTTCTTCACTGTCTGTGTCTTTCATTTTTCTAGCCATCATAGTCAAGAACTCTGGGAAGTCAATGGTGCCATTACCTCAAATTAAAAAACAAAAAGCTCTGTAAAATCAGTGCTCCAGCAATACTCCTCTGCAGTAATAACGTTAGAACCACTTTACAGAATAGTAAGCACTTGCTAGGACAAAGTGGCAAATTATTTCATTAGGGTGGACCCTTTGTCATTCTAAACTACTGAAGAACTTCACAGGGCAATTGCACATGATTCACATGACTCAAACTAATCAGTGCCCTGGACAGCCTGTAACGATGCCAGGGACAGTGCTGCACAAGCCCCTGACAACCAAAGGGGGTTGCACAGTTCAGGGAAACAGGCACACAGCACCGCGGGCTGCATCTTCCCCTCCCTAGGGAAGCACCCCGAGTTATCCCCCCTCACCCGCCCCCACTCCGAGTTAGGGCGATCTAAGGGATCCACTCAGACTGGCCAGTGGTGCTGGTCGAGGCCTAGATTTGGGCCCCTGGGGATGAAAAAGACCAGGAGGGGCGCAAACTGACTTTATTATGCCACGGACCACGAACTATTAGAACGTCTTCTCCAGGGGGCATTTGTCAGCCACCTTATGGTAAGTGACCAATCATTTCTCCCCACTCCGTATCTTTATTTCCCATTAAGGACAAAACTCAGAAGTGTTCTCAAGGCTCAGATCATTAACATGAGGAAACCGTGTCAGAGGAATCTGTTCTGTGGCCAGTATTCCAAACAACTCCTCCTCTAAAGCTGAGTTAGATGAACACGCCAAAGACAAATCTCACAATTAACAATGTAATGTGAATTAAAGGAAGATAAAGTTAAATTAGAAGAAAAGAGCCTTAGGTTAAGTTACTCATTTTCACTGGTACCTTTAAATCAAAACAGTAATTTAAAGATTCCTCCAAGTTCTTTTGGCCTCCAAAATTTTAGAGCATTATTGAAATTTGTGAAAATCAGTATTACTTATTTGGCATGCTCACAGCCAAGCAGAGATGTATGTCCTCAGGCATTATCGTGTTTATTCACTGTGGATACTAAAATGCTGTCACCTGGGACCTCCCCCTTCCCCACCTTGTTCCATACAATCTTGGGGCACCAAATACACTTTGCCAGTCCCCAAGCCCAGTGTCTACACAAAATAGGAGGGAGACACCCATGTCCCCAGATAGCTGATCACCTTAGCGACTAGAGAGAACTACACACAATCTCTTTTTCCAAAACAATATTAAGGATGAAAACAGTCTTTAGTAGTAGTTTGAATGGGCCACAACCATGTTAAAGAATTTAACCAAAACCCCTACTTCTAAATATATGTAACCAGACAAGTGTAATTCAACTTTATCACCTTTGAAACCCTATTTTTTTTAATGATTATTATCAAGTCAATCATCTAAAACAATAGTCTTGGTCCAAACTGTTTATTCTTAGCTCATCTTTTAAAAAATGTACTATGTTCTACAATGGTATTTGGTACATTTACTCTAGTAAATAGACATGGTTTCCAAAAATACATATTTGGGGGGGTCCCTCAACTCTTTACTGATGCAAGTGAGCAATAAAAGGTCTGATGTCCACTATTCTACAGTCTAGAAGAACAGGTGACTGACTGGTGATGGGTGTACTGCCTGTTCCTTCCTGCTCCATGCTTCACACTTCCTTTCCTCTGTTAGGTTCCGCAGACCCATTCCCTACAGCCCGCAGGCACTCCACCTCCAAGGCTCACAGGCCTTCAACATTCTCTTCAATAAACGCATCCACCGCTCACACGGCGTGGGATTCTATGTTAGTATCTAAGAATGCTCTTCATCCACATCACTGGGGGGTTTTTCTTCTCCTCTAAGGAACACTAGCTTTTTTAAAAGGTCTATGGCTGTTTACTTTTCGCTTCCCCACAGACTCATGGGCCAGCTGATAGACAAAGACTGAGCGGTAGGGCACGGCAGGGAGAAACAACAACACAGCCATCCGATCCAGGAACTACTCCGGATGGTGAGCAGGGCGAAAGGCAGGCCCCCGGTCTTCCATTTGAACTGTCAACGGCCATACGGCAACCACAGAGAAGATCTTTGCACATTTGTTTTGCTCTGGGGACCTGAAAGACCATCTCCTAACATGTCTGAACTTGAATTACACAACACTGGCGCTCATTCAGAGTTCTAAAGCCCTTACCGTCAGCATCCACTTCATTGATCATATCCTGCAATTCAGCTTCTGTTGGGTTCTGACCCAGTGACCTCATGACAGTGCCAAGTTCCTTTGTTGTGATGGTGCCATCGCCATCTTTGTCAAATAGGGAGAAAGCTTCCTTGAATTCTGAAAACAAAAGTTTACCTCTTAGAATGAATGTCTTTTTACCCAGCCACAACACGCACTTCCCTGGGGCTTGCCAAAGCAAGCTGTCCGAGGTGTGCACGTTATCAGAAGCCGCCCAACCCTTATCTGCTGAAATAAAGGCCACGATCGTCCTGCTGGGCTGGCCTTCATACAGCAGTCCACAAAGCAAACGCTGCTCCTGTTACCCAGCTCCATAAAACCAAAATATTCTCATTTTTAAAGAAGGCTAAGTTTGAGGACGTTTAAGATAGTCCTAAGTCCAATATGACAAGATCGGCCCATGTGTTCCAAGTCTGTTAAATTCCTACGGCCATAAGAATGCCTTGTTTCATAGCAGCACGACGGTTACTAAGACGGACATTCCCAGGTAACCAGCAGGTCCTTTCTACATGCCACTCGGAATCCTCGAATGCCAAAGGCATTCCTGGTTTCATAAGGAAACCATCTCAAAAAAGTTCTCTAGGGATTATTACTACCTAAACTAACACAACTCCCTTCATAATTATTATAATGGTCTTAGCATTCATTTTGACCCATTCCCATCGATTTTAGAATAGCAAGCACAATGTTTCATGGTGGATTACTAAAAGACCTGTGGCATAAAAAGTCGAACCTACATTTTGTGAGTCACAGACTCAGTGCAATTGCATTATATGCAAAACCTTGCAGGCTGTGACACAGTCAGCTACTCCAGGGTGTAACAAATGGATAGTTCCTAATTCCACTTCCTTCACGTTATTGCCAAAACACTGGCAAGGATTAACACCTGACCTAAATATTTCTGCTTGTTTTCATTTGTAGAATCTCAGAAAACTGTTCAGATTACAGGAAGGAGGGGACAGAGGAGTCACCAAAACTGGCTGGTGCCTAGTTCTGGTCTACTGGAGACTTCCGGAGGTCATCATCAACTTACCAGCAATCTGTTCTTCAGTCAGCTGATCAGCCTATGTGGAGAAAGAAAAGGTTATAATTCAATCTACGACACTCTGAGATCCACACTGTTGGCTCCAGTTACACTTTTAATAGTGACCTTTCATCAATATCTAAAATATATTAGCTGAAAACTTTAGCACTGTCATTTAGAAACTCTTCAGGCTATTTCAAAAATAAAGGATGACAAGCAAGTGACAACTGCCTTCAAGTTTTCTTTTCTGGGCCTACCGCTGTGTGCCCTGAGGTCTAACTAGGAAGGGTCAGTTCATAATTTGAAAAATGGCACCTCTAGTGGCAAAGGGTCCCACAGCACAGGCTGCAGCAGTAGGCTCTGAGAAAGAGCGCCACCTACTGCTCCCAGGGCTCCACAGTCCCCGCTTCCATCCAAGAAGAGACCCAGCCTGACGTTGCTGTCACCGCAGCCCGGATCTCGTCCAGGGGCAGGCTTTTAGCGCACCTTGCGCATTGCTGCGAGCACTCCAAATCTCCAAATTGGCGTTACATAACGGCATTGGGTTGGATTAACAGGCTTTTATATCCATTTTATGAGATACAATTAAGTGGAAAAAAATAAATATACCGCAATGAGTTACCCCACTAACTTCATTTCCGTGTAATAAATGCTTGCAGTCACTTAAATTAGGCGGTTATTTGTGAGTCTACCGTTTACAATGGCTAATGCCTTGTTAAATTATCCTGACTCAGAAGCCAAAGGAAAAAACAGAACGTCCTATAAGTGAGCTGTTAGAAAACTGCAAATATTAAGACCACCGAAAACTACACAATCACGAGACTATGCCCTCTCTTTTCTGGAGAGTGGAACTTTGCTGCAGGATATTACCCACCTTAACGATGACATAAGAGCTGCTCACAATAAACACTTGACTAGAGGCGGTGATGGCCAGGGAGGTAATTCTCACCGAACACTGAACCTGTGCCTCCAGCCAGGGGAATTCGAGATCTCAAGGAGAGCTAATATGTATTTTTATTTTAATGAAGGGCACCTAATGAAGCCAGTTACAAAATAAATCCTGATAGAAAGCTGACGGCATTTATTCTCTTAAATGAGAACTTCCACAAATAGAAATGGTGTTTCAATACATTGAAAAACTTTTTTTCTTCATATTAGGACTGGGCCTGCCTTTCTTTCTACCCCAGTGATTGCCAAGTAGGTTTTCTTTGTATCAAATGAGGAGACACGATGATTTATGTAACGCCAGAGCAACCTCTGTCTTGTACAACAGGAAGCGCTGCCACACCTCAAAAGATAAGCTGTCACCCTTACTGGGAACAAGAGTCCCACCACGCGGCAAAACTATCTGTTAGAGGGTTTATTGAGAGCATCGGCCTTCCTGGAGCAAAAAAATTGCCTAATGGCGATGGCCTTAGGGCAAGGGTGCTCTGAATCTTCAAGCGGGCCATCTTCCCACCCATCCAAGCCAGAAACGCTGTGGGTGATGTCAGCCCTGCCCAGGGAGGAAGGGGGCTGCGGGCAACACACTCAGTGAGGCGCACAGGCGCATCTGGCAATCTAGAAGCTACACAGAAAGCGGAAACGTGGAGGGCATCTCCCTGAGGACTGGAAGTGGCGCCGAGTGGGGAAACGCCGAGCGAGGGGGCGGGCTGGGGTGCGGCCTTAAGGGCAGACGAGGTGCAAGTGGACGGCACCAGGATGGGGGTGGGGGAGCCGCCCCTCACCAGCCAGTGCGATCTCCCTCTCCCACTCCGGAACCTCGCGGCCAGCGAGGGCTAAGCCCGCCCCGCGCCTCCCACCCGCTTCAGCTCCCCCAGGCGGCGAGCCGGCCGCGGCGTCGTCTCCTCCCAGAGCAGAAACTTTGCGTCTCTAATGGAAACCGAGCCGCGCGCCAGCTCCCTCCTCCCCCGCCCCCCCCCCGCCCCAATTAGCGCCAACCCAGCGCCTCCCGCGGGAAAGGGCCTCCGGGTGTACCGAGGCTGCTGCACGCCTTTATTGCCGCCCTGGGTGGGGGGTTGGGGGCTGCAGAGGTGAGAAACAGAGAGACACGAGTCCCGGCCACACCGCAGGCCCCACCCGGGCGCAGGGCGGCCTGCCCGCCGCTTCCGCCCTCCGCCCCCCACCCCTCGCCTTCCTGCCCCCACCCCACCCTTCCCCGGCTCCTTCCTTCCCAGCCCACGCCCGCGCCGCGCCCCCCGGGAGGGAGGCGGGAATAACCGCTGAGGGACTGCGGGGTCGACTGGGAGGCAGGGGGAGGGGGCAACAGTGACGGCGCCCCCCACGCCCCGGCCCGAGCGATGTGCGCCACCCGCCCGCTCCGGCCCATTCATTCTCCCCTGCCCGCTGGACTCGCCACCCCCGACTCTAGGGAGAGGCTGCGAGGTGAAGAGGGTTAGTGCCCGGCACCGCCCGGCTCCCCCGCCCCCCGGGGCCCCAGCCGAGATGCGGCGCTGCGGGCAGCCCGGGTGCGGCGCGCTGGATGCAGTGGTGCGGGGCTGGGGGAGGGGGTGGATGCGGAAGCCCCGGTGCTGCCGCTGCAAGAGCCGCTGGAAGGCCAAAATTTAGAGGATCACCGGCCGACGAAAAGGAGATGCAAATCCGAAATATATCCTTTTTAACCGCAACTGCTGCGTAATACCAGGAAAGGAGGGGGGGAAGCCCACCAAAAAAAGAAATTCCGCAAAAAAAAAAAAAAAAAGCCGGACTGAAGTAGAAATTTGTTAAAAAATGGGCAGGCAGCTGCTACGCCGGCATTTGCCATTCCCAACCTACCATGGTGCGAACAGAGGAAGAGTAGAGGGATCGAGAGTGGCTGCACCAGCCTACGGGCTGTGACCGCGGGTCTGCCTCCGCTGCTGTTGCTACCGCTGCCGAGGCGCGGTGTGAGCTGAGCGCTGCGCCGCTGCTGCTGCTGCTACCGCCGCTGCGCCGCCGCCCGACTGCGAGTAACGGCGCCGCGTCCGCGAGACTCCCAGCACAAATGCCGAAGTGCGATCCTGCGCTCTGTGAAATATATACAGCGCTCCGTATCCCTCCGCCGCGGCCGCGGGCGACTCGCTCAGAACGGCTGTCTCGCTCAGAGCCGCGTTGCGAAGGCCGGGCCTTGCCCGCTTGGCCCCGCCCCCCGGCGCGCCCGGCCTCCCGCCGCCCCCCGCGAGTCCGCCACTGCCGGCTGGAGCCCAGGACCCTTGCGCCAAGCGCGGCAGAGGTGCCGAATTTCGGCGGCAGGCTCCATCCGGGCCGGGGCCAGGACAGAGCGCTTTTACAGTTCCGACCTGAGGTGGCCTCGGCACCATAAGCCGCCGGCCCCCCCCCCCCAACCCCACCCCACCTGTGAGCACCCCTCCCCTTCGGCTCACATCTCCTACCGCGCCGCTGGGGCGCCGAGTCCTGGGCTGGGGCTGCCGCGGGGAGTTGGGGACTGGACAGAGGAATTGACCGCACACCGCCGGGGACACGGGTCTGGAAGCGGCAAAGCAGCTTGCCTCGTGCAAGAAATTAGTTGCACGGCTTTCTTCTAAATATCTGAAACAATATCTGAGACAAATATGCTCAATTACTAAATCTGTCATGTGCACATACTTAGCCACTCTTATTTTCATGTTTTTACGTTTCCAGTGATTTTTTTTGTATGCCTGAATAATATCACTCCCCTACTGTTCTGTTCTCTTTTTCCTATGGAAAATACTATTATTATTCATCCCGACTTCAGTCCTACTAAAATTAATGTACATCTTCTATAGACCTTAAAACCAATGCTTTTATTTTTTCTTGATTTTCCTGATTCTGAGAAGGATCAGATTTCTTCACACATCCAGAGAAACAAAAAAAGAGCAAATACTTAGAATCCCTCAGATTATAGTTGGAACAACACAGCTAATTGACTCTACTATGGAGCTAGACCATATTTTGACCTACAATCTTGATAACATTTTTAAGTAGCATTTTAATCTTTAAATTTACTGTTTTCCATTTTTTTCTGTAAACTAGAAAAAAAAAGGACAATTCCAGCTATTGATTTGAAGCCTCAAACTTGTAAAAAGAAAGAAGAGACCTTGACAAAAGGGAAACGCTGCAGTTTCTTTTCTTGCCAAGGCAGGACACAGTTTCATCTTTTGTGTACAGGGCCTGGGCAACGGTTGCAAATTATCATTTGCTTACTCTTTCAGAGAATGTGGCAAAGCGCGTGATTGACAAGCTCCGCTAGGAAGGGCCTTGCTGGGTTATGCTTGTTTCTGGCTTTGACCAAGTCTGCAGAAAGATGTTGGAGGAGAGTGGAAAGTATCCAGGAACATCGCAGGTGCTGCACTTCCGGGGGAACCTCAGACAATCACCTCTGGAGTTCTGACTTTTGTGTTCCATCTAGAATGCCGCAGAAAGGGTGCACCCACCGTTCAATAGAGGCTGCAGCAGCGAGCCGGGGACTCTTCCCTCTGCAGATTAGAGAGACATTATTCAGCTCACAAATCACCGTCATCCTCGTCACCAGTCTGTGCTTGTGGAGGCAAACCTGAAATAGGAATAAAGCGTATGTATTAATGGGAGAGTTGGAAATAGGAAAGTAGAGGAAAGGGGACTAATACAAAGTCATTTTAAAGGGTGTTAAATAATCCAGGGAGTTACAGTGTAAATGGCCAAACACATCATTAAAACTGCTTCATTTCTAAAGGCATTTGTTTCTTTTGTCAGGTTCCTCGTGGAATACATTGTATAAGTAGGAGGAAATAATAGCCTAGAAATGAAATGTGTTCAGTTATTAAGGATTCATTAGTTTCTAATATTCTTTCACTCCTTATCATTATTTTGGTTAAATTGCTCCAATCTATGGTTTTGAAAACCAAGCATTCTCTGAAATAGTATTTCTCCCTGTCATTTAACCTATTTCACCCAAATAATTTTCCATGACTGTATTTGCTAAAAACTTCATTTCTGGATCATTTTACTTATTACAGTAAAATTCATTATTCTGATTCTTCATATTTACCACCTAGAGGTATCTTACAGTAATTTTTTAATGTAGCAAATCACATCTTAGGCCCTGGCATGGTATCTCAGTGGGTTAGAACTTTGTCCCAGTAGGCCAAGGTTGCTAGTTTGATCCCCGGTCAGGGCACATACAAGAAGCAACCAATGAATGCATAAGTAAGGGGAACAACAATTATCTCTCCCTCTCTTTTCTCTCTCTCTCTCTCTCCCCGCGCCACTCTGCACCCCCTTCCTTTCCCTCTCTAAAAAAAATACATAAATTTTTAAAATCACATTTTAACTTTCAAGTCTATTGGATTTCTAATGAGGTCATACTTTATTCCATTTTATGGCTCCGTTGACACATGGAAACATAAGAATGTCAAGTGACTTGCCCAAGATCTTACCATGAGTCAGGATGGAGCATAAAAATAGAGCCTCAGCCCTTGTTCAGGGCTCTAATCTTAGATTCCATATTACTGAAATTTTTACACATACAATGTGCAGGATTTGCCTACTTCATGAAGCAGATTCTTCTGAGTACGTAGAGGACCACAGGGTTTTCACTGAAGTTAGTTAAATACAGGTGACCCTTGGCCAGCACAGGGCACTGTCGGAACTGCGTGGGCTGGCTCAGATGTGGATTTTTTCAGTAAGTACCTGCGCTGTTTGTTGTAGTCCACGGAAGCGGAGGGCCAACCAGCTGCGTGCCTCCATCTGCACCGTTTTCACATGGGCGACTTGAGCGTCCCTGGATTTTGGTGTCCGCAGGGCTGCAGAAAGCCCTGGAACCAACCCCCCATAGAGTCCAAGGGACAACTGAAGTTTTGGGTGCATAAAAAATTATACTTAGATTTTCAACTTCCCAGGAGGCCGGCACCCCCGATCCCTACGTTGTTCAAGGGTCAGCTGTACAATAGGCACCCCCTTGTCTACACTTTCATTTGCTGAGGTTTCAATTACTCACAGTTAACTGCAGCCCAAAAATAGTAAGTAGAAAATTCCAGAAATAAACTATTTATATGTTTGAAATTGCCCACCAGTTTGAGCAGCACGATGAAATCCGAGTCCTGCTCTGTCCTGCCTGGGATATGAGTCATCCTTTTGTCCAGCGTCCCCACACTGTAGGTTAGTCACTCAGTAGCTGTCTGGGTTATCAGAGACTGTGGTGTTATCGGTCTCTGTGTGCAAGTAGCCCTTATTTTACTGAATAATGGCCCCAACGTGCAATAGTAGTGATGCTGGCAATTCAGATGTGCCAAAGAGAAGCTGTGAAGTGCCTCCTTTATGTGAAAAGATGTGTATGCACAGGAGAAAATGTAGCGCATATACATTCGGCATTATCTGCGGTTTCACGTGTCCATTGGGGGGCTTAGAACATAATACCTACAGAAATGGGGGGACTGCTTTAGCTTCCTGGAAGTGAATAAACTTCCTAATTTATGAAGCGATGCGCAATCAGGAAAATAAGTCACATTACTGTGATATCATAATTTACTGAGAACCAAGTCTATTGACATGTCATGATATTGAGAGAAAATGGTTATTATTGTTACTTAAATAAAATAATGTCAAATCGAACAGGAGTAGAAAGAATGTAGCCCCAAGCCAGGAATCTCAGGTCTGAATATCGTTTCTGTTACTAACCAGACCACTCCAACCCTCTGAGTCTGACAGAAAGGATACACGTGCAATCATTATACCTACTCATGGGTAAAGCCAGAAGGTGGAATTTAATCTATAAATTCCCTCCAGCTGTAAAACCCTGTGCCTGAGATTATAACACATGAGTATAAAATACACATATGTCACATGCATGTCATATGCATGTGCGTGCTCACGAATATACATATATTGAAGGTGAAGAGGGGAAGTGGAAATAATCTAAAAATGAAAAGAACACTTGCCGAGCACTGACTACGACCAGGCGCTGTGTCAAATGCGTTACTCCATCCCTCCTGTCCCGTGAGGCAGGTCCACCGTCATGCTTACATGGACACTGAGGCACTGAGACGTCCAGTGACTTGCCTAATTTAAGTGATGGCACCCAAAAATTTAGCTCAGAGGACCAAGCACATAAGAATCACACTGTATTTCCTATTATTTAATATAATTTATTTTAAATTTAATTTTTCCTTTGGGGAATGGAAAGATTAAAATTTGACTTTAAAGAGATACTTCTTACCCAATGATTTAAAATTACAATGAGATCACAGAAATGCAGTCATGCCTCTATCTTGCACACAAGGAGTGAGAGGATTTGTGAAAGAAAACTCAAGCAAAACATTGACTTTGTGATGTTTTCCGGGCGAAGGACATTTCTGATTTTGCAGACGAGGCCTACGCCATCCCCCGCTCCCCGCTCTCCGCCCCACAGTCCGACAGCACCTTGAAAACGATCGCCCTTCGGGTTCTCTACCTCACTAGTCATCGCCAACAGCCGGAACAGATGCTTGCGGTCTGTGTGTGGATGTACATTTCCTTCAATTTTATGCAGGATTATTATAAAAGCCTTACTATCTCTTATCAACAGCAAAATACCTCATTATTTTTCCATCTAAAATTTCGCTATTATCTTTTTTTTTTGCTATTATCTTGTATGAATGACTCATATAGGTAAAGACGAGAGTGAGAATTCTAACATTACATTTAAATTTGAATATATGTTACCACCAGAACATAACAAACATTAGGCCATGAATTCATACCATGAAAAAAAACATTATCAATTTTAGCTCATGGGGTGCCTATTAGCGCCCCATAATATTAAGGGAATCATAACCAGACTGCGTGTCCTGCTACGTGTTCCGGCTTGCAATGTTCATCAGCGTATTTAGTGAACGGTCTGAAGTCATGGTGTAAAGTGCGATCTTTTCAAACAGCATCATTCACCTTGTCTGCATGCCCAGTTCTTCTTTTTCTAAACGCTTTCCTTTGTGTAGTAGAGGACACCTCCTGCCCTCCATGCACAGAGCTTGTGCTTGTTTTGCTAGTAGCTGTGGTGATGGATTTGCACTAGTCCCTCTCTGGCCTGGTCCACCCTTGTGACCAAGGCCATGAATATGCAACACAGCAAGGGGTCAGGGATAGAGCACAGAGCAAAATAATGGGCCATTAATGAGACTGGACCCATGACTTGAGCTCTGTGCTTTGACACACTGAGCTCTCAAGTCACAAGCAGCCAGTGGTTATACAGCCTCAGGGACCTAGTACAGTGGATTCAGATTTTAAATGCCCAATGGGAGAAGATCATAGCTTTTGTGCTTTAGTTGTTGACACTAAATTCAAGCAGATTTTTAAAACAATGCAGCTGACCTACCGAGCAGTGTGTTCACTAAGTTATATTGTTTTGGGAATTCTTGAATCACCATTTCCCCATGAACCCAAAAATCAAGTGCAAAAGTAACATTTGTCAGCAAAGTACGATAACCAGCACTTCTTGTTTCTACTAGACGTGCTAGCGTGGGGGCAAAGGAGAGCGGGTCTAAGACACCCATGCGACAACAGGCATTTAGCAGTTTACGGATGATTTAACAGCTATTCCGTTGAGGGACCTGTGGCCACAGTGAGAAACTGGAATGACAGGTTTGGGGATGACTCTGTTTGCCTGGAGAGCAGAGCCAGTCAGTGGCACAAATTGACACTTTCACTGAGGTCTTAATATGCAGGAAACGGGACCACAGTGGTAAATCAGATAAACTGATGGTGATGGTGGGCGATATGAAGAATGGGCCTCACCACGTCCAACAGAGGGAAGGTTTCATTTGGTAACTGAGTGGTTTGGTTTTAATTCATAATGAAAAACCTTTGTCCTACTTCCCGGAGCCGCGTTCTCCAAGACGGTAGCCACTAGCCGTGTACAGCTATTTAAATGAAAATTAAAAAGTTTTATTCCTCGCTTTCACTCGTCACATTTCAAGTACTCAGTAGACCCACGTAGCTAGTGATGACCATATTGGACAGCAGACCGCATTTCCATCATCACAAAAATTCTGTTGGACAGCATAACCATGTTGGCCGGGATCAAGAATCACGAGGACCCTAAATTTCTTAATACCGCATCAACGATTCTGTATTCATCCCCATGAGTTTGTCCTCTTCTGATCCATTCAAGACACAGCCACCAGATTAGTTTAATCATGTCACTTCCCTGTTCAAAAACCTTCCTTGGCTCCCCAAGGCCCATAGGAGATGAAAGGCTAAGTCCTCGGGCCTGGCATCCAAAGCCCTGCAGCAGCCTGTTCATCTACCTTTTCAACGTTTTTTCTATTATTCCATAAACAGGCGCCCTGTTACAAATCGGTTTACTCTCTGTCCCCTGGGTACATGCCGTGCCCTTCCAACTCATTGCCTTTTCCATGCCGTTTCCAGTGCCCAGATGCCTTTTCACTGCTTCTCTAACTCTTATGGGTTTTGCCCTGGCTGGGTAGCTCAGTTAGTGAGAGTGTTGTCCCAACATGCTAAGGTCGCGGGTTCGATCTCAGGTCAGGGCACATACAGGGAACAGTCGATGTATACATAAGTACGTGGAACAAAAAATCGATGTCTCTCTCTCTCTCTCCCCCTCTCTCCTTCCTTTGTCTCTTTAAAAATCAACAAAAAATTAAAAAATCCTATTGTTAGAATAAATAAATAAATAAATACATCCTAAGGTTCTTCAGGCCCCGTTTAAATGCCACATCTTTCAAACATTCCTGATTATCATAGCTCTCCGTGAACTTCTTCTCTCCCAAATCCCTACATCTGTTATCCATTTCTGCTTGATAATTTTTCATGCACCTTACCTCCTCAACCAGATAGTACAGCAGCTGCCATTTTATACTCTTTGAACTCAATGTAGTAGCTGAGTTGATAAATAAGCGAAAGATCGTTTAATTGATTAGCGTTGAGCTCAGTTTACTCCTGGGACTGGAGAAGATATTAGATGTGGATTTTCCAAAGTAGAGAAAACAGGAAGAGAAAGTTCTTTGCCCTAATGCTGAACCAACTCCTGAAGCCAGTCTCCCTGGATTTGGTGGCGAGCCAAACCTCCCGGAACACGCCGGGCCGTTCCTGTTCGGGTCCTGACCCAGACCCTGTGCGGCCCTGAGCTGGCCTGCGCCTGGCCCGAACCTTCCTGCTTCAGCAATTTTCTCCCTATTTTTACATAACTGAGTTCATTCCCTGCTTCCTGGAATGGAGAAAGCATGGCCAAGGCCAAGGGCAAGTTGTACTTGAACAGAAAAACTGGGTCTGTTTCTAAGTCCAGTGAAGATGCTTCTTGAGTTTTACTCGTTCCAAGTAAAGACCCCGAGTCCTTGGGTAATAAACGGATTCTGGGCCTCACAGCAGGATGAGTGGACCCTTTGGGTCACTGAGGACATTTGCCTTCAGGAAAACCTTCAGTTGTACAGTTGAGTATTGGCGTGCCCCTCGCATCTCACATTCTCCTCCGTAAACCACGAGGACAGACAGAAATTTTGTCTTATTTCAAGGAAACGTCACTCAAGGCTTTGTTATTTTTATGATTTTGAAAACAGTTACTTCTTAAGAAACCTCTTTTGCAATATTGTGGGAAATCACTTGCTAGGTCAGATGGCCGCTTCCTTGGCCACTTAGCCACACAG
Organism: Trachops cirrhosus; assembly: GCA_028533065.1. Lineage (NCBI taxonomy): Eukaryota > Metazoa > Chordata > Mammalia > Chiroptera > Phyllostomidae > Trachops > Trachops cirrhosus. The sequence goes on along the minus strand of CM052538.1, from coordinate 185,950,641 downwards.
ACTCAGCCGTCTCATTTGTAAAATGATACGTTGTATTATAGCAATAATATTCCTGAAGGACTTGCGTGAAGGTTACGTGAGAGGGGGAAAAAAAGTCAAATTAGTTTCTCAACAATAAAGCCCTAGACAAACATAAGTTGTTGCTGTTTATAATATTTAATATATTAGTCAACTGAATTGACGAGAGTCAGGTCAGAAGTCGATTCAGAACCAGTCACAAGCTGAGGCGGGAGTACAACCTGTGGGCAGTGGGAAGGGTCAAGGTGAAGGCCAGCGCATCATCTGGCGTGGCCAACGGGCTGCTGCCCGGGAGCCAGCCCTGCGCAGCCTCATTCCCTTCACCGCTCCGACGGAACGCTGCGTCGCCCTCTTCTCCGGCAGCCTAAGAGATGTGCGACTCGGGGAACTAACAGATGGACGGTTTCCCACCTCAATGCTCTAGCTCTTCCCGCTGCACACTGTGTTGTAGTTGCACCCGTTTCGTGCAAAATTTGAAACCTAGGAAAGGACCCCAAAGTACATGAGCCATATTTTAAACGGCCTGTTGACACACTGGTTCTCATACAGGCTTTGCTACTTTCAAATCCTAAAGAAAGGTGGAGAACCGAAGAGAGCTGTTCAGCACTTGGTACCTGTGCGAACTCTGTATTTTGTAATGCACTGAGGTTGGAGCATCTCTCTCAGCCTGTAGTTTGTATGGTGATACCGTAGCTCCCACCAAGCCGTTCCTATTTTCTGAACACATTTTGCTCCTGAATGTTAGCTAAACAGCCAGTGAGGTTAGGGGGTTAGGTGCTGCTGGAGCCAGGAAACAAAGCTTTCTTTTTGTGAAAGAACACCATCTCTAAACAAGTCCAGTCCATACTTGTTTTCATCAGCTGATGAAGAGAGCCAATTTTTAAAGGAATCAACCTAAAAGTTGCATAATGAGAAATGAAGATATAACCATGGTTATTCTTAATTAGCACTTTGCAATACTCTAAAAAATACTTTAGGCTTTTATAAAAGAATGATAATTGTATAGCTGCATTCCTTTTTATTTGTTTGTTACCCATCTCAAAACATGGCCTTTTGGGAATTCGAAACAGAAACACTACTAGAATTAAGAAGACATAAGTAAAGAAACTATGATAAGGCTTAACAACAGGAAAGGGTCAGCAATTTAAATGAAGGTCAAAGATTTTAAACAACTGTATAGATAAGGCCTAGCACAGAGAACAATTCAAGACAGCCAAACCCTAAATGACATAACAAAGTCCAAAGCAAAAGTCATTCCGAGATTTTCCACAGTCGCTCGGAGGCCTTATGGATGATAGTATCTCTCTGCTCCCCTTATTATGATTAATCTTTTATTAAAATGTATTCAAAGGTCAAAAGAAAGTACAGTCTAATATAATTCTAAAGCCTGCTCTGTCCCTCACTAGTCACTTTTTAGAACTTACTTTAAAAAATCAAAAAGGTGGACCAGATGGATTCTCTCTCTGGTTCCTCCCAGATTTAGAATTTTCTGATGCTAAATACTTTGCTTGTGAATTTTGTAAGGAATTGTACAGAATTCCCTAGTAACTAGGAGACCCCTGGAGATGAGGATATAAATAGAGCTATGGTCATAGGAGACTTGACTCATGAGTAACATCTTTTTATAAATGGTAAAAATTAAGAGCATTATAAAATGCCTACTTTGTTGAATGATACTCGATTAAAATACTTAGAATACATTAGGCCATGCCTACTCAAACTGACTGATCAATCCTGACCTTTATTTTTAAAAAACTACAGGAAAAAAGAAGATCAAAAGCTAGGTAGAGGACATTATCTCTTTACAAAAACCAGAAAAGCAACAATAGAAGGGAAAAGTGAGCAATTTTGTCTGTCAGATTTTTTAAAATCATTTTCTGCTAAATCTTTGTATTCTTCAAAGGATGTAATAGAATGCATACAAAGGAAAGCTTGGAGGTAAGCCCTGCTATTTAAGAAGACATTATTAATGTCCCATGATGATGATATTTCCTTAAATTAAAATAAAAAGTGGAGACAACTCAAAGAGAAAAAAAATGTAGTGTTGAAAAAAATACTTCTATATTGTAGACTCTCGGTATGTATTGATTAGAACACAAAATAACCCTTTTACATCCAATTCTTCTACCACTGTCCTAATTATTATTCATCCATTCCTTCAATAAACCTCTGTTGAGTTCTTGGAATGTAAAATGAAATTCGCTAATCACTGAGAATATAAGGATAAATTGGATAGAACCTGTCTTTAAGGAGCTCACAATTTAGTGAGCTAATTTGCTTACCTCCAAAAAAGCAACACATTTCGTAATGTACTAGGATTGAAGTAATAATCCTGGAAGATTATTTGGTGGCACACTGATTCACATTTCACATAAACCTGGAGCAAACTTTTTAGCAAACTTAACTTCTTTGTAAACGGGGACTCTCCCTCTAGAATGATTGCAAAGATTGAACATGAAAATAAATGTGAAGGTAACTTTGAAAATCTAAAGCACTACAAGCAGAAGCAGGTAAGCCTAAATATAATGACACAATTAAGTTTTAGTCCAAATTCTTCACAGCAGAACCAAATATTAGAGCTGGAAGAAAATCTGGAAATCATCTAATCCAATCTTCTCAGTCTACACAATTGAAAACCAAGGTTCCAAGTCCAATGGGACTTACCCATGAATTTCCCCTTTGTGAGGGGCACAGTCAGATCTCTTTTCTCAGGTCACTGTCTGATTGATATAAAGAAGTCAGGGCACATATTTCCTATACCTTATATATGGCGAAAGAAATATGATGTATTGTTTCTTTGGGTAGGTATTTTTATGGTGAGATGCTCTTTTGGAAGTTCAGATATTTGATCACTTGGCAAACATCTTTGGGGATGACTACTAGCCGCCTACAGAAAGAAAACCACAGCTTTTGAACAAGGCTTTTAGTAAAAGTTTAAGAAGCAGCAATAAATAGCAATGAGCAACTATGGCCTTAGATCAAAGAACAACCTTTACATGGGTAGAGAGCAGTCTCCACTACTGGTTGTAAAACCTCGGGAAAGAACACTAATAACACAATCTTAGAAACAGGATGTGAATATAGTTCAATGACAAACAAAACAAAACAAAACATTAGATTATCCAAGCCCTACTGCGTCAAAATCACAGATAGAGCATGTTAAATTCAATGGCAGTTCTAAGAAATCCACAAGATTTAAGTGTTCTTGGCTAGATTGTTATAGCAGCAAGAATAACCAAATAACATTTCTTCTCTGCTACTTTGTAGGACGCGATTGGAAATTATGTTCCTATACCTTCCTTCAGTTATACAATAAAGTTCCCCAAAAGTTTGAGCCACATCACAACCACAATGGCATCTTCAGAAGGTGGGGTGTTACTACAGTAGAAACACACAGGCTTGGGAGACATTCCACGCTGTGCTCTGCGACTAAACTGCTATGTGACCGTAGGTGTGTCGATCGACCTTCCTGAGTCTCGGAGTTTTCACTGTACAATCAGTGCTTAGCTATACCTTCTAGCACTAGACAGACGAGGGTTCAGATTTGGCTCATTGTTGAAGTTATTTCGCTAAATCTTTATTATCTAGCTGGGCCTTTTGCAGAGGTAACAAGGGGCTTTCTATGCGGGAGAACCAGACGAGCTTTCCCCCTCGGTCTACCGAGGAGCTAACCAGCAGCTTTCAGGCTCCTCCGTCCCGTGGCCCCTGGCCGGTCCCCGTGTGCAACCTGGGCTGGTAGCTCTAGCCCAGCGAGGAGATAAAAAACCGCCGGGGCGG
>CM052538.1:185916687-185946746 GCA_028533065.1 Trachops cirrhosus | reverse complement strand
TTAATGAACGGCAAACACGGCGGCCTCATTGAGTTGGAGGGGCAGAGCGATGATTGTTTGCGATCGCTCCTCGGAGGACCACGGCAAATGAATTTAGCTTTGTCTTTCAAGTAACTACCCGTCTGGAGTGTCTACCAGCGAGAAAAAAAAAAAAAAGCCAGCTTCGCGCCTAGGTTTTTCAAGCGAGCGCCGGCAGGCTGGGCGGGGCGCAGGCGAGGGTACTATATCTCCCGGCGGAGGAGCACACGGCAGTTTCCACAACACACGCGGCAAACCGCGCTGTGCAGCCGAATGCTTAGTTGGCGCTGCTGAGGCTGCTTTCCTCGTTCAGATTGACAAGGACGCTCTGATAGGCCAGTGCGCCCCTGCAGTGGTTGGCCGGAAAGGGTTGAGCCTTCTGATTGGTCGCTCCGCACCTGCAATGCGTCAAACCGCGGCGGGCGTGGAGGGCTCCGCGTGAGTGGTCGTGGTTGGGGGGGCAGCCCGCGGTCTTACGGGGAGGGAGCGGCTCCGCCTATGGCAGCCATCTTTACTAGTGGCAGCGGGGACTGCAGCGGGGACTGCAGCGGCCGCGGAGCAGCTTTCGACAGTGCTTTTTAAGCTGTGGAATAAAGGCTGTGCAACAGAAGTTTTGTTTGGGGTTTCTTTTCCCTTTTTACTTTGCGGTGGGTTGTTTTGTTTTTTGCTCGGGTCACATCCCAGGGATGTGGTGGGGATAGAATTCCAGGGCTGGCGGCTGGGCGCTCAGCGGAGCCACCCAGGGAGGAGAGGGTCTAACAAGAATTTTAGCTGCCGCTTCAATAAAACCGCTTGGTTTGCGACCTCTGGGCGTGCGCGGGGGAGGGCGATTTGATTCCTCTTACATTTTAGAAGTAAAAAATGAGATTTGCTCCCGGGGCATCTTGCTCAAGCTGGAAAGCAATTATGGCACGCTCTCCCGAATACGTCATGGTCCTTGCCCTCGCGGTGCGCCGTCCCAGCCGCACGGAATGCGTTTTTGTTTTTTAGAGCTGTACATCAAACAGCCGTCTTGGAAACTGTTTATCGCTCCAGAAACAGTGGCCTGCAGGGGCAAAACTGAGCTTGCCTGACAGACGTGCTGCAAGATGCTGGCTGAAAAAAACGTTTGATCATATCAGCTCATTTGCCTTTTTAGGCAACTTGTGTGTGTGTGTGTGTGTGCATCCGGTTTTCATTCGTCTCTGATGTCCACCCCAGCCAAAGAGAAAACCTTTTATCTCTTACTGTATCAGAGGTGGTCATTGTTCAGGACTCACCCTCCCTTAAGGGGATGGGGGGGCGGAGAATTAATATGTTCCCTGGGTGAGTTAGAGATGGGGAAACGGGGAAGCCATGGTTGTCTTGCTCTGGCGGGAGGCGATGCCCTTGTTGATTTTATTTGAACTGCGTAGGTGCAAATTCAGGGGCTTGTGGATAACCAAAGGTGAATTCGGTGCTGCCTTGGCTACAGGGAGCACCAGCATTCACCTTGTAGTCGGTTGTTGCCATGGCTACGGGGAGAGGTAGTTGGTGAATTTCCGGCCAATAAACCCAGCAAGGCCAGACCTCTCTGATTTACAAAGTCTTAGTAGTAATTGACTACGCTGGTGTATGCATCCCGGCTTTCATCGTTCCCGTCCCTGTCCAAGATTCCTGACTGATCAGTCCAGGCACACATGGACTGTCCATTTCTCTATTGACTAATGCAGGCACTTTCACTGCCTTGTGTGGATTTTCTGATTAGTTGCTGGATATGGGAGTACAGTCTTTGTACCATGTGTCTCCCTTTTTGATTTGTAAGTTATTATTAGGTAAGAGTAGCAATTTTGAATATTTAATTCTTGCCTTTTATGCCTTTTCCCATAGGTAAACCATCACCAGCACCCTAAAACTAACAACTCCCCATTTTGTTGTTTAGCAGTACAGTGTCCAGGCACTGAGCCTATGGACATTGCAAAAGAAAGAATATTGCAGTTTTGCATAATCTCCATATAGCAACAACCACTGGAGCGTCCGCGGAACACAGTAATTCAGTGTCCTTTGGCAGCTGCAGTGTAGAAGCCGGGCACTTTGCTTGCTGTGTGCGGCAGACAGAGCAAAGGACTGAATTTTCCAGAGCCTGGGTTTCTTCTGGAGTGCGAAGAGAATCAGGCCTACTGCACAGAGTTCTTGTGCCGATTGCATGAGATGTGAACGTGCCAGCACTGTGTAAACTGTAAAGCTATTGGCCTAATGATGTTTGGTTACTGAAGCATTTACTGAGTGCCCGCAATTGTCTGACCTTGTGAGAGGAAGATTTTTCTGTAAGATTTCCTTCTTTGCAGGAAGAACACATGGACAAACTCAGATCCAAAATAAACCTTAGGTGGCATAGTCTTTTCTTAATTGAAGGTATAATATTAACATAGTCTTATTAGCATATATTGTCAGATTTTTTTTTTATCCTCACCACAGGACATTTTTTCATTGCTTTTAGAACAAGAGGAAGATGGGGAGAGAGAGAGAGAGAAGTATCAGTGTGACAGAGAAACCAATTGGTTGCCGTCTCATACCCTCCTGGAGAGGGAGGATGAAACTGCAACCTGGATATATGTGCCCTGACCGGGGATCGAACCTGCAAACTTTCCTTCCATGGCCCCGATGATCCAACAGACTAAGCCACCCCAGCCAGGGCTATATCACCAGATTTGGGGGTTCTTGGGGTCACTAGCTTACCACAGTTTGTCTTGGACTTCCCTGGTTTGAACACTCAGATGCCCGTGTCCTAGAGAGCCTCCTTCTCCCAGGCAAACCTGACGGTCGGTCAGCCTTGGACTGTTTTCAGTGCCGCAAGCTGGGAGGATGAACTGAAGGGGAAGTGAAGCTTCTTACTGTCTACAGGCGATTAGGGCTCCCTGCAGCTGGAGGTTACTGGACACAAGAAAATGGATGTCTTTGTCTCGGGTAAGTGTGGCCGACACCTGAAACAGCACGGCCAAAGTCAAGTGATCATTTTACCCATCTTCATTGTTATTCCTTCTCTCGGGCCCCACACATGGTTCTTTTTAAAAATATATGTGCGTCTGTGTAAAATTTTCTATTTAAATTCTAATCTCTGTCTCTGGTAAAGGCTTTGCCAAACTGTTAGTGACTTTAGAGTGCGGAAGTTCTCTGTGACGCCACGGCACCCTTGGCCAGGCTGGTGAGGCCTCGTGCCGCGTGATTCGTTGCCCGTATTCCTAATGGCAGGTACGCTACAGTTCACTTCAAGTGAAAATAAAGCTGTTCTACTTTCCTGTCCAAGTTCACGGGCCCCCTGAATTTTTCATAGAGTCCAGCTTGAGAATCCCTGTCCCTCCGCTGCCCTGTTTCAGTTCTCTTCCCACTGTGTCCCTTTTACATTCTTTCACCTTTACATTCCTGCCACCACCATCATAGTTCGAAACCTTGTCACCGTTTTCCCGGCTATGGCGAAAGTCTGTATTGGTGTCCCATACCTAGATCCATCTCCTGCCCAGAGATGAAGAGTTTTTCTAAAGTGTACTCCTGACGATGTTACTTCCCTGCTCAAACCTCTCCTGGCTTCCCCTGGCCTCAAGGATTAAATCCAGACTTCTTAGGAGTTCCTGCAGGGTCTCCATAATCTGGATTTTTATTCCTGGTAACCAAGTAAGTACCCTTTCCATCTCCTAAATTTCAGCTATATACATTGTTCTTAAATCTTTGCTTTTTCCCCTCCATTCTTTTTCCCATTGCTTTCTTGGCCTAGATCTTTGTCCAAAAAGTTTTAATATCCTTAAAGGCTTTCTTCAAGTGCAGAGTCAGCCAAGATTATCTCTTGCTCCACGGGACTCCCTCTGTACTTCACCCCCTTCTGTTACCACATTCTACTTTTATTAAGAGTATTTGATCACTCAATTTCATAAATATTTGTCAAGTACCTTTTGTGAGTGTGGCCCTGTATGATGGGCCATAGGGATCTAAAATGAAACAGATTTGGACCTTGATTTTTGAAGAACTTAATATTTTAGGTTGGGAGATAACGTGAACCTAAGTAACAGTTTTTCAAGGTAGAAGAAATGTCAAGCATTTCAGGAATCCAGAGGGGAAAACTCACTCTGCTAGAGGGATAAGAGAAAGCTTTGTGGAGTTGGTGGCGTCTGGCTGGCTTGGAGGCTCAGTAACTTACGCGGATGGACACAGGGAAGGCATTCCACGCAGAGGGGTTACCAGGAACAAGGCAGGGAGGGTGAGAAGCGCAGGGTATGCTGGGGAAGGAGGTCAGTCTGTTGTTAAGGGAGAGAACAGGCTGGGGTCAGGTTGGTTAAGGCTAGAAGATAAGACTACCCTGTCTGCATGGAATCCACTGAGGAGTTTTGAGAAGAGACGGACAAAGGCGATGTAAGAATAATTACGTGGCTGCAAAGTGGGAGGCGAATATCAGAGAGAGAGAGACTGTAGACAGGGAGACCGATGGAGGCAATAACAATAAGAATAATGGTTAATATTTACTGAGCACTTACAGAGTGCCATGCGGTGTCTTTATTTACGATATCTCGTTCATTGTGCACAAAAACCCCATCATTTCACAATGGAGGAAAGTGAAGCTTTGAGTGGGTAAATAACTTAGCGGGTTTACCTATGGGGACAGACCTGGAAGTTGAACCCACTTACCGTCTGCAGTAGTTGGCCCACAAATAGCTACAGTCTGAAAGTTTTAGCAGTGGGATTCGAGAAGGTCCAAGAAATTGTACTTCACCAAGAGGCAAAGGATGAAAAAGCCGCAATTATCACCATGGTCTCAGTGAGCTCAGTTCCTGGACTATACCCTCCAATACTGGTCTCATCATGTCTCTCCGACATATTTTTCTATGGCAAGTAAGACGCCAGTAAGCAAACAGTTCTACCTCACTTTACAAAAACTCATCACACCAAAATGCGGAAAGGGCACCCGTTGGACTTGGCCTTCTGCTGGGACCCCTCAGAAACCTCGCAGAAGGCAGTGGCAACAGCACTGGTTTGGGGGTGTGCCAGGTTAATGCTTCCAAGTATTCCTGTTGGGGTGCTTCCAGCTCTGTGGACCAGAGTTTTCCAGGCACTTGCTTCTGGTGAAAGACCTTTGCTGGCCCAGTACCTGTTTAAAGATGTTTAATGGGTTTCAGGGCACTGGAGGAGTGATTTTCTTATGCTGTGGTCAAAATCAGCAGCCTCCACATTCTCCCTTCCTCACCACCCGCCCCCCCGCCCCCCAAAAAAGTAGCCAAAAGGAGGAAGAGCTAGCGAGTGTACTGTTCAGGAACTACTGGATTGCGTGGCACTCCCCGTGGTACTCTCTTCCCCGTAACTGAACACTATGACGTAGGAGCAGGGAGGCTGGTTTATTCCAATTCCTTCTGTTCTTTTTATACTTTTGGTCTGTTCCTGATTGTAGACAGAAAAATTAAAAACTGTACACATCAAAACTCTTTTAAACCTAGGAAAGGCTTTCACTTTAAACAATTCTAGTATGCACTTCATAATACATTGACTACCTTTTTCCCTTTTCTAATATTCTTACATCTTTCTGTGTATCTTTTATCATTCTGATTAGGTCATAAGTTCCTTAAAACCAAATTACCATCAAAAAGATCTCCTACCACCTGTACTATTGTCCCGAATACAGTAGTCAGTCTTGATTTGTCATTTTTCCCTTTTTTTTCTGATTTGTCTTTTCTCCGCAACACATCTCTGATGACAGCATCAGCAGCTCAGGGATATTCTAGAAAAAGTACTCGTCCAACAATATTTATTGAATGAATTCTATATAGCAGGGACCTCAGAATGTGAGTGCTGAGTACTTTCTTTTGGAGTTGTGGTTCTTCGTGATTTGGGGGGGATAATCAGCACCTTTGAGGGTCTGATAAAAGCCATAGAAACGTCCCAGAACTATACATACATAGGGTAATTATACACCCCCTGTCATAAGGTCTAGACTCTCTGACCCCCTCAAAACCAAAACAATTAAAAAAAATCCAAAAGACCCTCTTTGGTGTGATGTGTTTAGTGGTTATCACTGTATAATCATATGTGGCCTCCACATAGATCAGTGTATAGACATTTGTATGTAGTTGATCATCTAGCACTAAGGGAACCGTTTCCTTATTTAAACTGTTTGTTGTATTTTTAAAAATTTAATCATAAGACTCTAAAGCAAAACTGCCCATCTTTCTGCTACTAGAATTTGAAAAGCAAAACACATTCCAGCATGGTTTTTTTTCTTTAAGGTAAGAGTTCTGATTAATCACTGATAGGGACATTTTTCAAATCATAATACGCCATGTCAGTAAACCTAGTCTTGGAAAGTGCTACTCTCTTTTTTAAAATATTGTGCTACCTGCAACACAAAATTAAATTCAAGTCTGAACTGGAGTGCATGAATGAGATTTTCATAGAACATTTTCCCATGATTTGGTACAACTGATGTTTCAGTCAATGCTTATTATCTTGAAAACATATTTTCGTCCAGGAGAATGAGTAGCGATTGCATAGTTTCCATAGCGGTTTATCACAGGTTCCTTTGTGTTCCTTCCCATGTGCTGCTCTTCCTAATGAACAGCAGTTTGCTAAACTGCGTGGCAGAAAGCCTGATTAAGATGGAGCCCTCCCATCTGGAGCCTGAGGTCTCTGAATTAGTGTAAAACTTGCATGTTAAAGGGTGCGGTGGGGGTGGGAGGAGGGAGCTGTCATTTGAGAACTTCCTCTACCTGTGAATAATTAATGGTGGGATAACTGAACACGAAACAAAATTTATGGACAGCTGCAACTCCTTGCCTCTACCTGGAAACGTGTTGCAATGATCATTTCAGTCAAACAAGGTTGTTGAGATTCCCAAAAAGGTGAGGTTCTAAGTGGCTTTTAAGGAATCGAGTATGACAGATTTCTTTATTGCTGGATGAAGTCTGTTTTAAGTGCTAAAATGAGCTGATTACAACATAAAGAACCCCTCTTCTACCCACAAAGAAAGATCTGTAGGCAGTACAAACTATCAGAATCATTAGGGAGCATTACTGAGGTTCATCCATGGGCAAGGCACTCACAGAGGTGACAGGCTTGCAGAGAATTGTAGCTCCGTGCTCACAACTAACCCGAGTGTCACCTGCATGAGGACAGGGACTGTGCTTTTATTTGTGCTGGGTTTTGTTACATTTATATTTGCTTATACCCTCAATACTCACAGCCATGTCTGACATATAATAGTTGCTAAATACATGTTGAACACCTGAATCAATAACCATCAAAATTGTTGGAGAGAAAAAGGAGTTTGGTGAAAGAAGGGAAGCTTCTGTTTTACAATGTGGCTTTTAAAAAGAAAATACTATATTACGTTCTTTTAACCCACTTATTATGTGACTTTGATACCTACAAAATAATATAGTAAATGTAAATTATTGAGCAAAATATTAAAATAAGCCCCAGTGAACCCATCATCTATTCAAATCACTAGAAAACGACCAATTTTGTGGAAAGCACTTGTGTACTTCCCACTGTCAATCTAGGTCTGCCATCTTATGGATCCCAAATGGTACTGCCAAAATGCAGGGCAGTGCCTCTGTTAGCGCGGGGGGACGGTTTTTGCACAGACCAAGAGCACACCTGCTCATGAATCTGTGGCTTATTTCCAAAGGACTTTACACAGCATTCTTTGGTGATGTGCATTACCAAATGTATATTCTTTGGTAATTCTTAATTTTAACTCTCTAGAGAAGAATCCAAGTAAATTGTGCCAATTTTAGTTGTTTATTGACCCCACTAAATATTTCCGAGGCACCATTTGATTTCTTTGGTTTCGAAACTGTTTGGAACAAGAGAGCAGTTCTTTGCAGTGATTGCGCACGAGTGCTGGCGTGCATGTTTTATGGAAGCTGTGACCAGCTACTCACGCACGATTGTGAAATAGAACAGTCTTCCTCTTTTCTTTTTCCATCGCTGGAAAATGATGAGGATAGATGGTTTTCCATCGCAACCAGAGTGTGTGGAATTCACTCCTTCCACCCCCTGCTGATGCACCTTGGCGTTTATCTTTTGTTACATAAAGGATCCCAGACACAGAGCTTTTGTTCACAATGAACACGGGGGAGGTTAGACAGTAGGAAACATTCTTCAACTCTTTCAAAATTACAACTTTAAAATATTGCAAATAAAGATGAAGGGGAAAAGACTCTGATTCTAAAGTGAATTATGGAGTTTGCCTCTAATTAAACTTTGTTTTGTCCAAAACAGATCCAAAGAGAATTGCTTTGCCTTCCTTCTCACTAATATAATTTGAGACACTGCGGTATTCTAAGGATTGCGTTTGATGGGCAGACTGAAATTTTATCTAGGGCAAACATGGTAATTCTGTTTAAGGTTGCTGATTTCATGAAGCTTTTAAAATTCTCTTCCCCACTAGTTTTCAGTCTGTTCCCGTATTTGCATTGGGGCGTGGCTGACAGAACAAGCAGTTGCTGTAACTACCAATTTTCATCAGTATGGATTTTTACAGCTGAACCACAAACATCACCTTATCCATCCTAGGGAACTAACGGTAGGGTACTTCTTTCCAAACAATTTCAGCTTCTCAGGGCTCCCTCTTTTGTTCAATAGAGACGTTGGATGAGATTACCTTCTTCCTGCGGCCTCCTAGGAGGTTAATGATTTTCTGATCATCTTATGATTTAATTATTAGATCCCCTCTCTTTAGAATTTTATCTCAGCTTGACTAAGTTATTATTATTGACTTGAGGAAACAGTGTACAGTATTATTTCCACATCGAGCCTAATCAGAAGACTATGGCCTCCAAATTTTTCTCTTTATTTTGGTCCAGCAGAAGTAAGGCTTGCTTGAGAGTATAGGGTATGCGAATATCTCTCATGAGATGGACAGCCATTTGAACGTTGCACCTAAAATGTCATATGGTGTGCTTGAGTGTGATACTGTTATGTTACAGAATTACATGCTTATGATTTTGTAATAAAAGGGGGGTGTTGTATGTCTCAGACCCTGCATTTTAAGATTTTTACAAACATTTAACATGCTTTAAAATTCTGGTCAAAATTAAAAGTATTCTTTTGTAGTCTGACTCTAATACTTAAAACATATTTGAAGAAAGCGTTTGGTTTTTGCTTCCAGTTTGTTCATGTTTCAAAATTTCTAAATCATCTACATTAGCTTTTACTCTTAAAACATGCTTTCATAATAAAATTAAATGACTATTCCAGGTGCTAACAATGTATTTTATAGAAATGAAATTATTCACAAAGATAAACCACTATAGGAAAGATACCTCACGAGTGTTTTGTGAGTTTCAAATATCACTGGAAAAAAGTTAAGTTTGAGATAATTCTAATGCTGAACCCTAGTGTGGAGGAAGGAATGCAAATGTGTAATTTATTGCGTTGGCCAAAAAGTTCATTTGTTTTTTTTCATAAGATGGTTCTAGTAGCACTTGCTTAGTTGTCTTTAACTTCACTTGAAATTTTGTTAGATTGTATTGTGACAGCTGTCATATCAGTGTGAATGAAAAAAAATATCAACATTGGTGGATTTTTGTATAGCTGTTTTAATGTTGAAGATGGAAGAAAATACGCAACATTTTCGGCATATTATGCTTTATTATTTCAAGAAAGGTAAAAAGGCAACTGAAATGCAAAAAAGGATTTGTGCAGCGTATGGAGAATGTACTGTCACTGATCAAATGTGTCAAAAGTGGTTTGTGAAGTGTCACCCTGGAGATTTCTCACTGGACAGTGCTCCACAGTCGGGTAACCAGTTGGTTGACAGCAATCAAATCGAGGCATTGAGAACAATCAACATTCTACCACACAGGAGAGAGCTGACATCCTCAAAATATCCAAACCAATAAAGTTATTGGTGAAAATGAAAAATGTGCCTTTTATTTTAAGGAAAAAACCATGCGGACTTTTTGGTCACCCAATACATGTTGAAACATTAGTGTATAGCTATCTATTAAATTTCAAAGTCTAGTTTACTTTTAGTTCTGCCACTGGAATATCCCAGTGGCCATAAATCCAAAAACAAAATCATTGCCCATCCTGTGCCTTTCACTTAAATATGTAATCACAGTATTGTTCTTTAGGCAATTACTTTTGGAAACATAAGGTCCCATTGAAAATTAAAATTGAGGCAACTGGTTTTCTAGAGCCCCTGTTAAAAGCAAATTCAACATTTATTCTTCAAAGCACAGTAAGAAACTGCAAAACAGAAATAAAAGAAAGAATAAGGGCTTTAAAGTCTCATCGATATGAGTTCAGATTCTGATTCTGTCACTCATAACCTGCGTGAATTTGAGCAAGTTACTTAACCCCTCTGGCCTGCTTTTCCTCACCTGCAAAATAGGTGTCATAGTATCAGCTATCTCATCAGGTCTCATGAGGGTGAAGTAAACGTAAAGCAAATGTGAAATAGACCACAAAAAGATTTTTAAAGCTCATTAAGCAGATTTGCCTAATAATGGAATAAATTGAATAAAAAAGAAGCAAACTGGATAGATGTTTCTGTGAAAACTCAAGCATGAGTTGAGGCCACCTATATTTTTTTTTACTGGGAGGGAAGTTGGACCAGACATGTACTCAGAGATCCCTTCTGATTCAAAAGTCTAAGATTTTAGCAAGTTTAAACTAACCCTTTATTAAATCAACCTTAGCAGTTTTGGACAGTATGAATGGGAGGCACTGGGGGGTGTTTAATAATTATTCCGGAAATACATCCTGATTTGGGGCAGTGGAGAAAAACCTCTTTCCTATTTTGTCATCATTAAAGGTATGTTGACAGTAGAAGATAAAAAAAATCGAACTCCTATAGTTCTAAAAGTGCTTCATAAAAGCAATTACCATTTTAAGTTTCTCTTCTATTTCCGCTGATCTCCAGCAAGTCCTTTTTAATAGAATGCGTGCATCATTTTCTGTCATTGTTGGGTTCTGAAGTTTGATCTCCTCCGAAAGATGACTGTCCGTTGGTAACTGGCCATGTGTGGTGTCATGTACTGTGTAAGACCTGGTGTTGATCAGTGGTGAGGATTTTTCCATTTTAATTCCAGCAGAAGAACCTTGTGACCAGAACCCAAGGGCATGACTCTGCCCTGTTGGGTGGGTACCAACTGCACATCCTCTCACCGTTCCCCAGCATACACCTAGTTGAAGCGGAGATACTATAGTTCCCTGGCTGCTGTGCCTGTCATGTGTCGGTGAAGCGCTGTGTTAGAATTCCCCCGGAGGGGTCTTACCCACCCAGGATAGCAGTAATCCCGAGGTTTGTTTCTGACCAATGGTAAACTGACCCTTAATAAGACTATGACCTAGTTTATACCATTCACCCTGGTTCCCACTCTCCTCCGTGGTCTTCAGGCCCCAGTTTCCATTCTCAGAAGTCTTGACTTAGTCTTCTCTACAACCCACCCTATCCCAAAGTTTACTTCCTGGAAAGGATGAGTCATTAATATGCTAATGCAAATTTAGGTTAATGTCTTCTCTCTCAGGGATATGTGCGTGTCAAACTTTTCTTATGGAATGATAGAATCAGCAGGCAGCAGAGGTATGTGGGGCCCTTCTGGAGATTCAATCACGTACAGCGATCTCCCAGCCTACTTTCTTTTAAGATCTTCACCTCTAGTCTCGTCTCCAACGCTCGCTCCCATACCACTTCCTCTCATGCAGTCAGCAAATATTTAGAGCTCGATACCTCTCATGCACTAGACTAGGCACAGGGCACTCCACAATGAGCTAAAGAGAGTTTGATTTCTGCCCTGCATCATGCGTCAGCATGAGATTTCAGATAAAGGAAGAATTTAGCTGTGTGAAATGGAACTGGAGTATACTAGAAAAAACTGTTGGCGAATATTTATATACGGGGTGGGGCAAATGTAGGTTTACAGTTGTCCGTATGGGAAAGAATGCAATAATTAATAAATAATAATACAAGAATAAAACAGTCTGCGGCCACGCCACCCCAAACGTGCCTGGTCTCCTCTGATCTCAGAAGCTAAGCAGGGTCGGGCCCGGTTAGTACTTGGATGGGAGAAACCACAGAACAGAATAAGTTAATTTGACTAAAAGAAAATTATGAAAACTTTCCCATGACAAGCAAATCCCATATAAGCAAAAATTTAAGGTGAACAACCGTCTGAGAAAATATGTTTAATATATATATTTTTACTTTTTTATTTTTAGAGAGTGGGGAAGGGAGGGAGAAAGAGAGGGAGAGAAACATCAATGTGTGGTTGCCAATGTGTGTGCCCCCCCATTGGGGACCTGGCCTGCAACCCAGGCATGTGCCCCGACTGGGAATTGAACCGGTGACCCTTTGATTTGCAGGCTGGCACTCAATCCACTGAGCCACACCAGCCAGGGCTATTTAATATATTTTAAAATATATAATGTGCCTGTATAACATCCTATATATAAATGTACGAGGAATTCTTACTAGTAAATAAGAAAAAGACAAACTCCCCAATAGGAAAATGGGTGAAGGTCTTGATTAAGCAATTTATGAAAGGGGAAATACAAAGGACCACAGATATTTAAGTGTAAATTAGTGTAATATTTCTGGAGCTCATGTACAGCATGGCAACTATACTCTGTCATATATTTGGAAATTGCTCCCCCCACCCCGCCACACGCACAAAGGGAATTATATGAGGAACTGGAGGTGTTAACCTCACTGGGGTAAACACTTCACAACAGCGAATCATCACGTTGTACTCCTTAAACTTACGCTGTTGCGTGTCAGTCATCTTTCAATAGAGTGGGAAAAGAAATAGTCTCCAAATCAATAGTCTGTATAGTTAGGGCAGCCTCTCTTCATTCTCAGTAGCTCAGGGCTCTCATCCACTTGAAAGCAGAACTGTATCTTCTTGAGATGTGAAGATTCAAATGAGGCCCAGCCTTCTCCCAGTCACAAAATTTTGCATTTTCTGCTTCTCCTGGCCAGGTGCCAGGGCAGGCCAACTCAGAGACACAAAGAGAACAATTGGGACCCATTCAAAACTGTGGTTCGGCTAACTAGGGGACGGCAATGCAGGGGGTGGGAATGTTTAAGTAGCCATAACAACAATAACAACAACAGCACAAGTACCTCACATGACTTCTCCATAAAAGACACTGTTGTCCCACCAGGCCGGCGACGTGCATGTTAAACTGTGTTAAATGTCAAACCAACTGATAGGGGTCAGATGTTGATAAGCATTCAAAAGGGCTTTTTCTTATCAAATAGAGAACCTTGTTGCAACATCATTATCTACAGTCTGAAACAGGTGGTAATCTGGTTAGGAACCTCAACAAAGAAGTCTTCAAAGTTTATTTTTTTCCTTAACTTTCCTTCAGAAGTGGGTAGCGTGGATGGAGTCCCTCGGATACCATGACTGGGAAAGGGATTTACCTTGCTATGGCTAGAAAGGTTGGTCGATTGATGTAGTTTATTTAATTTTTTAAATATTTTATTTATTTATTTTTAGAGGGGAAGGGAGGGAGAGAAACATCAATGTGTGGTTGCCTCTCGAGTGCCCCACACCTGGCCCGCCACCCAGGCATGTGCCCCGACTGGGAATCGAACTGGCAACCCTTTGGTTTGCAGGCTGGTACTCATTCCACTGAGCCACACCAGCCAGGGCTGGCTGATGTAATTTAATCCCAGCTGCCAGAGCAGGTGAAAATTAGGATGATTTGGTGTAAACTGATGACAAAATCTCCAAGCATGATTTGCTCAGGTCCCCTCTTCACACAAAGGAGCATGGAAGAAAAATGCCCCTGGCGGTCCAAAGTGCCCCGTCCGAGAACCCACGCCTGGCCTGTCCTGAGGAGCCTCAGAGGCAGGAACTGACCCGGTGCCGAAAGTTCATTGAACATGCAGCACTGACTGCTTGAAAATCACTTGTTCCAAAAGCCCTTCAGAAGCCAGGAATCCTATTAGCTTGGCTTCTGGAACAGCTACCTACCTGCAGTAAAATGTAATCACAGCTGTCAGCTCTGGTGTCTGCACGAACAGGGCATCTTTTCTGGGAGGAATCACAGCTCCTTAAATGAGTCAGCTCAGCCCCTCATCTCTGCTTCGGTTGCTGACACATTGGGCCGTGGGCCTAAACCAGTGAGGAAGGCTGAAAGGGCTGAGGGAGCTTTGAGTGGTGGAAACAAGGCAGGACGGGGACTCCCAAAGGTTTATCAGCTGAAAGGCCCCCCCTTTTTTTCTTTGAAGGGCTTTTCTGAGCCACAGTAGGAAGAAGCCACCCTCGAGCTTTTCCTGAAGAAAGTGTGGGCACCCTGGGCTGGTTTCAGGCCAAGGACTTGGCCGCTGGCTGCATCATAAAACCTGGGAATCTCCGGCCTTTTCCTCCCATTCTTTGCCAGTGCTCACTACACTTACAAGGGAGCCTGGGGGACAGGAATCCCCACGCCCACAGCTGGGTAACAAGGTCAAGGGGTGTTAAAGTAGATGGTTCCCAGAGGAAATCCATGGGAAGGGCTTGGCAAGGACAGGAGTCAATTTGTAAAAGGAAAAAAGCTCCAGTTAATCGAAGCAATGACTTTCTAACCGTACTCCAAAGCCCCAGATGCTGCTCGGGACTTCTAGAGGACCCTGCTTTCACCTCTTGGAAAGCCGGCTCTGCTTCGATAGGTGTCCGCGCGTCTCTAACAGCTGTAACTGGGATACAGTGGAGCCCACTCTGGGGGGAGAAGGTCAGGGTTCAGGCCCAGCCGTGCCATAACCAGCCGCCCATTTTCGGGCCAGCTCTTGGGTTTCCCAGGCCGCTGTTTTGCCACGTGTAAAGTGAGAGGGGCTGTTATTGTTGAGGGCTCTCCTACTTGGGAATTCTCCGCTCCGTTTGGGACACCCCTGGGCTGTACGGTCCGAATGCTGGAGGAATGCTGCAGGCAGCCGGCCAGCGGGCAAGGGTTTCAGGAGCGCTCAGAAGCTTAACTGAAAGGTTTTTAAAGGACTCCTGTGCGCGGAGGTCCAAAGGGCGGGGTTAAGCCCTGGGGGAAACTTATGCACAAACGGCTGCTGATTTGGAAGGGGGAGGATTGTCAGGTAGAGGCTTGGCACCACGGTAACTGTGCGCCTAGAGGCTGAGACCTGGTGCAGGTGACCAGCATTGCTGGGCCTTGATGTTACCGGTTACCCTCTGCAAATGCGGAAGATGAAGCATTGCAGGAATGTTGTGTAGGTGAGCATTGCTGATGCCCAGCCACAAGCTTCCTGCTTGGTCTTCCACCCCAGTAACAGTTAATTTGGCAACTCAGTTGCCTACCAAAATAACAGACCATAGCGTGGTTGCATATCTGTGCGCCAGCCCCTGTTTTTTGTTCTCTCTTTAACTCCGAGTTTAATATTAGCGTTGACTCATAATATTAAACACCTAACTTGACTGCAGACACAGTTATTACTTAGGGACCAACAATATCGGTTTGAATGTGTTGCTCAGAAGACATGAATTCTTTCCTAAATAATTATGCCCCGGGGTAGTTGCATAAGTAACAGTAATTAAGCAAATGCCTGAAATTATTATTTACCAATTATTAATTCAAAGTGTATTTTCTTTCTCTCCACTTTATATTTACGTCGTGGTCATATCTATGAAAAATGTTAACAGAGAGATGTATATTTAATGAGCGCCTGTTAAGGGTGTTGTTTGATTTTTGGTGCACTACTCCAAACTGCTTATCAACTATAATGCTTTTATAAACAGTAATTTTTGATGCAAGGACTGAGGAAATAATTCATTTATTTTTTACAAAGCATTTTGTTCAAAATGTTTTGCAGGCAAATCTGACCCTCTGCAACGTGCCGCACTACCCATCAGACACGTTTTGTTTCTGATGTACGATCACGCCCACCTTCTTTCTGTGAGCCCTGGAGTGGCGCTCTTTGCTGAGCACTGGGCCAGGCGCCGAAGTGCTGTAGCATTGAGAATAAGCCCTTGGCTGCTTTCTGCTTTCATTTCCCTTGGAGAGCTCTTTTCATTCTCAAGATGGAAACGTTGGAGAGCTTGTCTTTTTGGTCAAGATTTAAAACTCTGTGCAGACAGCTCTCAGGTCCACATTTTCCGCCCTGTGGCCCTCCAGGTCCACATCCCCACTCAGGCAGATATTCTGTCTTCTGAAACCGAACTCTGGCTGGGTCGGTCTTAGTCTGGAAGGCTTCTTTTGCTGGGCCTTGAAGTGTGGGGTGAAGGGCAAGCGACGTGTTCTAGGTAGGCGAGCAGCCCACAGACAGCCACTGCCAGGCTCCTGTGGACGCTTCAGACTGGGAGGTATTCGAGGGAACTGAAGCCACTAGAACTTGTGTTTGGTTGATGAAACCGTGGCATGGCATCAGTGTGTACAGAATGAATTGGAAGGAGGCTGGAGGCAAGGGGATCAGCCAAAGGGCCGTTTGAATATTGCAAGTAGAACATAATGATGGTATTGATTAAAATGACAGTCCATTTTGATCCTTTTGGAAGAGGAGAAGATCATGGAGGAAACAGAATGAAAGTTGGGGGTCTTCTCCCCAGAAAAATATGCACATGTACCCAGTGTTATGTAGAATTGGGGGGTATGGGTTCCAGTGGGTGATGAAATAAATGGATTCGGGATCCCCAAAAGGGAATAGGAATATTCACACAGCGTAGCTGATAGAAGTCAATAGGAGACTTGGAAAAGGAAGTCGTTTGGGAAAGAAGGGAACAGGTTTCGTTTCATAGAACAGGACTTGTGGACACACGGAAATGTGCTTTTGGCAGCGGGACAGGAGTCTGGGGCTGTGAGGAGAGACCTGGATGCATGGCCGGATGGGGAGATCTGAGTCATCGGATTCCACTGCAAGAGTTTACATTCTGAGAACGAATGAGCCCCCTGGGTTAACCAAAAAAGTGGAAAGCAATCAAGTATTTCTTCATATAAATAATGGAGGCCTAACAATGCAGGTAACACTCCTACAGGAAAGAGTTTGGGATTGCTGTTGCAGAAACCATACACACAAAAATAGCCACTAGGTGAATTCCTAAGTAAAGTATTCATTAATGTTTATTATGAAGCTTAAAAATTAAACACAAGTTGTAAGGATCAAGATCAGGATAGAAGCTGACCGTTAAAAATGATAGTTATTGAATGAAATAAGCTTAAGATGAACAGATAGATCAAGATGGCCAAACTTCTCAACATCGTCTCCGTGGCGTCTGTGATGCAGAGGAAGCAGCGAGAGTGAACACAGCCTGCTCTGTGTTCCAGGCGCTCTGCCCGCCTCCCCCAGAGCTGGCAGCTGAAGCAGCAGCTTCTCTCGCCCTGTAACCTGTGCTCAGTGGGGGCTCTTTGGAGACTGATCTCCTGGGAGCCAGGGTGTGGATGTAGGCTGCGCTCTCAGAAGAGAGAAGGGAAATGCCATGGTTAGTTCCTAAAACATCCAGGCTGCTGCCCACTGTATACCAGAAATCACCATTCCGACATTCAGCTTTGGGAATTCACCAGTGCTTCCAACTGGGACTAAAGCGACACACCCATTCCAGAGACTGGGGTGGGGCATATTCCCGAATCCTCCCTCCTAGGCTGCTGCCACCTTCCCAAAGGGTCTGGTGGTCACTGGACAGGCCATGAAAGGCCCTGCATGGGTCCCGGCTGGGACTGAAGACACAATAGCCACAAACCACCTTGCAACTGAGCACTAGTCCTGACTCTCTCAGAACCCACATCCTGTTCATGACAATCGGGTCTCTACAGCCAGGTTTTAAGGATAACCTGAGATGGAGAGCAGGATGACAGCTAAGGGTGGGGGAGGTCAGGGGGTGGAGGGCTTGAGCAAAAAGGAAAAAGGACTCATGGACATGGAGAACAATGTGGTGATTGCGGGGCGGGGGGGATTGGGAGGAGGGTGTAAGGGGACTAAATGGTAATGGAAAAAAATACAATGCAAATTATAAAAAAACAAAGATAACCTGAAAGCAAGCAGAGAATGTCCCTGAATTATCAGGGTATTTCTGGGCAGTGTGATTTATTGAACAAAATAACTGAGGCAGTTTCAGAGGCCCTGAGTAACCTTCCCTTCCCAGGGGCTGTATAGCTTCTGGGACCCATCCAGATGGTCACAGCATTGCAGGCCTGAAAGACCTCCACTCCCCAGAACTTGCAATTAACTACTGGGACACTGTTGCTTACTTACTTTTCTAGTCCTCGTCCTTGATCAGAAAACATCGAGTGACAAAAGAGGGACTCAAGCCGAGGGCTGCAGTGTCTGACCCGTTAGCTGATGAACGGCATTGCTTGGTGAGCCACAACTGTGTGTGGCCTTCACTGATGACCCCCGAGGTCCGCACCTCCCCCACTTCATCCGGGAAGGGCCAGACAACAACCTGCCAGGTCTTTTGAAGTGTTGAAGCAAAAGAAGATTTTCCTCCTTGGCTCTGAAAAAGCAAACTACCCAGAAATACCTTGGTTTGCTGAGCTGCAGGAACTGGGGTTGGCTTGTGGGGACCTGTCCTGGGGGAGGGGTCCTAGAGGCGCTTACACAAGCCTCGTATAAGGAATGGGGTTAGGATAAGGAGGAAACAGGAAGACAGGGGTAGGACCCAGAGAAACCAGCCTGAGCACCAGCTCCAAGGGTCTCGGAACAGCTTGGGAAACAAGGAGGGGTCAGGCCAGAAAGATACTTCTGTGACAGATGAGTGGAGTGGGCCCATCCCTGGGACCGAGGGGGCCACAGCACCCGGGGGACCGAGTCTGACTGAGGATGACTACAGGGGTGAGCACAGATTGGCCAACTACAATGCCAGAACAGACTAATTAGGACAATTCTAGAAACCTGAGGTTCTATTATATTTTTGATAAAGAAATAAAATGCCTAAAAATAAGAGTTTGAAGTTCCCTTGTGCGATGGGTATTTTGTGTAACTTTGCAAAGGACTAAAAGTGCTTGTTGGTCACACCGCTACCCCCCTCGTCTCAAGCACAGCCTCCTTCTGGTGTTTTGTGTGGTCCGGTCCCAGCCAGAGTAGCCACCGGGCTCCACAGCCTCTGGGGGATTAGTCATGCAGCATGTCCTCCTCAGGCCTAACCCTTTTGTGGAGGCGAGAGGTCTTTCCTTCCGGCCTTCCTCCTTACTATTGATTAGTAAGCCCCTTGGGTCAGGCGGAAAGCTTTGCATCAGCACATCTGAAGCACCTGTCGGTGGAGGGTCACAGGGCGGAGTGCAGTGAGCTGGCTGGAGGGGGCCTGGGCGGGGGAAGGGTTGTGTGTTTAAATCCTCTGCTCGCTGGCTGGTGGGGAACCTGGACTTCCACTGAGTCCGCTGCTGCCTCTGTCACCTTGCCAACGGGCTTCTCCTCACCCCCACTGCCCTTCTCACTCTTGGGGGGCTGGGGGAGCAGTTCAGTGAAGCACCCCCCTCTAACCTTTCCTTGCCGGGGCCTTGCCTCCCTGTGACTTTCCCAGCAGGGCAGGTGTTCCACATGGGGTGCTCCTGCTGGGGATGACACACGGTTCCCAGGAGATTAAACAACGACAACAACAAAAAAAACCCCATGGGGGAATGTCATCTCTGTGTTCTGCCCTGGGAGGGCTCAGAGCTCAGGGCAGGGCTGGGAATCATGTCAGTGCCCACTGAGAGAACTATGGAAAGAAATCAAACACACGGACACGTTTACAGCTTAGTGCAAAGCATAACAATACGACGTACCAGTCCTTTCAAAATCTCAGTTGCCTCTTGCTATTACCCTGGATCCTAGAGATTCTTGTTTTTCAGTGCTGTGGGGGATGGTTCGCTGTGCCTCTTCAGTTACTCACGGGAAGGAGACCAAGGTTTTCCTGAGCATTCTGCTTCTGAAAGAGTCACTTCTGGAAGGTGCTTGCAAGCCCACCGACATGAAGCTGTGTCTCTGGCTGGCATATTAGAGGTGCTAATTTAGTCTTCTGTCTTTATTACATGATCCCATTTAAAAGAAATTCTCCCTAGCACTGTTCATCTGATTGCTTAGGGTCTCATGCCTTGATGAATAAAGTTTTACAGTAATTGAAAAAGTAATGGATAACACCCCAGGCAGTAAACAAATCACAAAGTTCATTAATTCAAAGCACCGAGCATCAATTTGTAGAACACTATATAGCACAGTGTAAAATAACATTACCTACAGGGTACAAATGGGAAAGTGGGAATTAATTTTATTTTAATTTTTAATGCACGTTTGACTGCTCAAAAAGATATTAAACATTCATGTAATTTAATATATACACTGGCATTTATTCAACCATTGATTCATGAACAAATTAAGCATCATGTATTTTTTAAGTATTAGAGAGTCAATAGTGGTAATTAACTGGAATATCAGAGGAAGCCATTATCAGTATATTCTGCAGAATCCCTCATTGATTATGCAACTCACATGCTGGAGGATTGTGAAAAGTTCAATCAGCTGCCTGATCATCTCAAGAGAGGTCGAAAGACATCATGTTTTCACTTGTTCTGATGAATCAGTGAGCCCAGCGATGGATGACAAGTCGGGAGATGAATTCCATCCCTGATGCCACTTTCCTGTCTCCCGGGGAGAGATGCATTTCTCGTTTTGGGCGAAGCGAGCTGCGTGATGGAGTTCCGCCTAGGACATGAGCATCACTACTGATGCAGGCGGTGTGCTGCTTAGTCTGAATGACTGTCCCCACTGTGTGACATCTCATCGCTGAGGTCTTTGAATTTGAGGGACCTGACTTGAATTTTGATTTTTTAAATATAAAAACGAAGTCAAAATAAGTAGCAAATTGAGATGAGTCTTCACTAAAAGGAAAGAGTCGTCACTCTGAGGACTGAATTAGTGGGTAAACCAATCAGGTGCTAAACCAACATACCCTGTTGCGTTGGTTTTTTCCTAGTTGTGAAATGGATTTATCCAAGGAATTCCACTTGGTTGGTGTTGAAATTGGGCATGGGATTCTGAGGTGCTAAAAAAGAATTTATTGTCTGTGAAATTTATCAGTATATATTTTTGTATTTGTCTACTCTAACGAGGCCTTTTGGCTTAAATTATCTAGTTTGACAGGCTAGAATGGTCAAATCAACAGAATGATTGCCGAGTGTCCATGAAGCGCACCCGTAAATTCTACTGGATAATTAGCGTTTATATAGTTTACAACTTCCCCCACGTGACTCACTTCCACTCCAGGCCGTGATCTGCGGCACCTCAGCGGCCTCTTTGCTGACCCACTCTGTAGAACCACTTTGGCTCATAGTTTGCAATTATTTATGCCAAAAAATTAGTAATCAGAAACTGAACTTTATTTAAATAAACCTGGAAGAAATGAATTTAGGACTGAACTGTCCTTTTGTAAATAACTTCTTTCTCCTTTATTGTGAAGGTCAGAGTATTCTTTATACGTTATGCATTACAACGTAAAGTTGAACACATATATTTCCCACAGCCCCACTGCCCAGATATTTCCTTCTTTACTTTGGGATGCATGAACTTTATTTTTCAAATATACGTGCATACTTTTCCCCAAAACGCGGTCCTACTTTCCCCCTAAAATGTGGTCCTGTTTTAACACTTTTAAGAAACATGTCAGGTATCATGGCAGCTTTCCATATTAGTAAATAGAAGTCAATGTCATTACTTTTAAGGCTGCATGATATTTTCCTGGACACACCTTTAGGGTGTCTCCAATTTTTTACTATTTGTTGCAGACTCAGTTTCGTTCCCCCCAAATTCCTAAGTTGAAGCCTTCAGCGTGACTGTGTCTGGAGACAGGGCCTTACGGAGGTAGTTACGGAGGTCAGGAGGGTGAGGCTTCAATCCAGTCTGACTGGTATCTCTGTAGGAAGAGGATGAGGCACCGGAGCAAAGGCCACGTGAGGACACAGGGAGAAGACAGCTGTCTGCAAGCCAGGGAGAAAGGTGTCCCCCAAACTAACCCTGCTGACACCTTGATCTTGGCTTCTAGCCTCCTGAACTGAGGAAAAATAAATGTCTGTTGTGTGAGTCACCCAGTCGCAGTTTTTTTGTTAAGTCATCCCTAGCAGACTAACACACCGTTATAAACACAACACATGCATATTCAAAGTAAATTCTTAGAAAAGGACTTGTGAGTTCAAAGGTGTTCCCTGTACCTCCTCCTCTTCCCCTCCGCCTACCTTTATTTTTCTTCGCCTTTGACTTTTTTACACACGTCACTAAATTCCCATTCAGAAGATTTCTACCTAGGTATCTTCCCTCCAGTGTGTAATGTCTGCTTACTGTACATACTGGAATTTTTAGTCTTTTAAATCTTCACTATCATTTATTGTGATGAAATTTACATTTCGTTGACTAGTAACAAGAACAATCTCTTTCCACATTATTATTTGTATATCCTGGTTTGTGAATTGCATTTCATTTCACTTTCCCATTTCTATGGAGGAGAGTCATCTTTTTCTTATTCATTTTTGAGAGCTCTTTATATGTTTAAGGTTATTAATTCAGATGATGCAGTTTTTTAGAAAATTGTTGTTTCACTTTTTATGTTTGTCTTTGACAGTTTTTTGAAGTTTAGAAGTATTAAATTATAATCTAGTAAAATCTATCAACATTTTCTTTTTAGAATTTCTAGCTTTGGTGTCATATTTAGAAAGACCTTATTTGCCCATATTTCTTCTAGTTTTTGCATGTGTTTTTAAAATATTTAATCTTTGATCCAATTAGAATTTATTTGGTATTAAAGAGAACTAGGGATATAATAAAATTTTTTTCTGAATTAAAATTTATTTCAAGATCATTACTATCTCTTCACCGATTTGAAATACCATACTTAAGGTAGAGCACACTCTATTTCTGTACTCTCTATTCTGTATTACTATGTCTACCTTGTTTTAAACCGGTGCCATACCATTCAAATTACTATGGATTATTATAGCAATACACTTTAAATCTGGTAGGGCAAGTTTACTTGAGTGGTTAAATGGTATTCTCAGCTCTTATTGCATGGTTATAAACCACATTTTGGGTGTGATAAAAAGGGCGTTGCTATTACCGATTGAGTCTTTCATTTCATCTCTGCTGCGATTATGCTGACAAATATCTCTTCCGTGGTCCCCCCACATCATCTTACCCACATTATCTGCTAATGTGTGTGTTTCCCATTCTGGATTATGAGATCCTTGAAGGCATCTTAAATGAAATTTCCCTCACCAGAGATGATATTTTATCACCAGTGTGGAGGATAGTATTTAGCATGCAGTTGAAAAATATTTGTGCTTTTTATTTTTTAAATAAAAATAGAGAGCTATTATTTGTTCTCATCTCTTTTGGTTACTTTCACTTATTTCAGTAGATTCAAAATTTTTTTTTGCATTGAAGCATCATTTCAGTATTAACCCCAAATTCTTGGGTTAATTAACCAAAATTCTGATACATTGTTTAAAACACAAACATCTGTTTGTAAAACTGTGATTTGAATTAGGTCATCTTTGCTTAATAAGCCTACCTTTGGTGACCCTATTCCCGTAGATGTTATTAAACTCGTATTTTATTCTGTTGAAGACTCAACCACAGGATCTTGTAGCATGGACTCTGGGTGGCAGGATCTAAGGAGACTGAATGAAGGAGCGAATGTTTATTATATTTTGTTTTGGTCGGGGCTGAAATATGTCTAGCCCTGTGTCTAATCTTATTTCTGGAATAAATGGTTTCATGGTTTTATTTTCTGCCACAGTGAATGAAGGAGAGTTGAATTTCCTCTCCCTTTCTTGGGTGGGAACCCAGCCTACCTTGAGAAAGGGGCCATTGCTGACTAACAGTGGTAAGGGGATGGATGGTGGGGGGAGTGTGTTTGTGCAAGCACACTTGTGTGAGTAGAGGACTTAAAAGGCAGCACCTTGCTCTTGCTGGTATAGCTCAGTGGATTGAGTATAGGCCTGCAAATCAAAGGGTTGCTGGTTCGATTCCCAGTCAGGGCACATGCCTGGGTTGTGGGCCGGTTCTCTGGTGGGGGGCATGGAAGACGCAACCACACATTGATATTTCTTTCCCTCTCTCCTTCCCTTCCCCTCTCTCTAAAAATAAATGAATAAAATATTTTTTAGAAAGGCAGTGCCTTTATAATTGTATTTTTTTTCATGGCCGTAGTGGTGCATGTTTTGGGTACTTTCACTCCTATAGAAATACTTATAAAAATTTCAAAGGGTTGAACCCTAAGAACTCAGCAAAAAAATAAATTGGAAAAACCCACCAAAAAAATCTGACCATATACTTAATTTCTGATGGTGATTGCCTTTGGGGACAGGGTAGATGGGAAGTGAGTTTGGTTTGGGGAGGGGTATACGGGGATTTCAATTTTATCTATAATATTACATTTCTTTTATTTAACTCAGGGTTTTTCAGCCTGAGCACTCTTGACATTTTGGGCCAGATAATTTTTTGTTGGGGTGTCCTCTATATTGCAGGATGTTTAGCAGGATCCCTGGCTTCTGCCCACTAGATTCAGTACCGCTCCCCAGTTATGACAACCAAAAATATTCCCACACATTGCCAAATGTCTCCTGGAGAAAAAAAATTGCCACCCCCCCAAACATGAGAGGCACTGATTTATAACTAAAAAAATAAACACAAACAATATAAATTAAGGAACAAGAAGAAAATGTTAATACATGTTAAATTGGGAACAGGAGTGATGTGTTATTCTGTAGCTTTAAACTCTTCCCAAAGACTCAAAAGGAAAATGTATCTCGTTAGTCCTTTTTTTAGATCTAAATCTTCAGCTTTCGCATAATTAGAAGTGATGTTTCCAATAGACTGCTGTCTGTGTCCCACCACAGGCTGGACACACCCTGGCAGATCCAACCCCTGGGAATGTTGCTCTTTGATCTGACACTTCACACACTTATTTCAGAGATTTTTGGCAAGTCGTCCTCACTCCTGATGCTGCACGTTGGCCCGGTTTATTGCTCCCGCCTGACTTTCAGCAGTCCATAACGCATCCTCCTTCATATTCTTTTTGTTTAATTTGTTCTTTATGCTGCCACAGAGTGATTTTTCTAATTCACAAACAGTTGATATTCCCGTACTTAGGAATCCTTCAAAATAAGACCTGAGCTCCTTAGAATGGTGTGATAACTGCCCTATGATTCCCATCCAAATCATCTGGAGTTAGCACAGACTTAAAGGTCAAGGGCACTGTTCTTAATAAGACTGCTCTCACTTCAGATGCTAGTCACAAGTTCAGGGGTCCCGGGACTACCCACACTTCTGACCAACTGGCTACAAATTCAAGGGTTCCCTCAACCACCTAAGGTATGGACTCTCAGGAAAGTGGCATGCTTAACAGTTACAGTTTGATCATAAAGGATACAAATCAGGACCAGCCAAATGAAGAGACTCAGGGGGCGAGGTCTGGGAGCATCCTGAATGTGGAGCTTCAGTGCACCTTCCTCATGGAATCAGGATGCACCACCCTCCCTGACTGACTGACGTTGATGCAGTCACCGACCAGGAAGCTCACTGGAGCCTTGGTGTCTCCGAGTTTTATTGAAGTTTCATTATGTAGGTGTGATTGAACTCAATTTCCACTCCCCTCCCCCCACCCCTAGAGGTCAGCTGGCTCAAAGCCCCTATCTTCCAATCTTCCAATCACGTGGTCCTTGGGCAGCCCACATCCTGAGTCATGCGGTCAGCATAAACTCAGGTGTGGTCAGGGACCCATCAGGAATAACAAAGAATCGCTCAGGAAGTTCCACGGATTTAGTGTTTCCTCTGAAGAAGAACCAGGGACAAGGAGCAGACAAGTTCCTCATGGTACAATGCATGGCATCGGGGTCAATGCACCGACTACCCCAGCCAGTCTTCCCAGGCTCCCCCCATCCTCCTCCTCCTCCTCCCTGCCCCCACTGAGAGTCCTTGACCACACCTTGCCATCCTGCACAAGCTCTTTCCTCTGCCTACATTTGTTTTCTTCTTGGCCTGTCCAGTGACTCCCTCTTCTTTTGTCAAGACACAGGTGAACAGCTTCACCTCTGTGGCGCCCTCCAGGCACATAGCACCCGTGTCCCCAGGGCTGGCAGTACTCTCTGTTCATTTATAGATTATCTTCGCACTCACGTCGGGTCACAATTGTTTGTTGGGTTGTCTGTATGTGCTGTTGGCACATGGTGGAGTGACTTTCTTTACTGAAGAGGCGTTTTGTGGAGCTTCGTCTTCGTTATCTGAAGTTACACTTGTCTTTTTAGAAAGTGTCCCTTTACCCTCCTTGGCTGCCCTTTTCAGCACCTCGCGCCTCACGCTCCAGCAGAGTGGCAGCTCATCATTGTAAACCTCTTGGCTACTGGCAGATGAGCGAAACGGCCATTGAAGACCTGGTGGCTGGCGGTCCCGCCGGGCCATTCGTATTTGGAGAACTTATGGATAACACTGATGAGATGACACAAGGAAGGTCTGCTAAATACCTAGAAATAAAGGATGGTGAAGAACACCATGATCCCAGCCATTAGATGAAGTATTATACATCCAATAGATGTTTATGAGATCTGTACTAAAACCGAGAGATGCTTATGTACTATATTAGGAAGAAAGAATCATAACTATGATGAAAAATGTACTCATAAACTAAGACACCTGAAAAGCATAAAAGAAAGAAAGAAAAGGCCTGTATGGAGACACTCAAAATAGTATTTGTCTATGTGTAATGGGAATTGGGTGATGTTGCCCATCTTTTTATACTTTCCTGTTTTTAGAACTTTTTCTGTATCGGGCATGTATTGCATGCTTAAAATGAAAGGAGAGGATACTTCCTGTGTTCTTAAATAGGCAGGCACAGGTGAAATCAATTTATCTTACATACTTGTACCTGCAACTAGAAATGTACAGGTGAAAAAAATTCACACTTTTGCTTTTTTTGGCTATGAGAGGAGGCAGTGAAAAGAGAGGTGCAGATGGGAATGAAGGGGGAGGAAGGAAACCAGGCACTCCTGCCCCACACTTACAAGCCATGTGACCACAGCCAGGAGAATTGCCAGAAAGACAAAAGTCAACCAGATAAAGGAGTTTTTACATGGAGACCGAGATCAAATCGGTTCTTAAAATGTCACTTTCCTAGTCAGAGAAAGGCACCGCGGATAGTGGGGATTTAATTATTTGCTTAATAAAAAATTATAAAAATAGAAAAAATATATGTTGTTTCATTGGTCTCTTTCATTAGCAACATATCAGAAAACACCTATCCCTTTCTGGAAGAGCTCTAATAGCAACGAAAGCTGAGAATACTTTCAGGGCTTTGGGGGAAGAAGTGTTAATTTAAGAGTAAGCTTAAGAAAATTCACTTAACCTTTTAAAACTCTGGTTAAAATTACTTTTATCCAAGGCTTTTAAAAATGCCCTCAGCTGACCACACAACCCTCCTTAGAGGAGAGCAAACCTAAGTGAGGCTCCTCCTAAAGATTTTAAAGATTTGAATTGGTAACACCATTAACTATTGTTGCTGACATTGATTTCTATGCAATTTCTCAAATCCTTACATATTTCAGGCAGATTCTTGGATATCTGAATTGGGATTAGGCATATAAATAGGCTAGTTTAGCTGTGATTTAAGAACTATTGCTTGGGGTTGTGTCCACATATGAAGGCATTTCCAACCTGAGCTATTCCTACTCTCGTTACGCAACTCAAAAAAAGAAAAAAAAGGTTGAGGGCAGGGGAATGTAGATCATACCAATGAAGTGGTTAGGGTTCCTTTATTTTCTTGCTGGTATCTCTGGTTTCCAAAGGCACATTTTCTTTCTATTACTTCAGAGGAATTACCAGAAAATTCCTTGAGACCGAATGTATTGATAGACCAGTTTCTCCAGTTGGCCTGAGTTAGTGAGGATTCTTTCCTTCTTAAGATGAAAGGAGTTTGCTTTTACATGTTCTGAGTAGACCAGTTTAGAAGTCTCACTCATCACTGAAACTAGTTGGAATACCTCCAGACTCTGGGATTGCGACCTTGAGTGTGGAAATGGTGTCGCTTACCTGTTCATTCACTTTGTCATTCTGTGTTACTTGGGTCCCTTAGTTGTAAACGACAGAAAGTCAACTTGAATCTGTTTAACTGAAATGGGGAATGTATCCTAACGACATTGGGCTGGTTCCCAGAATCCAAACATAGGAATGAGGCTCCAGGGACAACTAAAATTAGAGCTCCAAAATTTCTGGGACCCTCTTCTCCAACTGACATCTGCTTTTGTCCTTCCACAGGCAGGTTTCCGCTCCTCCTCCACCAGCTCCTGGGCTGTTACATCTGGCAGCCCAGACACACGAAGACATACAAGCTTCTCTTTCTCAGTCATAGTTCCAAAATGCCTAGAGGAGAAGATTGCTTCGTTTGGTTTGGGTCAGAGCTGGGTCGAGCACCTACCACTTGAAAACGTGGCCATGTTGAGTCACATACTTACCCGGACCAACCAACCAGATGGGGCTGGGACAGGGAGGCCACACTGTACTCACATGACCACCTTGTAAATTCAGAAAACAGGGTGCTAATCAAGCAAAACAAAAAGCGTTCACTACCTTTCTTTTTTTCCATAATATCCTTCTGCAAAAGTAAATGGGAATCATGTAGGTGCTATTTGGCCAAAAAACAAGTACTGAGCACCTAACTTATCTTGTGGCTAACTGCGTCTTGGCAATCCTTTCGTTCATATTGTGTTCTTTATGACATTGCTTAAGGGCCCTTTCTTCTATAGTTTTCAGCCCTTACTCCTGCCTACTTCTTTTCCATTCTTCCTGGCCAGTATGGCTGCTTAGTCTCCGAGATCAAGACTGTACATCATCTCTCATCCAACTCCTCTGCTACTAAAACAAAGCCCATTTTCATACATCTCTACCGTACAATTTTTCCTTTCCCCCTTTTCCTTCACATAGCTTTTCTTCTTCCAGTTTCAGAGAAAATACTCACTCTCGTCAGTGCTCAGAGGCGATCAAGATCTGTGAGAGAGATGCAGGCTAAAGGAGGTAGGTGCCAGAATAGCAATCTACCAATTTAGATGAGTAATCTCTGCCACAAAGAACAGAAATACTTAAAAGTGTTGGGTGGTGCATTCTCTTTCTTTAGTCAAGCCACATACAGAGCCAAATTGTAATTTGAAACCATTTTTCGTTTATTCTAAGAAATCCCTATCTAACTCTAAAGATCTCTGAACTCCCAGGGATTCAAATTTTTTTTTCATTTACTTATTTCCACCTGCAAATACTACAGTATGCATTTTTAATATATAAGAACTTTAAAAAGTAACTTTATTGCCATTAGTTCATCTAACAGAATTAAGAATTACTTGATGTCATCGAATACTCTGCTCACCTCTTATTTCTCCATTTGTCCCAAAAAGGCCTTTTTACAGTTTGTCCAATCAGAATCATAATGAGGCCATATACTGTATTGCATTTGGCCGCCAAATTCTTTTCATGCCTTGCAATCTTCCGCCCCATTATGCCATTGATTTGTTGAAGAAACCGGGTTGTTTTTTATAATTTCCCATATTCTGGATTTGGCTGATTGCTTCTAGGTGGTATGAAGTCTTTAAATTGTTTTTTTATCCCCTATATTTCTAGCAGGCTTGATTATTATTTATTTTTATTATTATTATTTTTTAGTTAAGAATCCTTCGTAGGCCAGTAAACATATTTTCTAACCAGCAAAGACTTGATTGGAACTTGCAACCTTTCTTTGTTGTCCCTATATTTAAAATGGTGAACTCACTGAAATTTGGATATCCTACATGGCAATCACAACTCACTTTTATTAAGTGCTTTCCACGGGCCAGGCACAATGCTAGGCACCTAAACTATAAGCTCATTCAATCTTATAACCATTTTGCAGACGAGGAAACTAGAGCTTAGAGAGTTTGATTAAATTAACCCAGTTAGTAAGTGATGGTATCAGTTCAGCGGTGGAATTGGAAATCCCAGGATCCTAACACGTCCTGCTCTGCACAATTCCATTCCTCAAACTCCGTCTTTCCCGGTAGTCTCAGAAGCCCGCAGGTATCAGTGACTTGGAAGTGGTCCTCCTCCGCCCCGCCCCTTCCCCGCCCTCCCCTCCCTTCCCCGCCCTCCCCTCCCTTCCCCGCCCTCCCCTCCCTTCCCCGCCCTCCCC
>CM052538.1:185881906-185916187 GCA_028533065.1 Trachops cirrhosus | reverse complement strand
GCCCCGCCCCACCGCGCCCCACCCCGCTGGGTTCTCTGCCAGCCGGTTTGAGGACCCGGAAAACCACACTTCCCAGAGTGCACCGCGACCACGAAGGTCTCATAACGTCGTCTCTTCGCCGGCCCCGTTTACGTGGAGGGGCAGGGCGGTGCGGCCTGTGATCATGGCGCTGTTCCCTGCCTTTGCAGGTGTTAGTGAGGCTCCGGATTGCGGCAGTGCCAGGAAAGGTAAGCACCCAAAAGGAATGAAGAAGGCACTCGGCGGGCTAAAGGCGTAGTTTCTCGGCCCCAGGTGTCGACCCACGCTTTGGATGTTTATCCACTTGTGTCCCAGAGTTCTCCGCGGCGCAGCAAAGGCTTCTGGGAAGGGCTCCTGTCCTCGCCCCGGCTTTTTTTTTCGGACTGGAGTTGAGGAGTTACGGAAGGACGAAGACCTAGGAGATCCCCAAACCATTCTTTCTATGAACCTGAGTTACTTCACCTCAAGTAGACTCCTGGCGCATATGCTGGGTGTTCTTAATGCCCTCCTTCCTGTTTTACTTATTTCTGAATGTTTTTTGGGTTCAAATCTTTAGGCAGGCCTAGAGCTACCGGAATTAAGGACCCAAAGCCTATTCAGTTTCTCTCCATAGAGGTACCGCTGCTGGGAATAAGAACTAACATTTATTCACTGAGACCCTACCGTGTGTCAGATGATGGCATTACATATTTTACTTAAGCCATCAAAGTCCCCGGGTTTATATTAAATGTTGAGGCGCAGACGGGCATCCCTCGTACATGTTGAGGGTTTGGTTCCAGACCCCCGCAGTTAGGGGACATGTAATCATGTTGCCGGTGGAGGGTCTTGCGTTTGTAAAAAAAACTCAGTACCTGTGAAGCACAATAAAGCGAAGCTCAATCGACGGAGGTATGCCTGTAGTGAGTTGCAGTTTAAGGTGATTCTAAGTCATGAATTTATGTGGCAGAGCCCAATTGTGTCAGAGACCTGGCTTACATCCTCTCATGTGGCTCCTACGCCTATTTTTTTGGTAGGAGTTACCATAATTTTAATTGATTTCTTACACAGTGTAATTTTGGTCATCCCATAGTGGCTGTACCCTCCATGTGGTCAAGGACAGTGTATAGTCACCGTAGCATGCTTAGCCCCTTGCAGGGCCCAGAATACAGGTATTTATTTGATAACTATTTGCTGAACGTACAGACCAATAGTAGGTACTTAACAGAGAAATAACAGGACAAGGTAGGATGTTAGAGATGTCATAGGTGAACTACAGGAATAATGACTTGGATGGGAGGTTCATATAAGGCAGGGGTGTCCCACCTTTTGGCGTCTCTGGGCCACACTGGAAGAAGAAGAGTTGTCTTGGGCTCCACATTAAATACATCTCGACATGTACTCACACACACACACAAATTCATGTTTTAAGTAAATATACGGTTTTGTGTTGGGCTGCATTCACAGCCATATGGGCTGCGGGTTGTACATCCCTGGAAGGCTTTCTATAGGATCTGACTTTAGGGATGGGTCTTCAACAGGGTAGGAGCTGGATAGACAGAGATAGTGGAAGGGCCTTCCAGGGCCTTCCAAGGCGTGCAGGAAGGGAAGGAGGCCAGTGTAGAGAACTGCAGATAACCCAGTGTTGTCTGGACACCGAGAGGCATAAAGAGGAACCTTGGGGAATATGGCTGGGGCTGGTGGTTAGGGAGGCTAGCGACTCGAACACCAGGCCAAGGTGTATCCTGTCTTGGAAGGGTGAAGTGGCAGGTTTATAGGAGAGTGTTGCTCTTGTCACTTACCGTAGCAGTATTTATTGGACATCTGGGTGCCCAGCATCAGGGTAAAGTTTGTAAAAGTGCTGTTTGTAAAGTACTGTACTTAAATTTAAACACAACATTATTACTCATAATGAAATGAGCTATAATTCTTCAATGCCATCTAATTGTCAATGTTCAGATTTCCCAACTTGTCTCAAAAATGGCCTTTTACAGTTGGTTTGTCCAAGTCAGGGTCCAAAAAGATCCAACGCTGTATTTTGTGGATGTGTCTCTTGGGCCTCTTTTAAATGTAAAAGTCTCTTCCTCCCCTCCATTTACCCCTGTGATTTATTTGTTGTGGAAACTGGGTCATTTGTTCTCTACACACTTCCTACCAAATCCTCATGGTGTCATTTAATATGCTTCCCTATCCCAGTATTTCCTGTAAACTAGTAATTAGATCTAGAGAGTTAATAAGATTCGGGCATAATTTTTTTTAGTTGAAAATACCTCATTGGGGGTGCCCTGCCCTTGATGTTGAATCATATCAGGAGGATCTGCTGTCTAGTTTTCTCTCCCTTAGTGATGTTAAGATCCATCAATTTTAGTTTTTTATAAACTGCTCTCCCACCCCCCACCCCCACCCCCGAGCTCCCTTATGGCAAAGCTTTAATTGCATCCTTAAAACCCTTTCCTGTACCTTCTGAAAGACTTTGGGAGGTCACACACTTTGGGGTTTTTTTTTTGACATTTGTATTACTTTATCTTTCCTCCAAGCTGTCATCACCATCTAGAATCTTTATGTAAAAAGGTACTGGAATTATTTGAGAGCATCTCTCTTTGCATATCATTTCATCTTCCCCCACTTTTCCTTTGTTCATTCTAGAATCCAATTATTGTGGAAGTAATTATGATCTCAGAGACCAACAGGAACTGTTTTCACATGCCTCTTGCCAGGAATTAAGCCCAGGGGAAGGGAACCAATCTCATAAGGAAAAAAGAGACTGGAAGAAAGATGGTGTGAAGAGTTGTTTAGCCCTTACTGGGTGTGACCTTACACATTACTTAATCCCTGTGAGCCTTAGTTTCCTCTTCTGGATGAGAGAGATCAGATTTCCTCCTGTAGAGGGTTGCTGCGAGGATTAAAAGATAAAAGGATGCAGAGAGCGTAACCTGGTGCTTGGCCTATTGTGGGCACTTTGTAAATTAGAATCCCTCTCTTTTCCTTTTTCCTGTGCTTTTTAAACTCCTACTAATGTATGCCAGACATTGATTCCACTTCTGGGGTTGAAGCAGTGAATAAAATCAAGTACCTGTCACCAGCAACTAGCATATAGAATATATAAAGAACTCTTACAACTCAGTGAATAGAAGACAGTCCGATTAAGAAATAGGAAGAAGATTTGAATAGCTATTTCTCTTCCGGTATGAATGGCCAGTAAACACATGAAAAGTTGTTCAGCCCCCGTAGTCACCAGGGAAATGGAAGTCAAAACTACAATGAGAAAACATCACCCCCACCCAAACGACTATAATATAAAAGGCAGACACGCACATGTTGGCCAGGATGTGGAGAAATTGGAATCCTCATACATCGTTCATCAAGTGTAAAATGGTACAGCCAGTTTGCATGACCATCCGGCAGAACTGCTGGAATGCTACCAGTACCCAGCGGTTCTGCTCCCGGTACTTACCCAAGAGAAATGAAGACGTGTCCATATAAAACGAGCACGTGAATGTTCATAGCAGTGTTATTCATAATAGCCTCACAGTGGAAACTACCCAAGTATCCATCAGCTGATGAATGGATAAAATGTGGTATAATCCATGAAATATGATTCAACAGTGAAAAGGAATAAAGTAGTGATACATGCTAAAGCATGGATGAATGCCAAAAACATCAAGTGAAAGGAGCCAGTTACAAAAGACCATATATTGTATGATCTTGTTTATATTAAATGCCCCAAATAGGCAAATCTGTAGAGGAAAAGTTTTAGTGGTTGCCTAGGGCTGGGAGTTGGGATCGGAGAGTAAGGGGGTGGGTGATGGAGAGAGCGGGCTAATAGGTGTAGGGGTTTTGGGGATGATGAGAATGTTCTACAGTTATTTTGTGGTGGTATTGTACCATATTCTAAGTACTCTAAAAACTTGTGAATTATACACTTTTATGGTTGAACCTTATGGTATATAAATTATGTCCTAGTACAACTGTTAAAAAATCGAATTACCTTTCTCTAAGATTTTATTTATTTACTTTTAGAGACAGGAGAAGGGAGGGAGAAAGAGAGAGAGAAACATCGATCGGTTGCCTCTCATATGCCCCCCAACTGGGGACCTGGCCCGCAACCCAGGCATGTGCCCTGACTGGGAATCGAACTGGCGACCTTTCAGGCTGTCAGTCAATCCCCTGAGCCGCACGAGCCAGGGCCCTTCTCTTCTAACTGCGACCGTTTCATGGGTCCTTTCTCCTGAGCATATGGACGTGCTCTGGCCACCCATCCTAAAACAAAACAGGACGAATTAGCCCCTGCCGCCGCGGTCCCATGCTGTTCTCCTTTCCTCTATAGCCAGTACCCCTGAAAGTCAGAAAATAAGTAATTTAGAAATAGTTCATAGTAAAAGAGTTAGAAATTAATGGATAAGCAGAAAAACAAAAACAAAAACCCAGACATTTAATCTCAGCATCCATAGACGTCATTGTTAACAT
Organism: Trachops cirrhosus; assembly: GCA_028533065.1. NCBI lineage: Eukaryota > Metazoa > Chordata > Mammalia > Chiroptera > Phyllostomidae > Trachops > Trachops cirrhosus. The sequence continues at coordinate 185,911,726 of CM052538.1, read as the reverse complement.
CTTGTATAATTTCAGCATTAGTTAGGAAAGTGGACACCTTGTGTTTTTTTTCAAAGAGGAGTACTGTTATAAGGAATGGTTTATGTTAAGTTACCTAACTGAGACAGAACGTGGGAATATTCTTTTAAAGAATCATAATCTTCTGTTATAATTTTAAACATGGTAGGCTTTTATGCATGGTTTGATTTTTAACTTTTTGGAATTGCCTACATCAAATTTGAAGTCATTGAAACCTAGTGCTTCGAAGCTTTCGTGCTCATTAGAGTATGGGTGGACTGCCCACAGCATTGGTGTCTTTTAGGCCACAATCGTTACATGGCTTTTGCTTAAGCCCCAGTCTGATACCACAGAGGATATCAGTCTTAAGTGTTCTGGAGTGTGCGAAAGCCCCGTGCCCTGTGAAATAAAAGTTTCGTGGATTCCCTTTGGCCCCTGTGGGCCGTCGTGAACGTTTGGCTGACATCAGCTGCGAGGTAGGATGCCAGCCGCTAAGATGGATTTCCTGCTTCAGAAGCCGTATTGAGTTTATTTCATTGATCTCCTCTCTCTTTTGCACATGCAGAATTGGATTGGCTGAGCAACCCGAGCTTTTGTGTTGGGACCGTGACAGCTCTGAGCCAACAAACTGAAGAGGCCACAGCGTTCGTTTCTGAAGGGTCACCGCTGACGAGGTAGTATTTTGACAGAGGGGGTTTAGTCTTCGTCAGTGCACCGTCTACGGCTTAGCTCGAATGGTGCTCCTTGGGAAATCCCATGACAGAAGAGCTCAGTAAAACTCTTAAAGGAATGAGTGATCATTGGCTCTTTTCCCTTACCTCACCCTCGCCGATGCATCTTTTTCCCCTTGGCATTGCAGTGGCAGCTGCGTGGCACACTTACTGCCAGTAATTAGGCCATCGGGGAAATGGCGTTGTTGTGATTCTTAAGTAACTTTACTGGCCTCATTAGTAACCTTCAGAGTATTGATAAACATGGAATTCAGATAGCTCCAACACATTCGTAAAAATAGGAGGAGTTTGTGTAATACAATGTGGGGAAGGGAAAATTTCCCCTTTCCCGCCTCTGGTTCTTTTGGGCTGGCCAGATGATAAATCAGTAGGAGGCAGATTGACAAGAGAAAATGACACTTAATATCATGTGCATGGGAACCCCACATATGGGAGGGATCCGGAGACCCTGGAATGTGAGCGGTTCAGAGGTGGGGGCGGTGGAGGTATAGAAGATGCTCTGAGTGAGGGGTGAGGCAAGGCCCCTTGGGGGCGTCAGAAGGCACCGCAGATGACCAGAGGGGCAGACAATTCATGAACACGTTTGCCCTGCCCTATAAATGTGTCAACAGAAGTTATGTCTGATCATCTCTTATGGGCACGGCCTCTAATTCAAATTCTTCTAGGTAGTTGAGGGAGAAGGGAGAACTTTCTCTTGAGCCAGAAGCTAAAATTGCCTTTAGCTCAAAGTAATCTGCGTACCCCTGGGGCACATCTTGGGCTGGCTCATTCTGGACCCTGACCATAACACATGATAACACATCATGAAAACTTGGGGAGAAGCGGAATGGTACACATTTCTACTCAGCTTTGAAAGAACTTTGTTGTAGATCATTGAATTGAGAAATGTGCTCTCTCGCCACTATAGAGTAGATGGTCTGTTAACATGATGAATGAAACCCGGGAAGCCAGGAACTCTAAAAGCAGAAGAAGCCTTCGGAAATCGGGAACAGTTAATGCATGAGAAGGAGTGGTTTGTGGGCATTTCAGTAATGATGACGAGCTCATATAACCGTTAAAAGCAAGGACTGGAATTAAAGCTTTTTTTTTTTTTTTTTTTTTTTGCATTAAGAACATGCTGGTATAATATGTAGGACTGAAAACAAACCTTTTATAATATTTTTAAAAATACTGTAGTTGATAAAATAACTGTAGATTACTTTGATTTAAAAATGTATGCATATGAAAGTATAAGTTTAGAAGCTAAAGTCCGTGTGAGCATTTTTAGCTTTTGTATTCTCGTATATTTGTTTGATTGCTTACTTACATAATATTTTCCCCAATCCTAATGTGACTTTTTCAAACAGGAGTCCTCTGAAACCAGACCTTTCAGATGAGAGTGACACGAACAGAAAGCACAGACAAACCAGCAGAAAGAAGAAGAAAGAGAAGAAGAAGAAGAAGAAGCATCAGCACCACGGGAAAACCAGGGGAAGACGTGGGCAGTCAGGCGGCAGCGCGTCCGAGTCGGACGCTGGCTCGGGCCGGGACGCGCCTTCCAGAGGCATCGGAGACGGCAGGAAAGCGTCAGAGAAGCCGAGGTACGTCCCCTGCCCTCCCGTGCCTGGGCTGCGGTGCAGTGGGTCTTCAGTTCTCCTCCCTCACTCACTGCCACAAGTTGCACACTCACGTGGTTGTTGAACTCAGTCGAAAGGGAGTCAGTAAGTATCTCAGCAAGGCTGGGAAAAGTAGAGCTCTGTCATTTGGTCAGCCTAAAAAAAAGAGAACTTCAACAAGTGAGGGCCATGGTTCTGTTTGAGAAATGGTAACTGGGCACAACAATGACTGCGTTGAAACCTGATTGAGACAAAGAGTCTTTGGGAATTTCCAAAGACGGCAGATGTGCCGCTGGTTGGGTGTAGGGGCTAGTTCACTGGGAGGGGCCCTTGGCCTCCATGCTGATAAAGAGGAAGTGAAATGTCTTCTCTTCACAGGGAAGTATCTGCCTTTCAGTCATTCCCATTACCAACCCTCCCCTGCCCCACTCCTTGGTGAAGGTTAAGTGTAGCCCTTAACACAGTCATTGCTCTTGTCCTTTTCTTCCTTCACATTTGTTTGGACACTGTGTTGAAGGTAAAAAATAGCTCAGGACCACAGTTTCTCCCTTCCTCGGGGCCTTCGTTTCTCCATTTGTTGCACAGGTGTCCACCTTGAGCATAGTGTTCAGGCCGTTCTGCCGAACAGTCACTGCACAGATGCTCGGTGACAGTGCCTCTTCTCTGCCAGGCTGACACCCTCCTGCTTAGGGAGGCACTTTGCCCAGGGCTGGGACAGTCAGTATGTGGTGAAAACACTTGAATTATTCCTCATGTAGCTTTTTTTCTTTGTTCGTACAGTCTAGGAGAGAGAATAGTTAAGCACCTGTCTAAAGCATACTAAGAAAGTTAGTGTTACTAAGATTTTTGCGATTCTTGAGGGATGATTTGCTTTTGGGTGCTGAGACGCCCCGCTGGTGGCGGGGATGCTCTGTGTGGGAGCACCTTTGGAACTTGGCCCAGAGAGTCTCCATCAGAGAGGCCAACACTGCAGTCTCCCAGGGTCCTGCTGTCGTCTGCCCTGTGTGGGAGGACACTGCCCGCCTCTGGGGGTCCAGGCTTATTTAGCCCTCTGTGCGTCTCAGGTGCCACACCTGTAACCAGACTTGCTCTAGAGGAAAAATAAAGGGGCCAGGTGGTCTGAATTTGACTGAATTTATGTGGGCAGGGACCACGCCCCCTTTACTGGCCATGGCATGCCCCAGCCTTGGCACAGGGCTGATACATAGTAACATGTCCTGAATACAGTTCCGTTACGTGCATGAATGAGTATACAGGGTCTGGCACAAGTAATGCCCGTGTTTTTAATTACAAAATCATAAGCATGTAATCCGTTAACGAAACAGTATGACACTCAAGCTCACCATATGACATTTTTGGTAAAAGGTCCGCAGAGGCTACAGCTTCTTATTGACCTTCGTTTCCTGGGATGACCTCTTCCTCACCTTCAGGGGCAGGCCCCTCCCCGTGCACAGCCCGACCACATGCTGCGTCCTGACCTCAATACTCCACAGGGGCAGGAGAAGGCTTGTTGACTCCCCAGGGGTGGTCTGCAGCTGGCCCTTCCTTTTTTTTTTCCACCCTCCGTTGGCTTTCTGGAATGAATCACTCTTTGCCTCCTTCATCGCGCCTGATGGTTTTCATTGACAGAAACCCCTCCACATTTGTTCTGGAGGGGAGTGTGGTAACATCACCATGCATTTTAACCTGAGACGTGGCACTCAAATAGTTATTGAATTGCTACTTTGTGTCCCTGAAATACCATTCTCTTGTATTCCCAGCCAAGAATGACTTAGAGGCTTCCAGAATCTTTATTTCTGTCTGGGCAGAACTAAAAAGCAGAGGAACAACAGATAATGGCTGCTGTGACCCCTCGGGCAGTGTCTGTGTCAGCAGCATTGTGAAGCGATTTTCCTTAGAGGAGGAAAGGTGTCCGATGCCCAAAACTCCTTCCCCCCTCTCACTTGGCTCCTAGGGACGTGGCTCTATTTGTATCTAAGATGAAAGTCTGCCGACTCACAAGCTGGTTCAACGGGATAAATCAGGGTCTGGTCTCCCGGCGGCCTCGCTCTGCCCTTTATGTAGGAAGTCGGCACGTCCAGCAAAACTCTGTACGCAGAGCCCAGGCTAGAAAAACGCGGCTGAGACCAGGCCTGAGTCGCAATGAGGCTGAACTAGCCACAGCTGTGGCTTTGCTGCTGTCAGTGGGGAGTTTGCAGTTGGAATCAGTAACCTGAGCACTTTCCAAACAAGGTGAGGAGAGAGCAGCCCTTTTTCCCTTTTGTAAAGAAAAAAAATTGTACAAATATATTTGAAATTCAGGTTACAATAATTTAAGTGGAATACTTGAAAAAGAGCACCTGCGTGTTCCTCAGGTTAGTTTCTGAGATGACTTCTCTTTTGGTAAGGTGCCGCCTAGTGGCCACGGTTTCCGCGTCGTATTTTAAGGCTGTTTTTTGGAGCAGGCGTCCTCTCCTCACCCACGTGGCACCTACCGTCTGCACTGCTGTCCTCGGTTCCCTTTGTGCTGCGCGGAGTGCAAAACGCTAACCTGCAGGTCTGTGCCGCCGCGAAACATGTGCAGGAGGGTCTGTAAGTGCCTCTCACTTCCCTTTCCCTTCTTCTTCCTCACCTGCCCTTGCCCCACAGTCGAGACAGCAGCGCTGCCGGGGACATCGGACGTCGCTGTGTCTGGCTTGAGGACGCCCAGGCTCTGACGGAAGACACCTTCCGGACGGATAAGAAACCAGACCCTGCAAACTGGGAGTATAAGTCCCTGTACCGAGGAGACATAGCCAGGTATCCGTCCCGGCATCTTCCCCTGGTTCCCTCGGGTGGGCGTGGCTTCCTTCTCCTGAGCTCTCTCCGCCAGGTCTCCTGTGCCTGGCCACGCCCACCCCCCTGGATTCTGTTGGGTTTTTATCCATTTCACACCCTAACATGGAAGTTGAACCCCTGAGATCAGGGTCCAGGCCAGATTAATTGTGTGTATCCGTGGTGCTCGGAAGAGTGCCTGGCACAGCAGGTGTTCAGTAAGTGCGACCCTGGAAATATTTTCGAATAATTGTGACAGACTATCTGGAAACCATGTGATCTAATCTAGGTGCCATTTTAAAAAGCTGCAAAAGCCTTTTATTTGTCCTCGCCCCCCGTGTGGCCATTTGAATAATGACATAAAATGGTAATGACGATTTCACGAGGTCACCAGATAATCGTCAGAAGGATAGCTGACAGTATTTGCTTGGGTAGCAAGTTTACGCTTTCCTCCTCTACTCTCAAAAGTATTGGAACTCTCACTCAGCCTGCCAGGCGCTTGCTGTTTCGTGGGACGCTGCTGGGAGCGCAAGGCAGCGGCGCACGGTCTCTGCCCCCCCCCACCCCCCCATACACACAGCCTGCAGCAGCCAGCGCTGAGGGCTGAGACTCGGCCGGCGGGGCTGCGTCGTTCTTCGTAGGCTGTTACCTTCCGAAACAAGTTTCAGTTCCCTCCGCTTTGCTGCACCTTCAAACTCTGAGCAGGTTTTCACTCATCACATTGCACCTCACCATGTAAGCAATTCCAGCTAAAAATGTCTTTATGGTGAGTGTATCTTAGTTATTTTTCAGTGCATATTTGTATCTGTATACTGCGTAATAAACCTCATGGCTGAGAGCAAACGATTACCATATTTAAAATGCATTTTATGTTTTAAAATTATTTTAATAGCCCCTAAAATCTTGTTTGGTTTCCCACGCCACCACGTGATAATGCCACAGATGTGGTGGAAACCCAGGAACAGTGGGAAGGCCAGCAAACACGGGTGGGGCACAGAGTGTGGCCTCGGTCCCGAACTCGCCCTCTCCCACAGCAGCCTGTCTCCTCCTCATGGCTGTCCGTGGGGCGGAGAACACTCATGTTACGAGTGTGGGAAAGGAACCTCAGGGAGGGTCAGTGACTTCTCAAGGTCAGGTACCAGTCAGCAGAGTTGGGATTTGAACCTGTGTTCCTCTGACTTCTTGTGTTCTTTTGCTGTCCGCAGATGAGGCAGGTTATATGGTTGGGCGTTTTCTAGACTGGGAAACTGAGGACTGGTTCTCATTCTGACTTTGCCATTGACTAGTGACGTCATGCAAAGCAAGCCATGTAAGCCATCTGAACCTCTGTTTCTCCATTTGTAAATTGGGAATTGTAACTCTGGCTGTGCCTGACACTCAAATATCAGAAATATTTGATATGGAGTTAGAAGTTAGTGTGCAGATATGAAGGGTTATTATTTAGAAACAGGCGAACAAAGGAAAAAATATCTCAATGAGTGGCTCTGAGCCTCTGTTAGTGAGTGGCCCAGACCCCAGGAGGAGAGTAGTTAGCGACACCATCATTCACCTAGACTGCAGAAATACCGCCGTCAGGGGCTTAGGGCGTTGGCTGGCTTCTCAGTAACTTATGAGAGCGCACGGGAGGTGAGTCTTGTCTGGACTTGGAGCTGTGCAGCTGTTAGTGTCCAGGTCCGGGGAGGCGTGGCTCCCACGGCACTCGAGCTGGTCAGAAGACGGAGGGAGTGTTGTGCCAGATGCTGAATTTGTACACCCAAGAGGGACACAGACAGACCAAGAGCACCGAGAGGGAGGTGGGGGGACGACTCCACCAGCCCCGGCACGCACGGACCAGGCCCTTGTGCTGGGAGCTGTGCCGCCTCGGCAGTGTTCTGTGTAACGGGAAGGCACGGCCAGGGCGGGCGGGCGGCGTGCCGGGACGGACAGTGCGGGCGTCCCAGCAGCGGTGTGGCCGGGCTGGGTGCCATGGTAAGCAGAGCGTAGGTTCTGAAGCCACTGACATGGAGTCAGAGTCGCCTTTGGGAAGCTCCTCAGGGCCAGTACACTGCCAGCGAAGGCATGGATAGCGGTGTCTTTGGCTGTCCCCCCGATGAAATGCTTGGCTTATGTTTAGGAGCCGGGTTTGGTAAAATAGTAGTAGTTTAACTTACCTGCCTCTTACTGTGTGGATAAGGCCTTTACGTATATGAACTTTATTGATCATCCCAGCAAGTCTGTGACCCAGGAACCATTTATCATCTCCATTTTACAGACGGGGAAACTGAGGCACAGATTTGCGTGTCTGTTTTAAATAACTGGATCGAGGTCACCCAGTGAGTAAGTGTTGGCGTTGGGATCTGGACCCAGGCAGTCTGTCTCTGTGAGGGGCGTGTGCGCGCTGACGTCGCTGAGGGAGAGGCACGTCGGTGCCCAGCCCGGCTCACTGTGGGGTTCGGACCCTGGGCGGGCTCAGGGCAGCGCTGTGTGCTCGGCTTGCGTAGGACCTCTCCTGTGCCCTCTTCCTCTTTCCTCTTTTTTCTTTGCTTTCTTTTCTTTTCCTTCCTTTCTTGATTCTTCTCTTCCCTCCTGCCCCCCACTTCTTTCCTTCTTTTTCTTTTTCTTGGTGGCCAAGTGCCTATAGCTGAATTTATTTAAATTAAATGTCCATGTGATGTCATTTATTCGACCTCCAGAGTGGGGGTTCCTACCTCTGGAATCATTCAAGTGAAGATTAGCTGATTTTTGGATCAGGATTTTATAGAAGTGCCTTCCTTTTGGGGAATATTGAATTAAATTTTACCTTAGGTCCTGTCCAGTTACTAAGATTCTATGATAAATGATAAACTGGCCATAGTCTAAATGTCCAACAACAGGGAAGTTGTTAAATACATTATGGCACACCACTCCAATGGACCAGTTTGAAGCCAGTAAATATTATATTTTTTATGACTAATGGTGTGGGGAAATGCTTAAATATAGGGAGGAGAGCCTGAAGCTATATATCAACTGCTTTAATATAGAATGTGTGTATAGGTATAAATCTATATTTACACACATCTCTGAAGGTAGATGCTTAATAATATGGATCAGTAATATTCTTTCTTCTCCTTTACCATTTTCATCTAATTTATTATGAAATGAAGCTATTAAAATCAGTTTTACAAAATGCAGTTTTAAATTCAGAAAACTCAGTAAATATTTTTTTAGAGATTATATGAATATCTAAAATACTGTTCATTTTTAGCAAAAATAAAATAGTAATTAAGGAGAACAAAACCAGTTTTCTTACTTAAAATTGGCTCCGTAGGGAGCGGGAGGCTTATTTAGAGCTGTTGCAGCACTGTCGCGTCTCCTCCCTCTGTTACCTAGTGCTCCACGCACAAGTGTTCCATGCCTGGAGGGAGAGGATGCAGGGACAGGGTTTGAGGGACAGCGTGCGTGGTGTGTGTGAGACCCTCCCCCCCCAGGTGGAGCCCGCTGGCTGCACGGGGCAGAGGGGCGGAGAGGAGGCTCGGCAGGCAGAGAGCTTCTCGAGCCTGCGCGGGAGGCAGAGGAGGTGTGGGCTCAACCACAGGGTCGGGGCAGGATGGGGGGTGGAGGCAGAGCTCCCTGCAGGTGGCCCAGGGTGGCAGCAGGTCTCTGAGCATGTCCTCCCCACAGCATTTCGAGGTGAGAGTTTTGAGATACAGCCTAAGTTGGAAGACTTTGACAGTGAGCGCTGATATGCAGCCCCCTGCACGCTACCATTTTACTGTACTTGCCTTATCATGTATCTGTTCATCGACCTTTCTTATTTTTTAAAAATTTTCATTTATTGATTTTAGAGAGAGGCAGGCGGGGAGAGAGAGAAACATTGATTTGTTGTTCCACCTATTTATGCATTCGCTGGTTGGTTCTCGTGCGCGCCCTGACCAGTGATCGCACCAGCAGTCTTGGTGTATTGGGCAGTGCTCTAACCAACTGAGCTACCTGGCCGGGGAAACCCATCTTATTTTTTTTTTTTAAGATTTTATTTATTTATTTTTAGAGAGATGGGGAAGGGAGAAAGAGGGAGTGAAACATCAATGTACGGTTGCCTCTAGCACACCCCATACTGGGGATACGGTCTGCAGCCCAGGCATGTGGCCTGACTGGGAATCAAACCCATGATGCTTTGGCTCACAGGCCTGTGCTCAGTCCACTAAGCTACACCAGCCAGGGCCCAGCTTATTTTTTGATGTATTTCAGAGTAAATTGCTGACATCAATAAACTACCCTCTAAATACTTCAACGTGGATATCATTAACTACAGTGCAAGATTTGTTTCATTTTTTCTTTTGACTTAAAATTTACATATGTTGTAATATGCAAATCTTTGCTGAGTTTTGACAGGCATACACCTGGGTATCCCGGACCTCTGTGGAAATGTCGGACCCCGAAATGTGACCCCAAAAGTTTCCTCCTCCTTTCCTGTCAGTTCACATCCCCCCTCCCCAGAGGCCGTCACCTTTCTCATTTTTTCCACCGTCCGTCAGTTTTGTCTGTTCTAGAACTTCATAGAAACAGGATCACACAGTGTGGGCTCTCCGTGTCTGACTCCCTCCACTCGGCGAGGCGTGTCCGAGCTTCCTCCGTGTCGTGGGGCTCACGCTGCTTGTTTCTCAGTCTTCTGTTGGCGGAGACCCGGGCTCTGCCCAGTTTGCTGGGCTGTGCGGAGTGGAGCTGCGGAGAACCTTCGTGCCACGTCTGTGTGTGGGCACGTGCTTCCCTTTTTCTTGGGTAAATGCCTAAGGAATAGAATTCCTGGGTCATAGGGTAGGTCTACATTTAGTTTTTTTTATTTCTTTTTAAAGACTTTATTTCTTTTAGAGAGTGAGGAAGGGAGGGCAAAAGCGAGGGAGAGAAGCAGTGATGCTCGAGAGCACATGGGCCTCTCGCACGCCCCCAGCTGGAGACCCGGCCTGCAGCCCAGACACGTGCCCCGACCTGGAGTCGAACCAGTGACCTTTCGCTCTGCGGGGCAAACCCAGCCCACTGAGCCACACCGGCCGAGAATATGTTTATTTTTAAAAGAAACTGCCGGACCTTTTCCCAAAGTGGTTGTACCAGTTTATCTTCCCGTCAGCAGCAGACGGGGGTCCCGGTGACTCCACAGGTCGCTCACCAATGCGTGGCGTCGTCGGCCTTTCAATTTTGGCTGTCTGGGTGGGTATGTGGTATCTCTTTGTGGTTTTAGTCTGCATTTCCCTGATGACTAATGATGTTGAACACTTTTTCATGTGTTTATTGGCCATTCATGTCTTCTTTTGTGAATTCTGTTCAGATCTTCTGCCCAGTTTAAATTGGGCTGTTTATATAACATACATACCGAAAAGTGCACAGTTTCCCTGAGCTTTTGTGCGGATACTCAGAGTCATGTGTTTGTAGCTCTGGGGACGCCTACACGTTCCATAAAAGCATCTAGAACCCAGCCTCTTTCCCCTAGAGCAGAAAATAGCCAGATGTAATTTTGTTTGACATACTTTGTTTCAGGATTAAAAAAAGAACCTCAGACCTACATGTTATCTCTTTAAGTGGGGACACAGGACCGTGCCGAGGCAAAGGGACTGCTCGAGGACATGGCTGACCTGGTGTTGCCCGAGGCCTCGGCGCCCTTCTTCAGGAGCAGTGTGGAAGGGGACGATGATATCCGCCTTGCCTGTCACATGTGATTGTGATGGTCAAGTGACGTCACGTAGGTGACAGTGCTTGAACTGTGAAGCTCCAGGAAAATATAAATCACCAAGATCTAGACGACAGGCATGATCTTAAATTCATGAGGGGTTAACGAGGCCTCGGAGTGTTAGAAGCGTAGGTCGAAGGGGCAGACAAAGTTAACTGCCGGTCCTCGTGTTTCTCTAAATAGAAACAGTGTAAAGACAAGGCGGATTTGAATGTGCGCAGTTACCTGCATAACAAGCCTTGAGGTCTGAGGAGCTTTCCCTCGTTCAGAGCCGGAGTGCATATTCCCCCAGTAATTTTCTCTCTCTCTCAAACATAAGGTACAAGAGGAAAGGAGACTCCTGCCTTGGCATCAACCCTAAGAAGCAGCGCGTATCCTGGGAGGGGGCTCCCGCGGCCAAGAAGCACGCACACAGGCGTGTGGAGCGCTACTTCACGAAGAAGAACGTGGGACTGATGAGCGCTGATGGGGTTGCCGTCAGCAGGCAGAGTGAGCCTCTCTCATCTGAGCCAGTGTCCTTCATCCCGGTGAAGGGCTCGGACGACGTGGCTCCTCCTGTCACAACCTGGCTGAACCCTCTGGGGGTTTATGATCAGTCCACCACGCAGTGGCTGCAAGGACAGGGTCCTTCAGAGCAGGAGGCAAAGCAGCCAGCCGCAGAGCCAGACCGAGAGGACGCGCTTCTCAAGGCCAAGGTGGAGGAGTTTAACAGGAGGGTGCGGGAGAACCCTCGGGACATTCAGCTGTGGATGGCGTTCGTTGCTTTTCAGGTAAGTATCACTGCCGCACTTCTCTTACTTAGTGTGGCAGTCCGCATTTTGGGCAGAGCGATATCTGTGCTGGTCTTTTCGAGCTCCTTCCTGTGAGGAGCCCAGGCACTGGCACCTAGAAGTTATCAGAGTACAGTCCTTGCCCTGGGCTTTCCCGGAGTGGCGGGAAGACTGCCGTGTGAAGAACGTGTGCAGTCTGGGTGGTAAAGGCTTGAATGTGAAATTCAGGACGGACGAGGGGGTGACTTGCCATAGAGAGTAGTAGGGAAGGGCTTCCAGGCAAAGGTGACATTTGAGCAGAATCTGGAAAGTAGACAGTCCCTGTGCAGGGGGGACACTGGGGGGTGCAGTCCCGGCATGCGGAGCACACAGGGCAGTGGGGGGGCTGCTCGCCGAGTTTCCTAGTTACAGCTGTGTGCTCCCTTTCTGAGACTCACGGATTCTCCGAGTTCCACTTCGTGTTTTGAGCCACTTACACAACTATATTTTGTCCCACATTTGACTGTTTTAATGGTAAAGTTGACTCCAGAAAAGGGTTTCAAGGCATTGCATGCTGGTTATGGATCCATAAGTCTAAGTGCTAAATGACAGAGAGCAGACAGACAGGCAGGTAAACACAAGGTCCAATTTGCTTGGTGACGCAGGTACTCGAGGAACTGAGGTTCCATTAGAAGAAATTGTGATAAACAAGACTTTCACGAAAGTCTGAAAGCAGGTCATTTTGAGAGGCGAGATGCCCTTTGGGGCCTGTCGGTACTGGATGAGCAGAATCGGAGGGTCCCCCGTTCCCTTTGCACTTCTCAGTGGGTCTTTTTCTCGTTGAGGACGAGGTCATGAAAAGCCCTGGCCTGTATGCCCTCGAGGAAGGAGGGCAGGAGAAGCGGAAGAGGTCCCTGAAGCTCATTCTGGAGAAGAAGCTGGCCATTCTGGAGCGAGCCATTGAGAGCAACCAGAGCAGTGTGGACCTGAAACTCGCCAAGCTGAAGCTCTGCGCAGAGTTCTGGGAGCCCCCCATGCTGCTCAAGGAGTGGCAGAAGCTGATCTTCCTCCATCCCAACAACACCGCCCTTTGGCAGAAGTACCTTCTCTTTTGCCAGAGCCAGTTCAGCACCTTTTCGGTATCAAAAATTCACAGTCTGTATGGAAAATGCCTGAGTACTTTGTCGGCCGTGAAGGACGGCAGCATCGTGTCTCACCCTGAGCTGCCTGGCACCGAGGAGGCCATGTTTGGTAAGGAGACGGTGACCAGATCCATTTCTGTGGGGGGAATACACTTTAAAAAAAAAAAAAGATTTTATTTATTCTTAGAGGAGGAGGGAGGGAGAAAGAGAGAGAGAGAAACATCAGTGTGTGGTTGTCTCTCATGCGCCCCCTACTGGGGACCTGGCCCTCAACCCAGGAATGTGCCCTGACCGGAAATCAAACCGGCAACCCTTGGATTCGCCGGCGGGCACTCAGTCCACTGAGCCACACCAGCCAGAGCAGGAATTATATTTTTGACTGTAGTTGAAAATGAACATTTATTTTGGCTTATTTTAGAAAACTTTTAAGTCTGATAAACCTGATAAGTTGATGAAATTGGTTAATCAAGAAAGAAAGCTATTGCAACTCCTCGTGGCCATAGCAGATTCTCCCCGCTGCAGCCCCTCAGCGGTGCTGGCGGGGGCACTGGAGGCAGCGAGTGAGGGCGGTACCTCCGCCGAGAAGCGCCCGCTTCTCTGCTCACTAACCAGGGCGGCACAGTCGGGCTCTGGACCTCGGGCTGCCGATGGCCTTGTCCATGGCGATGCCTGTGCCACTGCCCTCATCCAGTTCTCGGGGTTCGGGCAGTGATGCTCGTGGGGCGCCCTGACCCACCAGAAATCACTGCGTAGGTGTATAGGCCATCGATACTGTACTGTTAACATTTTTGGTGTGTCCCGAAGGAGCCTAGAATGCTGATTCTGTGCAGTCACAGATGTCAGGGGCAGCGTGTTGTGCAGGAGCTAGAGAGCATCGCGCTCGACTTGAATCCTGCGCTTGCCCTCCTTGGTCTGGCGCGTCCTTGGACAGGTTCCGTCACCTGTGCGAGCCCCAGTTTCTCCCTCAGCGCCCGTGCTGTGATACCTGCTTCACAGCACACCGTGCGCATCGCCCGAGGTGATCCGCGGGCGGTCGCGCTCAGCGTCAGGCAGGCGTGTGATCAAAGCCCCGCCGTGACAGCGGACTTCCAAAGATGGAAATGCGCTGCTCTGGGAATAACCAGCCTTCTCCACCCTGACATAAGGGCCTTGTATTTGGTGTCACTCAAGATGTGCTCACACGGCTTCGTGTTATTTATGGAGCGCACGACACGAAGCTGTCTGCTCCGTGGTGAATGGAGCTGCACCACAGCTAAGGCAAACTGGGATTTCCAGACATGGAACCTGGCGTGGTCTACAGCCAGCTCTGAGCGCACCATGAAGATGGCTGGCGAATAGTGCCATCTAGTGATCGCCAGAATACAGGTCTTGGCTTTCTGATTTAAAAAACCTGCGCCATCCTTTTCCTAGAATTCTTCTTGTGATAATGAGCTTTGAGTTTTTAATGATGAGTGTTTAGACCAAGCTCTTGCCTTATGTTTATGCACATGTAGTTTTTGTTGTTCGTGTTTGTGTTCTGTGATGGTTTCATGTAAAAATTAGATTGAGCACACCTTGATTACAGTGCTGTTGTGAGTCCTTGTAAACCAGGACATGTAGGAGTGACAGCTTTGAAGAGTGACAGTACCTCACTTCAGGGCGGTGTTCTGTCTGCTGCGTCTTAGAAGTGCCGTTCTTCCCCTCCGGCGCTAACCGGCTCCCCCTGTCTCCCTGCTTCCAGCGCTCTTCCTGCAGCAGTGCCACTTCCTGCGCCAGGCTGGCCACTCCGAGAAGGCCGTCTCGCTGTTCCAGGCCATGGTCGACTTCACCTTCTTCCAGCCCGACAGCGTGAAAGGCCTGCCCACCAGAGGACAGGTGCCGCTCTGCTTTCCTCTCCTCGCCTCCCCTCCCCCTCCCCCTCCCTTCTTCCCTCTCTTTTGGGGGGAGGTAAGGCTCATGGGAGGTGGCGGTAGTATTTTTAAAACAGCATATCTTCCTGTGTATCAGAGCTGCTGAGAATTGTTTCTCAGAAGGATTCTAGCAATGCAAGGAAAATTCCATAACGAGAGTAGTGAAACGTGGGGAGGTGAAAGAAGACCCTTCCCCCAAGTAGAGAGACTCACTCACGCCCCTCTTTCTCCTTCCTTACGGTCCTTGTTAAAATGCTGGATATGCCCACTGGTCAGGGAAACCCTTGCCATGCCTTTTAAACCCTGTGGCACCCTGCCCCCCTTTCTGATGTGGGTCTTGTGTCACTCCCCCATTAACCCTCCCACTGCCTCGGATCTTCGCTGGGTGGCAGATGGAACTGCATGCTGGCACTTTGTCCGCACCGGCCTGATCGGGCGAGGGGCTCCCCATTCACGTGACAAGAGAACATGGCCAGTACTGGGATGCCAGGCGGTAAAGAAAACCTTACCATAGAGCTGTTCGTATAAGAAAGCCTTCCTTACCCTTTGTCCACCGAAGAAAACTCCATTTCCTGTTCTGCACAGAGGGTCTGGTGGGAGATGGACAGGATGTCTGAATTCATGGTGGTCTTTTGAAGGCCTTCTTGAGAGGCTAAGGTCTCCGTATTGTATAATTTTTGTGAACTGCCTGTAAAGACCTTATCATCATTATTTTTATCTATTTTTTCCCAGACAAAATTGTGTTAGAGCATATTGGTATAACCGATTATTAGTGTAGCAAGCCAGATAGCAGTTATTTTAAGACATATTTTACCACCTTAAGAGTATGCTGTGCTACTCTTAAGGGTCCGAAGTGACCCTTAGCCAGCTCTGCAGAGCACACCGTGTGTGGTTGGAGGCCCGGGTCAGGGTCAGGGTCAGTGTGCTTGGCTCTGCTGACGCCCACTGTCTGTGATGAGTGGTTGCTCTTGGGGGCAGGCAGAGGGTGTTACCCAGGACTTTGAAGTATGGAGAACCACGCCTCTAACAGGTCAGGAGGGCTGATCCCCGCTCTTGAGGTTTGAAATACCAACAGCACATGCAGTTGCAAAGTATTTACATGACAACTTAGAAATAAGCTTGTTATTTAAGGACTTTTTGTATCTTCATGACTAAGAGACATTGTTACCACAAATAGATAGTCTGGTATTGCTGGTCTGTGGAATAAATTGGTTTTAACCGTGTGTCACACTTTTTTAAGGCACACTCATCTTTTTCTAGAGCGTGCTCTTTTCTATCCCTCTTGTAAGAGTAAACCCTGTAAAGAGGGAGTGTGGTCTCCCCAGGCCCCCTCCCTGAGGAGGCTGCCCAGCGCTCAGCACCAGGGCCCAGGCCAGGATGCTGACCCTGCCCTCCACGGCTCTCCCAGACACGGGCCTGCCCCTGGTGTGCGAAGCGCTCCCCGGGCCTGGGCCGGATAATCCTGCGGCTTTTGCCCTTGGTGTGCCCGCCGGAAGCCTGCTCATCCTCTTGGAAAGGCTTCTCACAAAAGCGTTCATTGAGCAAGTTACTGGCTCTCCTTTAAAGTCCCTATTGTTGGCTGACAACGTGATCCCTTTCCTGTTCCTTGCCCTGTTCACCTTCTGTTCCATGTGGAATTGTTTGTTGCCACGGAACTGGACCGCAGAGCTGACGACGTCCAGGTGAACGAAGGGGGGCAGGCTTTCACATGCAGGCCTTTTTATTCGTGGGGTGCCAGCAAGCACTTACTGCGTCCCTGTCAGATGTGGGGCACGGTGCCAGGTGTTGGGGACAGTTAGCTGAGATGTGGCCGTGTCCTCAAGACCTCAGGGTCTGTCCTGTTAAAACCTTCAGTCCCCTTACCCTGGAAAGGTCTTAAAAGCAACAGGACTTCAGTGAGCGGGGCCTGGCTGTGCCCCTGTTCCCTGTGACCGGCCTGCCAAGCCAGCACTGGGGAGCCGCTCTCCTCCTGCCCTTCTCCCTGACCTGGGCCAGGCTTTGTGACCCAGGCCTGGAAGTGTCATCCCGTCACTCCTTTGCCATATTCTAGGTCCAGCCCACACTCGGGTGGGAATCCCACGAGGCAGGAGGAGAGGGATGGGGGCTGCTGTGGAGGCCGCCTCCCACACGAGGGAATTATATTTTTGGTTTTGGGGTGTGTGTTGTAGATCGACTTCAGGGACTGATGACAGGCGAGGTTTTAGGAATCAGCCCCGCGTCTGCCAGTCAGCACTTTGCCCAGTGACTCACGGTTTTGTGCAAGTAGGGTAACCTCCGCGTTCTGAATCTGAACAGGTGGAATTCTTCGAGCCCTTTTGGGACAGTGGAGAGCCCCGGGCCGGGGAGAAGGGCGCCCGAGGCTGGAGAGCGTGGATGCACCAGCAGGAGCGGGGCGGCTGGGTGGTCATCACTCCAGGTAAGGCGCCTTGGCGTGCGTGTGAGTTCTTCGGGAATTTGTTTTTAAGTTTTCATAAGCTGTTGTTTATATATGTAAGCCATTTATCGTAGCTTGAGGACATGGTACAAACATCAAAACGTCGAAAGCACGCTGAGTAGATGTCCTGGGAGCACAAACTGCTCCTTTCCCTTCAGGGGCGTCCAGCCCGCAGCGTGTGGCCGCATGAGGCCCCGGATGCTGTGAATGCGGCCCAGCTCGAAATCGTGCGTTTGCTTAAAACATGAGATTTTTTTTGCGATTACACGTCGCAGTGTATTTAATGTGCGGCCCAAGACAACTCCTCTTCCAGTGAGGCCCAGAGAGGCCACAAGGTTGGACACCCCTGCGAGAACCTTTTGAGCAGTCCACCCTCCATTCTCAGTGCGTAATGCTTTGAGGGTTTGAGGTTTTTCCCAGAGGACACATTTTATTTTTCCTTGTATAGGCTGTTCCTGAAGAACTGATCTTGTTACTAACCCTCCCACCCCATCCCTGTTTACTTTTGTGGGCAATGTCCAGACCCTTTGAAACATGGTTGCTTTTGAAGGAGTACTATAAAGTAATGAGTAACCAGCATTTGCCCTTTGCCAGCAGCACTGCCTGATAGAAATATAGTTCAGGCACAAGGGTAACCTCACACTTTCTAGTAGCCACATTAAACAAGCAGAAAGAAAACAGGTGAAGTTAATTTTGATAATGTATTTTGTTTGATGTAGCATATCAGAACATCAGTATTTCAGTATCTAATCAATATTGAACTAATGAGGTATTTTGCTTCTTTTTTTCACGTGAACTCTTTGGAATCTGGTGTGTATTTTCCATGTGTAGCACGTCTGAGTTCAGACTCGCCTCTTTTGAGTGCTCTGGGGCCACAGACTGAGGGCCGTGGTGTCGGCCAGCGAAGCTGTGCGCCCGTCTAGAATTGCTGCCCTCGCCCGGTTTCATCGCCGGTGCGAGGGTGGCGGGGTGGGCACTCGGGAGACCGGCCCCTCACCCAGGCTTGGCCAGCCTCTCGCCCCAGGGCTGTCACCTTGCCAGGCTGCTGCTCTTTCATCCGAGATGTGGGAACTGGGGTGGCTGTGGTCTGTGTGGCCATGCGCAGCTCTGGGCTGGTGGCATGTCTGTCACCACTTGGCCCCGGGCCCTTGAGGTGTCGGGGACCGCGTTCTGGGTGGCGCCATCCAGTGATGGCCAGGCCCCACGTGGGCTGTGTGTGTGCTCCGTCTCCAGGACCCCGAGCTGCGGTTCAGGCCCCCCGGTGGGTCCACACGAGAGGAACCAGAACCTGCAGGCAGAGTGGGAAGCGTCACACTGCGGCTGCCGCAGCTGCCCAGCCACAGGAAGGGCCCTGAGCGAGCAGGTCTTTGTGGTAGTGCCTCTGCTTTCACGGAGTGGCCGACTCAGCACGGCTGTCTGTCCTCGGGGTTTCTGTTTTTGTGAGTGAGGGAAGCTGTAGAGTGCACGGTGCTCACCTTCTGCAGTCCCCACGTTGGACCGTTCTGTGGGCGTGTGCAGTGCTCGCGGCCCAGAGGCTGAGTCAGCGTGGTGGCGTCTCTGGTGAGTGCCCAGAGGTCCCGAGGCCGCTCCTCGTGGGAGGCGGGGTGGGTTTTGTCAGCGAGGGGATGGGGGGACCGCAGCCTTGGTGTTCAGTGACACGCTGGGGACGTGTGATGCTGCGTGTAGCCCCTGCCAGCCTTCCAAACGTTGCCATCGCAGAGTCTTCTAAACGTGATGTGTTTCTTTGCACCGGACTTGGTGGGTGGCCTCCAGAACGCCAGGACTGAAGGAAGTTGCCAGTTTCTTGTTTCCAGAAAACTGGTTGGTAACCGCTTTCGTTGGCAAGTTCTCTTCCTCACAAGTTTGGCGCTTAGACTTGGGGTTTATCATGGATTCCAAGGTGTTTCTTGATAACATCGCAGTTTATTTCTTCTCGTACTGTTCCTGTTAGTCTGTAGTTATTGTGTGGGTGTCAGTTTCAAACCACGCGATCTTTTACGTTTCTAGTGTAATAGACTCCGGTGTCTGGGGCTGACGTAGGATGCACTGGAGTGATTTCTCTAATGCCAAGAATTTTTCAGCATGATTAAAGGTTTACTTTAAAGGTAGATTACTAGAAGAAAGTGATGATTAAACTTTAGTTTTCTTTGAGAAACTCGGAGGAGTGTTAAGACAGACTAGTGGGTTAAAAATGCTAATACACCTATCACTTGTTTAAATTCTTTGGATGTTTTGTTAGTGGTGTGTTTTGAAATACAGATTCATGAGAAGCTGGAAAGAGACACTCGGGGTCCCCCTGCCCCCTGCCCCGAGGCAGCACCGTGGCGCAGTGTCTCGGCCAGGGGATGGCACCGGGGCAGCCTGCCCAGGTTGCTCAGGCCTCACTGGTCCCACACGCCCTCCTCGGTGTCTGACACTGCAGTTTTGTCCCACTCGTAGCCGGGTGTCACCACCGCTGCCCTCCGCGCACAGCCCTGTTCCGCCACCATGCGGCTCCCTCGGGCTGTGCCGGTTCAGCCACTGGTCTGTCCTCCATGGCTGTTACGTCACACGTTCTAGAAGTGTGTCATGTCATGGGACGTTTTTAAAACTGTTTTTTGTAAAATATTCACAAAATGTGGCACTTCAACCGTTTCTGAGTGACAGTTCAGTGACATTAACTGCATTCTCACTGTTGTGCCATCATCATCACGTCTGGCTAGTTCCTCCGCTTTTCCCACCTGCTGCGGCTGAAGCTCGGCCCCCCGCCCTCCGCAGCCGCCGCGAGCACCGCCCCGAGCACCGCCCCCTGCCCCTCTCCGTGGGTCTTCAGGAACCCGTAGACGGGGAGTCGCCGATAGCCGTTGGTTTTCGACTGGCTTATTTCACGTCAAGGGTCACCCGGTGTGTGCTGGTGCCAGTGCCTCCTTCCTCTTTAAGGCTGAGTAACGGTACACTGCCGGTGGGTGCCCCATTGTGTCTGTGCAGCTGCCTGTCGGCGACAGCGGGCCGCTTCACCTTCCGGCGGCTGTGAAACACGCCGCTGTGAACGTGGTGGAACTGACGCCTGTGCCGAGTCCCGCGTCCACACTTCCGGGTGCGGACCGGAAGTGGCATCGCCGGATCCCGGTAGCTCTGCGCTCCTTTCTCGGAGGAACCTCGGTGCCGGTTCCTGCCCCGGCGGCACCGTTCGCCGTCCCCACCGCCGGTGCGCCGGACTCGGGCCTCTCCACGCCTCCTGCACGCTTGTTTGCTGTGTCACTTTCTAAGCTTGGCTTTTTCTGCTCAGCAGAACCCCCCCCCAAGCTTCGTCCACATCGTCGCGCGTGTCAGTAGTGGGTCCGTGTTTACCGCTCAGCACTGCGCCGTGGGGCAGCCGCACCAGGGCTGGTCTGTGCCGCTGCCCGTTCGTGGCATCGGGCACGCAGCCGCCGTGGGCATCGGTGTGTGTGGGCCGTCGTCTGCGCACAGGTGTTCACTTCTCTGGCGCCGGCGCCAGCGGAGCAATCACTGGGTCTTACGGTGAGCCCACGCTTAGTTTCTGTGAGGAACTTCCAGACTTTTCCGAGTGGCCGTACCTTTTTACATACCGTTTGTTTATTTTTAAACATGGAAGTTTACAGGTGACTCAGACTTTTCTCCTCTTCCGTTCTGTGTTAGGAGTTCAGACTTAGGAAACAAAGTGAAATAAAGTGTATCACTAATGGCTAAAGTATATCAATAGAGGATATCTTGAATTGCCCTTTTTTTAAAGAAGGGAGCATAGGTCATAATCATAAGGGCACTGGCTAAAAATTCTGATGCCCTAAGAAAATCTAAGCCAGGCGTGCCGTTCAGTGTCCCTTAGCGGATTCTGGAGCAGTGCTGCCCAGTAGCGGCCACCAGCCGCGTGTGTCGTTGGGTTGCAGTTGGTGTGATGGCCGGGGGAAGCATCTGATCCCACCGGCCAGCCCGCCGGTTTTCCCTGGGCCCTCGCTGTGATCAGAGGAGAGTCCCTCCGTGCCACCAGGGTCTCCAGAAGGCTGGGCCGCGCTGGGTCTTCCTCGTCTCGCCATCCCGGGCGCCCACCAGAGCGGCCGGCCTGCAGGTTGATTGGGTGCCGATGGTGAGCCAGAAGTTTTGTTCTTTGTCTAGATGATGATGACGACGAACCGGAAGACGACCAGGAAATCCGAGATAAGACTCTGCCCAGGTGGCAGATCTGGCTGGCTACGGAGCGGGCCCGAGACCAGAGGCACTGGCGGCCGTGGCGCCCTGACAAGACCAAGAAGCAAACCGAGGACGACTGTGAGGACCCAGAGAGACAGGCAAGTGCGCCCCCCGGGAGGGGTGCCAGCCATGCAGCCTCCCCCTTCGCCCCAGTCCCACTGGGGTTC
This sequence comes from Trachops cirrhosus, assembly GCA_028533065.1. NCBI lineage: Eukaryota > Metazoa > Chordata > Mammalia > Chiroptera > Phyllostomidae > Trachops > Trachops cirrhosus. Next base: position 185,890,361 of record CM052538.1, on the reverse strand, counting down.
GGTGCCCAGAAGAAGGTTGTTGGGCTCTCTGAGCACCTGCCTGGCTTAGGAGATGCTGGCCTGGCTCCTGCCTGAGGAAATGTTCCTCTTGCTGAAAACCAGGGAATGATTTCATTGTCTGCTGGTGTGTGGGAGTGTGGAGGTGCTGGACCAGTTATGGTTCCTGCCCCTGGATTCTGGGGGGCTCTCAGGGTCACGCCTCTGGCAATTGTCTTCCAGGTTGTTCAGTGACTTTTTCATACGGAAGCTGGAGGGCTCAGGGTTTGGAAGCACAGAGTTACTGTCCTGGACTCTTTAGCTGTGTCCACTTTCCCCACCCTGCTCTTCCAGCTCCAGAAATGGAACAGATAGGTTTGACTCCAGAGGACGAGAGGGAGGGAATGTAGAGGCCGCATGGGGACAGTGCGTAGACAGCTCGCCTTGCTGGAGAAGGGACGAGCACTTACAACCCGTGGCTCTGGGCCTTTCACTTCCATTGCTTACCTTATGTACTGTTACTGCGTGACTCGGCCCATGCTACGCTAGTGTGGCAGCTCTGGAAGTTTCACATTGAAATAAGTGAAAAGATTCTGTTTTGATACCTGGAGTTGACCCAGTTTCACAAGATAAGCATTATATCGCCTGGCATCCAGTGTGGTGTGGGTGTGGGCTGAGGGGTTTTCACGGTGACGAGGCTGGTTGGCTCTGCCCGGTTTGTTGTCTGCGAGCCTCCCCACATTGTGTGCCTCGAGGGTAGAGACGGTTGCCTGTTTTCTGCCCTGCTGAGTCGCCAGTGCCGGGTGGGAGAGGTGAGGAGGCAAGTCCGGTGGAAGCTCCCCTTCCTGCCTGAAGCTGGCGTGTTCAGGGAGGACTGGGGTCTCTCTGCAGCATCCAAGGGTTTTACAGAGTTCATCACCCTTCCAGCAGTCCATTCGCAAGGCTCAGAATCTTGGCAGTTTCCTGGAAGCTCGTTTCTGGAGCAGACTGCTGCTGTGAGCAGTTTCTTGTCACTTAGCTTTTTCTCTACTCAAAGCCTGGAGAAGATTTCTGATTAGTTGATGGTTTTGATTAGTTGAATCCCAGGTAGTCCCTCTTTCCTGGCAGCCACAAAGACCAATCAGATAAGCAGACTTTGAGACAAAGGGTAGCTTCCATGGCTTACGTTTTAAAGTTACTACCCAAAAGCGCTGCGAGTGCCCACAGTTAGTATTAGGCGCTTGGAAGTGCTCTTAACACGGTCCCTTGCTCCTGTAGTTCCTTCGAACCTTGCTGCTACTTCTCTATTTCTGAGCATATTTTTCATTTCCTGTAGCAATTTTATGCAAAGAAACCACAAAATAATAAAGTTCTTTTCCCTATCTTAAAAAAAATTTACACTGGTAACTACAAAGCAATTGTGTGTGCTTTCAGAAGTGAATATGATCTAGACTTTCTGTGAGTTCTACAGGATACTTTGAAAATTGTTGGCTTCTGCTAGCTCCCCGGCTCCCTCCTTTCGAGAACCCCCAGAAGTGTGAGCACCCTGACGGCGTCACAGGGCTCCCCACACTCACCCTGCAGCTCCCGGAGCTGTCTGGCAAGGCCTGGCTTTTCTGCATCTTGCAGAAAACCTAGCTCCTGTCTGTTTAAATCGCATAATGTCGAATCATTATACATTCATATAACAATAATTACGGGGAAAACCGTGAAGGCATTTTTGTTTGTTTGCTTCAGTAAATAAACTGAGCTCCGAACAGGTCACTTTATGTTGTCTTTATTGCAGGTGTTGTTTGACGATATCGGGCAGTCTCTGATCCGACTTTGCAGCCAGGACCTTCGGTTCCGGCTGGTCGAGGCCTTCCTGCAGTTCCTGGGCGTGCCTTCTGGCTTCGCCCCCCCTGCCTCCTGCCTTTACCTGGCCATGGATGAGAACAGCATCTTCGATCACGGACTTCATGATGAAAAGCCATTGACTTTTCTCAACCTGTCATTTTCCGGCGTGAGCTGTGTCGGCCGCACGGACCGGTTGGGCTGCCGGCGCTGGACCAGAGGTCACAGCAGAGAGGGTGAGGAGTTCATCCGCAACATCTTCCACCTGGTGATGCCGCTGTTCTCAGGCAGGGAGCGGTCTCAGCTCTGCTTCTCCTGGTTGCGGTACGAGATCGCAAAGGTAACTCCAGCTGCCCGCTCCCCTGTGTGTGGACTTCCTCTCGTGTCCGTGTTTACGAATGGAATTGCAGGCGCTTGGTGTTCTTCAGGGTTCTGGGCCACAGCACCTCCTTCCTCAGGGACCCTAAAGGCCCCTGGCGTGTGGCAGCCCCTTCTGAGGAGCCATGCTGAAGAGGAAAACGGGCTGTTTCTTGTGTTGGCTCTCGTGTTACCAGATTCTTGTGATTACATGAGCTGTTAGTGTTAGGAGCCAGGCTTAGCAAGGTTAGAGGATTTAGGGGCTTATTAAAATAGATAAAATAAGCTAGTACCCTGCTCTTTTTAATGTGTGTCTGCTAGAAATTTGCCGAGGATGGACTCTTCTGCCCTCTGCTGGCCACAGGTGGAATTTAATCTTAGCACCCAAAGTTCTGACACTTGAACTACAGATTGCTTACCCCAGGTTGTATTATCAAAATAGTGGTGTCTGATATAACTGGATAATTTTCTTTTTCGAGAACATTTAGAGTATTGAAGCCTTGTATGTAGAGGTTTCAGATGAAAACCGGGGTGTGTTCATTTTGGGGTTCCTGTGGCCTCGGTAAAACCCTGATTTGACTCCCGGCTCAGAGAGCCCCAGTGCTTAATCAAGCATGTGATGAGGGAAGGAGGCATGAATGCCTTGTGTGGCTTTCTCAGCTCAGCGGGGCAGTTTTCAATTCACAGGGCACTTGGAGTCATTCTTTTCTTTCCATCTCTAGGTCATTTGGTGTCTTCACACTAAAAACAAGAAGAGATTGAAGTCACAAGGAAAGAACTGCAAAAAACTAGCCAAGAATCTCCTTAAGGAGCCAGAAAACCGCAACAATTTTTGCCTCTGGAAGCAGTATGCACATCTGGAGTGGTTGCTCGGCAACACAGAGGACGCCAGAAAAGTCTTTGATACGGCACTCAGCATCGCAGGGAGCAGAGAACTGAGGGACCACGAGGTCTGTGAGCTCAGTCTGCTGTACGCTGAGCTGGAGCTGGAGCTGGAGCTGGCACCGGACCTGAGAGGGGCCGCCACGGCCCGAGCTCTGCACATATTAACCAGGCTGGCCGAGAACAGTCCCTATGGGCCCTATGCCGGGCAAGTCCCAGCTGTTCACGTCCTGAAAGCTCGGAAGGCTTACGAACGTGCACTGGAGGACTGTTTGAGTGAGAACCACGTGTCTGATCCACCTGCCACCGATTCCCTTAACCGCCTCGTTAGTGTGGTTAAGTGCTTTATGCTCTTCCAGTACTTGACCGTGGGGATTGACGCCACTGTGCGGATATACGAGCAGGTGTTTGCGAAACTGAAGGGCTCCGTTTCCCCAGAAGGCCCAGGCCCGGAGGCCAGCGCCGGAAGTGTGAGCAGTGCTCTCGAGGCCGCCACGCTGATGCACACGAGCCTGCTCAGGTTCCACATGAGAGTCGGTGTTTACCCGCTGGCTCCTCTGCGGCAGGCGCTCTCGGAGGCCTTGAGGTTGTATCCGGGCAACCAGGTTCTTTGGAGGTCGTACGTGCAGATTCAGAGCCAGTCCCACAATGCCAGTAAGACCAGAAGGTTCTTTGATGCCATCGCCAGGAGTGCAGAACCCTTGGAGCCGTGGTTGTTTGCGATTGAAGCTGAGAAAGCGAGGAAAAGACTGGTGGAGACGGTTCAGAGGTAATTACAGGTTGCCTTGTTCACGTGTCCGCAGCCTCAGGGAAGCTTGCTGCGTCCCCCTCCCTGAAGCCTCAGGGGTACAGAAGTGGATGCGGGCCCGTGCCTGGCACACCTGTGTGGGTGTTTTGGGTTCACAGAGTAGCACGTGGGAAGAGGAATACAGGACCTGCAAGTAGCACATCTTGTGTTGGAGGCTCTGTGGCTGTCCTCCTGGGCCATGCCTGTGGGATCCTGAACGTTGCTTACAGTGCGTGGGTGGTGACTCTCAGGCCTTCAGGAGTCTGGGACGCTGTAGTGAAAGCATAATGCATAAGAACACAGGCTCTGGAGTTGGACTCTGGGCTCAAATCCCAGCTCTTCTGTATACTAGCTTTGTGACCTTGGATAAGTCACTTTACCTCGCTGACAGGTTCCCGGGAAGTGAGGACTTGGTGTGTGACTTGTAGGCTGACTCACCGTGGTGTGGAAGCCACAGAACCCAGGACACTGCCTTCCTCTGGCCTCGGAGGAGCCATACTGTGTCTCTGCTCCGCACCCCCAGCACCCACAGGCCTTAGGGACAGCCCTGCCCGATGCACTTTGACCCGGCTGTGGCTGACATCCGTTACCACTCACGCATGTCTGCCCCTGCGACGCTGGCGTGAGAACTTGCCTCGGAGTCACACGAGCCTTTGTCTTGCAGGGTAGATGGCAGAGAGGTGCACGCCACAATTCCTGAGACCGGCTTGACGCACCGGATCAGAGCCCTGTTTGAAAACGCAACCCGGAGTGACCATGGCAGGCAGTGCCCCTTATTGTGGAGGATGTATTTGAACTTTTTGGTAAGAAAATGCGTAGAGTTTTTGTGTGTGTGCAGAACTCTGAGTGAGAAAGTGGGGGTGTCCAGTACCCACCGCCTGGGCGAGCTGTGGGGGGTGCCTCCTTCACTCACGCCTTCTCGCAGGCGGGTGATGTCAGGTCTCCTGGGACGGGGAAGGGGCAGGGATTGGGTAGGATCACCAGGAGGAGTAGTTGCTGGGTGGCTTGGTGTCAATGTGGGTGTGTCTGAGTTGACTTCGTTGAGCTGACAACTTGGAAATGGTCTAAGAGCTTTCATTTAAAAGAGACTTAAATTCTTGGCCATTCTGCTCATGAGTTCCCAGCCCCTGATCTGTTATTCAAAGATAAGATCTGTCTAGATTGTGGTTTTTAAATTAGACAGTTCCAGAGCAACTTTGTTTTCGCTTACAAGGACTCAGTGGTTGCAGGCGGTGAGACACTATTTGATTTTGCTCAGGTGCGAGTGCAAGCTGAAAGTCGGCTCCGCCTCTGTTAGAGGCCGGGCGGTGGGAGGGGCCTCGTTGGCTGTAACACCGGCCGGCTGCGCGCTTCCTTAGAAACAGCCTTCCGGGCCACTGGAGTGTCGTGTTGGCTGGAGGCTTCTCAGTCATATCTGAGTGACCGCCAGTCAGTATCGTCCCTTCAGAGGTCAGTGGTGGTCTGCCTTACGCATAAACCTCGTGGATAGCTCTGAGTATTTCCATAGGATAAACTCTCACAAGTCAAAGTATCGGAATGTTCCCAGTGGACATGGCTGAGCAGGTGTAAAGAGGTGCAGAAGAGAAAGTTCGTGGCGAGGACGGGGGTGGGCCTCCCCTGCTTCTTAGACCCCTGACCTCTGACAGGCCTGGGCTCGGGGGGGAGGATGCACGGTCTCAGGCCAGCAGCCCATCGGCACACCCAGGACAGATGGCCACATCCCGGGGACAGAAGTTGGCATCAAGATGGATTACTGCAACAGTCTGTGTGTTTTGGACATTTATTCTTTAGACCCTAAAGCTCAGGTTTTATGTCTCGACTCCCTTGTGTGGAATGGAAGCCTCCAGAAGCCACACGCTGGCGTGGTGTTCGTGCGCACTCGTGGCCTGTCGGTCGGAGGTGGCAGCATGCGCGGCCGTCAGGAGGGTGGGTTCCAGTTGGGTCTCCGCTCCTGTCATCGGGCCTCCCAGCAAAGGGGGGGTTAGATGCTCCCTGATATTACCAGTGCTGATGTTCTTGCGTCTTTCTGAGCAGATAAAAGACCTTTATGTTGGAAAAGGGAGAGCTTGAGAATTTGCCGGGTTAACTTCTCCAGTCTTTTATAAGTAGAGGCAGGTGAGGGGAGGCGCAGACTTGCAGTATTTTTACTGAGAATCTGCCGAGCCAGGTTCGGTTGGACTGGGGACAGAAACGTGCTTGTGGACTTGGAAGAAAAGACTGGGCACTCAGGGGATTTCAGTCTTGGGGAAAGCTTGGCAGGGGAGCAGGGATGCATTAGAGCTGTGACTCCCCCAGCAGCCCCCAAGGCGGCTCAGCGAGCTCCTGGATCTGGGATAAACAGTGAGGAAACCAGCGGGGCCAAAGTGCAAGGTGTCGGCTGTGAGCACCTGGGGGGGCACGTGCGCCCCGTGAACGGGCGAGACCCGTGCAGGGGGGTCGCCATGCGTTTGTGCTCACGAGTTTGTGCCTTCGGCGTGCGTGTGTGCACGCTTCCCTGCCTGTGCACTCTCACGCAGGCACATTTGCTTGTTTTTCACCCCCCAGGAAAAGCGAAGCAATTAAAACTATGGTCGGTCATAGAGCGTTATGGGGGAAAAAAGGACTTGGACAGTTAAAATTTTCCTCTAAGGTTGGAACTTAGTTTAAAGCCTGCTTTTTTTTTAGGGGGACTTTCTGCATACCCACTAACACTTGCAGGCAAACTATTTTTGTTGGTTTGGCTAAAATTACAGTTATTTTCGAGATAATTAGAGTTCTTCAGTTTGGTCATCTGCCTACACAATGAGGAAGTAAATGTAAGTGTATAACCCAGTTAGCCGATTCCGTGGGCCCGAGAAGTCTGAATACATGGAAAGGGAATGGTGGCCTTTCTGACTTGGAGTCACTGGATTTTATTTTCTCCAGGGAAATTTCTGTCCACTTGGTTGGCAGCTGGCAGAAGTGAGAATGTATTGAGAGGCCACCATGTACAAGAGCTGGTGGGAGGGGAAGAATCCGCTTCAGTTCCTTTTCGGTGGAAAGGGTCAGCCTGCTCTGGGGGTACTCCGACAAAGTGTTCTAGACGTGCATGTTTCGTTTGGGGAGAGTTTGGTACCAGTTTTGTCACATGACTTTTTAAAACAGCTGTGTAGGCTGACAGTCACTCAGACTTGTTTGCGCGTGGTTGAGAGCCACAGTCGGCACCAGCTGGGAGCCCTGCAGGCCCCCGCCCCCCGCGCACAGATGAGAAGGCGCAGAAGTGCCGCGGCCCGTGGTCCGCAGCCCCGACAGCTTCTCTGAGCCGAGCGCTGCAGCACAGGTGCTGCCGTCGGAGGTGGGCGGGCAGCTCCCACGGCACGCCGCATTGTCCCTCGCCCCGGGCCCCGCCCGGCCCGCTGCATGTGTCATGGGCTCGTGTTGTCTGTCTGGGGGTGGGGGGGGAGCGGGGGTCTTGTTGGCCGAGTCCTTCATTGCTGTGTGCGAGGCTTAGTTCTGGAGACCGTCGTTGGCGGCATTGGAGGCTCCTGTGGACGGAGACCGAAACCGGCAGCTCTGCCCGTTCGGCAGCTGTGACGTCGGTTTTGTGCCTGGTCCCGTTAGTGCTCTGAGACGCCCCCAGTCTGCCTGGGGAGAGACGTTCTTACCCAGTCACGGTCCCGTGGGGTCACCGGGCGCAGGGGACTCACCCACTGTCAGATTTCAGCCTTGACTTGGGAGTTTCCAAGGAGTGGGCGTTTGTTAAGATGATGAAATTTGGAAGGTGTGGAAGGAGGACGTAGAGGGGAAGGAGGACGTAGAGGGCCGGGGTGGAGCTCGTGAACTCTCTGCGCATCTGCGGCCCTGCTGTCCTGGAGGGAAGAGAGACACCCCGGCCGTCACTTAGATACGAGATCTGAATGGGGGAAACCAGCGGGCTTCCTCCTGGCCTGGAGCCCTTCTTCCGGCACCCGGCACAGTGCAGGGGTCTCCGCCGATGGTCGCGGGTGGCCTTCTCACCCGGGTTCCAGGGCTGTCCGCGAGTCTCACAGACACGGTGGTCGGGAACGCGCGGCAGCCGGCCCTCCTTTCTTCTTTCAGAAACGGGGAGAAAGTCTTAAGTTGTGTCCGTGTTTTAGGAGAGGACAGTGAAGTATTTTGTTGTGTGAAGGCAGGACAGCGCCCTGGCTCCCGGGGTGTGAATTCGGAGGTCTGGCCTCCGTGCGGGTGAGGCTCACGCAGGACAAGGGGACAGGGGACAGGTGTCCCCCAGCCCTGAGGCCGGCTCTGTGTCGGGGGCACTTGGAAGAGGTGGGGACGGCTGAGCCTTGCCTGAAGCAGTCTGGTCACAGAGGCTGGTCCCAGCCCAGAGTGACAGTGCCGGTGGCTGTGGGAGTTAACCTGGGGAAGGAAGAGGAGGGCCGACCGTGGTGGGCAGAGCTCCTGAGGCACAGATGGCGGCTGTAGGTGCCATCGCCGGGGTTTCCGGGAGGTCGGTCAACAGCACCCCCTCCGTGGCTCCGCTGGGTGCCAAGCACCAGCCACCTGGCAGAGAGAGACCCGGTGTCCCCTCGAAGGTTCCCCTGTGGGAACAGGGGGGCTAGAGGACCGGTGAGTGCAGGGTCCTCTAACGGACTTCAGCTCCGTGAGCTTGGCTTGTGCCCACTGACAGCTGCAGATACGGCC
>CM052538.1:185855099-185881406 GCA_028533065.1 Trachops cirrhosus | reverse complement strand
TGTCTGGGTTGTCGGTCTCACTTCTTGCACATTTTTTAGATGTGCAAATGATACGAGCTCTCCTGTTACATATTATATATGTGAATCTGTGTATAGCTGTACATAGACAAGAACCGGGTCACACGGTGAACTAAACCTACTGTGCTTGGTACGTGTTGTTTGTTCTGCTCGTCCTCGGCCTGCCCAGTGCCAGCCCCCCCGCCCCCCACAGGGAAGGTGACCCGCTCACTTGGCACCCATGGTGGTCCTTGCCTAGTCTTCCGGGTTTCACAGTCCAGGTAAGGCCCGGTTACTCAACACCAGGACCTTCTCCCCTGGGGCTGGTTAGTAGGAGCGGACTCTGCCCTTACTTTTAGACCAGAGCAGCGGGGAGTCATGTAAAACCTGGTGTTGCAGCCTGCATTGAGTGTATTTAGTTTCTTCTCGTTCCCTAAGTCTGACTCAGCCATGTCTCCATCTGCGGACCAGCACCCTCACCTGGGAGCTCGTTAGCCCTCGGGCTCAGCCCAGCTCTGCAGAAACAAGCAGCCCTGCCCGAGGGGGAGCCTGCCGGCGCCTTCCCAGGTCCACCCCTGCCTGGAGGTGTGCCGATGCAGGCTGTCCTGGGCACCAGCCCTGCTTAAGAAGTGCAGGCCCCAACTGGCCACGTCGTTGTTTGGATTTTTTGAGGGCTGTCCAGCTTCTTGCTGGTCTTTAAAAATCACGATCTCTAGACTTGAAGAAAAATTTCTTTGGCAGCTCGAGAAAAGCCAGTGCCGTGGAGCAGGGATTTGGCTAGAAACAGACGGCTGTTAGGGTGGGGGAAGAGGCGGCCCCGTTGCAGCCCTGTCCAGGGCACAGCCTCAGAGCCCACAGGAAGCTGGCCAGCCACGCAGACACCCGCTGCCCCACTGAACAGCTTCAAGCCTGAACTCAGAAAGGGAAGTGCAAGAATTGAGAGAAAAGAGGAAGACGCTCTGGCACTTCAGAGGCTCTTGAGGAGGGTGAGGTTTCTGAACCCAATTGGGGACAAAGGCAGGACTGGTAAGAGATTGTTCACCCTGACCTTTTGAGATTTCTTTTAGGAAACCCCAGTTTCTTAGCACCAGTACTTCTGTCCTGCCCCTAGAACCCACAGCCCCACAGACCTTCCAGAAAGGAAAGCTCCATTTCCTCCCGAGTTCACAGCCTCGTGAATGCGGCCTTGGTTGCTAAAGTATTACCAGGGACGGCTGCCGTGCGTCTCTGCCCATCAGCTGCTGGTGGACGGTGCCACCCAGCTCTGGGGGCATGACGTGGGGGCAGCAGGTATTGAAGTCTGCACTCCTGTGATCACCCAGAAGCTTCCCTGACACCCAAGCCACCCACGGGTGCTGCCGAGTGAGGCCCCCGACGCAGGATGAGAAAGAGCTCACTTTATTGGGAACGGAGCACGGGACCACGGGCTCCGACACAGGTGCCCCGGGAGGCGTGCAGTGCACAGCACGTGTGGCTAGGACATCAGCCGGAGTGGGCGCCCCTGGGCACCCTCCCTGACCGTCTCCCTCTGAGGGCTTGGGCACTGCCAGCCATCTCCTTGAAGGGAACTGTAGTGCTAGAGATAGAGCCCCTCAGGGGTGCCTTCCTGTTTTTTATAGAGAACGTTTTCTTTAGATTTTTTGAAGTCTTCATTTGTTACTTTCATTCTGCGTTCTCTCAAGGCCATCAGACCAGCTTCTGTACAGATTGCCTGTGAGAAAGAACAGCGTGTTCAGAAAGTGAAATACTTTTTAATTTTTATTCTTTCATAGAGACCTATTTTGTAACAAGGTATGACACTCCAGATTTTAAATAACATGTTAAGCATCCTAATTATTTTCTCAAAGGGTCTGAGGTGGCTCCGACTAGAGTGATTAAGGAAGAGGACTGGCCGGGAAGAGGGCCCAGGGTCCCGCACTGGCCCAGGTGCCAACCAGCCATGTGGTCTGGCGGCTCCGTTTTCGTTAAAGGGAATAAATAATGTTTCTAAGAAACAGATGAAATTATACCCAGAAATTTAGAGGGTAACAGAGCATATGTCCACTTCATTTACCTACAGTTGTAAGAGAATATGTATTCTGGTTGAATACTGTAAGTCTCAGTATACTACTCATTTTATTATATGCATCTTTTCAATAATTACTTGCCAAAAAGTAAAACAAAACAGAACCCATGCAGCATGATGTGATAAATACCCAGTCCTGGCACTGAAGTACCTGTCTGGTCATGGCCGTACGCCATGTTGAATGGTTCAGCAGAAAAGATGAAGCAAATGGGTAAAATGCTAACGTTTTGTAAACTGAAATGATGGGTGCATAGCTGTTTACTATTGTTGCAACTTTTCTGAAGGCTTAATTTTCAAAGTAAAAAAAGTCAGTGCAAAATTCAATTTTTGTTTTAAGGAGAGATACTTATTTAGCCCGACAGACACCAAGGACATGCAGTCTAGCGCAGGCACCACACGAGAAGCCCCGGGTCTGCCATCCCAACCCCCGCTGACCGCGGTGCAGGGTTCGCGCCCCACGGAAACCCAGGTCCTCCCGTGAGAAGCAGGATGTGCCCACGTTCGGTGCTGCCAGGTCTTGCACCACAGTCTGGTCACCTGGGGAGGTACAGTGGGCCAGGCTCTCACCTTGATGTCGGCACCAGAGAGGTCATCTTTAGCCATGATCAGGTCATCCAATGTCACGTCATCAGCCAGCGTCATTCTGCTCGTGTGGATCTGAAAGATGCGCTTCTTGGTCTTCTCGTCGGGCAGGGGGAACTCGATCTTCCTGTCAATGCGGCCTGCGGGTGCAAAGGGTTCAGGGGCAGCCCCGGGCCCTGCCTGCTCAGGAACAGGCCTGGGCCACGCGCACAGTTTCCCTGTCCTCCGGGAAGGAGGTCCAAATCTTAAAAGTGAACATCCATCTTTGAATTCATGTTTAAAAGAAATCCTCTCTGCTACCTTCAGAAATGAGTGTGAGGAACGGTTCCTGAATGGTGTATTTAGTGCAAAAGGACGAGAGAGAGCAAAAAATTAGCTGCTGCTGCTGCTTTGGGGCTAAATGAATATAAAAATGAAAAACTATCGTATGAATTATTTCTTCAGGAAAAAAGTTCTTGAGGCTTAAAAGGGAGTGTGTGGAAAAGAAAACATCACGTAAGACTGGAATTCAAAGAGCCCCGCTGGGCAGACGGTACCGTGCTCTTACCTGCACTCTGAAGGGGACAGTTTTAAGTTATTCTACATTTCAGTGCAGTATTTGCCTTCACGTGTATCGTTTTATAATCCCCCAGAGCACACTCCTCTCCTCCCTCCCTCCCTCCCTCCCTCTCTCTCACACACACACACACACACACACACACTCTCCATGATGAAACAAAAGCAAACCTGACCTGGCCTGATAAGTGCCGGATCCAAAGTTTCTATTCGGTTTGTGGCCATGATAACTTTCACGTCCCCTCTTGAGTCAAATCCATCCAACTGGTTCAACAGTTCCAACATCGTTCGCTGAATTTCTCTCTCACCTCCGGAATTTGAGTCGTATCTTTGGAAAAGAAAAGAGAAGGAAGGAAGATGCACTGATCTCCTGCTAAAAGGAATTACAGTCACACTCGTCAACGGTCTTGTCTCAACCGGTATGTCCTATCCTCAACAGCCAAGTCACGCGGCCCGTCATTTTCTTTGTAGCAGTCTTCACGCCCGGGGTTGTATCACTTACTCTGACTCAAGTGTGGTGTCGCCCAGCCTGCACTCTTCACGGGTACTGTGTCCCCAGGGTCTAGATGGTGCTGGCTCAGAGCGGAGGCTCAAGGAATGGTCACTGAGTGACCAACCTCCAGACTCACAGCCACCCCGCACTGGGGAGAGCAGAGCCGGAGTGTCCGCAGAGAGCCAGGTCCAGGAGGGACTGTGCAGAGCAACGCGCAGGCCACACGGGGAGTGCCCAGCGGCCGTTCACTGTCAGAGAGCAGCGACATGGTTGTCACCTCTAAAGGACACGACACAGGCAAAACAAAGTCTACCTTTTAGTCCCAATGGCATCAATCTCATCAATGAACACGATGGACGGTGCGTGTTCTTCAGCAACGCGGAACAACTCCCGGACCAGTTTGGGCCCGTCGCCTAGGTACTTCTGAATAAGTTCGGAGCCAACCACTCTCAAGAAAGTGGCCGAGGTTTGGTTTGCTACTGCTTTGGCTAGTAAGGTTTTACCTATTTTAGATTGAAAAAGACAAAGGGGGAAAAAACTTCAAGTGGTGTTTTAACTTACAAACGGTCATTACCCTGTAAATGGACATTAAACATGGGCGGACACACTCAGGTGCCTTTGCATTCTGTCCTCCCAGTCCCTCCGGTGCGGGCGATGCCCAGCACAGACCCCCCCGGGCACATGGTTTTACATCAATCAAATGACCTCTCCTCTGTAGTTCACATACCAACGAACTGCTGAGTCCTGGACATACACTTACACAGGTGAATTTATGGCACTGTGAACCCAATTATCTGTCTATCTATGTATGTTTACCTTCATGCATTTGTGTATCTAATATTATACTCAGTACCAACAGACCAGGAGAAGGAGCCTCAGCTAAACAGCACAGGGCATCTTTAAACCATGGTTCTGCACCATGGTGCCGAAGTTTTATTGTTTCTTATAAATTATTTTTAAATGGGCTCACATTACTCAAATACTTGAAGGTATTATGTTTTATAACACACACCCAGTATGTTGGTGCATAGAAGGTCTTGGGAATTGTAAATGTTTCGCACCGAGCAGGTAGGGGTTTGGGGGAGGAAGGCCTACTTGTGTTGGCTGTGATCCACACAGCCGTTTTCACCACAGTAACCATGTGCAGTCTATAGTTTCAAGTTTAAGCTCAGTTTCATGGTGCATTTTTTTTTTTTTTTTTTGAGAGAGAGAAACACTGCTTTGTGTCCCATCATTTATACACTGATTGGTTGTTTCTTTCATATGCTCTGACCTGGGATTGAACCCACAGCCCTGGCATATCCAAACGATGCTCTACGCAACTGAGTGAGCCAGTCAGGGCCTCCTAGTCCATCTCTTACACAGATAAATACATTTTTATGTAATCGGTGTTTCCAGAGGAGATGCTTACTCAAAAATTCCAAAACGCTGCTCAGAGCACCCTGTTGTAAACGGAGGACGTGTGGCATCCTCACTCAACAGGTAACTGTGACTCACTAATGCTGCTGTTCCAGAGATCGGCCGCGTGCCTGGAAAGCGTCAGACACACAGCACACTCACCTGTGCCAGGTGGGCCGTAGAGAATGACCCCCTTAGGGGGCTTTATACCCATCTCTTCGTAATATTCAGGATGCGTAAGAGGAAGTTCCACAGATTCCTACAGAAAACAAACACCAAGTAAACACGGAAGGCCTTCTTCCTCACTGAAATCACCATCAGGTTCATGGGCTGGCATTGTGAGTATGCCTTACTTACAACAAAAATAAGAGAAAACTTCACGTACTCTCCTTAGAGACGATGCGCTTGACGTCACTAGCAGCAAGGACATTCTGAAGAGGACCTCTGTCTTGCTAGAGCGCCCCACACCTACCCCCTCTCCGTAACAGCACCCCATTTCCCACTAGCTCTGTTAGAAGTCAGCCTTGAACAGCCTTTAGGCACTTCTTCAGCAAAGGGATCTTAAAAAAGCTAAAATTCACCCTTTCCAGATTGATCTATAGACAGGAGCTGGCAAGATTCCCTGGTTGTTGTCACCACCCAGGCCACTGCCCAGCCGTTGAGACGTCACCAGGGCAGATCTGTGACAGCTCTGCCTCCTCTACAGACGAAAGAACCTGCGAGGGACTGGCCCACAGCCAGCCTGAATGGTCACTTCCCCGGGGCCGGGAGTAGGTTCCAGACCCCAGCACTGTGTCCACGTGGGCCACTCTCCCCCGCCCCTCCCCCCACGTCACTCCTGGGTCAGCACAACGGGAACGACACGTATTCACGCGGGAACCACTGCGCTGCAGCTGCTTCAAGAACTGCACCGCGGTTCTCACAAGTCTCGGTTCTTGAACAACTGAGTTCTCAACCAAGTTGTTCACAGAAGGTCATGCTGACACCTGTACGAACAGTCACACGTCTCTCAGGAGACAAAGGAGACTGGGTTTTCGAACAAATCGCTTTTCTGACAGTTTGTGGAACAAATTAAGTCCAAGGTCCCACTGCAACACAGAAGGTGCTGCTGTTCTGTGACCTAACACAGGACTCAAACAGGAAACACCACGGCTGGCAGGCTGAGTTACTGGTCTGATCAGTAAAGAAAACAGAACACGCAAAAGAGCTCCAAGTACCTGAAGTGACACAGCAGCAAGAAACCCGCAATCTAAGCCCCGGCACCGGTTCCCAGAAGTACCTTAATTTCCTGGATTTGGTTGTCCAGCCCCCCGATGTCGGCGTAGGTCTCCTGCGGGGCCTTTTCCACCTTCATCACCGTGACCAAGGGGTCCGTGTCGTCCATCAGCACCCCTATCACGGCGTGCACCTAACCGGGAATATTACGCTTTGCTGTAGGGATGTGCGGGTCACACGATTCGGTACAACAAAGCAACGCCGATCACAGAGTTTGTTTGGGGAAGCTCTCCTTCCACAGGGAGGTGACAGGTCTAAGGAAAGCAAGCTTTCTCCAAGCCTCGACTCACCTTGTGGTTGAGCAGGACGGAGCAGCCTGGTTCCAGCAGGTCTTTGTCCACAAAGGAAAGAATGCTGACGTAGTGCTCTGAGCCCACAGATGTAGACACAATGGCGTGATTGTCATCGATGATCTCTTCCAAGGTTCCTACCGACATTGGGGTCCCCCGCAGATCGTCCACCTTCGATCTCTCTTCCTATGGAAGAGTGTGCGGAGAAGGAAAAGCAGGTTACACCTGAAGAGCAGATGATGTGGAGAGTTCACGGGATTTACAAAGCAGCTGGTGCTTTTAAAAGGCAGTTCAAATAATGATTCATAAAAAGCCTGAAAGTTTCACCTGCTGAATATCACTCATGGACAGTTTTAGGGTTAAGTAGAATTCAGTTTGTAAAAATGAAAGTTACAGTAATTTCTCAATTTACCTCTTGCTTTTCTTCTAAAGGCTTCATTTGTTCCTGATTTCTAATGAATTCTTCTTCCATGAGAAGATAGTCTTTAATTCTCTCTAACTTCAGTAATTTTAACCGGCACTGAGTGTGAGGTGTCACTGTAATTAAAAAAACTGAAGTTTTATGATCCTTGTAGCTTGAAGTTGGCAGTTAATTCAGTTCTTAAGAAAAAGAAGTGAAGACTTAAAATAAGTTTACTTTAGTTGGGACAGACTCTGAACAGTTCAAAGTTTGGTGACACTAATTAAGCAGGTGCCTAAATGCAGGAGGGTCAGGATTTTGGCAGTTATAAGCCAGCCTATAAAAATGGGGATGAGGTCTATGACCAAATGACTAATGTGTAATGAATATACTAACCGAACAGTGTGTGTGTATATATAATTAAAAAATCACAGACCCAAAAAATAGTTTGTTTTGCCTTATTACTTCCCACAGTGCTAATAAAAATGTGTACACCTGCTGTTCAGCCAGCGCGCCTTGTTGCACACCAGCTGGAACACACATTCCATCTATGGGACTATGAAATGTTAGGAATATTAATATGCAGCAAACATTTTTTCCCACACTCTTGGGCTGTTTCTTTTGGCTTGACTTCTTACCCTCTACAGGAATTTTAACTTTTTTTAAAAAAAGATTTTATTTATTTATTTTTAAAGAGATGGGGAAGGGAGAAAAGGAGGGAGTGAAACATCAATGTATGGTTGCCTCTAGCACACCCCATACTGGGGATATGGCCTGCAACCCAGGCACGTGCCCTGACTGGGAATCAAACCTGTGATGCTTTGGCTTGCAGGCCTGCGCTCAGTCCACTGAGCCACACCAGCCAGGGCGAATGTTAACTTTTTTTTTAAAAAAAGATTTATTTATTTTTAGAAGAGAGGGAGAGGGAGGAAGAAAGGAGAGAAACACCACAGCGTGTTTGCCTCTCATACGCCCCCCTACTGGGGACCAGGCCCACAACCCAGACATGTGCCCTGACTGGGAATTGAACCCACGACCCTTTGTTTCACAGGCTGGCGCTCAATCTACTGAACGACACCAGCCAGGGCAGAATTTAGAATTTATATAAACAACCCTGTCAATCTTTTCTTTTATGGTGTTGGGTTTCTTGACTTCTTCAAAAGGTGTCTCCTCCCCTAAGGTTCATGAATTTATTCCTGAATTTTTATTACTTATTTTCAGATGCATAGCTATAATCCATCTGGCAAAAGCAAGGGGTCTATTTTCATTTTCTTTCAATAGCAAATAAAGGATGCCAGCCATTTATATTAAATAACCCATCCTCTTTCCACGGAACTAAAAACATCAGCTTTACCATATATTAATTATCTGTGTAACCTGACTTTGTTTTTGGACTTTCAGTGACCTAGTTTATTCTTTTTAATACCATACTGATTCATTACAGTAGATTGATGGCACATTTTTTTACTGTCTGACTCCTTCTTAGCCAAGCAATATTTAATAAATTATTTCATCTACGCAGGAAGGGACTTGTTTAGATGGTGGTGGGCGAGGTATTTAAGCTGAAGCCCAAAGGGGTAGGAAGCAGGCAGGCAGCCATGGGGAGGACGGGGGAAGAATATTGTGAAGCACAGCGCAAGGCCCACCGCAAGGCCCACCGTGCAGAAGAGTCGAAGAGCACAAGGCTGTGGGACTGACCAGCAGAGGGCGCGGTGGGGCTGAGGATGGCCTTGCGGGCTGGGCCGGGTCACCTGGTTTGAGTTTCATTCCACGTTCAATAGGAAGCCGATGAGAATGTTTATGTTCAGGTACCACATGATGTGAAATAAATGCGTTTCTTTATGAAATAAATGCACTTCTAAGTTACTCAAGCTCAGCCTGGGTTTTCTAATCTAAAATTGTACTTTTAATACATTAGAGGAACTGGTTAAAGCCTCTTAAAGTGAAACTGTTGAAACCAAAGTGTAGCTTTGATTCCCACCTAGAGCAACGCTGCACTGAGAGTCAGACAGAATACAGTCAGGAGCCAGAGCTCCAGCCACACCCGTTTCGGTCTGCACCTGGGCCTCTAACTACAATGCGCAGTCGGTCCCCCCGGGGATCAAAGACCGCCAGGGAGAGCCCTGTGCTTACCCAGTGGCAGTTTGCTGGCGGCATCGGGCCCCTTGGTCTTCTTCTTCTTCTTCCCCACTCGAGTTGGCACGGGAGGTTCATACTTCTTTTTCTTGTCCTTGAGTTTTCAGAACAGCAGGGGGAAGAC
This sequence comes from Trachops cirrhosus, assembly GCA_028533065.1. Lineage (NCBI taxonomy): Eukaryota > Metazoa > Chordata > Mammalia > Chiroptera > Phyllostomidae > Trachops > Trachops cirrhosus. The sequence goes on along the minus strand of CM052538.1, from coordinate 185,872,091 downwards.
AGGCACACAAGTCACATTAACACACAGGTTTACGTCTGCAGGACCTGCTGTCCCTTTCCAGAGGGTACAGTTTTCCTTGTCTTTTAGGATGCTGTTAAAGACTGTCTTAAAAAAAAACTAGGTTTTACATTCCTGCAATTTGAATATGTGAATGTAATTAATTTTTTATAATATACAATGATAGGTTTTTCAATAAAGAATAGAGGGGTTATTCAGAATTAAATGCCAAAAGTGTGCTGCTAAAATTCTTCACATCTCAGGATATTAAACACTAAAGTTGCAAGCAGTTAATTTCAACAATCTGTAATGTGTAAATTACTTTCACACATTTAAAATCATTAATTAATTAATAGCTATTTGACAGGCCAATAATCTTTTTAAAGCCATGTAAAAGGTACTATCTCTGCGGCCAGGCTGGTTAAATAACTACAGCACCATTTATTTTGCATTTGAAGATTCACGGACCCCAAAGAACCCAGCTGAGACCGACGACATCCCCCACGCTCGCTCACATCACCAGTACCTCTGGCTCTTGATTTACCTTGTCATCCTTCTTGCCGCCTCCAGGACCGTGACCACCACTCTGACTTTGACCCTGGGGGAAGCGGTGGGTGGGAAGAGGTGTAAGTTCAGAATCGATCACTTGAATATCCTCCTTATTTTCCTGAGATTCTAAGACACTAGAATGCCCCCCTCATTTTAACGTTTCTGAACCCAAGATGTACTTGGAGTCCACGAGCGCATTTAGCCTGGCAGATTTTTTTTGCCTGAAAAGCTGTGAGTGCTCAATGGTACATCTTGTAACTGATTGCATCTTAAACCAAGGACAACTCCATCAACAAAGAGAAATGATTAATGTATCATAACGAGGCAGATTCTAAACCTTCCCCACTTGTTGAGGGGAAGTTAGAGTTTGGCATTCTTTCATCTAAAACTACCTGAGGCCACCAAGAGCATATTTGTGAAAGTAGGCCATGAAAGCTAACTCATTTCCCTTTTCAACAATGACTTATTCAATCATTTACTGCTTACTAAGATCCAGGAGACTCCTTCCAACAGCAAGTTACACACCTACCATCCCTAAAGCCTGGGGCTCTTGGGTGGGTCTTCTCCCCTCTCCTCACCCGAAAAGCTGAGTCACCTTATGGTATCAAGCACTTAAGTGCATTGGAGTTCCAGTCAAGATGGGGGTGTAGGCAGAAACCCTTCGCTTCCTTGCATAACCAAAAGGAAAACAACAACCAATCTAAAAACAATAAACAACCAGAAGTGCCAGAAAATCAAACTGCACAGAACTCCGACAACCAAGGGGTTATAGAAGCATTCACCAGACCGACAGCGCAACAAAGCAGCAAAGAGGGTTGCCTCTCCCGGGTGAAGACCTAAGCCCCCCGTCCCCCGCCACAACAGAACAGGCACACCAAGACAAAGAAATACGGCCCAAATGAAAGAAGAGATCAAAACTCCAGCCAAAGAGCTAAGCAATGAGGAGACGGCCGTCCTATCAGACGCAGAGTTCAAAACCCTAGTAATCAGGATGCTCACAGAACTGATTGAGCTCCGTTGCAAAATGAAGGAACAATGAACGCTACCCAAAGTGAAATAAAGCAAAATATACATGGAACCAACAGTGAAGGGAAGGAAACTGGGACTCAAATCAACGATCTGGAACAAAAGGAAGAAATAAGCATCCAACCAGAACAGAATGAAGAAACAAGAATTCAAAAAAATGAGGAGGGGCTTAGGAACCCCTGGGACAACTTTAAACGTTCCAATATCCCAATCATAGGGGTGCCAGAAGGAGAAGTATAACAGCAAGAAAATGAAAACTTATTTGAACAAATAATGAAGGAGCGCTTCCTCAATCTCGCAAAGGAAATAGACTTTCAGGAAGTCCAGGAAGCCCAGAGAGTCCCAAAGAATTTGGACCCAAGGAAGCACAGACCAAGGCACATCATAATTAAATTACCCAAGATTAAAGGAAAGAATCTTAAAAGCAGCAAGAGAAAAGGAGACAGTTACCTACAAAGGAGTTCCCATCAGACTGTCAGCTGATTTCTCAAAAGAGACCTTGCAGGCAAGAAGGGGCTGGAAAGAAGTATTCCAAGTCATGAAAGACAAGGACCTACATCCAAGATTGCTCTATCCAGCAAAGCTTTCATTTAGAACGGAAGGGCAGATCAAGTGCTTCTCAGATAAGGTCAAGTTAAAGGAGGTCATCATCACCAAGCCCTTATTTTATGAAATGTTAAAGGGACTTATCTAAGAAAAAAAAGATTAAAAACTAAGAACAGTAAAATGACAATAAACTCACAACTATCAACAACTGAACTTAAAAAAAAACCCCAAAACTAAGCAAACAACTAGAACAGGAACAGAACCAGAGAAATGGAGATCACAGGGAGGGTTTTCAGGGAGGAGCGGGAGGGGAAGAATTGGGGATAGAAAGGTACAGGGAGTAAGAAGCATAATTGGTAGGCATAAAATAGGGAGAAGTTTAGAATGGTATAGAAAACAGAGAAGTCAAAGAACTTACATGTACGACCCATGGACATGAACTAAGGGTGGGGGAGGCTGGAGGGTTGGGGGGAGCTGGAGGGTTGGGGGGTACAGGATGGAAGTGGGATAAAGGGAGGGAAATTGGAAAAACTGTAATAGTATTATCAATAAAATATACTTAAAAAAGAACTTAAGTGCATTAATAATAAGCTTCAGTGGAATTTCTGATTTTAAAAGACCTTTCGGTTACAGGACAATGCTTACCACAGAGCAATGTCTCAGAAAGGACAGCATTTTAAACGAGTAATAGTGAACTCACCGGACCGGGGGCCTTCTCAGACCCCTCAAATCACCTCTACACAGACACCTCTATCAAGACAAAACTACCATGTCACAGTCACCGACAAGAGTCAAAGTCACATGCATGTCCCCACATGCTGGCTGCTTAAAACTTTGTGATTTACCCTGCAGGTAACTGAGGGCTCTGAGAAATTTTGGGAAACAGTTGTACTGCAACAGGCTGTCACATTATAGGTCTTTAACAACGACTTACAACTCCTAGGAAATTGCTGTTGGCCGGGGCAGCTCTGCTTGCGGGGTGCTTACTTTGTCCCCAAGTCTGTACGAGACACTCTTCTCCACTATCACTGACTCCACACAGTCCTTCGAGGTCGGCTTCATCACTCCCACTTTCTAGGTGAGGAACTACAACAAGCCTGTGGCCTCAGCTGCATCCAGGTTTGAATTCCGGCCCCAGCACTAACAGGCTAGGTGACCTCGGTAAGTGGGATCGATCGCCTGCCTGAGCCTTGGAGTCCTTAACTGGAAAGCACGGGTGACACTAGCTCCTATCTGTCGCCGAAAATGAAGTAACACACAGAAACCACTCAGTACTTACACGACTCACAGTAACTGCTCACCAAGATAGTACTATCGGTGAGGACGAAGTGCCAGGCCCAGGATTTGTCGGTCTGGTTACAAATCTGGCCGCTGAAACAAGTCCACTCTGCTCCAGCACACACCTGTGCGCGCACTCCCTCACTCTCTCGTCTGTGTCTGTCCCTGACCTCGGTTTACGTCCAGGCCATCGTATCTTATTTGGACTCAGCCTCCCAACTGAGAGTCTCACCTCCAGTTTCTCCCCCAACCAATGCAACTATCTCCTTCTGAAACAAAGAGCCGATCCTTTAATTCTCCTTAAAAACCTTCACCTGCGCCCTAGCACTAGCGGTGTGACATCCAATCACTTTAACTCAGGGTCCTGGCCCTTGCCAAACTGGCTGCAGGCTCATCTCCTTTTCACATAAACGTTCTCATGAGCCTTCGAGTCTCACCCCACCCGAGGATGTTTTTCTGAACAGACCCCAAACTTCTTTAGGTCTGGGGCACGTTTCTCAGGCTCAGTGAACAAATATACCTGTTATGAGCCCAGACTACATGCCAAGCAATGTGCTGAACATTCTCAGGGTATCATCTCCTTAATTCTTACACGCACTATGAGGTTGGCACTATCATCACCTCTAATTTACACAGAAGAACACTAAGGCCCCGAGAAGGAACACGCGTCTTGTCACAAAGCGTGTCAGAGACGTGGCCAGGAATCACACGCACGTCCACTGGCCACCAGTATCTGTGGGTCTCTCCAGGGCATGGCCATCCTAGTCCAGCACAGCAAAGGCTCTAGGAAAGACCGACAGGGCTTGCGTTCTAACACAGCTGCCTACGGTGTCTCCATTTCTTCCTTGACCAAGAGAGGGTCAAAATGACCTCCAGGGACTGCTGTGAGGAATAATGAGAAAATGCTGGAAAAGTGCCTGGCATGTGCTTAGCATATCCCCCCAAAGTCCTTTGAACACCTACGTGGCTACGTTGCCAGGCCGTGCCGTCCAGCACACAGGCCAAGCAGTCCCAGCCCAGGCCCTTTGCACCTGCGGTCCCTTCTTGAGATACGTGCACAGGCTACTGCCTCACTGTATTCAGCTGCGTTCAAATCTCAGCTCCACCGAGCCACCCTCCCCATGCCGCGCTTTTCTACACAACAGCCATACAGCCACGGCTACTCCATCTCTCTCTCCCCGACATCACATTCTTTCTCTATTTTTGGCTGCCTCATCTAGAACGTAAGCTCCACGAGGGCACAGACCGTCAACCATGCTCAACGCCTACACCCTCAGTGCCTACAACAGAGCCTGCTGCCCCCATCCTCCAAAGGGCAGGTGCTCAATAAACACTTGCTTAGTGAATGAAAGAATAAACGCCAGCTGTTTTTAACCATTACTAGTGCACCACGGGACCTTTCCCTCCGACTTCCACAGGTCCTAAAAGCGTCAGTCTCCAAGGCCTCCTTCAAATGTCCCCCTCTCCCCCGCTCAGCTCGAACGGATCCCTCCCTCTGGTCGCACATCCCTCCACCTGAGGCTCAGACAGAAAAGAATTCGTCCCAGGTCCTCGAGGCGGCTCCCGCTGAAACAACCGACGCCGATCAGCAGAGTCCCGGTCGGCGGAGGCGCAAAGCCGGGCGACCTGACTCGCCCCGCGGCCCCACTGGTCCGCCTGGGGCAGCCTCTGCGTCGGCCCCGGCCCCGGGCCCCCCGAACAAGGCCCTCCGGTCCGCCACGGCCCGCAGTACACCTGGACACCGTCTCCCGGGGCCTCCGTCCCGCGAGGAGACCCGGCCGGCGGGGAAGCGGGTGGGCCGAGTGCCTCGGGCAGCCACCTCGTTCCCCCGTTTCGGGGCGCTCGAACCCCGGCCACCAGCCAAAACCCTTAGTCACTCACCATTTTGACTCGGCTACGAGAGCCGCTGCTGCCGGAAGTGCACTCGCACCACCGTCTGTCAGAAGCGGAAACTGCCGAGGGCCGCTACGGAGGCCGGGAGGAGCCAAACCCCGCACGGACGGCGCGCGCTCCCGCGGTTCCTGCGGGGGTGGGGCGCGTTGGCGCAATGGAATCTGATAATATGTGAACCTTGTGAATATTTTACTTGAGAAAAAAATTTCTAAATCGCAGCAATTAGACTGTCGTCAACGACTTAAGACAATAACCTCAACTGTCAAAGAATTAAGGTAATTGTGAAAATATAAAATACTTTAACATTTTTGAACTTTCCTTACTTATTGCTCCAAGAACTGAAATGGCATTCGGAACTGTGAGGTTGACATACACTCTTGCGTCAACATTTAAGTTAATAGTTGATCTCTGGCATTAACCCGCTCACCTGGAAGTATTTCTTTGTCTAACGAGTTACCCAAATCTGTTTTTTTTCTTCCCGATGACTTGTGGCTTGTGATGATGCCAAATGTCTCAAGTCCTCATCTTGCCTCTAGTTGGTACCGTTCCTCATTTATCACACCCACCGGGACTTCAGGAAGATAGCAAGCATCCCTTTGGCCTCTGGAAACTTCCACCGCGGGTGCACAAAATACTGCATCTTGCTGAACTGCAGATGGGTTTTTTTTTCTATTCCAGATTAATGTGGGCAGTTTAATTGTTGCATCTAGTTCACTAAAAATATTTTACTAATAAACACACACCAGGTACAAAAAACACCATCAGCAAAATTCAGTAATGGAAAGCCTTGGCACCCCTGACCCTCGCTAACGAATCTGGTGTCTGCAGGACACTTGACGGTGATGCGGGTGAGGTGAAGGCTACGTCTAGGTGCAGCCTAATTATCAAAACTCAGGAAGGTTTGCATTCTGAAGGACATGCAGGAAGAGGTGCCTTTTAATGCAGGGTGAAATGTGCATGTTCCTTCTCCCGGCATGTTCCTTCTCCCGACGGCTGACTCAGTGCTCGATACCCAGGTGGCGGCCACATCTGCAACGTTCCCTCTTGCAACTTTCAACCTCCCGGAGTGCTGTGTGCCCCAAACCGTTGTTCGGCCTGCCTGCCTGCTCTCTCTTAGCGATTTGTTATGTAAATAGACTTAACTTCCCTGCTCTCCTATGTTGTAGCTACATTTAGCCAGTTTCTTGGATTTCCCTAACCAGAGGGGCACAGGAACTGATGGAGTCAGGGACCCAATCTTTCTGCCTTAGAAAGGAGGGGTGCAGCTGGTTTCCCAGGGATGGTGCCAACTCTGATGGGACCCTTAGGAAAGGTGAGGGGCAGCTTTGGGTCGTCATGACGACGAGGGATGTGACTGGCATTTGGGCGTAGGATGGAGGAGGACACCTGTGAGCCCGACGGTCCTGCACAATGAAACATCCGCATTCCGTATGATTTTCAAGTGTCTTCCCGCCGGGCACCTTGTAGTGGAAAAACCCATTCATGATGGTCAGAGCCTGGAAACTGACTCTTTTCAACCATGGACTTATTTTTCTTCTCAAGGCTTGATCCCTGTTGTCAGACAGAAGCCCCAGGGAAGGGTTTAAGCCTCGCTTAGATGTTGGTGGGGAAGGAAGTTCAGCAACAGGCAGGGAGGACTCAGGCATAGGAACCGAGGGTGGTAGAGGGGAGAGGGGAGGGAAGGGGCGGAACGTGGCAGGTGCTGGGAGCTCAGGATGAGTTGTTGACTGGAGGGGGGAGGCCCTGGCCCAGGGACAGTGCGGTGCAGTGTGAGGGGCACGGGCCCCAGTCAGAGGCAGGGGTCCGCTTCTGGCCTTTTCTTTACCTGGATGTGTGGCCATGGGTAAGTCCCTCCCCTCACTGGGCCTTCCTCAATATCCTTACTTTAAAAAGAAATCTTAAAAAAATCTATAATGAGGGGGGTGTAGGGTGGGTGGAGGTGGAAGAGCATGTAGGAGGGATAAATGGTAATCGAAAAACATAATAAAATAAAAAATAGTAAAACTACATGATAAAAAAAGACTAAGTTCTTCGAGTCAGAGACTATCCACAGTTAACCTTTGCATGCTCTACAAAGTAGATATTTGGTAAAGAGCAGCAGAGCGAGCTGAATCATTAAGAAGTGTTCCTCGCTGAAATGAAGCATCAAGGATACAGTGGAAAAGCCAAAATATGGCTCCTGCCGTTCGGTTATCCCACAAATATTTATTAAACAAGTGCTATGTGCTAGGCACTGGGGGTTTAGATCAAGAAGACAATAAGCCTAGCCCTCCAAAACACAGTTTAGTGTGGTGCTTACAATTCCACATTCTTAAAACATCATGGTAATAAGGGAAGCAGAAGGAAGAGAATCCTTGATAAACCCATTTAGAAATGGGTCTTTTTGTATTAAAAAAAGTGAAGGGACAGTCTGGCAGCTCCTCAAAAGGTGAAGCATAGAGTTACCCTATGACCCAGCTATTCTACTTTTGGTGTACACCCGAGACAAATAAAAACCTGTGTCCACATACAACGTGTGCATGGATATTCATAGCAGCATCATTCATCAAAAACTTTTTTGGAGTTTTTGATGAGTACAATGGAGTATTATTCAGACGGGAAAGCAACGAAGTCTGCTACATATAACATGAATAAACCTTGAAAAGATGTTCAGTGAAAGAAGCCGGTCACAGGAGACCACACAGTACAAGCTTCCGTTCACACGAAACGTCCAGAATAGGTTAAGTCAGGGGAGACGGGAAGTAGATGGGTGGTTTCCCTGGGTGAGCAGGGGGTTGGGGAATGACAGCTAACCGGTAGGGGGCTTCTTTGGGGGTAAAGGAAACGTTACAAAACTTCCCGTGGCGATGGCCGGTCTACCTGTGAACACAGGTTGCCTCGGCTGTCCGAAAGCAGAGTGTTCCTCTGAAACCTTTGTAAGCCAATGTGGCGTAAAGGGAAGAAATGATTACCTTAGCACACATGGTGCTATTTTCACTTTTTGCCTTTTTTCCCTAAAAGCAAGAATCCTTTTTGGATTTCCTCTAGTTGGTGAAAACAGATCCTAATGTGGGTCTTTTGTCAGTGTGAAGCGGCCATACAGTGAACTTTCTAAAAGCAGGGCGCACCTGTGTACTAAAAAACATTGACTAGTACACTTCAAAAAGGTAGATTGTGTGGCTGTGCATTATATCTCAATAAAGCTGCTATATTTACATAGAAGAGAGGGAGGGGTGGTGTAGTTGAATGGTTAAGGGCAGAGACTCTGAAGCCAGCTGCCTGGGTTGGATCCCCACCCCGCTCACCACACATGGCACGTCAGTGCATGGCCCCGGGTGTCAGTTTCCCCTTCTGCAAATCGGGTGTACCGAGAGACCCCACTCACGGAACTATAATACTTCTGTAAAGAGTTACAACAGTGCCCCACTCACGGAACAATAATACTTGTAAAAAAAGTTACAACAGTGCCTGGCATGTCGTATGCACAACACAAGTTTGTTAAATAATTTTTTAAATGAAGCACTCCGATAAAACGACCTGAAGTTTGAACATCTGCCATCAGGAGTAACCCCCAGCTTTGGTGCCCAGGACACTCCGTGTGGCTGGTGGATGCATGCAGTTCAGATACTCACCAGAAGAGGGAGCCACACACCCAAATACTGCGCAGTGGCCTTCTTAGAAGTTCCTTGTGGAGCAGTCCCTGCTCCTTGGCTCCCAAAAAGCTTTGACACTCCCTTCTTTCTTACTGAGGCCCTTGAGCCCTTCACCCGGGAAGCCTGGTGGAATCTACTTGCTGGCATCTCTGCGGCCACCCACCCTGTCCAGGCTGCACCTGGCCGGCCCACCCATGCAGGAGAGATACTGGCCCTGCCAGAGGTCCTCTCGGTGTTGGAACCAGAGCACCCCACACCAGGGATCCCTCCCCCGCCCCGTTTCTGCTCCCCATAAGTCCCCTTGGGCATGCGATCCTCAAAGACAACTACAGCTAGAAACTTCGATTCCACTCCACTTGCCGAGTGCCCACTCACTCCGCAGACATGGGCTTGGAGGGCCCACAGCAGTGCGTCGAGTTTACTGTTTTGCCCTCATTTTGCAGACAAGAAATCGGGGCCCAGAGATGTTAAACGACCTGCTCAAGAGCACACACCTGACAGGCATTCGTGTCTAACTGAGACACTCCGGTTCCCAGCCTTTATTTTCACCGCCCTTTTGTCTCAAAAAAATCCGCAGGGGTCTACGGCTGGAGGCACCCTGATGCTCACCTTCTGCAACTTCCCACCCAGGTAGGTGCTCAGTGACCCGGCCCGCTCCTGGGGACCCCATGACCTCCGCTTGGGCACGTCTCTGTGTGGCTTCCTCCACTTAAACACTGTAGAGACTCGCTCAGAACCCTAGGGTTGGTAGGAAGGTTATTTCAAGCTGAAAACATTTGAGGTTCAACAGATGCAGAAAGAGGCCTCTGGGAGCTCCTCTTCTCTGGCTTAGCAGCAGCTTCTGGGACGTGAGCCTGCCGTGAATCCCTCGCTGGGAGGCGTCCCAGTGGAGAGGCTCACGGTGAGCAGACCCGGAATTCCCTCTCTGGGGCGTTATTGCTCTGAAGGACACGGACAGCCTGCTCGCGCTGCCTAGACAAACATCGTCACAAACTGTCTTACCTTCTGCTGGGTCTAAAAATCTGTCTGTCTTTTCTATCACCACCAATGCGTTCTTCCCTTAGAAGTCTTTTCTCCCCACCCCCGTTTCCCTGCTAAGTTAGGTGTATAAAAACCCCTCTAACCTGAACCATTTATGGAACTACCTGCTTCTTTTGTAAGCTCCATGTGCATATTAAAAAGAAAAAAAACTTTTTCTCCTGTTAACATGTCACTTGTCAGCTTAAATCTCACGTCCCCAGTCAATACACCTAAGAGGGTAGAAGAAAAGTTTTTCCTCTCCCACAACACCGTCCACCCAGGACACCTGCTCCCTGCCCGTCATACCTGATCCTGGCCGTGGCCGTATCTCCTCATCCTTCTCTCTGGGACTCATTAAGAGTAGTGGTAGCTGGGTGACCTTGAGCAAATCACTCGACCTCTGTGAGCCTCAATTTCCTTCCTGTAAGGTTAGATTTTAAATGAGAAAATGCATACTATCCCACACCAGGCTTCTGAATTGTCTGTCAGGCTGTAGAGCCGGAACTCTGAGGAGCTTGCTGGCAGGCCCTCCAGGACTTGTATCCAGGGCGGGGCAAAAGTGGGTTTACAGTTGTTCATATGGAAAATAATGCAATAATTAGTAAATAATAATACAAGAATAAAATCTGTTTCATATACTCAAATATAAACTACTTTTGCCCCACTCCTCAGAAGGGATTATTGTTACTTATCATCTCTCTAGCCACTTCTCTCATAACACCTGGCCTATAGCCAAACGGCACTTGTTCTGGATTCTTGTCCATGGCCTGGGATTCCCACCTCCCGGCCTTTACTCATACTTCTCACTCTGCCACTAGTCACTGAACTCCTACTTAACCTTCAAAACCCATCCAAATGCCTCCTGTCAACAAAGCTTTTCCTGATCCCCCCTAACGCCATGCTCCTGCCCTCCCTTCTTAGTAAGACTGATTCATCCTCTGACTCAGTTAAGGAGACTGTATATCTCTCATCCTCTTTCTGGGCCTGGAAGCTTTTAGAGTAGCAGCCATATCTGTTTTGTATCTGTCCCGGGCCCCGTGTCTGGTTCAGTGGCTTGTGTATGGGGGAAATGCAAGGGACTTCCTAGAAAATGGAACCGAGATCATGGAGGGACAGGTGCAAGCAGCTCAGCGTCTGAGATGCCATCACTGTCTGCCTGCACTTGAACATCAGGCCAGAGCAGCCACCCAGCAGTGAGTGCAGGCCCGTTCAACCCACAGGCTTCCCCCACCTCCCAGGAGGAATCAGCCGCGTGCCAGGGGAAGCCCTCGGGAGGTAAGATTACGTGCAATTTGTTAACAGGAGTGTTCACCAAATGTCAAAACGTGGCTTTCTCTGTCTCTGCAAAGCCTGCTCAACAGAGCGAGCTCTCTGGGGAGATGCAGCAGGCAGCAAGTCCCCGTGGCCTTCGAGCAGCTGAAAAGCCAGCTAGCTGCCAGGAAGATTCCAGCCAAGCATTGCCAGCAGCGATGGGCTAATCGATGGGGTCCCAGTTGCAGTATTAACACTAAACACCATTCCCCAGGTGTGTCAGCCCCGCCGGGCAGGCCTGCGCAATGGGCTCGGAGCTGATGTGAGACAGCTGAGAGCCGGAGAGCCGGCTTGCGGATGGAGGCGAGCGACGTCCTGCCCGTCACAGGGCTCGGGGGATCGGGGACTGCATGGCCGGGGGTATGCCCACTGGATTTCAGGATGTTGTCCTGGAGCACTTATTGAGCACCCGCTGCATGCATGCACATTGGTTCAGGAATGAGAGAATCTGGCTCTGCCATTTATGGGGTGATGACCAATTTTGTCTCATTTCTTCAACTGTGATATGGGGACAACGATGGTGACAGCAATGACAGTTTCTACAGTAAGTCCTCGTTTAATGTTGTCAACAGGTTCTTGGAAACTGTGACGTTAAGCAAAACGCCGCAAAACAAAATCAACGTTGCCATTGGCTAGTTGGTATGAGTGAGAGTGAAGTTCCTATGACATATTTCTGGTCACAAAACATCACCAGACTTCAAAATAAAGACCCCAAACCTTTCTCATATTAGACACTGAAATAATGTAAGCTCTACACACATTTCAGAAAGATAAATAAAAACAAATAAGATACTAGCTCTCCAGCCTTGCTTTATTTTAGCTCAGGGTCGTGAGGGGTTGGAGCCTGTCCCGGAAGCTCAGCGCCGGGCCGTACGCGCCCCGGACAGGACGCCCCGCCCCGCAGGATGTGCGCAGGTGTGTGCGTGCGCACAGTCAGTCACTCACGCACGCACGCAGGCAGGCAGAGCAGATGCGCACGCTGACCTCCGAGAACACCTGCGGCATGTGGGAGGGCACCAGAGGATGCAGAGAGAACGCACGTGGACTTGGGGACAGTGCACAGCCACGCTGACCTGGCCCCCACCCCCGGAATCGTTTTTTCTCTTGACAGCTTATGACGGAACGACGTTGAACAAAATAACGTTATTTGGGGACCTGATGTATTTGCTGAGCACTTTCAATGTGCCAGGCTCTCTTCCCAGAGCTTTCCAGCCACTGGTCGTATCCAATCCTCCTAATAGCCCAAAATACAGAACCTGCCACTGGCACCACCTTACAGATGAGAGAGAAAAACACGGTGTAGAGAGTGTACTGGTGTTTGCATAGAATCCCCTCCCCCAATTCATGTCCTGCCCAGAACCTCAGACTGTGACCTTATTCAGGGATTTAAAAGTGGGGTCATTGCAGATGTGATTGGTTGCGTTGGGTCGGTCAACACTGGAACTAATACGTGAGCAGGATGGGCCCTTAATCCAGGATGACTGGCATCATAATAAAAAGCGCAGTTCTAGCCCCCAGAACTGTGGGAGAATAAATTTCTGTTGTTTCAAGGCACTCAGTTAAAGGGACTTAACTAAGGAAAAGAAGACCAAAAACTATGAACAGTAAAATGACAAAAAATTCACAACTATCAACAACTGAACCTAAAAAAACAAAAACAAACTAAGCTAACAACTAGAACAGGAACAGAATCACAGAAATGGAGATCACATGGAGGGTTATCAGTAAGGAGGGGGAGGGGAGAGAATGGGGGGAAAGGTACAGGGAATAAGAAGCATAAATAGTAGGCACAAAATAGACAGTGGGGAGGTTAAGAATAGAGTGGGAAATGGAGAAGCCAAAGAACTTATATTTGTGACCCATGGACACGAACAGGTAGGAGGGGGATGCAGGGTGGAGGGGAATAAAGGGGGGAATGGGACAACTGTAATTGCATAATCAATAAAATATATATTTTTAAAAAAGACACTGGGTTTGTGACAATTTGTTCCAGCAGCTTTAGGAACCTAACCCAGAGAGGTTAAGTAAGTTGCCCAAGGCTGCACAGCAGGGAGGCAGAGTCCCTGGGATTCCAGAGCCCCATGATGAGCAACCCCTTTTTATTAAATGGGTCGGTTGTGTAGATCAGTGCCTGGAACAGAGCAAGAGCCGGAAAAGCACCATCATGGTTACTGTTGTCATCAATTATCCATTATCAGAGGCTCTCTCCCTCCTCCTCACACTCTGGGGGGTTGACTCCAGGGTCAGGGAGCTGATGAGTGCCTTGTCACTGCTCGAGACCCAGACAACTGAGAATCATGTTGTCATTAACGTTGGCAGAGACAACGAGGAGAAGAAAAAGCGCAGCTATTGTTTTCCCACAACCCACCGAGGGGCTTCTGGGTAAGGCGGAACCGGCTCCTCTAGATGAGAGGGAGGAGGAAAGCCAGCAGCTCTGCTGTCTTCAGAAGGGAACTCGAGACTTCCTTGCTGCATCACTTATGTCACCAGATGCTGCCACGTACAAGGCAAGAGGGAGGGAAGGATGTCCCCCTGAGCCCACCTTTGGCCATGTGAGTTGGCCGCCGCCCTCACTTCCACAGGTGGTGCAGAGTTCCCTGCCCTCGACTTTGGGTAGACGGAGTGACTTACATTGCTTGATAGAACGGGATGAAGTGACGGTATGCTTAATCTTTTGAGTGTCGACTGATTCTCTGGTGCCTCTGCCACCGCTGTGAGAAGAACGTTCCAGGCAGCTTGCCAATTCGGGGGGAGGGTGAGAGACCCCAGGAGCAGAGCCGCCTCCACCAGCAAGCCCAGCTGCAGACCAGTGAGCGAACTCAACCCTCACTGTCGTTTACCACTGAAGTTCTGATTTTGTTTGCTATGTAGTATGACTGTAGCCAAAGCAAACTGGTACAATCTCCCCCAAGGACTTCCTCCTTTATAGACCCAGGTCTGCAAGTGATGCTATAGTCACCTGGAGCTCTGACACACAGTGGGACTCAAAGAGCAGTGAAGGAGTCCCCTCGAGACGCCATGGGGATTTAGGGATAGAGTACATTGTCACATGGATGGCACCTACTGACTATACGACCTTAGACAACTTCCTTAAATCTCTGTCTCAGATTTCCATCTGTGACATGGGAATAAAAATATGTTCCCTTCGGGAATGCTTTGAGCTTTAAAGGAAAGGGTCTAGCATAGCACCAGAACATAGTAGGTGTCACTAAGTGTTAGTTTCCTAGCAAATGGAGTATTTGGAGGCCTCACACTGAACTTGACCTTGAGAACTCTTGTTCCATTAGCTCTGCTGGGACTGAGTCCTCATTCCACACTAATTGGATTAGTGGTAAATGGCAGAAAAAAGGGGACAAGTGGGCTACCAGGTTAAGTTAGTTTAAAATCAGAAGCAAAGTGAAACAGAGCCCAGAGCCCCAATCTCTAGAAGAAGAGGCAAGATTATTTTTAACGGAGTGCAGCCAGTGTGGGGGGGGTGTCTCTCTGTGAGAGGCTTGGGGCCCAACGGAAGGACGCTTGTCTGCAGACCCAGGGGGTCCTTCATTCAAGACCACGGAAGTCTGCGCCCTTCACCTTGCCCACGCTCCCTGACGCAGGTGTGCGACATAAAGAGGTTAAAGAGCAGTTCGACGTTGGGGGCAGGGGCGCGACCTGAGGCAGGTGAACGACCTCTCTGGGCCTCTGCTTCCTCACCTGCCCCACAGAGCAGGTGTGGGCACTGCAGTGTTTAGGACGGTGCCAGGCAGCATTGCCATCTGTGGGCCAGGCCAGGCCGTGGTCTCACCGAACCCTGTGCACCTGAACTCACGTTCGGGTCCCACCCGTGGAAGCGTGCCCCTCTGGTGGCTCCATTTCACAAGAAGGAAGAGACGGTCTTATAAGTGGCCCGAGCGCCACAGCAGTGAGGGGCAGAACCAGGACTTAAACTGGGTCTCCTGGCACTGAGAAAGGGTGACAGAGTAGTCAGAGTTTAAGCAGATGGAGAGGCCACACCCCCACCTCCGCTTACCCCACCAACACCCCCACCTCCGCTTACCCCAACATCCTTCCTGGGGACCCAGGCCAGGCTCCCATCAGTACTGTGTGTGGGGGTTCCAGGTTCCCGAGGGCCCGTGGCGGGGCGCTGACCAAGATCCCCTCAAAGGTCCAGCTAACCTTGCACTTGTGTTTAGGAGCTGGGCCGAGCGCCACCTACGCCCATTTCTCCAACTACCTGGAGGGGCTCTGCCCGCCTCCTCCGGCCCCACTTGCCCAGGGCCATTGCTGGAGACCTTTCTGGAGACTTCACAGCAGCTGGAGTTGAGCCACAGTGACAGCTGCGCCTGCAGTTCTCCCTGCAATGAGCCTCGTGCATCTCCCAAACCAAGCGACCAACCCTACATCCATCCATCCATGCATTTGTCCCTCTGTGCATCCATCCGTCCCTCCAGCCATCTGTCCAACCCCCTTCCATGTGTCTACGGAGTGTATTCCAGGTGCCAGGCACTCTGCTCCCCCTGCAAGATACTGGCTCACAGCAGTGAAGGCATGTTCACGTTCCAGTGGGCAGAGACAAAGAGGAGAGAACCCTGTCAGTAACTGCTCTCAAGGTAGGTGGAGGGGCGATGTAGTCTGCTTGTTCTGAACTGCCTTCCGTCGCCGCCTCCTCCCCTGGTAAGAAAACGACCAACAGTAAACAGCCGTTGCCGCTGGCGGATGGCACGCTCTGTGCAGGACCGTTTACTGGCCTGAGCTCATTGCACCATCGCAGCAGCCCGCTGGGGCCGGGATGCTATCGTCCCGTTTTACCGCTGCAGGGAAGCTACACCTAACCCCAGCTCGGGATCACACAGCCATTACGTTGGGACTGGAAGAAATTAAACCCGGGTTCTGTGGACTCCAGCAGCCTCCCCACGCCCTCTCTCCAGCCTTCGTGTGACTCATTCCTCCGACATGCTTGGTGGGCCCTATCTGCAAAAAGCCTACTGGGTGCTGGGCAGCCCCTGAGTACTGTCTGTATGTTGCTGTCTTTCATCCTCCCAGAACTCCTCCTGGCAGGTACTTGATTGACAGGACAGCCGAGTCTGAGAGAGGCTAAACAGTTTGCCTCCGGTCTCGGGAACGGGGAAGGGTGGAGCTGGGGTCGGGCTAGGGTCCGAACCTGGGCCCGCCGGAGTGCAGCGTCTGCTCTTCACCGCCTCCCGTTGAGCCTTCATCTGTGGACTCCTACACACCCGTCAAGGCCCGGTCTAAAAGTAACTTCTTCACGAAGTCATCCCCGACTCTCCGAGGCACGGTTTTCCCACTGCTGCGGTCCCATTGTCCCTTCAGTGTGATACTAATTTGTGGTTATGTGTTTACTTCTGCGTCTTTCTCCTTCTAGACAGTGAGCTCCCTGAAGGCAGGCATGCCTGGCTTTAAAAATAATCTTGTCTCTCCCTCCAGAGACTGGGGTTCTGCGAGTTTTACTTCAAGTCTGATTTTAAACTAATTTAACCTGGTAGCCCATTTGTCCCCTTATCTCTGCCATTTACCACTAATCCACTTAGTGTGGAATGAGGACTCAGTCCCTGCAGAGCTAATAGAACAAGAGTTCTCAAGGTCAAGTCCGCCCTCAGCAATGTTGTGGACCCTGCCTTCAACCACTTCCTGCCCCCTTTAACTCTGCCCCTCCACCTCGGACACCGGGGCTCTCTGACTGTGGCTTTGCCCCCTTATTATATTCAGCCGCTCGCTAATGTCCCTGGAACCCTTTCTTCAG
>CM052538.1:185826152-185854599 GCA_028533065.1 Trachops cirrhosus | reverse complement strand
TGACTTTAAGTTAGTCCTAATGTTGGTCTCCAAGTCACAGCTTCTCCTCCTTTCCCCACACTTATTGAGTGCCTTGGGCCACTGGTAAGTATCACATTTCAAAAAGAAAAAGCCCCCAAAACCTCAATTTCACACACAATCCTTAAAATATAAAGGCATACAGCCCTTTTGGAAAGCAACGTCAAATTATGGGTGAAAAGCCGTGAAAATATTCATACCCTAGTATCCAGAAATTTTGCTTCTGTCACTCAAATCTGAGGAAAAGATGCTAAATGAAGAAATAACTTTATTCATAAGTATATCCTCATAAATGCTCAGGAAAAGGGAATAAAATATAGATAACAAAATATAAAATACAGTACATGCCCAACACAGGCTGTTATGAAGCTATCAAAATTGTGAAAATGCCTATATTACGGTGTCCACTTAAAAAAGATTCAGAATCCATAAAAATGCATAAACAAGGCTAAGAGGAAGTCCAACCAGATGCTAATAAAGCAGGCGCCTCTGCCGGTGGGATTCTGTGTGGTCTCCCTCCTTGCTGCCCTTTCTCTGGGGTGTCTGCCTTTTTTCTGTGAGGAGTAGACACTACATTTATCGTGGGAGAAAATAAAATAGAGTTAAGGGAAAAAACCACCAACAAAGAGCAGACACCGGACCCAAGAGATCCAGGTTGCTCAGGGATCAGTTCCCACACGTGTAAATCATCGAATGCCCCGAGCTAGCGGCTAAGGACGGGCTCCGGCGCGATGGGTCCCTGCCCCCCTACCCCCAAACGCCTTCCTGGTGTGGGTGGGAAGCACATCCTAAGGAAGTCTCTGTACGTAAAGGGCGGCAAAGGGCAGGAGCTGCCAGGTGCTGCGTCAGCAACTTCTCTTCATCCCTTTAGCAAAACATTCTCCTTAATTAATTTAACAGAAACCCATCGACGAAAGCGCCTGTTTACGGAGGCCTGCAATTCTGATAAGGCAGGTTTATTATTCTTACACTTCGCAGCATGCTCTGCGGGAGCCCCCCCAGCCTGCCAGCCCCGTTCTGGGGGCCACGGGTGTAGATCCCACCTCTTTGCCTTCCCGGCCCGCCCGCCCGCAGGGCCGCACCAGTCCTCCCAGATCCACGAGGAAGGGCTGCGCGTCTGACTGCATCAGCCTGCTCCTCTCCGCCGCTAACGCCAGGCGGTCTCTTCCTGCAGAAATGCAGTAACCTCCTGGGCTGGCGACTGCTTTCCTTTTAATTATAGAACCTCCTAAAAGAACAGGGCAATTGCCACTTAGGGGAAAAAAACCAACGACATTTCCCTCTTTCCGTGCAATTAGGTGGGACCAGGTGACTGAAAGAAGTGATGCGGCCACTTCCAGATTATGTGTGTCCTCCTCACCCCGACCCCTTCCCGTGGCTGGAGTGGGGACTCGGGGGTCATGGCTTCTCATCTTCATCTGCCTCCTAGGGCGTAACTTAGCAGTCAGCTGACAGTATCTTGGGTTTCTTCAGCTGCCCTGGCTTAAAACAACACAGAAGAATTGCCTTCGGGTCCCAGACGGAGGTCGGAGGTCGGAAGTCTGCAGACAGTGTCGCTGAGCTGCCGTCAAGGTGTGGGCAGGGCCGCTTCCTGCCCAGGGGCCTGGGGGGACCAGCTTTCCCTCGTCTCCTTTGGCTTCTAGAGCACTTCAAGCAACCCTAATGATTGCTATTAGCTATTATTCTTACAAACGAACATTCTTGGACACTGTGTTCTTCTCAGCAACGGCCTGAGGGCACAGAAGCAGAGCAGTGGTGCTACTTCGTATTTCAGGGTCCAACGTCTGGCCTGGACGGGGGCGCTGAGTCGCCTTCCGGGGGAATCCTCAGGCATCTCAGCACGGACACACAGCCAGGGGTAGGACCGCCCGGCAGAGGGGCGCTCAGAAGATTCATCACGGGGACGTATCTAGGGGGCGGGGGTGTTGGGGTCATAAAACGTACCTAGCCGGGGAAGAAGAGCATCTGAGACAGGACATTCAGATGTCATGTAAGGAACCTTACTCAACGAAGAAAATTCAAGTCTGGTATTGAGCTAGCAAAGTGAATTTTTTGGCTGGTGTTTTTGTGGCCTCTCTGGCACCAGCTGTGAGCCAGCTGCTGACACTGCGTTTACGAGAACGCAGGCGAGCTGAAGACGCAGGCGAGCCGAAGACCACCGAGGTACCTGACCGCATCGCTCAGGACTCGATCGCTTGCAGGAAGTGGACTCCAGCTCAGGGCGGTTTCAGCTGGGAAGGGAGCCTGGCTCTCGTGGTCAGGACCTTCCGCGGCCCTTGGACGGGTGCGGAGACTCTGTTTCCATCTCTGTCTCTGCCACCTCCCCACGCTGGTCTGTTGGGAGATAATTCGAGTATTTCTGCAGTCTTCCGAGCAAAGATCATGAACAGCTTTGTTGTGAGATGTTTCTGATACTGCCCTGGGGGCAGGGAGCAGATTTGCCGAACAGCTCCAGGATTTGGCAATGGCATCTTAGGTGTGACACCAAAACCGAAGCAGGAAGTAAACAAATACATAGATAGTTGAGCTCCATCAGAATTTAAAACTTCGGTGCCTCGAAAGACATTATTAGCAAGAAAGGAAAAGGACAGCCTGCGAAGTGGGAAAAATATTTGCAAAACATGTATCTCGTAAGGAACTATTTTTTTAAAAGATTTTATTTATTTATCTTTAGAGGGGAAGGGAAGGAGAGAAGGAGAGAAACATCAGTGTATGGTTGCCTCTTATGGGTCCCCTGCTGGGAACTGGCCTGCAACCCAGGCATGTGCCCTGACTGGGAATCGAACCGTGATCTTTTGGTTCGCAGGCCCGTGCCCAATCCACTGAACTACACCAGCCAGGGCTCATAAGGAACTACTGATTAGGGTTTTGTATCCAAGGGATATGTGCAGAAAAATGAAACGAGACCACCTTCTTACACCACACAGAAGAATAAATTCAAACTGGATCAAAAACTTAAACGTTAGACCTGAAACCATAAACATCATAGAAAAAAACACAGGCAGCAAAATCTCAGACGTGGCTCGGAGCACTATCTTATCAGCTGTATCTTCCCAGGCAAGGGAAGCCAAAGGAGAAACAAACAAACGGGTCTACCTCAGACTAAAAAGTTCTTACACAGCAGAGGAAACCATCAACATTAATGTTTTTAAACGTTAATTCAACCTTCTTTTAAAAAAGATTTTGTTTATTTTTGGAGAGAGTGGGGGAGGGAGGGAGAAGGAGTGGGAAAGAAACATCCATGTGGGAAACATCGATTGGTTGCCTCTTGCATGTGCCCGAACCGGGGACCAAACCTGCAACCCGGGCATGTGCCCTGAGCAGGAATGGAACCGGTGACATTTCACTTTGTGGGATGACACCCAACCAGCTGAGCCACACTCCAGTCAGGGCTCTTTTTTTCAATTATGGCCACCCTAGTGGGTCTGAACTAGTATCTCACTGTGGTTTTCACTTGCGTTTCATGAGTAACTAATGATGCTGAACATCTTTTCATGTGCTTATTAGCTGCTTGTAAATCCTCGCTGTATAAGGGTCTTATTCAAGTCCTTTGCCCAGTTTTTAATTGAGTGGTTTGTCTTTTTGTGGTTGAATTGTAAGAGTACTTTATACATTCTGGATACAAAATTCTAATCAATAGATCCTTATGAGATACATGATCTGCAAATATACAACCCACAGAATGGGAGAACACGTTCATTGATACATCTGATAAGGGGTCAATACCCAAAATGTATGAAGATAATAGCCCAAAAGTGGAAGCAACCCCAATGCCCATCAGCTAAGAAGCACACCACAAGGCATATGAACCTCGAAACATTGTTGGGTGAAAGAAGCCAGCCCCGAGAGGGCACAGAGTGTACGATACCGTTTTCATAAAGCATCCTGGATAGATAAATCCAGAGATGGGAAGACTGGTGGGTGCCAGGGAGTGAGAGGAGGGGCGGACTGGGGTGACTCTCGGGGGCACGGAGTTTGCGGGCGATGGGACTGTTTTAGGACCTGACGGAGTGGTGGCACATCGTGGATGTACGAAGCAGCACTGAATTGCGTACTTAATGGCTGACTTTATGCTACGTAAATTTCATCACAATTAGAAAAAGAGAACGCCGGTGTCTCCCTCTGGGAGAAATGGTGGGAGTGCTTGCGCGCAGCCCCTTCTAAGACTGGGGGTTTCCTGTGCCTGGGCCTCCGCAGTTGAGACGCAGACCTGTGGGTGTGCCGCATTCCGCTGGGGCTGCTGGGCGCTGCTTTCGTGGGACCTGGGGGACAAGTGACTCTGTGGAAACACGAAGCGCGCGCTGCCTGCTGTGCCGAAATATGCCGTCTGAATCCACCAGGGCTGGTTTCCTTCCCAGCAGAGCCGAGAGCAGTGTGGCGGTTCGCTCTAGCAGCGGCCTGCCCCCTGAAGCACACGGGCCAGCAGGGCGGAGGAACTTCCTTTCCAAGGGCGCAGTGTGCCATAGCAACAGGAAGCTCGATAGAAAGTTCCAGTCCACCCTGGCTGGTGTAGCTCAGTGGACTGAGTGTGGGCTTCAGAACCAAAGAATCACTGGTTTGATTCCCAGTTAAGGCACATGCCTGGGTTGTGGGCCAGGTCCCCTTTGGGGGGCCTGCGAGAGGCAACCACACATTGATGTTTCTTTCTCTTTTACCCTCTCTATAAATAAATAAATAAAAAAAGTTCCAGTCACATCGTGTGCTTGCTGTCACCCCCCAGAGTGAAATAAGCTTGCAAGAACATCTGTGGGCAAAGAAGGTGTCAAATGCCTGGTGACTTCGGGATACCTACTCCAAGAGAATATACCTTTAAAATTAGTCTTCAGAGAAAACGTTAGGAGGCTATGGATGGGAAGGGGAACAGGGGCTGTTTGAGTGTCTTATCTTTTGATCTGAGCGTGGATTACATGGATTCAATACGTGTGAAGAGTGGAAACACTAAAAGTAAAAATTCGCCAAGCTGGCCCTCACTGGTATATCTCAGTGGGCTGGGCATCATCCCACAAAGCAAAAGGTCACCGGTTTGATTCCCGGTCCCGGCACATGCCTGGGTTGCAGGGCAGGTCCCCAGTTGTGTGTGCGTGAGAGGCAGCCAATACATGTCTCTCTTGCACATCAATGTTTCTTGCCCTCTTTTTCCTCCTCCCTTCCCCACTAAAAAGAAATAAATGAAATCTTTTTAAAAAAATTCATCAAGCTGTACATTTAAAATATATACATTTGACTGCATGTGCCATATTGCAATACATTTTATTTTTTCAAGGCAGGCATAGTACAATGTTCTTGGGATACTTCCATTTAAGTAATTTTTTTTAAAGCAAGGAGCTGACTAAACATTGTATCGGAGCAGGACACCGCTCTTCAGAATGAGTTATGCAGTGATGGCACTTTGCAGCTGGGGTTCTCAATCCTGGCTGTTCGAAAACTCACCTGAAGAGCTTTTCAAAATACCAGTGCCCGGGCACCACGCACAAAGAATCTAACCTAAGTGGCCAAAGGTGAGAAGTCCATTTCCCCTCACCCCAGGGATCTTCCCAGGGGTGCAAAAGACTCGGCCCATGTGCTAAGCTGGCCTCTTGCCTGTTTCTGTAAATGGTGTTACTCACAGAACCCAGCCGAGCACATCCATTACATAGCGTCCATGGCTTCTTTCACACTACGGTGACAACGCCGAGCAACGCCAGACCTGCAAGCCTGAAATATCTAGCAGCTGGTCCTTTAGAGAAAAAGCTCTGTATGAGACCAGGGCTTCACATGTGCCTCACTGGGGAGTTTATAAACCACCCGGATACATGTCCAGCAGCACACGGCAACTTCTGATGCCAACTCTCCGGAGATGGCGGGGCTTAGGCAAGCCTTCTTTGTAAATTCCAGATTTCTCTAAGGGGCCCTGAGTCCTGAACCAGAGTCCTTGATGTTTTGGGGGGATGTGGC
Source organism: Trachops cirrhosus (assembly GCA_028533065.1). Taxonomy (NCBI): domain Eukaryota; kingdom Metazoa; phylum Chordata; class Mammalia; order Chiroptera; family Phyllostomidae; genus Trachops; species Trachops cirrhosus. The sequence continues at coordinate 185,848,647 of CM052538.1, read as the reverse complement.
TGCCAGTGGAGCCCAAGGACCAGCAGCAGTGGCCAGTCCCCCAGCGTCATCTGGGGAACTAGTGGAGGTGATTCCCAGCTGTCACCCTTCAGAGATTCAAAGCCAGCAAGTCTAGAGGAGCAGCCATCCATTGCTGTTATAAAACACACACACACCTCACTCCTCCCTGCGTTCGGGATCATTAACCTCCAGGGGTTGAAATGAGACCAGGTGCCAGCCCCAGTATTTCAAAGGCACGATTCTGCCTGGACCCTGGAGTATACAGTGGGTTGGTGGGGTCAAGTGATTTTGACCTGGCTTTGGCTTTAAGTGCAAACAAGAGAGTAGGCTTTGTCCAGGCCACACTGGGAGGGCTCCTGAAAGACGCCACTGTGCACAGGACGTGCTCAGAGGAGGACCAGCTGCACGCAGAGCTAACGCCACCCAGCAGGAGGAGACACTGGCACTGAGAGGCTGCTACACAGTGAGGTGGTTCTCACCTAGCAGTGAACTCCCCCTCGAAGGTCATGGCCATCTGCTTTCAGAGAAATCAGCCATATCCCTCACTCTGGAGTATGGCTCACAGAATGTCCTGGGAATCAGGAGTGTGCGCCTCCTGGTGGGGAAGAGTGGGAGTGTCATGCATATGCAGGAGTCTGTGGGAACCTGTGTGACCTCCACGGTCCGGAGGATGAAGACGGCATGACTGCTGTAATGAAGGCTGGGCTCAACCAGGCTTTTCAAAGACTAATAGCATTTAGTTAGATGACACCAGTGGTTCTCAAACTTGGCTGCGCATTTGAATCCCCTGCGGAGGTTTTTAAAATCCAGAAACCGAGGTCATGATGCAGACCACTTAAATCGGAATCTCTGGGGGTGGTAACCAGGCACCAGGGATTGTTGAAGCTCCTCGGGGGGGTCCAATGTGCAGAGAGTTGGAGTGCTCTGGTGCCCACTGGGGGCGGGGGCGGGGCGGGGAAGGGCGGGGTGGGGGCAGGGCAGGAATGGTCCAAAGGAGCCAGTTCCAGGGATGGGCGAGAGGAAGCTGTCTGGAACCGGGGAGAGCCGAGGGCAGATGCCAGTAACCGGCTGGGCACAGGAGTCAACCAAGGGGTGCTGAGGGGCCGGCGCGCATCGGGCGTAATTCCCTGGAAATAAATCCATGTGGCACAACCAAGGGAGTCCACTGCGAAGGGAGACACAGAGTTCCGGGAGAGCGTAGCAGGAATTTTGTAATAAAGAGTTTATTTTTAGAGAGAGGGGAAGGGAGGGAGAAAGAGAGGGAGAGAAACATTGATGTGGGAGAGAAGCATCAATTGGTCGCCTCTCATATGCGCCCTGGCTGCGACCCAGGCGTGTGCCCTGACCGGGAATTCACCCCAGTGACATTTTGCTTTGTGGGACGACACTCAACCAATTGAGCCACACTGGTCAGGGCTGTGGTGGGGATTTTGTTAGTTTTTTCCTTTGTCCAGCACATTCTGACCCCACCGTATTTTGGGGAATAATTTTTAGACTTACAGGGAAGTTGCAAAGAATACAGAAAGCTCCTGCACACCCCTACCTCAGTTTCCCCTAAAGTTAACATCTCACATTGCCATGCGTTGGGGAAGGTCAACAGGACACCACTGCTGGTTTGACCCACAAGCTGGACCCAGACGCCTGGAGGCCCCCCACTCCCTCCTGGGCGGTGGAATGTGCTTTCTGCTGCAGCCCACCCCCACCCCATCCTGCCCCAGAAGCTGCTCCAAGGACACAACCCGGACAGTAATGGGGTGTTAATACTATGGGGACTGACCCCAGTGGGGGCCCCCTGGGTATGTGACTGAACCCAGTTAGGGCTTCCATATAACCTTTTAAGATTTGGCGGGTGGGTGTGGACAACTAGGCATGAGTCGCTTAGGGACAGGGACACATTCTGAGAAATGCACCATCAGGAAATTTCAGTTTTGTCAGTAGGCGGGTGTCAAGAGTGCCCTTCCACAAATACAGATGGCACAGCCCACCACCCACCCAGGGTGTGCGGTCCGACCCATCGCCTCCACCTCCCCCCCCCACCACACACCCACACCGCACGCTACTGGACTGAAAACAGCAGGCAACTGTGACACAAAGGAAGTAACTGTGTATCTAAACATAGAAAAGGTGCAGTAACAACATGACATAAAAGATAAAAAAGGCGCACCCGACCAGGGCACTGACCACGGACGGAGCCCGCAGGACTGGAAGCTGCTCTGGGTGAGTCGGGGGGTGGGTGGGAGTGGGTGGGAAGGGCCAGGATGTCCCTGGACACGACCGCAGACGGTACAGACATGGCCCCACAGCCCTCCCTGCTCCCTTCTGACAGCGGGGTCAGAAGCTCTGCAGCTGTCAGCGCTGCTCCCTGCGCGGGAGGCGGGCTGGACTGACGGGAAGAACCGGGAGAAGCTGGCTGGGTAGAGCGTGGGTCGCCGTACCAGTGACCATCAGGAGGGAGCAACAGGTGGCCGGAGGATCAGCAGGAATAAGGAATCAAGATGCATGGGAATGCAGACCGCTGCAGCCACTGGGGAATGCGGCATGGGGATATCTCGAAGAGCTAAAAATGGAACTTCCTTGTGATTCAGAGATCCCACTTCTGGGAATTTACCCGAAGAACCCCGAAACACTAATGTGAAGGAACACAAGCACCCCTATGTTCACTGCAGCGCTATTAACAGTCTCCAAGACATGGAAGGAGCCCACGTGTCCATCAGTAGGTGAGCGGATAAAACAACTGTGGGACATTCACCCAATGGAATTCTACTCGACTGTAAAAAGAAAAAAAGAAAATTTCACCTTTTGCAACAGTATGGACGGATCTGGAGGACATTATGCTAAGTGAAATAAGCCAATCACCGAAAGACAAGTACCATATGACTTCACACATATGCTGAATCTAATGAACAAATTAAATTAACAAGCAAGCAGAGGCAGACTCGCAGATGGAGAACAGATGACAGCTAGTGGGGGGAGGTTAGCGGGTGGAGGGATGGAGCAAAAAGGAAAAAGGACTTGTGGACATGGACAGCAGGGTGGTGATTGTAGGGGAGGGGGTATATGGGGGATAAATAGTAGTGGGAAAATACAACAGATACAAAAATAAATCAAGATGGAGAGATGAAGGAACATGGGGACTGTCATGACAATGTGGTTTTGGCTGCTGCATGTCAGAGCGGTGGTCAGATTGAGGAACTTTGGGGTTTTCATTTAAAAATAAAGGGTGTTTAACATGGAGAGGGTGTAGGACTGAGAACTCAACATTTGACCCTGGAAGTTTGTTTCTGGTTCCACTGACCCTGTCTGGCACAAGGGCCCTCACTGGCACTGAGCTGATGGGGGCAATAACTCATCTATGCTTTACATCATTCCAACCCGAAGATGTTTCCCAAATACAGGGACAGGCTGGCCCCACATGACCACAGACAGCTTTTACTAAAGTGGCAGTGGCACTGAGTACCTGTTAAGGTAGCTCCTGTGGACCTGTGTCCTCGTACAGGGTCCAAGGGCCCCAACGCAGAATTTACAGCAATGTTCTCCGGAGACCACCGAGCCGGACCTGGGAGGGCCGCAGCGCCCTCTGAAGGTGTCGTGCCGGGGGCACAGGCCCCACTGTGCTGACAGACTGGGACGTCACCTGTGCACTCAAAACTGAGCTGCTGTGAGTGACAGGGAACCTGTGGCCGAGTCCCACAGATACTCAGACCATCAGAGGAAGAGATTCCCCCTGAACCACACGCTTCCATTTCTCCCAGGACATCCAGCTCCATCCTAATCTTATGGGACCACAGCTGTCACACATTGTACATGGTCCCTCACTGACAGAGATGATGTTACACAGCGTATGACCGGGCTCACTTTGTCTCGACCAAGACGAGCCTCGTAAGTAAGTCCCCCTGCTTGTGGAACTTGGCCCCGCCACTGGCCACGGGGAGCTGGTCTGCCTCTCCCTCCAGTCTCTGCTGTCTCTCCCTCCCTCCCTGTCTGGGGCCTTTTCAGGTCACAGCTGGGAAACTCCAGAGGGCGTCCGGAACCAACACCAGGACACACTTGCCAAAACTCGAAGCCGAGATTGTACATCACTATTCACTGAACTTGGAACTTCCTGCGGGTTTCGCCCATTTTTCCTCCAGCGCCGCTGTTCCTGCCCCAGGGTCCCGGCACAGATGAATGGCCTTTAGCCATCCAGGTGGCACGCCGCAGCTGGACCCCCTGGTGTTGGAGACTCTGTGTGACCCAGCTGGCGCCTTGCCTTCAAACACATTTTTAAATTCTGTCTTTATGAATACATAGATTTTAATCTGAATTTTACCAACACTGAAACATTTCACTGAGAAAGTATTTTTCTCGGTGAATCCCATCAAAAACCACTTTAACCCCTCAACAATTTCCCATTCTGTGCAGTGAACGGTTTACCGTGCCTCCCCACCTTAAACGTTTCTTTTCAATGGAATTTTTTCTATTAAAAATCACCAAAGATGTGGCTCATCAGTTATTGTTTGTCTGTCCATCCTGACGTCTGACAGTCTGAGTTTGCACGATGACCATGTTCCAACCGGGATCCATTTGTGGTCAGATCGCGCAATCCAGACTTTGCCAAGATTATTTGATTCTGCTACTGTTCTTTCAAAAATCCGTTTTTACCACAAGACGTTTTTCCTTCTGTTGGTTTTATTTTGTGTGGGTTCCTTTTCTATCACATCTAATTTCTCCCAGTGCAACTGTTGCGCTTCTCAACTTTACCAACAAGTTTACATTCTCTGGTTTCTCATTTGTGACAAATTTCATTATGTGCCGTCTTAACTGTTGCCAGTTCCATTTTGCATCAGTTTTTTCACTGATAATATTTACTGAGAAGCTGGGTAAAAGGCAGATAATTTGTGTATATATATTGTTAGGAAAGCCATGCGAGGACTAAGCAGGCCTTCTCAGATATCCCAGGAACGATGCACCGTCCAGATTAATCGACTGTATTGCTCAGCGGGTTCGGAAAGCTCACGCTTACTTCACGAACCACAGGCTGGCGGAGCAAGGACACACAGGGGTCAGACCGTCTGCTTCATTTTTTTAAAGGTTCGAGGTACTGTTTTGTCTGGTGGTCAGGGGCACAGCCGTGCCCATAGAACGCACGGTGAGAGGCCCCCTCGGAGGTGAGCAGGAGGATGGCCTGCTGAACACCGGCTGTGGAAGGTCAGAACAAGACAAGACGCAGAGCGAGGAGGAATAAGCAGACAGGATGCCGGTATGAGCACCAGGAAGAACAACAGGCTTCAGAAGCGGGGCTGGGGCTGAGGCTTGGCCCAAAGACAAACGTACTCGTTTTTGGAATCGGGGTACAAGGTCAGGGTGGAGGCAGCCCCAAGGCTGAGTTGCTGCTGGACCCCTGGCCTAGGCTCCCGGGGCCCCACTCCCCTGGAGGGGTGGAGTCTATTTCAGAGTCCAGAGCCCAAGACCCACCGGTGAGGGCTGCAAGGGGTAGGGCCAGGAGATTTCTAGAGAAGGCGATTCATCGGAGGGAATCAGAAGCCTTATTTATTTACGTGAAAACGTGCTCGGAAGGCTTAACTGCACTGCGGTAGCCAACTGCCGGTACAGAGGGGAGGTGGCTTCACTGCTGTGGCTGAGCCACCCGGGGCTCTGAGGCTGCGGTGAGGGAGAAGGGGGACATTCTTCTCCCAGAGAGCGGGGGAGGGGAAGGAGGGAGAGACCGACTGAGACTCAGCCCCTTCTCCAGACGCTCTCGTGGCTTTTCCAAAGCGGTGCAGGTCAAAAGCCTCTGGTCTCAGGACAACAAAATGAGGCATTTCACTGTGTCTTCCGCAGTCCCCTCGCCCACCAGCAGATTAGAATAAATGAAACGCCCAGAAAAGGGCGCATATGGGAAATTAAGGATAATTGGGTTCGAGTAGTAAATAGTAATTCCTCTCCCTGGGCTAACTGACCTGACCTACGAAAGCCCATGAGGTGAGCACTTCTCATCTGCGTGTGTGTGAAACGTAACACACATTCAGAAAAGAGTAAATAAATGCGTAAACGGCTAGAGCATCCAGAACCTCAGAGGAGTGGCCCGTTTCCCAACCTCCATCTGATGGCCCAGGACGGGTTTTTGACTTGACAGCATCTGAGATGTGGACAGAGAACAGGGCTTTGTTCGTAAAGATCTTCAGGATGCAGAGATGTCTCGGGGGTTCTCAACCCGAGTGGTTTTAAGGCAACACTTGGGGAAGTACTGAGATGCGGATGTGAGGAGTTCCTGATTCAAGGCGTCTGGGGGAGGCTCAGGGACTCACATTCTTGACCGGCGCACAGGAGATCTGAAAGTGGGTGGTTGACAGAGACACGTGCTCGAGACACACGCCCTGAGTCCACAGAAGCTCAGTGCAAGAAGGCGCCCCGTGAGTCCCTCAGGTCCTTGCTGCTCAAAGTGGGGTCCCGGTCCAGCGGCAGTGCCGGGAAGCCTGGGGTGAGTGCCGACGCCTGGGCCCGGCCCAGAGCTCCCAGATCAGAGGCACTGAAACAAGACCCCCAGGACACCTGTGCACACGCGGGAGTTTTGGAGCACACCCGGGGTCACCGAGGGCAGAGTCCTCCTCAGTGAGGCAGCTCTGCGCCTACAGGGCATTCGGAAGCAGGCGTTTGGCAGGTGGACTGGCTGGCACCTGGTTTGGCCAACCGTGGGCGGGCACTGGGGAGGCTAGCTGTCCTGGGAAGGGTGGCACCGTCAGCACCTTGAAGAGCTGTCCGCACCTGGAACGACTTTCCAACATCCCAGTGGCTCTTTATGTACAGAAAACCTGTGTGCTTTTCAGCCTAGAACCTAATTCCTATTCATTCACAAATAAACTTTTTTTCACAATTTTATTTTTTATTCCCCTTCGCCCTGCACACCCTCTCCCACCCGCATTCCCCCATTTAGCTCATATCCATGGGTCGTACATATAAGTCCTTTGGCTTCTACATTTCCCATACTGTTCTTACCCTCCCCCCCTGTCTATTTTCTACCTACCATCTATGCTACTTATTCTCTGTACCTTTCCCCCTCTCTCCTCCTCCCACTCCCCTGTTTATAACCCTCCATGTGATCTCCATTTCTCTGGTTCTGTTCCTGTTCTAGTTGTTTGCTAAGTTGCCATTGTTTTTGTTTTAGGTCTGGTTGTTAATAATTGTGAATTTACTGTCATTTTACTGTTCATATTTTTTATCTTCTTTTCCTTAGATCAGTCCCTTTAACATTTCGTATAACAAGGGCTTGGTGGTGATGAACTCCTTTAACTTGACTTTACCTGAAAAGCACTTGATCTGCCCTTCCATTCTAAATGAAAGCTTTGCTGGATAGAGCAATCTTGGATGTAGGTCCTTGCCTTTCAAAACTTGGAATACTTCTTTCCAGCCCCTTCTTGCCTGTAAGGTCTCTTTTGAGAAATCAGCTGACAGTCTTATGGGAACTCCTTTGGAGGTAATTGTCTCCTTTTTCTCTTGCTGCTTCTAAGATTCTCTCCTTATTTTTAATCTTGGGTAACTTAATGATGATGTGCCTTGGTGTGTTCCTCCTTGGGTCCAATTTCTTTGGGACTCTCTGAGCTTCCTCGACTTCCTGGAAGTCTATTTCCTTTGCCAGATTGGGGAAGTTCCCCTTCATTATGTTTTCAAATAAGTTTTCAATTTCTTGTTACTGTTGTTCTCCTTCTGGCACCCCTATGATTCGGATATTGGAACGTGTAAGATGTTGTGGAGGTACCTAAGCCTCTCCCCTTTTTTCGAATTCTTGTTTCTTCATTCTGTTCTGGTTGGATGTTTCTTTCTTCCTTCTGGTCCACTCCATTGATTTGAGTCCCAGTTTTCTTCCCATCACTGTTGGTTTCCTGTACATTTTCCTTTATTTCACTTTTCATAGCCTTCATTTTTTCCTCTAATTTGCGACCATATGCAACCAATTCTGTGAGCATCCTGATTACCAGTGTTTTGAACTGTGCATAGGATAGGTTGGCTATCTCTTCATCACTTAGTTATATTTTTTTCTGGAGTTTGATCTGTTCTTACATTTAGGCCATTTCTTTTTTCTCGGCGTGCCTGTTATGAATGAGGGATGGAGCCTTAGGTGTTCCCCAGGGCGGGGCACCCCAGTCGCTAGGTTGTGACGCTGTATGTGGGGGAGGGGTCCGAGAGGGAACAGTGCCCTTTCTCCGCTCTCTGCCAGATTTCAGTCACTTCCCCCAATTCCCATAAGCAAATTGGACCCTTCTGGTGCTGATTCCCGGGTGGGTGAGTTTGTGCACATTCTAGGACCCTGTGGGTCCCTCCAACGAACTCTCCTATGAGGCTGGGAGTTTCTCCTGCTGCCGTCTCAACCCCCACAGGTGTTTTCAGTCAGAGGCTTTGAGGCTTTATTTTCCCCACTGGGGCCCTGCATTGTGGGGTCTCACTCCCCAGTTGTTCCTCCCGGTTTATCTGCACATGAATGTTTTTTTGCACAATTTTAATACACAAAGAAATGCAACTGCCAGGAATTCCAGGAATGCAACTGCCATAGAAATCGAGGGAGATTCATCATTCGTTTTAAGCATTACCAAGAGTTGCTCACCACCGTGGTGGCTAATGTTGTGTGGCAGCTCGACTGGGCTGAGGGATGCCCAGAGAGAGAGTGGGCGAAACGCCGTTTCCGCGTGTGTCTGGGACAGGCCTCCCAGAGAGCGGAGCAGTGAATCAGTGGGCGAGTAAGGAGGCTTGGCCTCCGCAGTGTGGGGGCATCATCCAGTCACTGAGGGCGTGAGAACAAGAAGGCCGAGGAAGGACGACTTGGTTCCGTCTGCCTGGGCGGACACGTCCATCTGCTCCTGCCCTTGGCTATCAGCGCCCCTGCTTCTTTGGCCTTCGGTCTCAGGTCAGGACTCAGACTCTCAGCTCCCCAAGTGTCAGGGTTCAGACTGCAACTGGATTAATTACACCCTGGCTTTCCTGGCTCTCCAGCTTCCGTACGGTGTGAGCCAACTCCTGTAATAAACCTCCCCTATCTATCTACCTGTCTGTCTATCACCTCTCTGTCCATCCATCCACACATCCTCGGGTCTGTGTCTCCGGAGAACCCCAGGACACCATCTCAGACGACCCCACGGTGGGTGGTGTGGTGCAGTGGTGTGTAGTATGTAGCACACCTGTGCCGGTCCACCTGTGTGAACAGCACCTGACGACTTCATCAGACTCAGACCCGAGCACGCAGGTATGAACGTACATATTACTTTCCTATCAGATTTTAAAAGTTTCTTCTTTGTATTATGAGTAGGCCAGTATACTGTCTCTTTTGAAATTATGTACATAGACAGCTTATTTTACTTATAATTTCTTTTAATCCTCACCTGAGGATATGGTTTTTTATTGATTTTAGAGAGAGAGGAAGGGGAAGAGAGAGAGAGGAATGTTGATTGGTTACCTCTCATACGTGCCCAGCCGGGTATGTGCCCAGGAATCGAACTTGCAGCCTTCTGGTGTACGGAGTGTGACTCCAACCAACAGAGCCACCTGGCCAGGGCGGTGCTATAATTTTTCACATCAAGAGGAATTTGCTGGGTGTGACAGAGCTGAGAAGGGCTGTTCTGCCAGAACTGCCTACTTCATTAGACAAAGGACCTGAAACCCAGAGCAGTGGAGTGCCTAGGTCACAGGGGTGACCTGTACGACAGACGCAGACACCCAAGGACCAGCCCCAGCAAGGACGGCGTCCCACCCGCCGCACGGCCTGCCCAGCTGGGCCTGCCCGGTGCCGGTCCCGTGGGTCCCGTGCGCACTGAGCAGCTCCTCCTCTGCCCCTGCCCTTCCCACAGTCCTGGGTGGGGTTTGTAATGTCGTCCAGCCTCACCAGGAAATGCAGTTATTACTATCCTTTTACCCCGAATATTTTCCTTGGAGGTAAAATTACAAAATAAATGGAGCCCTTGTTCTGGTTCTCTTTGGACACAAATTGCTGCCTTCCTTGTTTGTTTGGCGTTAGCCTTCAAAAAAAAAAAAATGAAGGATTGGATTTCGGAAGGCAATGGACTTTGTAGCTAAAGCCCCAAGCCTGAGAGTCTAAGCCTGTGAGCGCACTATCACCTTGAACTACGACAAGCCAGGGCCGCAGGGCGGACGGCGTCTCGCCTGCACACAGAGTTCCCCCGCCAAATGTGTAAGAGCTCACGTTGCTCACACACTGGTTGTTCTGCCACTCACTTTATTCTGAGTGTGAACTTGAAGGGACAGGTGTTGCCTCTCGTGTCCCTCATTTCAGGTGAGGGCATGGCGGAGGTGAACGAGGGGACAGCTGCTTCCCCACAGGTGTTACGAGAAGCTCTCGCACCTTCCGGTGAGGCTGAAACAGGCGAGTCCAAAGGGCCCGAAGCAGGAAAGGGTTTGGGGAGCAGAAGAGCAGAAAGGAGAGCAGTGTTGGAAGTCCTGGGGGTACAGATGGACCCACACCGAACCCCCGATGTGTAAACGGCAAAACGGAGTGGGAAGCAGTCACTTCCCAAGTTCAAGACGACACCACCTAACAAGCGGAGGGGTTCCCTGGGACTCACTGCCCTTTCTGGGCAGACCTGAAGAGGGCGGAGCCTCTCCTGGGCTCAACCTGGTCGTCCCGCGAGGACACGCAGCCCAGGACAGAAACAGGGGACAGCTACCACCCTTCCGAGACAGTTCTGGCAGGCTTATTCAGATTATCACACGCAGGCTTTAAAGAAATAAAAAAGGATAAAATTATCAAGCAAATCACAGGCGTCCCCAAACACAGTAGCACACGCTGTGACAAGGTCGACGTGTCCCACTGCCATCTGGGCTCTTGCTGTGCAAAGGGAGAGAATCGCCTTTAGAGGACTCGTGTTTTCAGCGAGGCTCCCAGAACCTCATCAAAGAATGGCCTGGAGAATGTTGGATTTAAGATAGTCTCCATAAATATATATATATATATATTTATATGTAAATATTATATATTTATATATATATATATGTAACACTACTGCTTTAAGGGAGGAGAGGGTGCAGAGACAAAGCTCTAAAAGCTCCAAAATGACTCTGTTCCTGACCCCCAAGCAGAACGTAGGGCAGGGCCCACAGCTGGAAGAGGGCGCACTCGGGCTGAGCCCGGCTTTCAGTCCGCAGAGCCCCGGAGCAGAAGGTTCAGTGGAGAAGAGGGAAACCGAGGTCGGAGGAGCAGTGAGATGAGATGTCAGAGAGGGGAGGGTCAGGAGAGCAAGAGCGGACAGGAGCAGCGGATTCCTGCCTACCAGCGACGTGCAGAGACAGAGTCAAGGTCAAGGGAGCTAAGAGGTCGACCTTCAACATCTGGATGAGATCCACACTTCACGTCAGCTAGGGAGCAGGGAGCAGGGAGAAGGAAAGAGGTCTTCAGGAGCAGGACAGGCGCTCAGGGACCTCTCTGGTCCAAGGAGGGAAGGGGACTCCGTTCTCTCCTTGTGGTGAAGACTGTGCCTGAGTTTCCCAGTATTTTTCAATCTCTAAAAATACCTGCATTTTTTTCCTATGGGAAAAGCTATTGGGTAAAATAACCCAGGTTGCCGTTAAAATTCCCAAAGTTTAATGAAACTAAAATTCCTCAATCTCTAATGTCTAACACCATAGACTAAAACTGGTTCTGGTTCGACAGGAAAACAGCAACCGAAGGAAGAAAGAAACGCCATGTGAACACCTAAGAAAACAGGCCATGTTGACTTAGAAGGCCCACACAAAGGCTTCAGTCCCCAGGGGCTATGTACAGGTAAGGGAGGCATTTCACGGGGGCGGGACACACAGGGCAGGACCCGCCGTCCCTGTCACTGATTCCCAATAACCCGGCAGGGGCTGGGGGACAAGACAGCGTCCTGCCTGTGTCTGGTGGGGCCAGGGGTTGAGACCACGGATTCTGCAGGCCCACCATCCGGGACTGAATTGTGCCTTTGCCCCCAGGCATTTGACCAAATGCGAGAGTTTTCCCTTAATCCCACTAAACCTCAGTTTCCTCGTCCCTAAATGAAGACACTCTAGTAAACAGAAGACCTAGGTGCCGAGTCCGGCATCCAGTGGGCTTCCTCTGCGCTGGCGGTCACTGTGAGCCGCACCAACCACAGGTAGACACGCCCACCTGTAGCCGGAATCAATGGAGCACCCACACGCATCCAGAGGAGGCCATTTCCAGGGGCCACCCCTGAAGGAGACCCTGCCCCATCCGCGGACAAGACACCCTTCCTGGGATCACTGATATGCGGCAAGGATCAGAGTGGAGACAAGAGGGGACTTGTGATAAAGATTCCAGAAAAACCGTCCCCTGCCTGTTCGCGATTTCAGTGAGAAAGCGCCATCGGGACTGTGCAGATGGAGTGCTGCTGGAGGAGCGGGCGTGGTTCTAAACGCCTTGCCTGTATCATTCCTTTAGTCCTCAGCTCAGCTCCGCGAGGTGTGCCTCCTCTCACCCCGCCCCCGTGACAGATGGGGAAACTGAGGCCCAGAGGGTGCAGCGCCTTGCAAGGTAACTCCCTTGTTAAGCTGCAGCCCACCTGCTTGCACAGAACGTGGAGGCATCTGCCGGAGTGAACCGTCTACCCTGAGACACAAGTGTGATTTAAGAAGTGGCAGCATTCAGAGTATTTTTCAGCATCATTCGGCTGTTTCATGAGGACAATCAAGGCTGTGAAAATAACCACCACTAACTTGATGAAATTACTGTTTTTCTTTGTCCAATTCGCTGCCCCAGGCAGAGAGGCCTGCCTAATAACCTTGGGCCGGTCACACCTGTGTCTTCTCTGACGAACCAATTTTCCCTCCAGGCATTGAAAAGCCTGACGTCTTGGAGGTCAACCCGCTCCAGCTAGAAAGCGGCTTATTAAGTCTATTTCGTTATGCAGAATCTGCTTCCAGTTTAGGTTCATTAGGGATCAAACAAAACCGAGGCTTGAGAATGGGCCAATCGACAAGAAATTAAGTCCCCAAAATGCAGCCGTGACCCCTCTTTCGGCGTTTGAGCTCACTTCTATGCATCAGAGTTCCTACGGGAAGCTCTTTCAGGTTCCACTTAGTTTTTTTCTTTTTTCGGGGCTGACCCCGAATCGTCCGGGTGTAGACCGTCTACACTACCCATGCTGCGGTGGGATTCACTCCGAAGAAACTTCATCCCAGCCCTCGGGTACTCCCTGACCTAGGAAAAGCAAATTAAGCTTAATGCTGAGTTGCAAAGGGGAAAAGCAGGAAAAGCACAAGCCTTAGGGAACGTACTAATAGAAGAGCAGCTCAAGAAAACGTCCGAGGCAGGTGCAGCTACCTGTCTGAGAAGGAACCCTGATGGAGGGGAGAGACCATCCTGCTACGGCAACGCCACACACACACACACGTTTCAGACCACGGGGACGACTCGCCTCCCGGGAAGGAGACAGCGCGTTTGTCCGGTAGGAGCAAATGCAGCCTGGAACCCTGCTGTCCTGCACTTTGCTGCTGGACGGTCAGCTTTCACAAGCATTGACTTGCTGCTTCGGTCACCTGGGGTTAGCTTTGCTCTGTGACAGCAATGCCTGTCACCTAGGGTCCTCACAACCTGCCAGGAATCGGCATTTTCCTCCCAGATGTCTCCTATAGAAAACTCAATAATACATATGATGCCACCTGTTGAGACAGGAGCAGTCTTTCCAATAATTCATATGGATGAATCAATTCTCCATTTCCTGGAACCCAACTAATGGACATTCTGGTTTTTTTTTTTTTTTGCATTTGTCATATACTCCACTTTTAGGAATAAGAGGCCATTAACAAGGAACAGAGGGCACGGGATTTATCGAGGACATTGACAAAGTCGGCAAGGGGGTAACCTGAATGAGGGTGGACAGAGGTCCAGTCTGACTCTCTCCACTTGCAGCCTTCCCGGCAGTGCTGGAGGCAATGGGGAGCCGCCAACAAAACCCGAGACGGAGCAGTGGACTCACGTTTCAGAAATGTTCTGTCTCCACTATGCGAAAACCTCACACGCAGTGTTTGGAAAGAAAAGCACAGAAATGGAAGCAGCAACTCCGCTTAGTGAGACAGTGGGTGCCTGTCAGTGTTTAATTCCAAAGGTGGGCACAACAGCACTTTCCAAAGGTTTGGTGTAGGACCTTGATGACCAGAGAGGCCAGTCGACAGGACCAGCTCCCTCCCCAAAGCTATTGGGCGAGGCCCTCCCCGTCTCCCGAAGGGCTCTCGCTCTGATGTGGTCACGAGCCCACCATTGCGTCATCTGCGTTGCAGCCCATTAAAGCTCAACTTCGTCCTCAGCGACCAGAGCAAGAAATCACAGGGGCTCAAGTGTGTCCGTGTGCATGCCATTTAAATAAATAAACCAATCCCGTGAAAAGTTTTGTCTCCCATGCTTTACCTGCCGTCACATGTATCCCCGGTGGCACTGGGAGAACCCTGCAGGAGGCATGGCCAGGGGCTCGGAATCTGTATTGTGAAGTCTATGCGGAAGCCCCAAGTTAGAGCCTGGCACTGGGACAGTCGGGAGGGCAACGTGGAGCAGACACAGGGGCCTTAGAGGGAGAGACCGAGAGCCTCTTCCCCTCCCGAGGATGTAGCCATGTTTCTGCCCTGGGACAACGAGGGTGCTGGGTCCTTGGGATGGATTCCCCTTGTTTATGTTTGAGTGGGTTTTGATAACTGTCTTTTTTTATTCTTTAAAGATTTTATTTATTTTTAGATAGAGCTGAAGGGAGGGAGAGAAATGTCAATGTGTGGTTGTCTTTTGTGTGCCCCCTACTGGGGACCTGGCCTGCAACCCAGGCATGTGTCCTGACTGGGATTCGAACTGGCGACCCTTTGCTTCATAGGTGGGCATTCAATCCACTGAGCCACAGCAGCCAGGGCAATGGTCTTTTATTTTTTATTGTTTGTTTTACTCATTTTATTTTTTAATAGTTTATTTCTTTATTGTATTTTCTCCCCATAGAACCGTGATTTAAAAGCCTGGTTTCAGCTTCCTCTCCCGGGCCCTCAGGATGCTGTGTGTGCTCTCTGCCAATCAGCAGTAAGTGGATATGATACCCTGGGCGTTCCATTCCCCATTCTGTTTCCTAAAGGGGGGTTTTATTGCAGTTTTGTCTTGTTTTCCTTCCAGTATTGTACACTGGGTGTGTTGTGGTAACCTGATTGCTCAGTCTGCAGAGGGCAGCTGCTGGGTGGCCGTACGGAGGGCAGGCGCTGGGCTAGGTGTAGACACGCAGAGTGGAGCCAGGTGCACAGGCAGCTCACGGTCCCCTGGAGACACAAATCCTAAGAGGTACTGGGCACTCCCACCCTTCTCCATGAAGGGAAGGCTGCAGCAGAATCTAGGGGACGCGATGTAATGAGAGAGAGAGAGAGAGAGAGACCGACCAGCAGGGAAGAGTGGCACCTCCCACACCCCATTCCAACAAATCCCGATACAGCCCAGCCAATAAATCGGCATTTCCAAAAGTGGGGTGCCGATTCCATTACAGACTACACACATGCAAGGCACTGAGGAAGATTAGGGTGGGACCCCAGGGTTCCGTCACCGAGGATCTGGCAGCAGCCGCCACCCATGGGCGAGGAGACCTTTGAGTCTCCTGGGAGGAGGGAACTGAGACAGTCACGATGTTCCTTCTCTGCAAGCGAAGGGGAGCCAGGGATCCCCACAGGAAACCACAGCACACGCTGCGGTCTGCTCGCCGTGGGGACCATGCAGCCCTTCAGCAATACCCACACCACACGCACGCTGGGCTGGGCACCCCCATGGGATGGGAGCGCCTTGGGATTCAGCCCCCAAGCCTCCACCGCTCTCCCGGACTCACCCTCGGTTTGTTAAAAATGTAAAGGTGGCACTGAGAGATCAGGGCAACGGTAACGGCTTTTATTTAAAAAAGAAACTACTGAGGAAGCATAAAATCAAGTGGAAACAGAGCTGATGTCATCTCCGCTGATATTACTTGGAATTGGTTTTTCTCCATCAGTGCTAAGGGAACAACAGCAGTTCTACACCAGGTTTTGGGGGGAGTGTTATGTTCAACTAATGAATCAGTTCACGATACAACAGGAGGCTTGTGAAGGTGACACAACCATCTAGAAAAAGTGTGGGCTTTGGAGCCAGAAGGACCCGCTCCCCCTTCTGCCCGCTGTGGGGCCGGGAATAAGTTTCTAAGCCTCAGTGTCCTCATCTGTGAAGTGGGACATCATTGCCTACTGCAGAGGGTTTTTCTGAGGCCAAACGGGAGGATCGAGGATCGCAAACCTGCACTTAGTGTGGTGCCTGGCACCCTGAAGAGCTCAACAAATTTAATTATCATAATCGGGGTGCCGACTTGCAGTGTCTGCTGCCGGAAGGAGGTTTAGCTTCCGGTGCGAAGTAGGTCCCTACGTAGTGGTGTCTGGTTCATCTTCGTCTCCCCCTCTGAGAGCACCCTGATTCTTCTTCAACGAAGAAATGAAAATGCTCAAGTGTGAAAAGCCTGGTATTGGTGTTTCGCATCCTATGCATCTTCTTTGCTCACTGACCGGATTTCCTGCCACTCTGAACGCCCCCTTGACAGATACTATCCTCTCTCATCTTTTGCTTGAAAACTTCTTTTTAATTGCAGCTTTACCACACCTGTGTTTAATACACTCCGTTAATCAGTTTACATTCCTCTCCTCTCTTCAGTTTATGTACACTGTTGGAAAGAAGAGCCCGAACGGACGGGTGTCCTTGAGCCCTAAGTGGGCGCCTTCTCCCAAACGCCAGGTTGGGAGACCCTGGAGAGGTTTGCAGAGGAGTGGCTGGAACCCTTGCACTAGGCTCCTGCGCACAGTAGGTGCCTTTCAAAACAGAGCAACCTTTCCCAGCGTGAAACTGGTTTCTTCTTAAACGGCACTCTCGCCAGTGTTTCAGTAGGTATGTGCAGCATGCAACTCTCCCCCCAGAGCTGTTCTGACCGATGGCCCCCAACCCAGCCCTCCAGCCCTGGAAACTCCGGGACTCGCCCTTAGCACCCTTCCTGAACCTCATATTCCTAAGTCACATGGAGAAGCACGTCACCCACCCTACCCAAGGACAGGACATTAAAATGGCTCACAGCCTTTATGGGTCCCTCACCACCCAGCCATAAATGCCGAGGTACTTATGGTACAACCACTCTGGCATGGCTGTCCCACATTCTGGGTTTCAGGGAGGTCGTTCCCCCAGACGCTTGGTGTTTGTTATCCCAGATCAGCGCCCATGGAGATACCCAGTTACCCAGAGAGGCCTCAGGGACACGGCCCCCCCACCCCCGCACACAGGGCTTGCTACATCGTTAACTACTAAGTTTCCTCCAAACTTGTCACTTTTCACCATTTCCAGCTAGTAGGTCTTCATTCTCAACAGGAAAACTTGAGCTTGTCACAAAGTTCATGCTTTTCTGCTTCGATTCCTGTTTATTAAATATCTTACAAAGAAAATCTCTTTGCCTGCTGATTCGGGACGGCCGGAGGGAAAGCAACAAGAATGGAATAAGTCTTCGTGCACCCCATCAGGAGAAACTTGACTGCCTCATGATCAAACTGGAAACAATTTAAAAAATTTAAATCATCTGGGACCCGACTCTGCAACTCTTTGTTGGTAAAGGCAGGGGAGGAGATCACTTGGTTCTCACATCTCAGAGAGACAGGGGGAAGCTCAGCTGGTAAGCCAGGGGGGCAGGAAAGACGTCAAACGCAGTGATAAGTGGCAGGTGACACCCAGCCTAGGTGGAGAGGGGCCAGGGGGCCAGTGGGCTCCCCAAAGGGAGTTTCCCAAGCTCTTCTGTGAGTGGCTGGCTGGTGGCAATGGGCACACAGGATGCTCAGATTTTCCATTTTTCGAAGAGAAATCGGAAATCTAGGTTTTGACTGGGAGGTCCGATTTTTAAAAGCTGACAGTTAATTGGAACGTTTCTTAAACACTCTGTGGTCCAAGGTGGTGACCTGGAGCTGGCCGGTGCAGGCTCGTCGGAGCCGGGTATGCACATCTGTTCTCTACCCTGCCTCCTGCCTTGGCGACTTCGTAGTCACGGCTTGAAATCAGCCATCGCTGGGGATATTTACACCACAGAAACAGGCAAATGCCACATATCAGGGCTTTTAAAAAATCTGGTTCTTTAACATTTACCAGCATATCACCCCCTGCGGGCTGAATAAAGCGTGTTGCCTTTGGCCGAAGTTGCAGCTTCTAATGAAAATATTAGACAAGAAGCCGTGTTAAATAGCCATGAAGTATTCTGTGTCCCCAAGTCTGGAGTTACAACTAACAGTGCCTGTGGCCGCAGGGGTGGTGGGGAGCCAGGAGTCAGAGGGACATCACAACCAGCTGGGAATGCAGAGACAGAGAAACGGGGGTGGGGCAGCTCTGAAGCAGGCCCCCCGCCCTCGAGGAAGAGCGCCCTGTACACAGGACACTAGCGGCTGCCCCCTGCTCTGAGGGAGCGTGGCAGTGGACACGCCCAACCACGGCCCTCAAGACACTGCAACATTCTGGCATGTCTTCCGAATCATCGGGAAAAGACACGATGGTGCATGGGGACTGAGCAAGAGTGTTTCAAGTCAGTTTTCAGATCGCAAGGGATGAATGCCTTTTGCTAATCGCCCAGGGAGCTGAGACGGCTGCAGAGTCCTTCCCCTTTTCCCCCTGCAGTCAAGACCAGCCCAACGCTGGGGAGGTTCTCAATTACTGTTGCTGTTACGGGGCCCTTGGGCAGCCGCTGGGTCCCTTCTCAGAACGTTCTATAAATGAATGAAATGATACGCATAGGATCTCAAAAGCAACCATATGAAAAGACAGTTACTAAACTGCAAAACTAATGCGGGGGACAGTCCGTGAGCTTCTTTTTTTAAAAAAAAAGATTTTATTTTAATTTATTTTTAGAGAGAGGGGAAGGGAGGGAAAAAAGAGAGAGAGAAGCACTGAGTGGCTGCCTCGCACATGCCCCCAACTGGGGACCCGGCCTGCGACCGGGCATGTGCCCTCCTAACTGGGAATCAAACCAGCGACCTTCCAGTTTGCAGGACAGCACCCGGCCCACTGAGCCACACCAGCCAGGGCAGTACCTGTGGTACTTTACGAAATCATTAAGTAGCAAGAACGGGTCTAACGACAACCATCATTTTGAAGTAGCAGCAAAGGGGAAATGCCACAGTGGCATCTGCCACGCTGTCGAGAGAGAAGAGTACACCTGTGATTTTGACCGGTGACAAAGCCGCAGGTGCTGTTCCCATGACCTCAGGGCTGCTGCCCACATCCACTGTTGAGGGAAATGCCAGAAGCCGCTTAGAAGCTGGTAAACATAAGGAGGGAACTATTTGCTCATCCAAATGTACACACCTCCTGAGCTCTACCCATGCACCTGGGGCCAGAACCCCCCCAGTCAGGCTGAGCACGAGGTAGGACCTCAATAAATTTTGACTAAATGAACTGAATTTTATATTTGATATGAGACGGCATTGGGTCCTAAGCAAACGAGAGGGGAGAAAAGACACTGTCCACCATACAAAGCCAGGGTGGGACAGCAAGACGTCATCCTTATCATACAGCCTGGCTGCCCAGTTTCTTCAAAGCAATAGCTTGCAAAAGGCACTCATCAGTAACATCAGACAGAAATCCCCTGATGGCGAATCTAAATACAGAATCAGGGCCCAGGCGCGGATACCAGTTTTCTGCAGACTCTGGACTATCTCGAGGCTGATCTCCTCTCCCACACTGACACAATGGCTGAGCAGAGCTGGAACCAAAGCCCCACCAATGCCGAGCGGCGTGACTTTGGGCACGCTCTTCGACTCCGCGCTTCCACTTGCTCACCCGCGGAATGCGGAAAGTAGCAGTCCTGCCCCCCAGGGTGAAGCAGTGCGCACCCAGAGTGTTCAGCACAGTAACCGGGAGGAGGAAAATGCAGTACACGTTCGCCGTGAGCATAACACCATTCTTGCTCACTGGTTAAGACAATGTGTATGTTTTTAAATTCTCAAAGATCTGGCAGTACCGATACATAGTTACAGTTCAGAGTTCGAACATTAAAATTAATACTGTGCATTCTAGAGCTGTTCTAGTGGCAAACGGTCAGAAACAGCCAACAGGCCCCTACAACTGGAGGCCCGGTTTCACGGCCTCCGCACCACAGTTGTGCACCCTGGGCAAATGCGGAGGACGTACAGAGACCGCAGGCGCACACCTCCCCACTCGTTCCATTGGCCGGTATTACCCGGATGCCAAAACAAGACAGAGCTATCACAAGCAAGGAAGAACCCAGATAAAGATCTGTTTCGAATATACAGTCATGCACCACAGAACAACGTTTTGGTCAACATGGATGGTATACGACGCTGGTTTTCTAAGCCTATAATGTGGCCGCAAGTTTCCTATTGCCTAGTGACCTCAGAGCTGTCATAATGTCACAGCTGCGTAAGTTCAACACTTTCAAAACTCAATTCAGGGTCCCTCCAGCGGACCCCCACTTTGGTACCGTTTCTGAAAATAGGATCCTCCTCCAGGGGACCCCCAAAGGTGTGTGTTTGGGCCATTCTTCTTCCTTCCTTCCATGTCTACCAACAATCTTGGGAATTGTTCCCTTCTTCCCATTGCATGCCACCTCAACACGCCCCTTGCCACCCACACCAGAGGAGGCTGTGTGAACGGACCCGAACTCTTGTTAAGTGTGGCATGCAAACGTGACCTTGCAGGGTGCTGGAGAGCTCTGTCTGGGGGCTCTGGGAGCGCAGGGACTTCTCCTCCTGAGTTCCTGGACGCTAAGGATCACGGCAGCCCGAAGCTGGTGGACAGAGCTGCAGTTTCTGTTTCTCCTTCTCCACTCAGTGTGACTGGGGTGTTACCGCAGACCACACAGGAAAGTACTGAGTTGGCCAGAAAGTTTGTTTTTTTCCCTACAATGGCTCTAGTTGTGCTTAGTTGTCTTTAGCTTCATTCAAAACAATTTTGTTAGATTGTATTGTGACAGCTGTCGTATCAGTGTGCATTGGAAAAAACTTATCAAAATTGGAGAATTTTTGTGCAGCCATTTTAATATTGAAGATGGAAGAAACTATGCAACATTTTCGGCATATTATGCTTTATTATTTCAAGAAACGTAAAAATGCAACTGAAATGCAAAAAAGAAAAGAGAAAGATTTGTGCGGTGTATGGAGAAGGTGCTGTGATGGACTGAATGTGCAGAGGTGGTTTGCGAAGTTTCTTCGTACTACTGACACTTTGGCCAAACGATTCTTTGCTGTGGGGCTGTCTGATGCATTGGAAGGTGTTTAGCAGCACCCCTGGCTTCTACCTACTAGAAGCCAATAGTGGGAGATAGTCGACATACTCAAAATGTCCAAATCAATACATTGGTGAAAATGAAAAATGTGTCTTTTATTTGGTGGAAAAAATAAACGGACTTTTTGGCCAACCCAATAACTCCTTGAAGGCTAATTACCTTGTTGTGACTGTCTGTCTGGAAGCAGAAGCCAGGCTTGCGGAGACGCAGCGGCTGAAATGAAGAGGAAGGCGCCGAGAGGAAGCGAGTTAAGATCGATCGTTGAAGAGACAGCGGTTTGTGGAGGTGATGTGCTCTCGTTATCCGATGCGAGGACGCGAGGCAGGTTCTAAAGATGGAACACATGTAACTTCAGAGAGTGTTTCCAGTGAACGGGGTGCAACAGCAAGGCACCGGGGAGACAAGGTGGGGGGTGTGTGGAGAGAACGGGCTGAACCCAAGGACGGAAGACTCCATGTCGACCGGAGAAAGCGTCTTCATCTTATTCCTAAACATGAACAATAATGACGGAAGTCTTTTTTTTTAAATCCACAGGGACATTTTGATCAATTTCATTCTGACCACACTTAAATGTCAAAAAGGATACCCGTTCCCCTGTAACAGAAGGTACGGGATTAAAAAGAGAAAAATAAATAAAAGGGTAGGGAACAAAGAAGGGTAATACAAATGAGACCCGATGTTAAATGTGCTGAAGTCCCCCACAAAGAGAAAAGTTTAAAACTGATTTTAAAAAACAATATAAAAATGTTTGAAGTGGTTTACTTAAAAATCACTAAAAATTACAACTAGAAAGACAGTCTAAACTCAGCAAGTACATGCTAATATACTGCAGGGACTTCATCATATCTAAATTTAAAAATAGATGTTAATATACGAAGCATTAAGAGGTACACAAAGGTGTTCATAAAATGAGTCATGCAGATGATAAAATCAATAACACTGAATTTATATGCTCTGAAACACACAATGGAAATGTTATTTTGGGTGTGTTCACTAGGCTTGGAGTGTGTTTGGAGATTATGTTCCCTCCCACTCCAGAATTCTGTAACGGAAGAGAAACCCAGCTGGAATGAGCACGGATACAAGGATACAAAGAAACATTCAGACAGAAAAGAGAATTCTGGAAAATGCACATTCTCAAATCATTATGTGATAATTTTAGAAATAAACCAAAGCATAATTATATAGCCAATCTCACAAAACCATGTGAAAAGCAGTCTTTCTGAATAAAATTTGAGGTGAGG
>CM052538.1:185808429-185825652 GCA_028533065.1 Trachops cirrhosus | reverse complement strand
AGGGAAGACCCGAGACACCGATAACGGGGCCCACGTGCCAAGGCTTGCAGGCAGAATCGGGAAGTGACTTCTGGGATCACATACGTCCGAATTAGAGACGGAAAGTCTGGGGGACCGGCATGTTAGTTGTCATGGTGATGGGAGGAATGTTGCAACTTTGAGGGGGCTGTGAAATATTGTGACAGGTGATGTGAGTCTCCGTATGCATGGACGTAGGGATCGGACACCTTACAATCTCACACAAGCCCTGAGATTCGGCTAACCAGACCATCTCTGCCTTCTTCCATTGTCCCGAGTCTGCATCTAATAATAAACACGGGACGGAAAACAATAATGGGTAAAAAGTAGGCCGCTGATATGACAAAGGGCTAACATCCTTAAAATCTAATGCACACGCGCACATAGTGACTAACACAGCCTCCCCTTGCTCGGGACAGAAAAACGGGAGAAAGATGAGAAGATGAACTCCACGTATGTAAGTATGTATGTATGCATGTATTTTTAGAGAGAGGAGAAGGGAGGGAGAAAGAGGGGGAGAGAAACATCCATGTGAGAAACACTGATCGGCTGCCTCTTGCATGAGCCTGTCGGGGGACTGAGTCCCCAACCCAGGCATGTGCCCTGACTGGGAACCTAATCGGCGCCCTGAGCTTTGCCAGGTGATGCGCAACCAACTAAGCCACACCGCTCAGGGCAAAGTGTCTTTAACAAATATTTAAAATGAATCAATGTGAGCACAGATCAAAGAAATTCTATTATGAGATTAATGTTGACCTAATCACAATATGCTCCTGTTATATGGAAAACAATCTGATACCAAATATGATCTATTTCGGGGATTTAAAGATGTACCTTTTCCCCGGCGATAAAGCATCTCTTAAATCAGGATGATCTCACCGTTGTTAGCATCTCAGATTTTAATTGGCAGCATTCTTTCCTTTCTTAATGGTATTTAACGTAATGACTCATGTTGGGTTCGGTAAAAATCTTTAACACTTTAGATGCAGTATAATATGATTCACCTAACTATTGACAGTGGTTCTCGGTGAATGGTGGAATTATGGGCGATTTCTACTCTTTTTTATACGCTCTTACGTATTCCCCGTCTTCTAAAATGAATGTGTATTTCTTTTATCAACGGGGGTAAACAAAGCACAGTCTGTTTCTAATTCTGACTTTGTCACTTTAAAAAATGTGTCGTCCTAAGATGTTTATGCTCTCTGCGCCTCAGTTTCCTTACCCCCAAAATGGAACAACTTCTCTGCCTGTCCCACAAGGTTCCCAAGCAAACGTTCTGTAAAATGTAAAGTGACTCCTCTGTGACTGCTAACCTGTGACCTCCGTTAACACATCAGTGGGGTGTCCTCTTCGTTCCGAAAACCTGTTCATCATCTTTGATGTCAGCTTATAGCTTCATACTGCACAGTGGAGTTTCCCAATCTTTTATTGTTTGAAATGTGATCTAATTTGATTTCAAAAGCTCCCTCCTCAGCCTTATTTCCAATTAGGAAAAAACAAGAGAGAGTCTGGAAACAATATTCAGTCCCGTGCGGCGTAGGTTGGCACGTTGATGAGATCGAATCACCCACCTGCCGGCCCAGCTCCTGAACCCGACCACACCTCGAATGGCAGAACCCGGCCGCCCAAGTGCTGGTCACCAGCCCCACCCGGGGCCAAATGGGGGCACCAGTGTAACTCTTCCTGCTTAAGTAAAGTGAATGACACTCTTGTTGACAATCTGGTGGTCTCTCTCGAGGGGCTGACCGCCGAGGTGGGGCTCGGCATCTCTGTATCTGGGTGCCTCAGACCCACGCACACAGGGTCGCTTTCTCAGTCTGTGCCCGCTGCACCCCTGGACGGTGCTCGTCCTGATCACCTGCTACGCCACCAGCTGGTGAGGAGGTCCACGGGGTGGCCGATGGCACGTCTCCCCTCCCCTCCTTTCCAGCCCAGCCACCACCAGTGTGGCCCTGCTCTAAAGCACAGGGGTCTTGTCCTAGCCAGCCACATCACAAACCACGGACTTCAGTGTGCCTACACCTTGCCTGGGTGTTTGTTAAAGAGCAGGTGGGTTCAACCGGTCTGGGGTTGGCCTGAGACTCTGCACTTCTAACGAGGTCTGAGGCGATGCTGACACTGCTGATTCGTGGACCACCCATGAATAGTGAGCATCCTCGGGGTGGTCTCAGTTTCAGCTCTATGCACACTCCGATCATGCATGCCGCAAGCATGCTCCCTGTCCTGCCTCCATCAGAGCCTTCTGGGGAAGCTGCTTCAAATGCAGATGTACTGAATCAGGAGCCCTGCAGGCCACCCCCGCCCCGAACACCTGCATTTTAACAAACACCACACCTCCCTCGGGTGAGTCCTTATGGACACCGAAGCCTGGGCACCACTGGTAGAAAATTCTAAGTGTTCATGCTGGACGATGCCAGCGGGAGCTGCGCGCCTGCCCTGCAGGGCTCTGCACTTTGGCCCAGGGGGTTTACTGACCAGCGCCTTGCAATGAAGGAGGCCTCTTTTGCATGTACGGCCCAGGGGCTGTGGAGGAGATGACTCACCACAGTATCTACTCCCCTATCTGTAGGAGAAATTCTTATTCAAGTTTGAAAATGTTGGGTGTCTTCCAAGCAGCCAGCCTGGAAAGGGGAACTGTTTAGTGGTTGCCTTTGCCTCTTCATACTTTGACAACTGGAAAACTCTGAGCCACATTTGGGGCTCACTTTTGGCAATTGCGCAGGTCCTTTTCATGCATATTTCTGTGTTTTAATCTGTAGCTCAGCTGTCCTATTCTACCACATTTCTCATCTCCCTGATGTTTTACATCCATTACTCCCCCCTTTCTGGTGCACTGGCCTCATGTATGTGTGGGTAGGCATCTGTGCTGTTTGCCAATAGTCTTTTTTTTTAAGACTTTATTTTTAGACAGAGGGGAAGGAAAGTGGAAAGAGAGGGAGAGAAGCATCAATGTGTGGTTGCTTCTTGCATGCCCCCTACTGGAGACCTGGCCCGCAACCCAGGCATGTGCTCTGACTAGGAATTGAACCAGCAACCCTTTGGTTCATAGGCCAGCATTCAATCCACTGAGCCACACCAGCCAGGGCCCAATAGTGAGTCTTATCTACTTCTGGACTCATAGGAGGAGTGTGGTGCCCTATGTCCTTGAAGTTGGGTGTGGCCATGTGACTTGATTTGGCCAATGAAACGTGTGTGGAGGTGACCTGCGTCACTTCCAGGTGGGGGGTCGAGGAATTGCTGGAGCTCCACTCTTCAGCCCTTTCTCCCCGTTCCTGGGTGGTTCTGGGAGCACGAGCTGATAAAGAGGGGCCCCGACAACAGAATGCTGGAACCCTGGGCCACCCAGGGGACCACTGCACTGGGGAGTCACCGCGCCCATGGCAGGCTTTGTGTGTGCGAAGCAAACTCTTATTGCGTTAAGCTACTAAGATTTGGGGGTAACCTAAAGCCTCCCCTGACCGCATTATATGCAAAAGACCTCAAATCCTTTCTGAACAGAAGCTGAGTTATAAATACACAGGCAAACACAGAAACAAACTCCCAACAAAAGCCTATTTGAGAGGAAAGATGTTTATGAAAGGACCATTTACCAGCTAGGCTGTCCGTTCCTTCTCTGAGCAGAACTCAACATTTATTCCTGCTTCAAGTCTGATCACCAGTCTCTTTCAAAACCAACGTCCCTGAGTGTGTCCTAACATTCTGCTCCAACTTTTTAAATCGTGGTAAAATATACCGAATGTTTGCCATTGTAACCATTCACGAGTGTACGATTCAATGGCGTTAAACACAGTCACGGTGTCGTATAACCCCGAGCACTATGTACACCTAAAACTGTTTTCATCCTCCCAACAACAACACCCTGCCCAGTCAACAAACCCTCTCTTTTGCCCCCAGCACCCCCGGTCACCTGTTCTACTTTCCGTCTCCATGGAATTCGCTTATTCCAAGTACCTCGTGTAAGCGGAATATGTAACAGTGTCCTTCTGTGACTGGCTTATTTCATTAAGTACAACGTCTTCAATCTATCATCCCCGTCGCAGGACACATCCCCACCTCATTCCTTCCCGTGTTTGGACAGCATGCCATCGTGCGTACGCACCACGTGTTTTACCCATTGCTGAGATGGTAAACACCTGGGTCGCTTCCACCTCTGGCTCCCGGGAACGCTGGACCCGGCCACCTGTGTGCGCCTCCGTCGCCAGCCCCGCCGGGTGCTCACCCCCGGGACGGAACTGCTGGGCCACACGGCGACGCTGCACTTCGCCTTTGGAGAAACCGCACACCTGTTTTCCACTCTTCTCTGACTTTTAAATCAAAGGCCTCGATGAGACCACAGTTACGTGCAATCCTCAGTTGCATGTTCCCAGAAAATGCTGTTTGTGAACATCAGCCACTGTCTGATGCCATGTTTTCTCTCTATAAAATCCCAGGGGGAACCTTTTCTCTGAGAGGAACTCCGGGCTGGGCCGTGACTCTGCTCTGGCGCTTGCAACCAGGTTTGCAGCGTGAATAGTCACTGTGGGCCCCTTGCCCACACCGCCTGGAATCCCCTTTATCACGTCTAGTCACACTGGCCTGACCTCAAAGGGTCAGTGCCTGTATCTCCGTCACTGGGCTACTCTCGGGCTATCCATGAAAAATCAGGCCAGAAGCGCCCGAAAATAATAGGCTGTGCTTCTCTGCCCTCCACGCAGCTTTTAACCAATTACTGACAGGTGTGGATGCACACACACCCGCCCCCCCCCACCAAGCTCCCTGGCCTGGGATCACGCTGGGCCCTGAGTTTTGCACTGTCTTCAAGCTTCCACTTGGGATTAAGTACAGGTATACCTCGTTTTATTGTTTCACTTTATTGTGCTTTACAGGTGTTGCATTTTTTACCAATGAAAGGCAAGCCCCTCTACAAGCAAAAGATCTGGGAGGTCTGCCTGTACCTGCTGCCCACGATGTTCCTGCCTAACAGCACACCTGTACTGACTGACTTCCTTCTTCACGTGCCTGTTTTCCTCGCACCTGCCAGTGAACTGCTTGAACTCAAATTCTTGCCTCGGGGTCCACTTCTGAGCAAACCTAAACTAAGACAAAGCTCCTCTCTAGCACCTTCTCATGTCTCTGTTCTGCTTTCTCCTGATTCTGAAGTTTTATTTGCATTTTATGATGATTTTACGGTATGTTTTCTTGCTGTGTTACCTCAAAGCCTTTGCAGAGTAAAGCAGAGTAGAACCAATTTTTACAAGAAAAACACCATCACGTAATGCCATGGTTACAAAACAAGGTATAAATGGTGCGTAGGGAAAATAGAACAGAAAGCAATGCCCCAAAACGTTAACAATGGTTAACCTGGGGCGATGTCATTACAGATGGCGTGCCTTCTTTCTTTAGACGTCGTTTTGCGAAGACCATGAACTTGAGTTCCCTCATCTATGAAATGGAGATGACCGCACCTACCTCATGGAGCTGTGTTGACTGAAATTAAGTGTGATCGGGACGCAGCGATCGGCTGCATGACACATTCACACAATAAGCAGTGTGTGCCTAAGATGTACCCCAGTAAAGGGTAGCAAGTACGTTATTACAACACAACCAATGAAGCAGTTTAAAAGGCAATGTTAGAAATGTAAAAATAAGCCCATACTTGTATCATGCTTTGTGCTTTGTAAAGAACACTCCTTACACGAGCTTACTGTCCCTCACGAGCACCCTGAGAAAAGGGGCAGGCTTAGGGACGGGGCAGGCCGGAGACAGTACTAAGGTCTACTGCGCAGCGACAGCGTAGCCGCCTCCGAGGAGGCGCATGGGGCTCAGAAGGGCTCAGGCACCTGTGCAAGTCACAGGGGCAGGGCCACCAGCTCCAGCCCCAGACTCTCTGTCCAGGCTTCCTTGTCAGCCGCCAGGCTACATTATTACATTTGCACCTCTCACACGCCCACCGATCCAGACATTGTCCGTTCCTAAGGCATGGATGTTCGCCAGTCTATAAATGCACTCAGCGCCCTCCTGCCTCCGTGTCCAAGGGGAGAACCAACGGGTGGTGTGTGGTGCAGGGGAGGATGTAGCCCCCCAATCTCCCAAAGAAACCATCCCACGTAACTATTCAACCCAAATAAAAACTCCGTAGCGCTTGCTATGTAAACAGCAGATTCAGGGGACTTCCACAGCAACACTTGCCAATCACTTTGCTCACCCAAGTTGTCACTGCACAGAAATTCTGGAACTGTCTTCTGAGACACCGAGGTGACACAATGAGGGACTTAGGGAATTCTGCGAGGAGAGAGCTGTGGAGGCGATTACTCCTCCTTTACCCACTCAAGGCCCGTGTTTGGGACATCACGGAGAATGCTGACAGTTTTTTGTGCCAGACACCCAGTCATCCTGGTGCCTTAGTGACCTGCTGATGGGCGGGGCCACTTGGGGTGGGGTGGGGTGTGGGGGTGGGGCGGGGATTGTGAGCCAGGCGGTTTAGGACAAAGCACTCCAGATACAGGCGCTGTGTCCCCAGTCATGCAGGCCTCTCTGCCTCGCCTCCCACTCCCCAGCTACAGCCCTGCGCTTCCGGACTGACCTTGGGGAATCTTTCTCCTGAGACTACCACTCGTGGGAGCTTCAAGGAAGTTCGCCTTGTCACCCGCCTCCCTGACGGCGCTCCCGCTCGCACAGGGCCACAGCCGCAGAGCACTTTCACCCTGTGACATTTGCCACTGTGAGCCCTGCTGCTCTCCCTGGCCCCGGCAGCTGGGAGCCACTCGCTCTCAGCAACGCCTTTCAAAGCCCCCTCCTCCGTGCCAGCTTTCTTCTTTCTTCAAAATTTCCACAGCATCTTTCCCAGCCCCCCTGTAACTCGATTATGTTTCAAGGGTAAACAGTTTTTTGGGGCGTGGTGCAAAGGCACCCAACTTTTTCCTCCTGCTGGGAATAAAGGCAAACTGACGTCGCCATGCCACACGCTTGCTCCAAAACTTTCAATGGCTCCCAGTTGCCTCTAGATGCTTCTAGCTCCTTAAACTGGCCGTAAAGGCCCCCAGCTCCACCCTGTTAGCCCGGAGGCCTTCTTCATAGCCTACTGCACAGACCAAGTTCATGGGGTCCCTGAATGCAATTCTTTCCTCCTCTGGAATGCAAAACCCAAGCCATATCTAATACTACGGGATTCAACCCAAAGGTGAGTTCTCCCCCATTCTTCCAGGTAGGAAACAGTTTCCCTCCTCATTAGCGTTTTGATGAACTTTCAATCTGGTTTTCAATCTGATTTCCTCTGTAAACTTGAAGTCAAGGGCAGATTTTTTTTAAGTTCGAGTCCCACCCCCTCCATCCAGTGCCTTGTGCGTGGCACTAACTCCGTAATCGTTTATCGGTTCCCGTCCCAGTTTGTCAGCTTTCTCCTGAAATTTCCACGAACTCAAGCAACGTCTCCTTAACTAGACTGAAAATCTCCCCCAGCAGAGTGTCTGCAATTTAAGGATCCCTCGAGTCCGCGGGGGATTTCTTAACCGCGGATTCTGACTCAGGGGGTCGGAGGAGGGGCCAAGACGCTGCAGTTTTAACTAGCTCCCAGGTGATGCTAATGTATCACACTTAGAGAAGCCCAGACGCCACACCACCTGCGGGTCAGGCAACGGCTCACGCCTGTGCAGCCGGCGGAGCGGTGGATGAACGCAAGGCTGAGAAGCGCCGTCCTCGCCTCGGAAGCGCTCCTCCACCCCCAGTGCGGCTCACGTACCTATGGTGGACACCACGGTGCCCACGAAGTAGAAGGCGCCGGTGAAGTCCCAGCGCGGACGGGTGTCGTCCACGCGGATGCCGGCCTCCGTCGCCTCCTCGTAGTGGCGGAGGAAGCCGCGCAGCTCCTCGCGACTCAGGTTGTGGCGGCGGCTGAAGCTGGCCAGGCGCTCCTCCCAGCGCTGCTTGGCCTGGCGCTCGTGCGCCACCTCCAGCGCCGAGAAGACCGCCGCGCCGCCCAGCAGGTAGAGCGCGATGAGCGCCGCGAGCAGCAGGAAGCGCGCGTTGTCCTCGTTCAGGTGGCCCGGGCCGCAGCTGCAGCCGCAGCCCCGGCCGGCCATGGCCGGGCCCCGGGGAGCCCCGCGCCGGACGGCCGTGACCGCGGGCGGACTCTCCCCAGGTCCCCCGGAGTTCCGGGCTCAGCCGAGCGCTCAGCGGGTCCGCGGCCGCGCGACCACTGGCTCACCCATGCCCGCTGGGCGCTTCCCGGCCTCGGGGCGCCGCCGCGACTGCTCCAGTGGAACCAACCCCCCGCGGCCGCCCCGACTCCTGGTTTCAAATCCGGCTTCTGGCCGCCGCGTAGTTCTCCTAAACGCCGAAGGTTCCAGCGAGAAGGTGCGGAGCCCGCTTCTGCTCGGCCCGAGGGTGCGGGCGTTGTTTCCGCCCCGGCGCCGGTGCGGCTCGGACTGCGGAGGGGGCGTGGCGCGTGTTCAGGGCACACTCCCGCGAGGGTGAGTATCCCCGGGAGCGAGGGTCGGGGGGCTTCGCAGGCTGAAGGGTAAGGGGAGCCCCGCGGCTTCCATCCCTTTGACCATCGCCTCTCGAGACGACGGTTCGGACGCGGGGTCTCAGTCGGCGGGCGTTGCAGGTGGATCTGCGGCGTTGACGCTCGCGACCCTCGGGTCACCCGCCCCGCTGTCGGGTCTTGCAGGCTGGAACAGGTCCCGGGCGGGCGCGCCGACAGAGGGGCCGTGCAGAGTGGTGATCCCGGGCCGAGGGGCTGGAGGAGGAGACCAGAAAGGGAGGTTGGAATGAGAGCGCGAAGGAAGTTAGGGGCATCTCCCCCGGGCAGCCTCCCTCGCCTGGCCCGGGCCCAGAACGCCCTTGGCCTCGGAGTCCTGCGCGGGAGCGTCCTCGGCCCGCACGTGTCAGCTCGCTCCGCGCGAGCGAAGCATGCGCCTCCAGACAGCGCCAGAACCCGAGAGGCTGCCGAGGACCGGGGCCGGAGGTACCCCACGGCCCGGAGACCTTGACCCCAGAGTGCCATCCCCTCTACCTGGACTTGGCTGCCTCAGTGCACTCCAGATATTTTGCGCCCACCGGGCTTCGTCCCTCATCCCGTGCAGACCAGCAGCAAGACCCCCCCACCCCCACCCAGCAAACCGCTAAGGGCCTCTCCCCGAGACCCTGCCTATCCCAGGGCGCCGAAATCGCGGCCCCGCTCGAGTCTCACCTCCGGAGGAGAGAGCCCCCTCTGCTCTGTTTTGGCGGGACTGTCCCCAGGTCCCCTCCTCTCCGCACCCGCGCCCTGCAGGGCGGCGCGGGGGAGCAGGGGCGCTCGCCGAGCTCTGCCTTGCTCTGCCCGCGCGCTCCGACGCGGCAACAGGTGGAGCTGCGCGGCCGCCCGCGCCGGAGACTCCACCCCGTCTCCTACCTCCCGGCCGCGCGGGGCCGCCCCAGCGCTGGTCTCTGCCCGCAGATGCCCGGCTTTCCGCGGGTCCTCAGGGGGCTGCGGCTCGCAACCCCGGCGCACTGATACCGGGAGTGGGTGCTGAAGAGGCGGGTCAAGCGCTTACCGGGCTGTGTGGGCTCCTCCTCGGCCAGAAGAGGGCGCTCCGTTCCTTTCAGACGCAGCTCGCCCGCACCTGTGCACCCAGCCACACGCTGCCCCTGCGAACCACCAGCCCCTGGAATGGGGAAGTAAATACAGATACACAAAGGAATAGATACAAGGGCATCTTCAAACTAGTCAAAATTTCACCGCCTCCCGAGAGAGTGGTTCCAGGCTCAAGGCCCAGCCCACCCACCTACACTCCCCAGGAGCAGAGAATAAAAAACATAGTCTGGATTCCAATATTGTGCCATTGGCAGCCACGATGCTGCGGGTATTCCTCTCAGTTGCACAATGCCCCTCTTTTATTTAGCCCACGGGGGGGGGGCAGCTTTAGGGGGGTAGTGGCTACTGGGGCATGTGTGTGCACCCTGGGTAAATCCCGCAACTACTGCTCCCCACCATTTTATTATGAAAAATTTCAAACAAAATTGTAAGGAATTTACAGTGAACACGCATATACTCACCACGGTGGTAAACTTTACTGTATGTGCTTCTTTACGTATCTATCCATCCCTCTTCCTGTCCATCGACCCATCTGGCTTTAAACGCACTCAGAGGAAGTTGAAGACATCAATCCACTCCCACTCTCCCCCAATACTTCTCCCTACATATCACTCGAGTTCAATATTTATCTACAGATTTGTTTTCCTTTGGGGTAAAATTTACACCCAGTGAAATGCAAAAATCTTAAGTGAACCACTGGAGGAAGTCTGACAAATGTGTACACCTTTGCAAATTAAACAGCTACCAATCCACCCTATCACCCTGTTCTTAATTTTTTCTACCACTGATTGGTTTTGTCTTTATAGAACTTAGTTTTGCCTGTTCTAGATCTTCATGTAAATGTAATCATATAGTTGTGAACACATTTGTGTGTTTGTGTAACATTGGTTTTTAATATCTACCCATGTTATGGTTTAGAATAATTTGACCCTTTTCCCCTTAGTTTTTTTTTTTTAAATGTTTGAGTACAGTATAGTTTTATTTATTTTCCTGTTGATAGAAACCAGGGCTCTCAGAAATGTTCCGTGATCGTAAATAAAACTGCTAGGAACATTCTTGTATAAGTGTTTGTGGATGTTTTTGTGTCTCTCGGGTAAATACCTAGGAGTAGAATTGCTGAGTCATAGGGCAGGTGTGTATTTAACTTTATAAGAAACTGCCTAATATTTCCCCGAAGTAGCTGTGTCACCCAACAATGCGCAGTAGTTCCCAGTGCTCCACATCTCATGAACATTTGGCAGTAAGTCGTTTTGATTTTGATCCTGCTGATGGATGTGTGGTGGTATCTCATTTTCTTGAATTTGCACTTCCCTGGTAACGAATGTGCTTGTTGGCCATTTGTATATCTGCCTTTGTAAATGACCTGTTGATATATTTTGCCCATTAGAAAAATTGTTTTCTCTTTTATATTATTGAATTACAGGGACCCTTTATATAATCAAACCAGTCCTTTCTCGGATACCTACCTTGCAAATATTCTCTACCAGCCCCTGGCTTGCCTGTTTATTTCCTTCAAGATGTTTTCTGATGGATGGTTTTAATTTTGGTGAAGCTCAATATATTAATCTCTTGTGTTTAGTGTTCTTTGTTTACTAAGAACTCATTCTTTCCCTCAAGGTTGCATGTCTTCCCCACCCCCAGACATTTTATAACTTCAGCTTTTATATTTGCATCTATGGGCCATTTTAAGTTTATGTTTCCAAAGAACTGAGCCACACCAGTCAGGGCACAATACATGTGCCCTGTTCTTAAAGAGAAAAGTCTTTCTATCTTTATCTTTATGAAGGTGTCTGCTATTTCAAGTGGCTTTCCTTCCTCACTGAATATTGAGTTTCTCTCTGATACACTCTCCCTTTAGCCAGAAGGATTTCCTTCAGCATTTCTTATAGTGCAGATCTGCCAATTCTTGGTTTTCTCCTATCTGAAAATGTGGTCATTTCATCTTCATTCTTGAAGGATATTCGCTGGGTGTAGATTTCCGAAGGGACTTTCCTCTGGGCAGATGGAGAGAGATGCTGTAGGACTGCCTCCGGCCTCACTGTTTCTGCCGCGAGGCCAGCCAGTGGTGGCGGCTCCCAGCTCCTCCAGCTGCCTTTCACGTCTTCTCCGTGACCCTGGTCTCCAGTACTTTGACTGTGATCCTCCCAGCGGCCTTTTCTTTGTACTAACACTGCTGGTTGTTCACTGAACTTGGGTCTGTAAATCTGTCACCAAAGTTGGGAAATTTTAAGCAGTTATTTTCTCTGCCCTGTATTTTCTCATCTTTGTCATGTTATTTCCCCCTTCACGGTCAGAGGCTATGATTCCTAGAATTCCGACTACATGTAAGTTAACTTTCTGACTTACCCCACAGGTCCCTGGTAGTCCCTCCCCGTTTTTCCCAGGGTTTTTGTCCCCCAGATTGGGTAATTTTTATTGATCTATTTATTGACCAGACTCCCCTGTCATTTCCATTTTGTTACTTTTAAATTTCAGGTATTATACTTTTTATTTCTAAAATTTCCATTCAGCTCTTCAAAAATAACTTCTATTACTCTGCTGATTTACTGTCTTTTTATTCAATAGAAAATCTTTTTTACACAGTTGAACATCAATTTCAATGGCTGCTTTAAAATCTTTGGAAACTCCAGGGTGGGTTTCCTTTGCTGTCTTTTCTTTGGAGAATGAGTTATGTTTTTCTGTTTATTTGTACACTGAGTCATTTTGGATTATGTCCCAGATATTGTATTGATGTATAATTTAGAATATATTGCAGAAGCTCTGGATTCTGTTATGTTCCTAGGAAAATAACTTATTTTTCAACACGCAGTTAAAACTTGGCTGAACTCAGCCACAAACTGTCTCCCCTGTAGTGGGAAGCAGCTCAGATTTTGCTGAGTTCTTTCAGCCTTAGCTGTGCACACGCAAGTCCGTGGTCGGCCCAGGATCTGAGCAGGTCACCCACGGAGCTCGGGAGTCCCCGCTCTGGCTCTTTCCTGTTATCTCCCTCCTCACTCTCAGAGGCTGCAATCGCTCCAGACCCTGTACTGCGATGTCAGCCCAGCAAGACGCAGGTTTTCCACGGGAGGTTTGCCTGTGCGGACCGAGACCTGACCTCCGACCAACAGTGGGAACAAACAGCAAAACACAGACAACAAACGACAACCGTCCCCCACCCCGCCCCCACCAACCCCCCCAGTGCAGTGCTGTTCTTAGTGACTGACTCCTCTCCAGCATCTGTCTGCTTTTAGTCACGTTCAGTGCTTTCAAGCAGCTGGGTTTTCAAGTTGTTTTCCAGAGCTCACACTCGGATTTGTGAAAGAGCTGGTTCGGCAGCCACTGGGCCCCGCCAGAAACCTGAAGTTACTCGGTTTCCCACACTGTTGTAAAATGAATACTTCAAACTTACACCAACGTTGAAAGGATTTCAGTGGCAACTTTGTATACTTAAGTCTTCCTGTTTGCTTTCCCATGTATCCATCCTTCTGTGAACATGCCATACTTTAATGCATTTCAGCATAAACTGCAGACATCAATACACTCGCCCCTAGAGCCTTCGGTGTGTACCATATTTTCCTGTGTATAATGTGCACTTTATTGCCCAAATTTCTGAGGAAAAAATAAGGATGCACATTACACATGGATATAATGATCACATACCATGGGTATAATAATCCCATGTGTTATGTGCACAAAACTGTGGGTGGTCATTATACACAGAAGCGCATTATACATGACAAAGTACGGTATATCATTAACTAGAGTTCAACAATTTGTTTTGTTTTGATGTACAGTTTACATAAATGCACATATCTGGACTGTGCATTCTTTGTGTTTTTTTTTAAAGATTTTATTTTCAGAGAGGGGAAGAGAGGCAGAAAGGGAGAGAAACATGGATCTGTTGCCTCTTGCACACCCCCCACTGGGGACCTGGCCCATAACCCAGGCATGGGCCCTGACTGGGAATCGAACTGGTGACTCTTCGCTTCCAGGCTGGCACTCAGGGCACCGAGGCACACCAGCCAGGGCTCTTTGTGTTTTCATAAAGTTGGCCTTACTGAGCTATACAGCAGATCCTCTAATGCCTTGCTGTAGAGTTGATGAGACGCCGCAGGAAATTAACTGCTCTTTACATCAGTTACCCTCTGGTAAATCTGGTTTTGTTCATTTTCCTTTAAGTCCCAGAACCCATCGATGTTAAATGAGAACTTAATATAATTTACACACAAAAGTCACCAAACTGGCGGGCGGCTGCGAATGCAGCACCTGCAGGCTGAGGTGGCGCGCAGCGGGAGCGCCCTCTGGAAGGCAAGGTCGGAGCCCACGGAATGACGGATGCGCCCTGGGTCACCGACAGTCGCGGCGGCTCCCGAGTCAGAGGAGTTTGAGCAGCAGGGGCGCCGCCCTTCCCGCTGTGCGCGGGGACTTCGAACCCGCTCTGTCCACACCTCTTGCGAAGGAGCGCTTGAGGCCGGCGTAGGAGGACGGGTGATGGTAACTCTGCCAAATGTAGGAGAATCAGCTCCACCAGGAACTGCTTTCGAAGGTTCAAAGGAACCTTAAAACTGCACTCTGATAATTAACCGCGACACTGGAGAACGCGGACTAGCAAACCTCGGCAGCGTCGCTGTAACGAAGCCGGAGGCGCACGAGGCACTGGCAGCCGCGAGTGCCAGACTGAAGGCGGACTCCCCGGCTTGTAAAACGTTCTCCATCTGAAGATGAGGCGCCCCGCCGTCTCTGGGGGATGGTCCTGAAGAGTGGGGGCGGTTCGGTTCAGTTCTGCACAGCACCCTCCAGCCCACGGGCTTTATACACCGGTGGATGGAGATGCCCAGGAGGCCACCAAGCCACCGGTGCAGGGAGGAGGGGAGAGAACGCAGCGGCAGGGAAGTTCCTCCGGCTGCCGCTAACTTCTCAGCAGGAAGGAGTTTCCAGCAGGCCCAGGCCTTGGGAAGGAAGGAAGCTGAGACCTGCACTTCTTCCCTCCCTGCAGTTTGGGGGTTGGTGCTAGAGTTGCTGTGGTAGGAGTAAGGCCCTGGTCACCAAAGCACCCTTGTTTCTACGCTTCGCCCTCCTGTCGCACATGCAGCAAGCCAGCCCGCTTGCCCGCTGTGGTATTAGTAGGCCCAGTACGTGTGAGTCCCGATGCTCCGTGTCCACCTAACCAACAGTAAGGAAGGCAGAAGCTCAGCACCTTGTTGCTAAAAGGGATCTTGAACTTTATTATATCACATCTGCTTCCAAAATGGATCTGAATCACGATGTCTTTATATATATGCACACAGTAAAATACTGGGAAGAGAAAAGCATGGTAGTAAAGGGAAAGAAGCAAATTTGTTAATAAAACATTAAATTTAGACCTGAGCTCCCTAGCCACTAAGACGAAAATAAAGACCTATGTAGCCTATTTTGTATCATCTAGGAGACAGGTTCCAAAGAATCAGACTGGTCCCTGCCACTAAATTCTAAAGGTTCAGCACATGGAACCTGTTCTAGGGAGTATTAAACTGTACGGTATCTTCAACAATGATTGTACAGTACAAGATCTATGTGTCAGTGGTTTCTTAGCAGAGAACTTAATAAAAGCATTGCACCGAAGTGCGGTATCGTAGGAGATGCATTAACCTGACCCAAGCATAAGATCTAACTTTGTGGAAAGGTTTTTCACTGAGGTGTTTGTATAGCCCATTCTTCACAGTCATCTTCTAAATATTTTCCTGACCCTACTCCGCCAGTGCCTCCTGCTACGGTTGAATCACGTTTCCAGATTTACATCTAGATACCTGGCCCTTGGACTAGTGTTCCTAAGGTTTAACTTTTGCACGTGCATCTTTGAGCTAGCTGGAAATTTAGTTTAAGACAGAAGAATCCAAATTTGCCTCCGTCCCAACAGTATCAATAAATAGCACTGATAGAGAATTGAAATGAAAAAAACTACCAACTTGGTGTCTGATTCAAGGGGTTTTGAAACACGCAATCAACGCTACAATCACAGCAGGAACGTTCTCATGGCCCCTCAGAGTTCCCTCATGTAGCCAGTCCCCTCTTCCCACTCCTGCCCCTACTTCCACGGCTGCCCAGTCCGCTCCGCGCTGGAGCCAGGGAGCCATGCCAGTGGGAACCGGAGACTGCGGGGGGAGGCCGTCCGCTGTCGGTGAGGCTGGGCGCCAGAGCGGGATGGAAACATGCAGCCGGCGCTCAGGCTGGCTCTTCACAGGTGTCCACGGGCTGTGTCTAGAATGCTGCTAAGTGGCTCCCCGAGACCATTTGGCCTATTTCTCCACCTAGAGGCAGGTTCTGCCGATTTCAGCACAGTTAAAGGTGCCTATTTCTTGAGCCCGTCAGGGTGTCAGAGGAGTCCAGGAAGCAGGAGCTTGCTTTCACAATTTTGAAGGAGAATGCAACCGTAGGCAGGTCACATACCTCTTGGAGTCTTTCTTCATTTCTAAAATGGACTTCTTCCCAGGGTGAAGTGTCAACTCACCCCCAGACTCTCATGACCGTGACTCCCCAGTCCCACTCGGCCACCACCGGGACACCTAAGTACAGCCAGTACTTTCAGGGCAGGAAGTAGGCGGTTCAGGGACTGGCCCAGGGTTGGAGGCTTCCTGTGGAACCCAGAGGCCTACTGGCCCCTGCTGCAGCCGGGACCCTTCCATCTACCCCAGGTCCCGGAAACAGCCTGTCCTCGGCAGCCTGGAAGCAGTATTGGAGGGCACGCTGGCTTCTACACCTGAATTAGCATCCTGTAAGCACCCACACTTTCACTGACCCGGAGTGAGAACATTGCAAGTTCTGTTTGTCCCGTTTTTGTGTGTTTGAGCACCAGTTTCACAATGTCCCCAGGCAGGAAGGACAACAAATGGCCCCACTCAAAGGTGAGATCACAAGGACTCGGTGTCACATGGTGTGCCTAAGGCCTCCGTGTGGAGGGGGCAGAGCTGGGACCAGACTGGGGCTTTGGTCCAAGCTCTCGTCACTACCTGGTGACTGTCTTCTTCCGGGGGGCTTGTACTAGCAAACCTGGGAAGGAATTCAGTTTATATTGTAACTCACAGATATACAAACTGAAACAAAAGTAACCTTCCTTTGTGTTGCACACAGACACTTCCTTTATTTCATTTAAAAATGCTGGTCATGGCCCCTTAAGCCGATTTCATGATTCTCTAAAAGGCCGTGGCCACAGTGGGAAAAAATCTGTTTTAAAATTCCGGTCTTGGTTTCCTTTGCTTTGAAGTGAAGTCCGCTCGCTTGCACACATTATTGGAGGGTGAGGTGTGAAACACGGCAAGCGCCCAGCCCTGGATGCTCTCACCCGGAAGGAGCCGGCCCCGCTGTCGGGTTCTGGCTCCAGCGACGCAGTGGCTCGGTGCTGCCCGATAACGTGGCATTTGGCAGCTGACTTCCTGTGCCGCTGGTCTGTCCTGTCGCGCCCACAGCGATTCACGGTTCCAGAGGAGGAAAGGCGCCAGGTTTGCAGCCACAGCTGCATATTACATACACAAGGCCTCCTCCTTGGCTGGAGCTTTCGGACCAGTGTCTTAGTCTCTCCATCTGTAAAATGGGGCTGATAGCAGCACCGCTTCTCGGGGTTGTCATGGAGATTAAATCAGTTAACACACACGAGACAGGCCGAGTACCTGGCGCATTGCAAGAGCTCAGCACCTGCG
>CM052538.1:185741650-185807929 GCA_028533065.1 Trachops cirrhosus | reverse complement strand
GGTTTGCAGCCACAGCTGCATATTACATACACAAGGCCTCCTCCTTGGCTGGAGCTTTCGGACCAGTGTCTTAGTCTCTCCATCTGTAAAATGGGGCTGATAGCAGCACCGCTTCTCGGGGTTGTCATGGAGATTAAATCAGTTAACACACACGAGACAGGCCGAGTACCTGGCGCATTGCAAGAGCTCAGCACCTGCGGGTCAGTGTGCCTGCTGGGGGACCAGCAGGTGACCTCCCGGGGGTCACCAGACTCCGTGCTGTGTCCTGGTCACGTGTGCTGCTGGCATCTCCCGGGAACAGAGTGCTGCCTCATCTGATCTGTCTTGTCTTCTGTTTTTGCGTGTGAATCCCATTAAACAGGCAAGGGCCCCTTGAGATCTGACTTACCAGGTGACACAATTGCAGGAAGAAACCGCGCAGTTTCGTCTGTCGCACTCTTTTGGGTACTACTGGAACTGAGTGGGCTATTAAACTTGGAAAACTTGTCAAAGGTTTTATCAGAATGTGGCCTGACGTGTGCGTAACTCATAGCACGTTATCAGCGGCGTTTCAGATCTAACCCTGTACAGCAGCCGGTTCCTTTCTGCATGCCGCTGAGTTCCTCCACAGACTTTTGTCATCAGACTTGTCATTATAATTAATGTCACTTATCCATCAATACAATCACTATGTCCTATAAATATAAATAAAGAATGTCTATAGAAGCTTTTCTTTGCGGTATTCAGCAGTCAAAGGCACGTAGTCGCAAGGAATCTCAAGGGAGGGGTTCCAGCTCTAACTCTTTGGCAACAAGGGTGCAATTCAAATGCCCTAAGATTTGAAACAAACACTCAGGCATCCCGGCTCCAGCTCTGAGCTCTGAGCCCCTCTGCAGGCATGTGGACCAGATGAACGACATACCCGTGGGACCCGC
Organism: Trachops cirrhosus; assembly: GCA_028533065.1. NCBI lineage: Eukaryota > Metazoa > Chordata > Mammalia > Chiroptera > Phyllostomidae > Trachops > Trachops cirrhosus. The sequence goes on along the minus strand of CM052538.1, from coordinate 185,807,015 downwards.
CGTGACTGGTGGCTGTCCCTCTGCCAGCGACGTCTTGACGGCCTGGGCCCTGAGCCAGGGCAGGCCGACTGCTTGCAGCCGCTGTGGCTTTGCCCCGCTGCCTGGAAGCTCCCGAGGCCGCCTCCTGGGACGGGGCTGCCTTGCTGGTGAGACTCTGGGCCCCTCGGACCCCCGGCTCAGTCTGCCGGGCACTGCCCTGGGCCGGCCCAGCGCTGCGCCGGCCCCCGCTGCCGGCCCAGGCTGCCCTCCCACTGTCTTTGGGCTCATCTGACGCAGGGCTTGATCGTTCCGGGCAGCAGGCAGGGTCAGAACAGGTTTAAGCCTTTGTTTTATTGCCTGTGAAACGAACTGGTTAAACTATTTCAGTGGCTTTTCAACTTTTTTTTTAAAAAGCAGAACACTAAAATAATAATAATAATAATAAAAGATCTCAGAGAACGTTCTGTGTAGAATCCCGGCCTATGAAACGGGAAGCAGAGCCTCTCCGATGGGGAGTGGAGGACACGCCAGGTCAGTCCCTCCTCTGTCACAGCACCCCCACCCTCCCACCCTTCACAGTTTCCAAGCTGAAAATTCTAGGCCTCTGAAAAACAGTTTCAAAAACTATTTTTAAAAAATCTTTCCCAATTAACACTGAACACTATTCTCTACTGTAAGATGAAGAGGCTGGAGGCAAACTGGAAATCAGCCTCATGCTAAAGGAAACAGAGAGGGTCTAAATCCCCCAGGGAGGCCCGACCCCTAAGTGTGAAGGACGTGCGTGCACAACGTGGAAAGACGGAGCTGTGACCCAGCGAGCGGCGTGACCTGGAGGCATCCTGAGCCCTTCTGGGCCTCGGTTTCCTCACTTGTAAGCTAAAGGCGCCCAACTGGCTCACCTTTTAGGATTTCGTCCAAGTAGAACACCTGTGTGCATTTCTATGATCCTGTGAGCCGTCTTTTCTGGAAATCTGGGGGCATGGAAGAGCCCCCACGCAGCCTGGGGGTGGGGGAGGGAACTGCAGCTGGCCCGGGCCAGGGAGCCCCTCGGTCAGCAGTGAGGCAGCCAGCAGGCGCCGGGAGGGCGGACGCCCTGGGGCTGCTGGGCTGAGGCCACACGACTCCCTGCTGTGCAGGGCCACCACGCCGGCCTCAGGGACAGGCGCCTGGAGTCTGCAGACTCAGGTCCAGCAACCCCAGGACCCTCAGGAAGCTGAGCGAGGGCCGGGGGAGAACGCCAACGGCCACGTGTCCCCTCTGACAGGCGTCGGCTGAATGAAGAGCTCCTTCCCCGACAACGCACAACCTACAGTCAGCCCTCAGTTCCGAAGAGCTGACACCACCGAGAGTCCAATCACTACGAGAACTTTACATCTATGTGTTCTTTTCACAGTGTGAAGTTTAATTGCTCTTATTCCAAAGCACAGCGTAGAAAAGAGAACTAAGAAAATACAACTTTTTTTAGTGAAAAATGTTAATGACCACTAAACCTATAACCAACATCATGTTCAAAAAAGTGACCTTTGTACGGAGCGCCCTGGGGGTGCAGAGAGAACTCAGAGGGACGCGAACATCCCGAACAAACCAGAACATTTGATGTCTGGGCTCAGTGTCTTACACGTGAGTTTCACAGAGCTTCCGCCCTCTCAGGATGGGACCCACATGTTCCCGTGTGTGTCCGGGGCTTTGGTATAGGGAATGTTCCAAATCCACGGCCGATCTGGAAGAAAAAAAACACATCGCGTATGTATAACATGTATTTGAACAGGGCTGGAGAGAATTCACTCACCAGACGGCATCTGCACTCGCGTGCCGGAGGGAGTAGACGGTGAAGCACCTTTCTGGAACCGACCCCAGACAAATCATGTTTCCGGTGAAGGTGCAGGCCAGGACGGGGCCAGTGGATACAGATGCAGGCAAGCACAAACCCAGGGGGCGTCCTGCCTTGCCACTTACACTGACGGGCCACCTCTGGAAGCCTCAGTTTCCCTATCAGTGCCTATGTTGAGAGGCTGTCATGAGGATTAAATGAGATAAATCCGTGTGGTGTGCAAGACAGTGTCCAGCAGAGAGAGACGAATGAAGAACCTAAGCCCTGTTCAAATGCTGCCTTCGCCCTTCTCTGCACGCTGGGGAAGGCATTTGGAATCTGGCCTCAGGCTCCTCATCTGTGAGATGGGAACCAAGCACCTGGCCACCTCCCGAGACTCCTGCGAAGCACAAATGAGGGGACACCTGTGAAATGTCCTGGCATGTTGGAGATGCTCAATAAATAGGGACTTTTCTCCCTTCTGTTTAACTGATGTTTCAGAAACTGAACAAATCTGAACAAATCCCTTTTAATACACATCGCTACTGCTAGAGCCAAACCATTTAGAAAGAACCGTGAGGATATGGGCAGGGAGTAAATACATTGTGGGGACTACACATAAACCCCGTGGCTGTCCTGGTGTGTGAGGGAGAGAACAACTGTGACTGCTGACGGCGAACGGGCCACCGCGCAGGCCTGCGGGGAGGGACCGGCCGGCTCCCGCCCCCTGGGCCCTGCCAGCCGCCCTCGGGAGGCCCGCTCCTCTTTCTGGGGCGAGGCGGGCTGCAGCTCGGGACGCAGCTCACGGACGCCCGGCGAAGGCGGCACCTGCTGCTCCCTCCTCGCAGCCTTACTGTGTGCAGTCAAACAGCAGGAGAATGGTGATAGAAAAAGTTACAATAAAACAAGAACAAAGGAAAAGAATGCCAAAGATGGCAACAAGTTATCAGAACTTGTTCTCTTGCCTTTGGCCTTCAGATGGTTTGAAAGCATGAACCCACACATTTTCTGGTTAATGAACGAGCTTGTGAGAGAGCCATGAATCCGGGCCGTGTTTCATAGAAGGTGAGGGACTGGTGGGGCTGGAGACTTGACTCCCCATGCTACTCGCTGGCCTCAGAAAGCGCCGGCTCTCTCCCACTGGGGGCACCATCTTCCGTGGCTGGACTCCTCTGCGTTCCCCCATCTTTCCTCCACACTGCTGCTGGCTAACCCAGGTCTGCTTCAGCCCCAAGGCAGAGGACACCCCGTAAGGGTTGTCCTACTTGATACATTAGCAGTTATTGATACTACTCGATACATTAGTAGTTATTAGGGAGGCTCTGCACCGATGCGGGACTCCTGATGCAAACGTTTGCCAGTCAGCCAGTAACTTTCAGGCCACCACTGCAGGTCCTCCTCTCCTTTGACATCAGCCAAGGTGACCACGCAGGACCTGGAAACCGCCCTACTGGTAAGACCCCAATGCCCTGCTTTGTGCGTGAGCAGTGAGTGCCTGCACAGCAGGCACACTGTCTCCCGTGCTGGCCCAGAGCCCTCCGCCACCCGGGGGAAAGCCACAAACAGGCCAACAGGTAAGGTGAAAAGAGGTTGGTTGTGACAGTCGTCTTTTTACCCGTCACTACCGGAAGTCAGCACTGACGGCTTAGATGAAGGCCTGTTTTACGCAATCTGTGTGAGCTGTCCCACTGAGAGAATTTGCCTCACGACAGAGTCACATGGGTATCCGAACTATTTGCTGAGAGCTGGTCAGGTATGAGGTACCTTGCTAGACAGAGCTGAGGGCCTCTCGGCACTTCCAGGCCAGTGGGTGGACAGACCAGCAAGCAGGCCATGGTGCGGGGCTTCTCAACTCCACCGACATTACAGTTCCCTAACCGGGATCGTGTGAGATCGCTCACCTCCCACCCCAGAAAACTTGTTTCATCCCCCTCCCCGGGCTGGGGCCTGGTGACATGCATTTTATCAGTTCCAAAGGTGACCCTGACACCATCAGGGGTTGGGATCCAAGGCTAGAGGGGATGGAAGGCTGTCTTTTTTTCTGGATAGGGTGGGAGGATTTAGAACTGAAGCATGACAGGATGAGACGTGCAGGCAGGGGGGTGAGGGTGGTGCAGAGGGCGGAGGCCAGAGCCAGGGAGATGAGCAAGCAGCACAGGGCAGGCAAGACAGGATGAGGCCCACATTATGGACACGGCAGGGGGCTGGGGACGAGGGGACAGCTTGTGGGGTTTTCTCTCTGTGTATCCCCATCTCACCTCTCCCTGAGCTCAGGGACTGTGTGCATGTGACATCTCTTTGGACACCCCAAACTTCGTCCCCCGTGGGAAGGGGCTGCAGTGGAAGGGCAAAGGGGGCGTGGATGCTGGAAGCGGGAGAACCGGAAGCCCTGGCTGGGTGACCCCACGTGCTCAGGGTTTGGGCTCCTTATCTGTAGCGCCCGTGTCATGGCGGAGTGCGCATTCAATGACTTAATTCATGTCAAATGCTCAACGGCAGCTCCTGGCCCGTGGTAAGTACTGAAACAGTACCAGCTGCCATTATAATTATTATTGTAATGACCGCCACCCTCCACTCATAGTGGGTGGGGACTGTCCTTATGCTATATGCTGTGTACGTCCTGACAGGTTTTTTAACAACCAGACAAACCCAAGTAAAGTACAGAAATCCCGTTCTATTCAGCGGGGTCATACGCCTTCTCCTCTAATCTTGTAAGAAACAGCTCGTGGGGTGAAGGACTCAGGACTCTCTATCCCAGGGACCCCCCGGCTCAAACACCTGTATGTACACTTCCCACTGTCCTTTGCAGGGGAACTTGATATACTACCTCCAGAAGCCACAGTCTCACCTGAGCAATCACTTCTCACTCTTTCCTTATATTGGGCACAAGCAGACTGGGCGTGGTGTGTGACCCCAAAGAGATGAACCAATTACTGTAAGACTTCTGATGTTGTTTCACTTTAGTCTACTCTCAAACCAAGGACCATATAAAAGACTCGACAGACTTAAATATGAAGGAAATCCCCAAAATATTTTACACAGGGTCACTGACTAAGTAGAATCGCAATCATCTGTAATTGCAGCATGAAAAATAATACAAACGCAGCCAGTTCAAGATGGAGCTGGAGCTGCCATTGAGCGGAACTGCCCTGCACGTCTCACTCCTCAAAACTCTGGAACATTAAAACTGGGCAAAAGGACCTTTGAACTGGGCTGAAGCAGCATCGTACTCCCAACTACCACATCTGTTTGCAACACTAACAGGGAAGCAGACGTTACGAGGAGAGGCCTGAAAACAACACGTTCTTCAGAATTAGTATCGCTGTGCCGGCTCACTTGCACCAGCTAAATCCCTCCGTTAGCTTATTAACACCCACAGAAACGGCTTCCTTCTACTGATGCAATTACCCCCCGTCCTTTCTCCTAAGACTCGTGTTCGCCTCCTACTCGGATGCTCTGGATTTCTCCCCAAATCAGCACTTCCAGAACAGCCATTCTCTTGGATCTCAAATACATTACTCTTTTTTTTAACTTTGATTATTCTAGATTTCCTTAAACATTCTGATTATAAAGTCATTTTAAAAGCAAAACTGGAAGTTCAGCTTCAATCTCTGTGCAATGAAACAAAAATAGATCTTCTTAAAGGAGATGATCAAAAGTACATCTAAAACTTTTTTGGCTACCTCGTTTTTTTAAAAAAAGTCTCATTTCTAAAGATCTTCCAAACACATGTCCTTAAAAAGTTAAAATGAAATATATCAACAATGATTTTAAGTAACTTAGCTGTTTGTATACACTTTGGATTAGAAAATTAAATCAAATTTCTGTTTCCCTCACAAAAATATGAATCTGGACTCTACTACTTAGCAATAATTCTAGATGGAAGTTTATTCCCATACTATCTAAATGCAAGAATTTATTTAAAATTACACAGTAGGGGAAATGGTTAAACCCTTTGGGAACAGGGTGGGTAGAAAAGGTAGCCACCCCAAAATATGCCTTTTGGGGTATTGATTTTAAGCTGGTTATTTCTGAAAAATGATTCAGGGAAAACCTCTGACCGTCCCCCAAACTGCCTGAAACAATTTAGACAGAGGACCTGCTCCAGAAACAGAGGAGATGTCACAGGTAACTGTAGTTTAACACGAACTAATGTGATAGCGAGGAATTCAGCCAGGCCCACGGCCCGAGTCTCGCTGCTGAAGAAGCCCAGAGGTTTGCTCCACCTCCGTGTGAACCGCCTTTTCTCCCTTGAGGTCCAGAACCACAGCCCCCTCTCCTTAGCTCCACACCGAGTATAAGCCTCAACTGCCTGGTGTGTCCTTGGCTCTCCGTTCTCTCAGAGCCCCTGACGTACATACGTAACTAAATTTCAGTATCTCCTCCTGTTCACCTGTCTTATGTCATTTTATCAAACAACCAGCCAGAAGAACTAGGAGGGAAAAGGGGAAAATTTCCACTCCCCAGGGCTATGGTTATGTAAGAGAATGCCTTTATTTTTAGGAAATATATATTGAAGTATTTAGAGAAAAAGGGACATAATGTTTGCAACTTTCTCTCCAATGCATCAGAAAAAAAGTTAACGAGAGAAGAGGGGAGGAATTATACAAATGTGATAAAATATTAACATTTGGGGGACCTGGGTGAGAAGCATAGGGGAATTCTTTGTACTTGTAACTTTTTGTATATCTGAAATTATGCAAAAAACTTGAAAGAATAGATAGATACGTGTATTTTCAAAAAGGCAACAGATCACTCAATAAATAAAATATAGCTGAAATCCTTCAAAGTTCTGTATGTTTGATTACTTCTTCACCTTGACATACAACTTGCTCTTTAAATCCAAGTAAGATAGGCCTTCCTTAACCTTACCTTGGCTTTCTCAACGGTGTATCAGATAAGAAGAATGTAAGGGGGAAAGGGAGTGTACAGCAGAGTTGCCTTTGGGGAGAGCTTGGGCGCGTTACCCACTCACCTGCCTCTCTCTCCAGGCTCAGGGCCACAGAGCGAGTGGGAAACACAGGGGTAATGTGTGCTTATTTTAAAATGTGAGTGATTTCGCTTTATAAAGGTTTCCAACAATGCAGCTCCTGTGAGTAAAATGAATTCGGTAAAGTGTAAGTTAACAGAGGAGTAACTGTGAACTTGATGAGGGCAAGAACTGTGTCTGTCTCACTCCCTGACACAGTCCACGCACCAAGGCTGCGCCTGCGCACAGTAGGCGTGAATGAGTAGGCGGCAGGCACTGCAGGAGGTAAGGCGCGCCTGTGGCCCAGCTTTCATTTCTGCTTCACTGTATCTGATCGATTTCTAGGTTTCAGGATGTCAGGTGGCCTCCTGTAATGAACTGTGATTTGTTCCCAGCAGTGTATTTCTTTGCTAAGATTTTTGTATAATCTCCTGATTTAACAAGATCTTCTTAGGTGTTAGTGGCTTGGAAATCATTTTTTTTTTCAAAAGAAGTGCTTTTCAAATCTTAGCCACTCGCTTTTCCAAATCTTGGGAAAATGCCCTTTTTTTAGGCCACACGACCCCCCTGAACGTTGGCTGTGTATGAAATGGTAACATCTGAATCACTGGCATTGTTTATGCTAATAGAGCAGTGTGGAAAGTAAAATCGTAGTGATAAAAAATAAAACTCGCCAGTCTCTTGTTATCTTTCAAAGGAAACGCATAAAAAAAGAGAAAATCAGCTAAATGATGGAAAACATTCTTCCTGCTGGCCAAATAAAAGATTTATCATTAAGACACTACCCAGTGTAATTCTTGGGAATGGTTTTTCTATTAGGACTCAAAGGGACCTCAGGATATTTTGAAGTCTCCTCTACCTCTCATTCTCCCTTTTACAGTCCTTTGGAAATCTGGATTAAAGGGAGGCGGCAGAAGCCAGCCAAGGGCCGGGGTGGGAAGTACACGCGCTGAGGCCAGACCAACGCCCCCCCCCCATGTGTTTATTCAGGAGAACTCAGGTTTAAAACAAAGTAAAACACAAACAAAAGGAGTAGGAAGAACAGAGAGAGGGACAAAGAGGCCAAGGTGCAGCCAAGCCAGAGGAGGAAGGAGGGATGAGCAGGCCCGTCCTGGGAGGCTGGGCAGTTTAGAGACCGTCTTGCTGGAGCCTTAGTCTGTCTGCACCATCAGCTCACCACGGAGGAAGGGAGAGAATGGGCACCAACCCACTCCGACGCGCCAGGACCCGGACCGGGTATCTCAGAGGACAGGAGCCGAGCTGACACCGCCTGACTGCCGCCTCTGAACAGCAAGGCTGTGCTGCCTGGTAAGTGCTCTGCAGACAACGCTTCGGCTACTCTCCAACAGCCCTGTGAGGTAGGCATTCCTATCTTCTCCTTCTGCAGAGAGAGGCGTGAAGGTCCCGAGAACACAAATAACTGCCCAAGGTCACGGAACACATTGTAACATCACGCACAGCGCAGTCCGGCCGTAAAGCGATGCTGTCCCTCTGCGTGTGTGATGGGTGGTGGTGGGGAGGCGGTCGGAGACTGCCTGCAGTTCTGATAAAACCTACATAAGCTTGCTCAGGAAGAATGCACAGGCACGAGTACACGGCACACTCAGAGGACCCGGGCAATGCCGCTGACGGCGGCACCCAGGCAGCCCGAGCCGGGGTTGAGCGCTGCAGTGTAGGGAGCGGCCCTTCCGGCGGCTAGGCGCACCGCTGCGGCGGAAAGGGTGCGCGAGGCCAGGGGAGTCGCTGGGGCCTCTCCTTCACTGTCTCGGGAAGAAAGGGACCCAGGGGCCAGGCAGACTGTTAGGGAACCCGGAATATTAATGGGGTGACGTCGTTAAAACTTTCCGATCAAAACCCAGAATCTCCCTGCTCATTGTCAGCATCCGCTCAAAAACCGTAGGTTGTAATTCGGCCACCCATGTAGGCCTCTGCTTTCCGGGAGAAAATACGCGGGCTGTGCGGACATGCGCATTTCCCGTTTTAAATCAGTAACCAGGGTCTGCGTGGGGGTCCTGAGCGAGTCACCCCCGGCGTGCCTCTGCGGTCAGCGGGCTGTTCTGAGCGAAAGGCGACTTCCATCTCGGGCTCGAGAGAAAGTTCCGGCCCTTCTTCCTGGAAGCACTCGAGCAGGGGCCTTGCGCACAGTGAGGTTATCCGAGATTCCCTCTTTAGACAGACACTCCTTCAACAAACATCTGCTCTTCTCAGCCCCCCGCATGGGCCCTCTACAGCCCCCCACCCCCACGCACTGCCTCATCGCCTGCTCAGGACGTCCCGTCTGTCTCAGTCCCCCTTTCTGTTCCGGACCTCCCGTGCACGCGGGGTCTCCGACTCTCCCGTGTGGGTGGGGTTCCCAGACAAACGCATGGATTACATTTGGTTACTCCTTCTCGCTGATCGGTCATGTCTGTTTATCAGACCAGCCACAAGGATCCTCAGGGCAGACACACTTGCTCCTGCCCCATACCCGACCTTACATTCCCGGGTGTACTCGCCTCACAGACCGCCCCAAATGGGTGGCTGGGTGGGAGGGAGCAGCATGAGTGCGGCCTGTGGGGTGGGCCAGAGGGGGCACCGCCTGCACAGCCAGCCCTTCCTGCCCCCGAGAGGCCGGAACCGAACCGGCCCTCCCTGCCAGAAGAAAGAGCCCCATGCAGCAGCTTTCAAAAAAGTGTGGCCCCGGGGACCTCCCTTTGAAGAAGTGGTGGGGCTATAAAGTTGAAATCAGTTCCACTGTCATATTAGGTCATATGTGTCCTTTTACTTTCTCATGAGTATAGAGATGACATGTGATATCACATGTGGCATGACACGTGTGATATCACATGTAGTGTCACACAGAGCAGCTGTGAGAATTCATCTGTCTTCCATTAACCAGGATAGAAAAGGTTTGCAAAAAGTGTACTGTGCCACCTTCCATTTTTTTAAATAGTCTTTAAAAAATAGATATTATAATGGGTTTATTATTCTAAAACAAATTAGTAAATATCAACAGACAGAACCCTCCCCCCCAAAAACCAAAGCTCTTGGCGGTCCTCCATAATGATAAGAGTGCACCGCGGTTCCAAGACCAGCGAGTCTGAGAACTATGGCTCCCGTGGCCCCAGACGGGGCAGCAGAGGGGCCTCTGCTTCCAGAGTGTTCCACAGGCCAGCCTGCCAGCGAGAGGCCCCCGGCTTCTCCTGCACACGGCCTGTTTCTGCCTGGGCACCTGCGTGCAGGCCTCCCCGCCTCACCTTTGCTCCCGTACAGCTCCGGAGGGAGGTCGCACGGCACGGGGAAGGACGTTGCCGGCTCCTGGCCGCCGGAGAAGAACCGCGGCTTCACCCGGAAGCTGTCCAGGCCCTGCAGACACACAGAAGGAATCCATGACGGCACCTCCTTTTCTGAAAGACGGGCCTCAAGGAGCAACTGGGCCTTTATGGCGCTCACACAAAATCCAAGTTATAGGTCAAATGTATTTACACCCCCCAGTGATTCCTTCCTAAACATGAGAGGGGTCAAATTTCAGGAATTACATTTTAGCAGTTTGCAGAAGTTTAATCAAGAACATAAAGATGCGAGAGAAAAACAGTTTAAAATACTATTGCCCATTTCAACTAACCACTATGTACAGTTTGCAGTGAGTGTTTAGAAGGCTATAAAAATATCTCAAAACGGTTGCAATATTGCTATAGTAACAGGCTGCTCACTCTGGTGTAAGAAGTTGCTTTCATGTATAACGAAAGCGTTCCAATGTAATGTGACAGGAATATCAAAGTGAAAACTCTTCAAGACCCACAGAACGGAGGGTTTATTTCAAGAACTCGAGAACAGGGTGTTAATTTGGCATCTTAGGGTGCGGGTTAAGGCTCTGTGTGGAGGCCGAGCGCTAACCGCTGCCTCCTTCCGATACAGGGCCCATGCCGGTGGGAGGGGCTTCGCACATCAGCCTCGCCTCCCAAAGCCTCCTGCATCCGTATGGCCCGTCTCCCCTCCAAGGTTACTCTGGCTCTTCGTTTGCAGGTCTGTCTGTCTCTCTTCCTCTCTCTGCCCACCCACCCAAAGTATATCCACCCTTCACGTCCTGAATGCCCACCTACCAGACAGTGCCACTGTCTTAGGAACCCAGAGAGCTAGGGCTCCAGTGCTTCGCCCTGGTGACCACACCACTTAGCAGGGGAGGTGATCGGGGACAGCCCAGGACACGCTGAGAGCTGAAGTCGTGCTGACCGCAGGCCGTCTGAGGTCCAGCCTTTGTGCTAGTGTCTCCTGAGCTCTGCGAACGGCTCACGTTTGCACTCATTCATTCAACACGTTACTTCCCGATGCTCCTGTGTCAGCACGAGTGCCGGCACTGACTGTCTAGGAGCCACCACACCTAGACAGTCACTGTGCCTGTCCTCAGGGGGTGTACGGTCCAGCAGGGAGACAGTAAACAAATACGTCCCGAACAGTAAAGGAACTAATTTGTGATAAGCGCTGTACAGACAAACGATGAGGAGAGAGCATGGTGGGCCTGTTCTAGAGTTGGGGAGAGGAGTGGCCAAAGGAAGCTCCCTAAAAAACTGACGTTTAATTACACTGTGAAGGACGAGTAGGGTCGGGTTTGGTCAGGTGAGAGTGGGGAAAAGGTTCCAGGCAGAGGGAACAGCACCTGCAAAGGCCCAGAGGTGGCAAAGAGCTTCCGTGTTCCAAGGACTGAAGAAAGACGGTCTGTGGGACCCTTGGCCACCAATTTATTAGGCCTCAATTCCCTCATTTGCTGTAGCGACATTAAAAAAACACCTGGAGATTATCATAGTAATGCTTCTCACTTCAGCGCTCAGCACAAGTCTCGGCGAGAGCTGGGGTCCAATCAAGGTGCAGCTGTGAAAACGGGATCACAGCGCCTCCTTCCCTACTACGCGTAAGGCTTCTGCACGAGAGCAAATGCACCAGCGTGCAGGAAAGCGCCCTGTGCATGTTAATGCCTCCAGAGAGGTGCGGGGCTCTCTGAGCATCGATGAAGACGGTGGGAAAAAATACAGTGAAGGGCAGCATGTGATCCACACCTGGCACAAATTCTACACAGGAAAGGAAGAGATGGCCTTTTACCAGTTGCAGGGTCAGGAAAGGCTTTGTAGGGAGTACTGTAGCTGGGCCCTGAAAAACAGGTACATGTGCGGTCAACAGAGAATGGGCAGGAAGAGCAGCGGGATGGCCAGCTGGACCGAAGGCCGAGCAGACACACCGGGGACCGTGAGTGAACTGATACCGAGGAGAAGGGCTGAGGAAGGTCACAGAGGGAAGTCAGAGTGGGATGGGAAGGGCTTTGAATGGGAAGCAGTGTGGACATCCGGGGTTGCATCTGGGCCCAGCCCCTGGCCACAGTGACTGGCACAGAGGTGTCGGGAAGAGACCGTCTTCCTGCTGGGAAGCTCGTTAGTAAGGTGTGAGCCTGGAGCTGCAGGGCGCCCTCACGCCGCCAAACCCACCTCTCATGGCCCGGCCCCTGCATTCAGCCCTGCCCAAAACACGGGACTGGCCCCCGGGCCTGCCTGTTTCCTCATACGGAGCTGGCTGTCCATCACTCAGAACCCCAAGTGTCAGAAGCGCCCAGGTACGGAGGGCGGCCTTTACTCTGGCATGCAGGGAGGAGCTGCAGAAGGTTCCCAAACACAGAAGTCCCGCCATAAAGGCAGACTGGCGCAGACTGGCACAGACTGGCACAGACTGGAGAAGGGTCGGAACTGCTGGGGCCGAGAGCTGGGAAGGATGAGCGAAGGGTGAGGGGCGCAGCGCGAGTGCCGCCATAACAAAACCCGAGATCCACACGGGAGGTGTCTGGACGAGCGTGGGGTCGGAGCAGGCAGCAAGATGCGGGCCTGAAACAGACTGAAGGACAAATTCGTAGAGCTCAGGGACACAGGAGGGTGGAGGAGGGGAGCAGGGAGCCCAGCATAGGACCTGAGGCCTCTCCTCGGCACGGCTGGGGACCTGCTCGACAGCCCGCACCAGCGTCTCCCCTCGCAGCGCACCCTCGACACGTTCTGGAGCTGAGAACAGCAGCAATCTCTGACTTGCGTGCCTTTCTTATTGTCCACATGCCACTGGGCCAGTGACTTCACCTCTTCGGTCCTCGGCAGCCCCATCTATTGAATGGCTATGGCACGGACAAATTATTTAGAGAGGTAACGGGCATGTGGAGGTGAAGTGTGATATAAGTGTACGCAGGGCGCTCTCTGTGGGGCAATTGCTGGTATTCTACATACAGAGAAACGTGTTCTGGGGAATAAGTAGCTGCCCACGGCCGCAGAGCTATTGTGTGGCAAGGCGGAATTGAACCTCACCTTCCTAATCCCTGGCCCTAAGTTCCTTCCATGTAGTAAACGGAAGGTCTCATTCTCACCCACCAGGAGCCACAACAGAGGAAAAATTCCGCGCGTATTGAAGAGGCGACATTAAGGCAGTTGGCCAAGTCAGGATGAGCCAAATTCGGGAAACCTTCGTTCTTGACATTTTTAAAAAGAAGCCAGTGGTCGGAAGTGATGCTGATTTAATGATTATTAAATAATTCATGGAGTTTCGGGTAAAAAAGACTTCCCTCTTCTTCACTCCTGCCTTAGTTCTGTGACTCTGAGATGCACCTGGCGAAGGGCTGAGGGTCTCTGGGACGGACCCAGACCTGCCGGCTCCGTGTCGTGGTGTCCGAGTTCACAAACGAGCAGGTCTGAGCCATCATCTCTCACAGGAAGAAATCTTTTTTTTTTTTTAATGCCATTTCTGATCCAAATTCTAGGGTGTTGCATCTATATAAAAAAAGTACCACTTTTCCCTTCAATCTGGATGTCAAATAATTTGAGGCTGTCTTCTAATTATCGTTATTTATATGTCACAGTGGTATCACTTGGCATTTCATGAAACAGAGGCAGGCGCCCTCCCAGGCACGAGTACTTAAGAGACAGTTGAGATGATGCATTTATAAAACACCAGAGGAGAGGGTGGACGTGTATCACGCAGGAGAAATTGGTGGCCCCTCCCTCCGTCAGCTCTGGGAGTAAAAGCGCTGGTTATCACCGTGAGGGATTGGGTTCAGCAGCTTAGTGCAATCACAGAGAACAGGAAATGTTCTCAAATTTCAGTTAGAGATGTAATGTTCTTTTAGCTGCACCTGAGTCGCATCCTCTGGCAGTAAAACCCTATACGCTTTCCTGGGTAAAACAGTAATGACAGCTGAACCTTCTAGAAAGAGTGCACTTAATCCGAGAGGGGCTGAGCGATAAGGAAATGCATTACAGGCAGGTGGCTGTCTTGTGCTTCCTGTAAGTCAGTATCTGACCATCAGCTGCAAGTTTTTCCAGCTGGGGGCTCAGGAGAAGCTTCCTGGAGGAGAATAAGCCAGCATGACGTCATCATGGGTATGACATCAGCATTCTGACTGAGGCTTAGTCTGTGCCCTCCGCCTCCTGCTGCTGACCTGCCAATGTGAACTGCGCCTGGTGCCCAGTGCTGGCTAAGCCCCAGGCACCGCCACACACACTTTCCAGGTCACAACTCTTAAGTCCCAAATGATCCCATCCTGTCCCCATTTCAAGGCTGAGAAAGAGGAGCCTAAAAAGCAAAGCAACAGACCCACAGCCTAACAGAGTGTGAGCACGACCCCAGCTCCCTTCCCTGTCCTTTGCTCCTCTAGATCTGACACCCCCCAATCCTCAACCGATGCGACTCCCAGAAAGTTCTTTTTCTCGGTCCTCGGCATCTCTCATTGCATTTGTCTACACTCTGCCTCTTTTCAAGTTCCATAGGAGCCCGAGGCAGAGCAGTAGCCCAGGCTGGCCCATGGTGAAGTGGCAGCGGCTACAGCGGCCGACCTCACCTGCGCACTAATGAGCGCCTGCCGGTGATGGAGGCCGGGGTGTGTCAGGAAGGGGTGGGAGGCACGCTGGTCCAGTTCACAGCAGAGTTGGATGTCACACAAAGGAGTCTGGACATCGTCATGTGGGCGGAGGGCAGCCACTGAAGGTTCAAAGGTGGGGGAGTGAGCCACAGCTTCAGAACTGGGTTGCAGCCGAGATGGGAAGGGGGATGGGATCGGATGACAGTGACCAGCAGCAGCAGGAAGAAAATCTGATAGGGCAGAGGGCCCTGGCAACTGGATTTGGATGGGGGAGGGGAAGAAGCACGAAAGGAAGGAACAGGATGCAAGGACCCTGATTATTAGCTGAGTGGTTCCAAAAAAACACCACTCACAACAGTGCTGCCCAGCTGTGTCCTCCTGGGAAACCCTGAGAGCCCCTGGCTGACAGGCTGGGGCCCAGGCAGACCCTCAGAGGTGGCACCAGGAACTAGATGGCAGGTTCTTCCAGCCAGAGCCACAGCTGGAATAATATCGCCATTTTTGGAAACAAATAGAATACAATAGTTGAACCAGAAGAGAGGAAAGAGAGAGACTTGCAACCTGAAAATTCTTGGAAACCTGGTTGAAGCATCTCTAATTCTGACTGCAGAGACAAGAACCTGCCATCTCAGGAGCAGGTGGCCCTGGGGCTCAGGAGGGCGGAGATGGCTCTCAGCCCCGGGACAGGGCCGGGATGCTCGGCTGCCTTGTCTGGAGGATGCAGTTTTGATCACGTACATTCTTCCCAGAGGTAGGAGGAGTTCCAGCCACAAAACACTAGGCAGGCTCAAGTCCAGGGCCTGGCCAGCGCCAGACCAGGTATGTGCGCAATGAACACCCAAATGCACGAAGTTCAAAGGGAGAAATACTTGCACTCCCTGATACCCTCACAGATGCCTTAGGGTTTGAAATACAGTTCCTGAGCCTTGAAATCACTGGATATTTCCCACATTAAGATTTCCAGGAGCTGCATGAATCAGTCTAATCTAGAAGTTAAATACAGCTATGCTAAAGGGGCAACCTGAAGAACATTACGTACTTGTGTGGAGGGGGGGCTGTGCTACGACACGACCTCTGTCTGCCCTGCAGGCTGGACCTGGGCCAGGACGAAGGTGCTTTCTGCAAAGCTCCCCTACAGACCGGCCATAACCAATGTCTACTCCGACCTAAGTCAGCACCGCTGAAGTCTCGTGCTGTGTGCTGGTTCCAGGAACAGGCTGCTGTCGCGACCTGGTCAAGCATGAAAGCAACTGCCTGCGACAAGCCTCCTAGGTCAGCTGCCCTTAATGATCTCCATCAATTAGCAGACTGGAGAGGCCGCACTCTTTCTTTGGTCTTCCCCTGCCCTCCGCCTACAGAGGTAGATTTTTAGTCCTGCAGCTTTTCCCTGGGTCTGTGTGTATGAAGAACTTGATATTAGATCTTAGAAGAATAAAGTCTTTAATTAAATACTGACTATGTAGCAATAATAGCTAAGTGCTGGGTGCATGGTCCAATGCACTTAGATATAAATCCCCAAAGCTCTTGAAAGTGTTTCTAATCAAAGGAAAAGTTACCAACTCCATGCTCTATGGCAAGTTAGGTGATCTCGAGATGATGGGTTTACTGATTAATTCATTTAAATGCAGCAGAAAAATGTGAACAAACCAACATTTAGTTACCAGGGGCTTATCAGCTTCCAGATTAATCCTGCAGGTGTGGAGTGGCATCTTTACTATGAATGGGAAATGCTGGCTCTCGGCCCACTAGCCGGGAGGCCACACCGAATGTTACACCCCCCACAGCCATGGGTTCCTGCGTGACAGGCCCTCACTGCGGCCGTGGGAGAGGGGAGAGCTGCAGGGCTCCTGCCAGGCGACTGCCCACGGCGTGCTCGAGACTGTGCCGTTCTGCACACAGAGCTCGACTGTGCGCAACGCTGGCCTCGAGTCAGCCTTCTGGAACACGGCGGCGAGGGCGGCCTGCTGGTGAAGGACAGACGTGGCAACGCCGGATGCTGATAACTCAGAGGTGTGGGCGCTTCGGACCTGGAGTTCTGCCTAAGAAGCACAAAGGTGGGCCGCTCTCGAGTGAGGAACAGAGTGAAGGAATAAAACGCAGTCACTGAAATCGAGTAGGCTGAGGCATGAGGAAGCGATTCTATTCTCGTTGCAGAAGTGTGGGAATGTCAACTTTTGAACTTTCCGGTCTGCATCGGTGCCTGGGCCTACAACAGACCTGCAGACAACCCTCGGGCTGCCCGGCGGGGGACCCTCACAGCCAGACCACCGGGTGCGCCCAGACCACCGGGAGTCCGTCCTCGCCTGACATCGGGCTCACAACCACCCGGGACCACTCCTGGAGCTGAGAATGCACTTTGTATTGTAAAAGCTCTTGACTCTTCTTTCTTCTTCAGAACACGTCTGCATTTCTGCCTGGCTGTGTGTTCAGTTTGCGAACCCTGTGCCTCTTGACTACATCTTTATCATTTAGTTCTAGCAAAGCCTTCCAGCACTTTGAGTTCAACACAAGAACCCAGATTCTAGATGTCCAGTCAAAAGAATAACTATAAAACTGGGTACTAAGTAAATCTATTTGGCAAACACGTAACTAAACACATTAAAAGGCATGTCTTGCTAGTTAGTACTGAGAAGAGAAACCTGGAGAAACGCCACCGACCTCATTTTACAACAAACTGTTCTGACCAGTAGCCACTCGAAGACTGACTGACTCAGAACTCGCTAACTCATCTGCGGCACGAACACACAGGGGCTGGCGAATTAGGAACTGCGCAGGCTCCCAAGGTGTGTGTGAGTGTCCGCACGCATGTGCACGCGTGTGCTGATTTCAGCAAGATGGCTACAGGCGAGCCCCTCCACAGTGCAGACTGCGTACGACGTGGCGTGTGACTGTATTTAAGCACGTGCTACACGCATCGCCCACTGGACCAAATCCACGGTCACTACTTTGCACGTTTGATCTCCTCACAGCAAGGGCAGTGTGTGCTCTAGGAACTTAAAGGAACGCCATCGACCAGCAGACCTTTACAAAGAGGCTGCCGTGGGCAGGCCCTATGTGAAAGCAGCTCAGTTTGGTCAAGGAGACACCAAGCCAAGGCTACATACACATCAGGGGCTATGTGATGAGCTCCAGGTTCTGCAGAGCTGTGGGGGCAGGTGGGGCTGGGTTCACGCGTGTCATTCCTAACATACTGAGGCTGGTGTGAAGGCTGATTCCAATGTCAAGTTGACTGGGCCACGGGATGTTGAGAGGTCTGGTTCCGCATCGCCTGGGCGTTATCTCTGAGGGCCGAGGGGCCTCTGGGTGAGATTAGCATTTGAATCGTGGGCTGTAAACTGTCCGCAGCCCCCAGCCCACTGTCCACGTGGGTGGGCATCACCCAATCAGTGGAGAGCCGGAACTGAACAAAAAGGCCAGGGAAGAGCGAATCTGCTGTCTCACTGCTGGGCTGGGACATTCTCTTGAACTCCGACCAGGAGTGAAAACGCCGGCCCTCCTGGTTCCTGGGCCTGCAGACTCGGCGAAAACCACACCATCGGCTCTCCAGGGTCCCCACCTCGCAGAAGGCACAGCTTCCTCCGGGAGGCTTCCTGGCCTCCGAAATCGTGTGAGCCAGAGCCTCACGATAAATGAATCTCCTCTGTGTATTTATACGTCCCGCTGCCTGTTTCTCTGCAGAGCCCTGACTAACCCGGTGGGCCCCGCTCCTAGGGAGAACCAGTGGTTCTGTGCGGCTGGACATGGAGGCCGGGAGTGAGAAGGCAGAGGTCAGGCCTGCGGAGTCAGGCACTAGCGCACGAAGGGGAAAGCAGCCTGGCTTCTGTCTCGCCGGACTGGAAGCAGACGGGCGACCTGTCCGATCTGTGGTCTGCAAGGACATTCTGGCTGCAGGGTGGGGAGCAGCTTGCAGGAGGCAGAGGGAAGCGGGGTGAGAGGCTGCAGCCCCAGGAGCTGACGTGCCCTGCGCAGTGGCAGCAGTGACGGCCAGAAACGACAGCTTATACAGCAGCATTAAAGAGTCAGGAATGACAAAGCTTGGTGATTACACAGGCAAGGGGTAAAAGAGAAGGCCTGAGTGATGACTTTCTCCACACTGAGCCAGGACAGTGGGGTGAAGGGTAATAATAATTCAGGGATATTCAGACTTTTATAATAGTGTGGTTAAGTAATTACGGTGACTTTGATGACATCTCCAGTGCCCTGACCCTTTGAATAATATAAATTAAATTTAATCATAATTGGAGATGTCTTACAAGACTCAAAATCTCTGAAAATTGACCGGAAGAGACCAGTAATCCTGCTTAAAAAACCGAGGGCTCCCGCCCTGCCCAGTGTGGCCGGTCGGTCGGCTGCCGTCCTGTGAAGGGAAGGGTCCAGGTCTGACCAGCCCGGCCCCTGAGAGGGGTGCTCACAAGAGGCCGTGGCTGCCTGATGTTTCGCTCTCACCCTGGAGTTTCTTTACTTCTCCTTCTGCCTCCCTTCTCCTGTCTCTAAAAATAAATACATAAAATCTTAAACCCCTCCCCCAACAAACGGATGGCTGCCCACTACCTGTGTGGGGCAGTGTGTCGTTCGGAAGAGGACTCCAACCAGAGCGCCCCGGACCCTCCCCAGGCTCACGAAGGCTGGCTGCTTCTCACACGGAACTTGTACTGTTCCCTCTGGCTGGAAGCCTCACCTCCCCAGGTGGTGGGTTCAATTCATACTCAGTTTTCAAGATTGAGTGAAGTCAAATGTGATCTTAAAGGAGCCTTCCCCAAGCCCCCGGCAGGCCACAGGCCCCCTTCTCGGAGCCCGTGTATTGTGGACGCCTCACTCCATCTCATCACAGACTGGAGTAACTGTTTCCTTAGCTCTCCGTGGGCTTCCCGAGGACAAAGAGCCCACTCTCATTCCTGCCCGGCTCCCAGGGCCTGCCCAGCAGGAGGCATGGGTGCCGCTGGAGCACAGCCGAGCGTCTGCGAGGTCACCCTGGCAGACAGGACGTTCAGTTCTAGGCCTGAGACGCGCGGAGGAGGGAGCAGCCGCATCGTTCTGCCGGACAGCCTCTCACCAGCGAAGTGTCTCGTCTGTGCTTGCGTAACCTCCGCAAAATGACAAATTACTTCATGGCACAGATCTCCGGGCTGCCCTCAAAGTCAAATCGTAAATGTTAATTCCGTGCAGGCCATGCCAGGGTCTACTTGTTTTCCAGAAGCTTCGCATGGCAGCAAGTGACACAGATGTGATACAGCAGCTTAAGGACAGAGGCTCCTCTGTCGCCAAGGCCCCGAGACTGCTTTGCGCAGACTGTGATAACACACCATCGACATCCTGATGGGTGAGACCCTCTGGCAGCCTCTGCCTCTCAGGGTGGCTTCCCAGCTCACAACAGCCCCCTCTCCAAGACAGGCCCACCGTCGGGGGTGGGGCTGGGGGAGAACAGAGACGGGAGGGCAGACCCGAGCCTGATTCCTCGCTGCAAGCGCAGGAGGGCCAGCGACTGTGCAGAGAAGCCACGTGGGGAGTCGCCGGCAGCAGCAGCCCCAGAGGCGGTCTGCGGCTGAGGCCCCGAGCTGGCCCGGCCCCAGGCCTCCTGGTGCCAGCTGTTCCTCTCTCCTGTGGCTCCCGAGACATCCCCCTCCCACGGTCTTATGCAAGCTCAGGCTGGATTCTATAAAGTGCAACTAAAAGAACCCGGATGCCCCCTTCCAGCCCTCTGGGGTCTGCTCACTCAGGCCAGGCGCCTTCCTCACACACCTCAGCACCCAGTTCACGCCTGTGACATTCCTCGTACAAGGGGCCCATTTGATTTTAGGACCCTCTTGCCTAACGGGACTATTAGCTCCTCGGGAGGGCAAGGCCGAACACTCCTGTGCACTGTCCGCAGGCCTGATGCCAGCACCTCGCCCGAGGCGTTTGCGACTCACCGAAGGGCTCACACAACCCAGAGGAAGGGAGAGTGACGACAGGACAGTGGCATCTGTGGGTCCTTATCTGTGCTGTGGAGCAAGCCTGCTTATCGTGAGACAATCCCAGAACTCTGCCAGAGAATCTGCTGTCTTCTCAGTATGTTAGTTACACGGTGGCCCGGGTTGGGGCCTTGCTCTGGAGTCTGTCGGCATAGCATGGGGTAGTGGTGGTGGAGTCTACTCTTCATATTCTTTTATCAACACCCCAATCTCTCTGTCACCCAAAATGCACCACAGTGGGGCCCTTTCTTATTCTGAAAGTACAGAAATAAGTCTAGTAGAGATTCAGTTGGGAGAGTCTCAATGACCACGTCCACTTTTGTCTGGCAGCCTTCTCCAGCGTACAGCCAGAAACAACAGCAGAGGTAGAAACTGGTGGCTCCTGCGGACCTGCAGGTGCAGCATCCTTGCTTATTATTATTTTCCGGATGCGGGATCAGGCCAAAACAGTGAGGGATGACTAGGATTTTGCAAGTGCTGACAACAAACGCCAAACCGAGGGATGTGGAATTCATCCCATTACCTAAGTTGTTATTAGAAGGTAATCCTAGCCCCGTCCGAAGCTGGTCACTCTAATCACATGGAAGTACTGAATATTATATTACACTGTGCTGCGAATCTCCCGCTCCCGAGACAAAGCTGAAAGATCACAGGAGGGGCCCGTGGGGGCTGCGGTTCGAGGGCCGTGCTGCGCTCATTGGAGGAACCTTGGGAAGCTGCGCCCTGGCCTACAGAACACGGGGGGCCGTCTACCTACGGGGCTGTGGAAGTGGGAATCGCCAGCTGCAAGCTGCGCTGGGATTTGCATTTGACTCTAGGAAACAGAAGTATTGGAATCTTAGGACACTACCCGCAGGGGAGGCCTGTGAGACAGCTTTGTAGCGAAACCCTCTGAGATGGGGAAGAAAGGATGGCTGGAGACTGGTGTGGGGAGGAGAGGAAGGAAGAGAGCTCTCGCCAGAGCCGGTGTGAGAAACGGAAGCGTGGGGAGCGCCACTGGGCAGGGCGGGGAGGCGCGCACGCGCTGCGTGGTCAGGACTGAAGCCCAAGGACCCAGCGCTCCCTGAGCGGATCTGCAGGTCCAGTCCGAGTGGTTCACAGTGGAGCCGCATCGTGTGCGTGTGTCACACACTCAACCACAGCAGGTGGCGAGAAAAGAAAGGGAAAATAAAGCATGAGCCATCCCAGCGTGAGGGCCATTCTCACCGACGAGGGAGTGAGTGTGAGCCCAGAGTGCCCGTGAAGCGGGGAGGCGGGCGGTCTCGGGGCCCCGGTGCCTCTTACAGTGGGAATGTGCCTCTGAACCGAGAGGGATTCCAGTGTTTCGAGAAACCCATGGCTTGAGTCCTGGCCGGGTAGCTCAGTTGGCTGGAGTGTTATCCTGATATGCCAAGGTTGTGGGTTTGATCCCTGGTCAGGGCACATGCAAGAACCAACAAGAATGCATCAATAAGTGGAACAACAAATGGATGTTTCTCTCTCTCGCAAAATAAAAAAACAAAATAAAAAGAAAAATGTGGCTTGTACAACCCAGTCCCCACATGGGAACTAGCCACGTGGAGGTTCAGCTGCAGACACAGCTGGCTGTGCCGGACACCTCGAGAGAGGCACGCACCCAAGTCAAGGTCCCCCCGGCAGCCTACCCAGGAGTCTGACGGCCCCTGGCCCCTGCAGCCCCTGAACTCCACCTCTCGCAGAAGCCGCGAGCTTCCCTGCCTCCCCGTGTGCGCTCCTGCCTCCCCGTGTGCGCTCCTGCCACGCCCCTCACGGGAGATGCTCACACCTGTCCACTTGCCCTCAACCCTAAGCCTCCTTCAACCAGCCCTCGGCTTCCAAAGGCATCAGCCCAGCCTAAAACGGCTCACACCTGGCTGAGTCACTTCTTTGGTGACTGGACACCGCCTCCTAATCAATCTCCACGCACGTTTCCTGACATCTATTTAAACACGGCTGACATTACCCAGAGCAATACCTCCCACCTGTACCGGGTACGCTCCCGGAGGCCGGCCGTTGGGAGCGCCCGCCTCTGCAGCCTCCAGCCTCCGACAGGCTCTCCTGACTCGGGAAGGAAACACAAAACCCACCTCGTCTCATGCGTGACAGGCAGGCGGTTTCAAGAGTGAACTTACAAACGCCGACGGGAGGAAAAGGACGCCGAGCTCGTAGGACCGGATCATCAGCTGGGCGCCGTTTTTCTCCAGCGCTCCCCAGGCGGCCTTGGACAGGTTCGCGCTGCAGGGACAGAGACACGGAGGAGCTGACTCAGCGAGGCACTTCAGGGCAGGTGGCAAGGGCACCGCCCAGAACCATGGGCCCCTGTAACCGGGTTCATTCAGTTTCCGGCAGAGCTGTGCATTTGGGGAAATGGAATGAAGCCCTACTGTGTCCTCAAGATGTATCCAATTGCTAATTTGGGACAGTTTCACCCTCATCTGCATTTTCCCAAGGGCAGCTATTAAAATAATTACCCTTCCTTAGAAAAAAATTTTTTTCTGTCCAAATCCCTTTTAGTTTTCAGACCCTGGTGCAGCCAGGACGCTTCGTTTTGTTGTATAGAAAGTAGCATTAAAAACCCCAACTATGTCAATATCATCTTATACGCTAGTATCTTGAGCACTGCATTCTTTTTTTTGCTTTTTGTGTTTGGCCAGGTAGTGGTAATTTCTTTCAATCTAAAGTAGGGGCGTCAAACTCATTTTCATGGGGGCCACATCAGCCTCGCAGTTGCCTTCAAAGGGCCGAATGTAGAGCTCCTTGCCCCTAGTTAAGGAGCAGTTACATTTACACAGTCCTAAAATTACATTCAGCCCTTCGAAGGCAACTGCCAGGCTGACGTGGTCCCTGGTGAAAATTAGTTCGACTCTCGTAGTCTAAAGAAAAGCTCTGAGGGTGCTAGACTGAGATTTGCATCTAGAAAGAACTGGTGCACTTAGAATCACGTTTTATACGAAACGGAGTTACAGATGTGGCTAAAAATTACACGAAGCAGCAAGAGGCAGGCGACTCGAGGCCGGCCCGATGGGAGGGAGGCTCTGACGCTATGAGGACACTCAGGATTGAAGATGCTGGGCTGAGCTCTGCCCCATGGTCTTTGGAGACCCTCCCAGAACTCTCACCTGCCAGTGAATGAATGTAACCCCCCTGCAAATATTGTTCCCCAATTAGGCTCATCCAGCTTCCACTTCTCTTTCAGAACGTGGAGCAAAGCCTCAGCTATTCAGAGCCTGACTTTGTGGACAACCGAGTATTTCGGGATTCGTTCCCTTGGCCACCCAGTTTTCTCCTGTACGGAGGGCAGGAACTGGTGGGAGCCGGACAGCGAAGTCAGGGGAAAGGAGCTGGGACCTGCTCAGGGTTCCACGGGAGCAGACACGGGGGCTGACGGAAATCAGAGCCGAGGGAACTCAGGAAGCGAGTCGGCTACCTTAACCAGACGCAGACCCCCTTGCCCGCCCTCATGGGCCACACCGAGCACGGGGAGGCTCTGGCGCCCAAGGGCCAGTCATGAACAACAGTCTGTGATGTGTCACAAAGACAGAACATGTCGACGGAGTGGAGGTTGACAGTCACGTGGTACGATGACTCGAGGAACATTTTCTCTCAAGTCCAAGATGACAGCTTGCTTGTAGGTCTCTCGCCTGTCAGGAAAATAAGGTGACCTCTCGAGGCGAAGACAGCGTCTGGGTGCAAGTCCGGCCAGTGGGCGCGAGCGGACGCACCCTTCCCGCAGATGTTCTCCCGTTCCCCAGGTCACCGCTGTCCGGCGACTCCCTCGACTGTCAGCGTCTCACCTCCGCAGGCCGGCGGTGCTTTCCGAAGGCCTACTCTCATTCTGCCCCACCCAGCTGCGTTTTCCTCCACATCCCAAGACCTGAGAGAGGGTGAAGATCAAGGGCGCCCATGAGGACACCTCTTCGGGCGGTTTTCCCCAACCTCCCTTTGTATTTAGCTTCTACCAGAATTCTAAGCACCTTCAACTCTCCCCTGAATAACGAGACCAAAGGCCCCTGCAGGGTGTCCAGGTGAAAAGCAATACACCTTGAAGTGGCGTCTTCAGTAACTTCACTCTGACTACACTTTGGATCGCTGGCTCCCAGGGCAGTCAGGACGTGGGGCGTACACTCGTATTTCCAAACTCGGACCCTGGCTGGCGGCTGTGTGTGGTCCTGAGGCACAGTGACACCACACAGGGCTTACGACAAGCTCTTTTGCTCCCAAAACTCCGAAGCAGGTCTAGCTTCTCTGTCTCCTCCATCCAGGAACCAGGCCCACTACCTGTGGCTGCCAGCCGTGGCCAGTTCCAGCATCTCACTCCCTCTGCCCGGGGTCCTCCAGTTCTTCTCTGTCTCCTGCCCGACTGGGCCGCTCCCTCCTCGAGGTGCTGTGGTTTAGTTCACTGATGTTGCTGGGTGCCGAATGATGCTTCATCACCAGAGGGTGGGTGTTGTCCACTTACTCTGCATGCTTTGGCGCATGGGACGATCTGCGCGTTGGAGGATTCCAGAGGGTAGGATTCTGTACATCCAGAGTTGTCCTGTCTGCCAGGAGTTCCACCCAAGCCACTGCTAGAGTCACGGTGCATTCAACCGAGGCTTCTGGGGGTGGTGTGTGGGCAGTCACGGTGTGACTGGAGAACCAGAACCACTACAGGGGTACCCGCGTGTGCGTGTGTACATAACGACACACACATTCACAGGAGCTGACATGTAACTGCGGGAGCTGGGAGAGCAGTCTCTGTCACACTGCTGTCTTCGCCCTGATGCTGCAGCTGGGAGTCTTCAGGGCAGGCTGAAGCCGGGGAGGACGGGAATAAAGTGGAGGGAGCAACAAGCATCGACCAAAGTCACAGGTGTGGACGCAACCAGGTCGGCTGGAGTTGCCTCCGGCCCTGGGAGTGTGGGTGCCCTGCAGTGGCTGGCCCCTTGGCCACAGAGCTGAACACAGCCCTGGTGAGGACCGGGGGTGAGGGAAGCAGAAGCAGGACCCGGGGACAGGTGCAGTGACCGGAGGTCCAGCTGCTGCCTCGTGTTGACAGTGAGCCAGCACAAGGCGATGGTGCTATAGAAGTGGCTGCTGCTCCACGCCCGCCCCTAGTCCCCAGGAGAAGCTCCTTTGGGGCCCATCCTCACTGAAACACAGGAGAAAGGGGATTCTGGGAAACGTGGTTCGGGCTCGGCAAACTGACGCCTTGCAAAGCCACCACAGAGCGGGGTGGAACGGACCGACGGTCACTCACTGTCGGGCAGCTTACAGGCCCCTCGACAGTAAGAAGCTCGGCTGGTGGTGGCTCATGGCACAGCTTGTGCAGTGTGGCTGCTACTTAGACACCTGATCTCAGCCCACAGCGGGAAATTTTGTCCCAAAGTTTAAACCTTGAAGCGCAAATTTAAACTAATAATAATGTATAACAAAAAGGTCCTAAAGGAACGCTCCAGAAAGCATAGACTCTACCTAAGGCACACAGGAAAGGAAGGCCAATGCTGAGAAAAGACGCCTGGACCCCAAACCAGGAGACAGGGTTCTGTCCCGTGTTCCCCACTAACTGTGACACCCTAAGGCACTCTCCTCCCCATGCTCCAGTCTGCCTTAGAATGAGGGGTTTTAGCCACGAGATCAAACGTCCCTTTCCAGACCATGGCTACAATGACGAGGGCCGTCCACCCTCACATCTCAGCTGATGGCTCCCCTCCCCCTACCTGTGTTTTCCAACCACACGGACAAAACCACGATTTTCACTGGAAACTCCCTGCTGAGGAGTGCTCATCTGAATGTTCGTGATAATGTGTTGGGGGAACAGCCACACAAGAAAGGGGGCGGGAGCAACGGAGGGACCTCTGGGCCTTGACTTACCCATTTAAAAACTGACAAGCAGTGGGCGCTGGGCTCCTACTGGCGCTCTGACAAGGCGCCGCCGATTTAGTGGCTGAAACAACACCATCGTGTCCCTCTCGCTCTGACGTGGACCCTGCTGGACAGCAGCCACGGTGTTGGCCACTTCCCTTCCCCTCGCCAGTTCTCTGCAGCCTCACGCGCTCAAACCACACTCTAACCCCAGTGGTCTTTCTGCACTTCTTATCCTTCTAGACCAGTGCGTCTCAACGGGGGCAGTCTTGCCCTGAGGGGACCTTAGCAATATCGGGGGACATATTTTGTTGTCACAAGTGGAGGGTGGGCTGCTACTGGCGTCTGGTGAGTAGAGACCAGGACGCTGCTAAACATGCAACAACAAATGAGACAGTCCCCATAACAAAGAACGGTGTGGCCCCAAATGCCGACGGCGCCGAGGTCCGTGAGTCCTGCTCCAGACCTCTCGGCTGCACGGCCTGCTTTTCTCCACCCTCTCTCTCTGGTCTCCCTTCCTCGGCTCTCCCTTCACTGACTGTTCTGCACCTCTCCCCTTCGCTGCCCTTTCCACCCTGTGCCTTCTAAACCTGTGCTCTGTCATCCGCTCAGTTCTACTGTCTCCCCTTCCTTGGGGACTTTCCTGCTCACCCAGTGTAGCGATTGCCTTGATTGACAGGGATGACGCCCAGGCCTCTCCTGCTTCGACCACACGAGCGTGTCTAATCACAAGCTGGACATCTCTGTCGGGATGGCACATCGCCACCTCAAACCCAGTACCCCACACAGCAAGCCCAGCCTGCTGAAAACCAGCTCGCTCCTGAACTCGCTCCTGAACTCCCTCCTGCCCACCGCCTCGTGCAGCCGGGCTCAGAGGGCCCCGGCGTTTGGACCTGTCTGCTCCCCAGGAACTCCGTACGACCGACACCATGCTATTTTACTCCCGTAGCCTCCTTTCTATTTCCGGTCGGATCTCCCAGCTCAGTCCTTCTCACCCCAGGCTCCAGATCCCAAGGCCTTGCCCCTCTGGTTGCTCAGTCTCCACCTCCCTCCGGTGTCCTCAGTACCACCGCGTCCTTTCCGCTTCGGCACAAGGCAAGAGTCTGGCGTTCAGGGCCCTCCACAGTCTGACCAAAGCAACGCTCTGTCTTATTTCCCATTATGCCTCTGCCTGACTCTCCCACCTTAACCGAACAGATTTACTGACTACCTCCACGTTTTGGCAAGCATCACCTCCTTGTCCGAGGTGCCTTCTACCTCGCCCACCCCTGTGGCTATCTCTCCTCCTCCCCCACGAACTGTGTGTCTCTTTCAAGAAGCTGTCTGTGGCTCTTCTAGCCACAGCTGTCTCCCAAGTGAATCCTGCAGATGTTATGCAAGCCAGAAACATGTAATTAATTCAAGAAAATATGCAAAGGCTTGGAAGATACAATTTATGAAAACTGTTCATTTTGGTCAGGGAATTAAAAACTTGAAAACCACACATTTAGAGAAAATGCCTAGTCGTTGAGCAGCACGAAAGGCGCAGCTGGGTTCTCAGGTGCGGGCACACCCCGAGGGCGAAGACGTCCAATCACAGACAGAGCCGACCCCGCAGCCCCTCAGGGCGGCTGCTCCTGCCTCGTCTCAGACGGGGTGGGGTGTGTCGAGTCCTGGGCACGCGAACGATGCCGCACAGGTGTTAGCTATGACCGTCACCGATACATCGCTCACTTTTTGGGAGGGTGACTCTGGTTCTCCCCTCTGTGGTCATCCACCAAGCAATGGGGTTCTCCAAAGGCAGGTCCCTCCCACCCCCAGAAAGTGCTGGCGGGAGGGGGGGGTCTAAAAATTATTCACCAAACCGCTTCACTGACTTCACAATCCTTGCCCAAGTCCCCGTGGCAGAAATATGGTGAGCTTCTAATCTGTTTTGTAAAGAAGTCAAGAGGATTTTGGTCCCCTTGATACAGACATACGTTCCCCAATTTTAATACGAGTGGTAAAGTATCAGGGACTTTAGAGCATGATTAAAACTAAGCCAGTTCTGCAGAGGCCCACAAACCCTGTGAGATTAAGTACCGGGGGATGCAACACGTCAGCTGTGTTTTGGGGGCTACGGTGTGTGAACAAAGAAATGTCCGCAGGAAAAGAGCGAAAAGGGAACAGCACGTTCTCCCGCAGACAGACGAGCGCAGAGCACCAGCGAAGACCAGAGACCCGGGTGCGGGCTTCTGCGAGCGCCGGTTCTGACAAACCGCCGGGGAGAGCCTGAGAATCTGTGTACAGACGGACTGGGCTCCTCGGGCACAGGTATACTTTCCCCAGGCGAACGCTTCCAAAGCCACACCGAGTTCAGAAGGGTGGCTTTCCTTCCAGGGCGCGGCCCAGCCTGCCGCCAACCTCTTCTTCAAAAGGCTCCATCTACACTCGGTCCCACAGATGGAATTACATGGCTTTAGAAGCCATCGCATCAGAATCCCTGATCCCAAATGACAAAACATACTGTCAGGCAGGATCGAGAGCCGCCTTGCGTAATTTCAGGTCAAAACTGGCACTTAGAACACCCTACCAAAGAATTTCACAACGTCTTGAACCTGCACCGATGAGATAACCACAAACTGCCGTTTCCATTTCTAACATTATTTTCATTTGCCTCCTATGGTGCAAAGACAGTAACGAAAACTTGAGAAGTTTCCAATAACAGAACCATGGAATGTTTGTTAGAATGGGCCCTGGGAGATGATCTATTATAATGGTCTTTTAAGCTTTAAACAAACACCCCCTCCCCTCAACCAAAACAAACCAACTTAGAGATTCCTTTATGGAAAGGGAACACTGAAAGCAGACACAAGGCAAGTGTCTCTGGGGGAAGCAGGAACCGCCTGCGCTCTCCTCCCCCCAGGCACTGCAGGAGAGGGCTCTCCAAGGGGCTTCCAGAACTCTGACAAGCTCTCGGGAGGTCAGCGGATCCAGCTACCGATATCCCCAGCTCTATCCCCAGCTCGGGGACATTTGCAGACCCACAGCGATAGGTAACGGATGTGTATTTGCAAATGGCAGGAAAGGTGAGGGGAAGACTGAGAGGCGGCATGGGGCTCACAGGCCACGAGGGACAACAGAAACACCAGGAAGGCCCAGACTCCAGGTGGCATTCAGCACGATGCCACGCAGCCGAGTTTCGTATGAACAGAGTGGGTGGGCAGAGGCGGGAGGAATTTGGTGCCCGGATATTGACTAGTCAACGAGAACTGGAAGACCAGGGTATGGAAGTGTTTCAAGGGCCCTGAAGCTTTCAGCACTGCGTCCAGCACAGCCTGGCCCGGAGTGCATGCTCAATGGACTGACAGAGGAAGGACACACAGAGACTAAGAAAAAGCAGCATCAGGCAGCTGCCCACTGCCAGCCACAGACATCTGGGGCTGCTCAGCAGGGGCGACGTATGATACCTACGGCTGAAATAAGGCTTTCCCCAGGGGCAAGGCTACGCAAAGCAATGGGTGAAGGGCTGGGGAGGGTCAAGGAAAGGCCTGGATCTGCAGCACTAAAGGTGTTAATGGGGAGGAGGGAAGACCTGGCCAGTCGCTACTTTAGAAAACTGGAGCTGCCGTGAGTTTTTGGGCTGTGAGTGCTTCCCAAAGCCGTAATTAGCAGCGTGGATCCTAAAGCGAAGGACAGCGGGCTGCCTGGCTCGCAGGCAAGAAACAGCCGTGCTGGACTACCAGGGTCTGAGGCCTCCTCTACCGCCTGACTGACCAGCCACGTTGCTTCAGCTTCGGTCACGTTGCTTCAGCTTCGTGCTTTAGTTCCCATGACTCTGAGACGGGGATGACAGGGCTGGCTCCCGAGGGGAAGAAGTAACTCAGTGAGTGTGAAAAGCACTCTGTCGGTACACAGTAAGCACCTTACAAGTATCTGTACGGTTTGTGAGGGGTCCTCTTCAGGGGCCAGTTCCTGGTGAAGGACTCCCAGATGGCACCGCCTCGTCTCACGCCACAGGCACACCTTGTGACTAGCCGTGCTGGCAGACAGAGGGTCTAGGGGCCCTAGGGCAGGGGTCTTAGGCTCCATGAGACCTGCTTCCCTGAGTGTGAAAAGGGGCATGCTCTGTCTTTGGTCTACCTGTCAGAAAGTTAGGGTGGAGACATGACCTTGAATCATCTCTAACATAGAAAGGAAGTCATTCTCTGACTTTAGTACCGATGACCATTATTTGTTATATAAACTGGTTATTTGTTAACATTAGTTGAGGCACACCAACTAATCCCAGTATCTTGGAGCCTCAGAGCCAGGTAACCATGTCTACCCAATGACATGTACAAATATTGTGTGTGTGTGTGTGTGTATGCACGATCCAATTTGATTTTGGACCCAAGATCTCAGACAAAGGAGGAAAAAAGGCTCTTTGTTTCAGAATCAAAGGAACAGGCATTAGAGAAGAAGTACCGCACAGCTACGCTGCCAGCAGAGCGTCCTGTACGTTCTCTCGAAAAGCCACGGTGGTTTTGTAGTCAAGCACTTGTCTTGTTTTCCCCCAATGTGACAGCACCAACATTTCTGCTCATCCCAACTTTCTTGTATTGCCTGTCAGTTGCTAGGCAACTGTAACAGCGATTGCTCTCTGCCCACCCACAATGCACAGCTTTCATAATTGCTCTCACTGGCTTTGCCAATTACTCGTAGGCACTGTCTTCTCACCCAAGGCTGCCTCTTCTAGCTCATCTTCTCGCCTGCTTAGTCCGGTGGTAAAATTTAAGCACGGTATTTGTCATCATGTCTCAGCAATTTCCATAACAACAGGCTGCCCATCAAACAGCATGATTTCATGGTGGGATCAAAAACTATAAATAGCTTTCCATAAAAGCAACCAGACAAAAGAGAAACTGCTGGCAACATAACATCTAATACGTTCTAATTGATTAGAATAATTTTGAGCAATTTTTAAATAAACCATATTAAGTTTAGAAAAGGTTAAAAAAGGCTGCATCTCATCTATGGGCAAGTCCTTAGGTCACGTAGTGTATACTGATACGTTGTATCAACAAAACAGAGAAAAGCTTTGCAAGCTTTTTACAAAAATTTTTAACTGAACTTATTGGGGTGACACCGATTACTAAAATTATACAGGTTTCAGGGGTAAAATTCTATAACGCATCATCTGTACACTGTGCTGTGTGCTCACCACCCCAAAGCAAGTTATAAGCTGCTTTCTTAAATCTCAAAGAAGCCCAACGAATAGGAGCTTAATGGTAACACATGTAGTTAGCAGCTACTACAATCAAGCTGTTAACTAATTTTTAATACACCATATGCTTTAATAGGTAATCCCCACATATTTCTTTTATTATCATCCTCTGAGCATTCAACAATAAGATAGAAGCTGAGATGATAAATGGCTTTTCTAAAATTTAAGTGGCAAGGCCAGTACACAGTCATCCCCCGTTAGGACACGGATCTTTGGACTCCACGTCGGTGCTACTTCCCCCGTAGTGTGCTGGCCGATCGGACAGTGTGACCACTGGAGACACCTGGGTTTGAAGGTGTCAACAGGGTCAAAGCTGTGAAACCTAAAACCCACGCAGGGTGGCTGGGGCACCGGAATGGGAAGGTAAGCTTTCTCCGCACAGGCTTTTCCTGTCTTCTGCAAGTGCCACCCATCCGAGCAAACCAGTGTTGTAGGCGGCTCGGGTTCAAACACGTGTGGGTCAGTAACCACAAGCCACACCCGTGTTCGACGCCTCGGACAGAAAGATGGGTAAGACCTGCCACCTGCTCTCGAGCAGCTCATAAAATACCGAAGAAATGGGACCCACAAAGAACCAACGAGGAAGACATAAAAGGAATAAGCAAAAAGTGCTACAAAACACAAAGGAAAAAGACAGTGAGTTATGTCTGCTGAACTACGAAGACTTTCAGAGGGGACATGTGAAACAGAGCTGAAGGGCAAGCGTAAGTCCTGGGCAGGATGAAAAGAAAAACAACCCTGAAACCCAAGAAGCAGTTAGAAAATGAAAGGTAGTTAGATTTAGTGGGGACAGCACTCATTTGCTGAAAATTTTCAGAGCCATTATAGACCAGGCACTGTCCTAGGCACTACATTTATTGTTCTGAAAGGAAACATAGACGCTAAACAAATAACTACTAACAATGAGGATGAGTATTTTGGTAGGAAAAGAAATATAAGAATTGCACACTTACGTTCTCTTAGAGTAGGAAAAACTTCTAATGCAGACAGTCCGCTAACATGGAAACCGCATTAAAAGTGGTTTTAGCGCAGATCTGGCAATGCTCGGGGATGTGGCGACCATGCACTAAAGTGTGAGCCAGGATCTGTGAAAAATGTCTTCATTCAGAACCCCAGGGACATGACGACAGAGAGGAGAGGAACCACTGCGACTCATGAGTGTTTAAAAGGAAAAGTAAAAAAGATGAAAACTACAGTAATTTTTTATAAGCCTCTTAGGAAGAGTTCAATCCCCGATCTCCGGCAGCCGGTCTCCACATTTGTGAAATGTCACATGGGCGAAACCGAGGCTCCGTGACCGGGACGCCAACGCCCTCTCCCGGGGACGGGCAGGAGGAGGGGTCAGTGAGTCCTGTGCACCGTGGGAAATGCGTGAAGTAGGCCTCCAAGGTGACGAGCGTTTGTGTCTTGTTTTAAGTCGAGGACATCAGGTCTTTGGGAACTCTGCGTAACTTGTATAAGACTCACTAACGACTGCACGCACCCCGGGGACGGGGTCCTCCACGTCACGCCCTCCCTCCGACACAGCCACTGTGGTCTCCACGGTCCCACTGAGCTGCACTTCTCCAGCCGCCTTGGAGCCTGAGGCTCGTCTTCTGAGCACATCTAACAGCAGTTTTGCTTAACTATGGAAACTTAACTTCAATTTCGAAAACAGAGATGATAACTAAGAAATTACTTCAAATCAAGGCTGCAGAATAAGATGGACGAAGCACACTGGACAGTAAATACCAGCGAGGCCTGTGGAAGGCAGAACCCCCACCCCTGCCCCTGGTGTGCACCCCCTGAACAATCCCCCCGAGTGTGAGCAGAAATTGCCAACGTGACGGGGTCCTTTCCCACGATCAGCTCACCCACCAGCCGACTGGGTTAATCTGAAGGTCTGAGATGATCCTGAGTGGGCCTGACCCTATCACGTGAGACCTTAAAAGAAAGGAATGCCTGGGTTCCTCCTGACAGAGACTCTCCTTTGGCTTCGAAGAAGCAAACAACGATGCTTGTCTGGAGAGGACCGTGTGACAGGGCACAGAGGTGGCCCTTCAGCCGAGAACCGGCCTTGGTTGACAGCCACCAAGAAAGCAGGAACCTCAGACCTACAGCCGTGAGCCACAGAGCTCTGCAGACCTGTGAGCTCAGAGGGGACCACAGCCCCGGTGGGGACTCTGACCCTCTGCTCATGCCACTGGTCTGCGGCGACTTATTATGCACAGCGGCAGGCTGACACGGGGGCACCCGGGCGCTTGTCGTCAACTCGTCCCAGAACGCGTGGGCAACAGACAGGCCGACGCATCTCCTCTTGTCCGGCAGCTGCGTGACTCGTACAAGTTCCAGCAAGTACGCCGAGTCCGGGTTTGGCGAGTCCTGAAGCCGACGAGTACCGAGGTGTGACTGTACAAGGCCCGCAACAGAGAAGTGCCTATCTTGGTAAAAGTTCCAAATTTCAGAACGTGGCCCCTTGAAGGGCAACGCTTTTGTACGTGTGTGGATCTGGATTACTGCAAAAAGCCTCATGATCGTGTTAGTCAAAATTCATATTCCTTACATTCCATCTTGCTTATTGCTATGAAGATTTTTTTCTGGGGAGTCTGTTTTAATTTTGTGGCACTTAATAAAAAAAGAATTAGTTATTTGTCCCCAAAATGAACATTAACTGGTAATAATCTACTGAAGTAGGAAAGTGTCCCCCAAAAGTTAAATTTAGTAGCTTTTTAAGTATTTATCTTCTACTAAAATCAATTCTTAAAACATAAGACATCAGCCACTTGGGTGGTGGACGGTAAGATTTTCGAGGCATTACCACTTCATGTGGACTAGAATGCATGGTCCTCGCTCTAAAGCAGGAAAACGTGTTAACTAAAAGGACAGTGGCACTCACACATCGGCTCTGAATTTATTCTCAAATGTGATTATATTCTGCACCAGGACAATCTAGAAGGTACTTAGGAGTGCATGGGGCATCTGGGGGGCGGCTTTCACCATAACGGGGCATTTACTATGTGAGGGACAGGCTACTGAGTCTCCTATAATGCATGGGGCTGTGGCACCGCAAAAAAATCTTGACCCAAATGCCAGTAATGCCCTGTTGAGAAACACTACTTGAGCATAAGCGAAAGCCGACTATATTGAAACCGTGTCTTGTTCCAGAAGCCTCATGAAATAAGAATGTAACAAGTGTTTATTCTAGTCAATCCAAATTATCAAATACATAGACACAGAACTGCCTCGTGCAGACCCACAACTAATAAAGCTTCAGAAAACCTAGGAGACGTCGGGCAATTTTGCCTCTACAGCCGGGAAAGGCAGTCCCGCCACAGCTGCTGCTCTGACCTCAGCTGCCCTCCCGCCCTACTCACTCCAGCAAAACCGCTTTGCTGCTTCTCGAACACAGTGAGCATGCTCCTGCCACTGCCCAGAAAGCGTCCCCCCAGCTACCTGCCCACATGGCCCCCTTCCTCCTTTCAGGCCTCCACTCTGAACATCACCACGTCGGCCAGGCCTTCGCTGACCACCCTACTGAACCAGCAGCCTCCTGCCTGCCCCAGGTTCCTGGGCTCTGGGGTAACCTCTCTGTGCTTCAGTTCCCCCATCTGTACGGGGGATTGACAGCTGCTCTGCAGAACTGGTGTGAGGGTTACGAGAGAGAGAGAGAGAGAGAGAGAGACAGAGAAACAGAGAGAGAGAGACAGAGAGAGAATGAAATGGGCTCGGAAGGGTGTTTGACACGGACAGTAAGTGGAGCACATAGCTCTAGGGATCTGGAGGAGGGAGAGGCCAGAGGAGGCTGGCAAAGCCTCCGGGAAGGGATGACGCTGGACCTAGCACGACTGGGGAGGCAGAGAGAGCAGAAAAGGGGTCAGGAGAGGGCACTGCAACACCTGGGCTGCTGGCAGGACAGTTTCAGGGGCGAAGGAGGGAAGCCTGGCTGCTGCTGGAAGCACATGTTGGGGAACGCCGGGTACGAAAGCTGGGAAAGGTGTGGCTGAGGTGGACGCTAACCTGAGGACTCCGGACCTCGGCCTGTGGGAAGTGCGTGTGTGGGGATTCTGAACACAAGACAATGAGGAAAACCCGTGTCAGCAACAGACTAAAGGCCATGGACAGCTGGGACGGGGGGCCTGGGAAGAGGACAACCTTGTGATGGGACAGCAGACAGGTGACCATTTCAGAAGTTCAGATGGTAAGTACCTGACCTAGTGTTTCGGGGATTAGAGAAGCAAAGTGTGAGGCATTTCAAGGATGAACAAGCTTTGGTGCCTATTTCCAAACCACCCACGGGCCCACCTCAACTGTAGAACAGATCTCTTCCTATTGTCATCACTCGTGTCTGTTTTCTGACACCTCCGAAACCGTGAGCATCTCAAACGCACTAGGTAAGTCTTACTGTTTTTCCTGTGCGCCCAGCATCCACAGGGAAAGGATTTTAGCCAGTGCTGCAGAACGCTCAGAGGGAGGACCAGAACAAGTGCACGGCCGGGCGCTAGGCCTGACGGAGAGAGTGGGCAGGTGCCGCCAAAGCACAGGGGGATGCTGGGAAAAAACCTCCTCCTGGATGGACGAGCTCAGTTTGGGATGTCCTGACTTTGAGATAAAGTGGCAGGCAGACAAAAAAATGAAGGGAGTTGCTGGTAGGGGTCCCCTATATTTGGGGTCTACATCTTCCCTTGCCTTGGAGGGCTAAGAGTGGATGCTAAGCATTTTCTAAATTATTTAGGCTGCGTCTCTCAGGTGTGCTTTAATAATACTGGAATGCCATGTGGATAAAATCAGGCAACGACTACAACCTTTCAAAGAGATCAGTTACGGGCCTCCTTTCCACAGGGCTCATGTAGGAGACACACACACACACACACACGCACACACACACACACACACAGAAAACTAAGGACAATTCATAAACCACTCTTTAGAAAACGATGTGGTACTCAGAGCAGGAGTTACACATTTAAAAGCCCCTCCCATCAGGAACATGAGGACTGTTCACCTTGTGACAAGGAACCAAGCGATCCGACTGAAGTCTGGAGAGGGCCTCATGTAGGTCTTAATATGCGGCATGGCGTTGCTGCGGCCGGACGTCTCCGCTGACCACTTGCTAGTGACAGGAAAGACACAGATCACTGATAAGAAAGTACGAATCGGTCACGGTCCTCGCATTAGAAGAGTGCTCGAAAACCCAAATCCTACAACCTAAAAACGGTGAGTACACAGTTCCTTTTGAGAGGACCTGTGGTGCCTTCTTACACTCTGCTCAGGGAGCAGAGTAATGAGCGTTCACTTCAGAGTGCAGGAATGCAGGAAGACATTCACCGCCACTCACAACACGTGCCTTCTGGCGCACGGGGCTCCTGGCTTCTTTGCTATGAAAGCACACAAGTATGCAAATGCCATATTCTGTCTGTTGTGCTTTTCACGGCACGTCTGTACATCTTATCTCCTAGGCTGTGGGTTCTCAAAAGCTGGAACTGTGCTCACAACACCGTGCTAAGCAGAGGCTCAGTGAAAGCTTGTTGATAGAACATAATACAAGGTGGGAAACACACAAACAGTATGAACATCATAATGGAAAGTTGAAAAGCAGGGGCACAAATCAGAAACACTTGAGTTGAATGCTGACATTTACACATCTTCAGTTTGGTTTCTAGGTCTGCCATGTCTCGGGACTGAGGTGCCACAGGAAAAAATGCCGTCTATCCCGAGGTGACGATCCTCACTTACAGGAGGCCGGTCCCTTAGAGAACAGATTGTCTGCAAAACCCAAACAGGACTGGGCAGGTCCATCACCAGAGAGTAAATTCCCCTGAACGCAGACAATACTGGAAGGCGTTCATTCTGAAACAATGTCCTCTGTAAGGGACACCCTCCCAAGAACGCATTACAGAACGGCTCCAGATGACGTACTACTGAATTCGACGGAGCGGGAATCTGCCTTTGTTTCTGGCTGTTCCACAAAGTAAGTGGGTTTGGAAGCAAGTGTGCAACTGGGATCAGCCTGGGGGACGCAGATGCGTGGCTGCTGTGGCTGGAGCACAAAGGACCTTCCTTTCACCTGCCCGTCTGGCCACGCAGGGGACTCTTCTTGCGAACCGATGCTACCCCTGCACCCGGGAAACCGCGGGCGGACCGACCCTCAGCAGGCTGGCTGGCAGGCACACGGCGCGGGCCGTGCAGACAAGATGACTACACTTTACATACTGGAAATACGAACCAAAAGGTACTTATGTAAATTCTAAACTATCCCACATGCTCTTTCATTTTATCATCTTCTTTGTGTGCCAATGTATAAATAGAAATGCCACAGAGATCAATTATACTCTTTGGCATTAAAAACCTATTCCAAAAAAATGTTCGAAGTCTTGTTTTAAATTATTTCTATCACTAACATATGTAGCTAAAATATATAGCTATATTATGTAAGGTTCTTTTAAAAAATATGACATAAATAACACTCTTATTCCAAAGGAAGCAACAGCAGCATTCTAAACCAATTACTTACTGGAAATAGGAATGAAGCCAATTCTGTTTTTCCGCTGTCTGGATGCTATAGGGAAGAGAGCCTCCAGCTTTTGAAAGAAGAAAAATGAAGTAAATAATAAAACTTCTGGAATATAATTTGAGGATCCTTCATTAAGAAGAAAAATCTACAGTAAACAGTGAGAAGCTTAAAGGAAAAAAAAACAACTCCAAACTACTTCCATTACTTCATCTTACAAAAGGGTTCTTCGAAAGAAAAATGTTCATGCGTGCACAGGTGTGTTCTCTCAACGGGGCTTCCCTTCTCAGAGGCACATTCGATGTAAACGTATACCGTCTACAAAAAGGTATTTAATCACTTGCCAATGGTAATGTGGTATCCGTAACAGCACAGATTTGAAGCGTTGGAAGAAAACACAGAAAGAGTCCTGGCCCATCCTGCTGTCCGCAGGAAGGCCAGCTGAGGGGCGAGCGCCCTGTTTTGGCCTAAGACCAGGACGCTTGGGCAGCGCAGGGCGACAACTCCTAGGAGAAGCTGACTCTCCGCCTTCCTTCGCCTGCTACTCTGCTTCTTCCCAGCAGACTTCACGCCAGCTAAACGGGTTCTTACCAATGGGAAAGAAGGGTCACTAAAATAAAGTGTCAGGACACAGGTAAGGTTTTAAAAAAGAATTCTAAAAGCCACGTTCCTGCGAAGAAAATAAAGATATGGGTCCAAGGGGAAACACAGTTAGAGGCCAATTTTTTTGTTCATCTTTGAAAGGCGGGAAGTTCCGCTGTAGACTCATCAGTCACTTTCCAAACGCAGGACCAAACACAGGACGGAACTTCTCCACAGTGACCTCGGCCCGCAGAGGGCTTTAGCTTTCTCTGCCTCCCCAGAGGTGGCACGATGCGCCTGCTACTCAAATTACTGAAAACATATTCAGGCCTTCAGGACCAGTTGTAAAGCAGCTTAACTGGAAATACCATGTTCCT
Organism: Trachops cirrhosus; assembly: GCA_028533065.1. NCBI lineage: Eukaryota > Metazoa > Chordata > Mammalia > Chiroptera > Phyllostomidae > Trachops > Trachops cirrhosus. Next base: position 185,767,937 of record CM052538.1, on the reverse strand, counting down.
CTCTGTTAAAAAGTATGCTTTGTATGGTTGTAGTCTATTAGAAGTGCAGGAAGAAGACCAAAAACAAAGAAAGAAACAAACAAAAAATACCCCACCATGTCCCTGAGTCTCCGTGAAATAATTTTACCTTTGTCATCAAAAGGGCAACAAACGGGCTAAAACACTGCAAACCCTAATTTCCCTGGCAGGGTCACAGCTGGTTTGACAAGCATTACGTGGATTACACTGGCCCAAATTCAGAGTACTCTGCTTCCAGCCACAGGCAAATGCCCGTCAGACTCCTTTTTTCCAGAGACGTACATTGCCTGGGGTTTCGGTCATTACCTCCCAAAGGCACTATCCGGGAACGGAATTTCAAGTGAGAGTCTAGTGTCTGGCCCTGGTATACGAGACACAGAGAACCAGCTGATGGCTACAGAATAATCGTGGCCACTCACAGATGAAGCCCTTGAGCGATTAGATGTATCCATCAGGCTATACGGAAGGTTTCATCCCAATATCAAGTGTAAGTTCTGAACCTTACATGTGTCTGCATCCAGGATTCGTGTTTGGAAGAAGCACGCAGGAGCACAGACACAGACAGGATGTGGAGAGAGGGAGGGAGCAGAGCACGGTGTTAGCAGCGTTCTGAAAAGGCGGCGGCAGCGGGGCGGCTGGTCTTATCTGGAGGCACGCTCGGGCAGCCGGACTGCCGGTGGCAGAGGTGAGAACCTCATTTCTCTTGGTCTGTGTTCCCGCTCACAGGGAGCACAGGATGTAAGGACTGAAAACACTCACAAACTGCCGCACTGTGCCATCTCTGGAGCGTTGCCAGTGCTCAATGTCACCTAGTTTCACGGTTCTTACCCAGTTAAGATAAAAACCGTCTCCAAATTTCTAGCCAGTACTTTCGTATCCCAAGGAGGAAGGCATTCTCATTGCTTGTTTTTAAAAGTTTACCAGGGTATTTATGAAATAAACACAAAAATGCAATTGTGATAGTTTCCCCAACAATTACCTGGATAACCTTCTAAGCTGGTCCTCACATTTTCCACAGAAGGATAGATCTACAAATAAATAAGAAAAAAGCTCAGTAAAACTAGGAAGGTTCCATGTTGAAGAAACTATTTGTTAAAAGGCATGCCGACTAGTTTTTTAAAAAAGGAAAATCTCAAAAATACTTACAGACTTAGGAAATGTGCTTTAAAATTTAAAAAGTTCCCATTTCATGAAAAAAATTGAACTTCTGGTAATTAATTTGATGATAAAAAATTACACTTCGATTTGAGTTTTTCGTCTTAAATACATTAACACTGAATTGAATGCAAAATTAACTATCAATTCAGAGGTGTCTAAATAATTAATTGCGCTCATAATTCCGCTGGCAATTCTTTATCAAATATTGTTTCCTGGGCTGACAACCTGAGGGGGTGTGGAAAATCGCGGGCTCACTGGTGGCGGACAGGCACTTTGGCCGAACCTCCTCGCCCCCAGGCACCACGTGATGAGGGCCCCTTGATTACAAAGACTGCTGCTTCCCTCCCGAGCTGTTGAATAAAACCTCTCCACGGAAGGAGGACTGATTCCTGCTTCCTCTCCTGGGCCAGAGAGCGCAGATAATCAGCCCCCGGAGGAAGAGCACTTACCAGATGGAGAGGAGCGATGACTTTCCCTGGGGCCCTGCTTTCCGTCCCCAGGGTCGCCAAGGTCTCCTTAAACTCTGAACACAACCACTTCGAGGCGTCGGCCCCCAGGGAGCCGATGCTTGAGAACTGGCCTATGATGGGCCAGGCCTCTGCGCTGGGTGCGGACGAGGCGTGCTCTTTCAGAAGCTGGGAAGAGTAATAGTGAATGCGGCCGTCACTCGCTCGCAGGAACAGAAACGCCCTCACGACTGAGGACGCGGTTTCCCACCCTTGCATCCCTCGATTAACAAAGAAATGCTGCAAATATCAGCGATCAATTTCATACACAACTGTACATTTTTTCCTTCTTTGGGAAATACTTTTTAACTTCTAAAAATATTTTACTGGAGTAAGTAGACAGGAGAAGTCTTCTCAAATTTGTTGATTCGTGCTAAAAGCAAGAACAGATTAAACGGTTTAGCAGGAATGTCAGATAAACCACCCAGCTGGGTTGAGAAGTTACATTTTTGCACTGAAATCATAACTGTTTAACATACCGACAGAATACACAGATGGCCGAACCACTGCACATTCTGACTCCTACCAACTGGAAGGAATTTAACACTTGTGCTCCAGGTGGCTCTGTTAACATAGGAGAGAACCTACTCACACATAGATAGCACTCCCTTAAACACTAAGATGGGCCTGTATTTCCTGCTTTGATACTTGTGAAGAGCTCCAGAAACAGTTCAGAAAACGTTTGGAAATCTCATCCACTTAAACACTCACACTGAGTATCGGCCCAGAGGCTGGAGACAGCAGGAAAACTGAACCTGGTTCCCCTATTCTGACTGATGTACTGTTTAGTTTAATGCGTGTTATTTTCTTTACCACAGCTTAGGCATCAGTATTTATAATCACTGCCGCCAAAAAGCCCAGACCACTCTCGACTTGCACGGTGGGTGCGGCGCCGTGTAGGGAGCAAGGCTGAGCTGACGACTAGGAGACCCCGTGTCTCGCCTGCGTTCGGCCCCCCATTGGCTGCATGACCCCAGACAAGACCCTCTGCTCCGTTCACAACAATGAAGCAGAACTCTGATCGTCCCCCCGCTGCCCTGGAAGGCAGCGGGGATGCAACATGAGCCCCTGGGTGTGAGACGTGGCTGGAAAACTCGAAGATGCTGTTTAGCGCCCAGTGAGACCGCGCAGCGCGGGCTCTTACCTCGCGGTCCGAGCGGCCGGTCCTTTCACTACCGCTAGTGCTGCCGGCACACTCGGCCTGTGGCCACGCCCACTGTTTCATTCAACCCTTACACAACCCTGGGAGCGAAGCACTACTGTTATGCCCGTTTTGTAGATGACAAGAGGGGCAGGGTAGGGAGCAAGCCAAGGTCTCGTGACTTGTGCACAGCAGGTCAGGACTGGAGCCCAGGCACCCGCGAGGCTGCGCACTCAGCCAGTCGCTCCAGTCGCTCTAGGTCGCGACCCAGCGTTCTGTTACGCCTCTCCTATGGGTACGAACTGAGAGCTTGGCTGCCAGATCCTGCCTGCCTTCAGCTGTGGTCTCACTTCTAAAAAAATTAAAAATTTCACTAACAAAGGAGAATTCTTACATAACATAAATAATTTATGGAAAAAGAAATAAGGCCTTTAAGGAATATTACTGAGGTCAGTAAACTGTTTCCTAAAAGGAGATAAAGAAAACTTAAAAAATATACATTTATTTTTTAGCTAAAGGGCAAGGGAGGGAGAGAGAGGGCGAGACACACCGGTGTGAGGGAGAAACGTCCACTGGCTGCCTCTGGCAGCTCCCCGACCAGGGCCCAACCCGCAGCCTGGGCGCGTGCCCTGCCCAGGCGTCGAACCGAGGACCTTCTGCTTCACAGGCCAGCGCTCAACCAACTGACCACGCGGGTCAGGGCAGGAGATGAACGAAACTTAAACGTTCAACTCGCCTGTTGTTTTATTGTGTCAAAGGCTTTCTTTGTTCGTTTTCATACCAGCAGCCAATGTCATTTTTGTAGTAACAATTCTCTCAAGGGCGCTGGCTTAGTGAGCGAAACGCACTGTAGCTCGGGTGTAGCCACTCCTCAACACTCTGTTCTGTTCTTTGAGGAATTTGTAGGTTAAAAGTCCTTGATGTGCTGAGCAAGTGCTACAAAACGAGAAGTCCCTAGTTATCGCTGTTGTAAGATATGTAACTAAAAGTCCACTTGGAACAGTTCACACCTATAGGAGGGGCATAACGCAACTTCAAAAATCACGGAGAACTACGATTAGGCACCTATCGTGTGCTCACTATTTGCGCAGAGCTGTGCTGGAGAGACTGCGATGCTGCCAACAGAACAGTCACAGATGGAGGAGGGGATGACACACATCCTAACAGACAATGTGCCCTCAGGGCTGTCCCACCTTGTGGCGTCTCCGGGCCACACTGGAAGAAGAGAGGTCTTGGGCCGCACGTTAGATACACAAACAATAATGAAAACTGACGAGCAAAAAGAAGGTTTAAGTAAATTTACGATTTTGTGCTGGGCCGCATTCGTAGCCGTCCTGGGCTGCAGGTTGGATGCCCCTGCAAATGTTTAAAATGTCAAACTAGTAAAAATTTGTTACCTTCCTAAGCCGAAAGTGTCCCCAGTTATCTTTCTGACTTCCTTGAAAGCGTCCTGGGGTTGATCCGACGAGGTAAACGCTACAGAGGTACAAAATGTAAGTTACAGAGCATTAGTGACGTGATTTACGGACCCCCAGACGAAAACTGGTGTAATCACGAGGTGTTCTAAGAGCCAGCTCATTTTCTTGGGCTGCTTCCTCAGAGTAGTAAGTGGCACTTAAACCCCTCTTCGAGCACATCGACTACTGGTGTAAAGTGCCAGGCGAAGAACCCACTCACTTGAGGGTCCTTCACTAGGAGGCTGAGGGTCCGTGGGAGGATGTCCTGGCCTCCACTTTGGCGGCTGAGAACCAGATGTACGGTGACAGCCTTCTGCTTTCATCACGTCGTGTAAGGGCAGCCAAGTGTCACTCAGCTCTTTCCAAGACCCCTGCACCCCAGACCCGCGAGGCTCTCAGGCAGCACCTACAGTGAGCCCCCCGCCGACTGCAAGGACGACACATACTTGGTCTCAGAGAGGTCGTGGTCCTGGACGATGTCTACCCACTCCTTGAGAGGGGGAGTGTTATAAGCAGTCAAGTAGCTGATAAGATCAGCTTTAAAGTGTGTAGCCGATTCTCCAGACGTGTGGGTTCCGTGGGCAATTCGTGGGTACAAAGGGCTCAACCATATTCTGGAATGGGGAAAAAGTGACTATTAACAGGCAGGCATGCATCTGGTCACGGTGCCATCTCTGCACGGATTCTGCGCTCACCCCAAGGAAGAGGTGAACCCCCTCTACTACCTCTGCCCGCTAAGCAGAGTGATCCTCACGAAACATAAATCTGATCACAGCACCCGGATGGCTTCCATCGTGTCCAGAATTATTTCTGAACACCTCACTGTGAACTCAGACCCAGAGAGATTGGGCCTCTGCCCACCCCGCCTCCCGATCCAACCCCTCCACGCTCTGTCTCGCCCATTCACCACACCTCCCTCCTCCTCCTCCTCCCCACGCTGTCCATGTGTCCATGTGCTAACAACAATTAATCGTTCTACTCTCAATTGTAGCAAATCCACACCCTCTGCTGCAACCTCAGCAAGTTTTGGCCATGACTGCATCAATGTAGCTCTTTAGCCAAGCAGAAAAGAATAAAAGTTATGCTGAGAGAATGTACATGCAAATCTATTTTCAATAAACAAGCTTGTTTTCATGATGCATATGCTAGAGCAGTTTGCGATATTTTCACCTCCTATACTTTGCTGGTGTCTGCACTGAGGGTCTACTGCATTTAGTGATATTAGATGAACACAAACCTCAGCCTTTCAGATAACACAGTAAACAAAATATTAAAGGCATCTTTCATTTTATCAACTCTTTTTCCCAAAAGGAAAACCATGCACTTTGCCAGAACTTCTATATTATACCCATAAAGGGAAAACAACCGTATCTAAACCCCATCCTTCTACAAACTGCTCCATGGTGGATTGCGTATAAGTACACTTCAAATCTCTTGTGCTCAGTTTCTTCAAGTGCAAAATCGGGCTGACAGTCCTGCTTCACAGGGGCACACACGAGGTAATGACCAGTGTCCAGCTTCAGGAAGCACAGCGGGCGTGTCAGCTGTTACCGCCTCTTCCCTCCTGGGGCTCCTTCCCTCCCCCGCCCCACCCCACCCCAGTTCTACCCACTGAGCCGAAGGAGAGGCTGCCGAATCCTGCTTTCCACCTCGTAGCCCTCACAGGAGACCCATAAGACGAGGCCACTAGGGCAGGGCTCTTCCACAGCCACAAGGATCCTGGCTCTGCCTCTTCCGGTCTTGGGACGTGTCTCTTGCAGCAGGTGGACTGTCACACTTTACCTTCCCACCTGGAGGAGACCCGCCACACAGGCAGCAGTGCAGCCTGACCCAGACTGGAGACCAGGCTCTGAACCCGGACCCGCTCCCAACAGGCTATGCCACTGAGGCAAAACCCGCAACCCCTCTGAGCCTCTGCCCCTGTGCGGAAAAGGACCACGTTGGGCTGGATGCGTATGTGAGGTCTCCCCTCACAATCTCGACTGGGAGCCCACGGACTGAGGGGGGCTCCCCTGGAGTAGGAGCACCCGAGCACGGGAGTGGCTCTGGCTGAGGAACAGGACAGAGGGCGACTCTCTGCACCGGGATGCTGAGGTGTGAGGCATTTTGACACGCCACAAAGTAAGGTGAGAGAATGGCCACGGGCCAAGTAATTTTAAAAGTGAGCAATTCAAAGGTGGACCAATAGCAGCTGAAAAAGACAGCTCGATCGCCTGTAGGCAGAAAAGGACGAGCAGCACCATGAAAGACCAGTTATGAAGATTACCCAAAACAACTGCCTTTAAATGTGTTTAAAAAATGATACCCCACGGCCCTGGCCGGGCTGCTCAGCTGGCTGGAGCGTTGTCCCGTACACCAAGGGTTACGGGTTCGATCCCTGGTCTGGGCACATATGGGACGCAATGTTTCTCTCTCTCTCCTCTACTTCCTCTAACATCAGTAAAAACATATCCTGGGGTGAGGATTAAAAAAAAAGTGATGACCCACAACACGAAACCACAGAGTGTCAGAGCGCAGAACGCAGACTAGCCGGGAGATGGCAGCGTGCCAGTCCGGTGCAGAGGGAGGCTGGGGGGAGATTCCACACCCTGGGTACGCTCTGAGTTCTAAACCACCTGAAGCTACTACCTAGTCAATGTTTCTTTTTTTTAGAAAGTTAATTTTTTTTTTCAAATAAAGGGGGAAAAGTAACACTCCAGCCGGGCCCTTACCCCAGGTCGCTTCCCCCGTGAGAGCCGCCCCCAAGACGCCCCAGGAAGCAGGCCGCCTGCGAACTCGGGCTCTGGCACCGGGGGCGGGAGGCCCGTGGGAGTCCTGGGGCCACTAAGACGGAGGGATCGCAACTTGGTCAGTTCATTCGTGACATCGATACTGTTTCCCTAAGAAAGCTGGTATTCATCTTTTTTTTTCTTTCTGATGGGGCCACATATAAGTCATGAGCCCCAAAACCCAACTTCGAGGCTTAGGAGCTCCTAAAGTAGCAAAGGTATAGTTAGCCCGAAACTCAGTGGATCAGGAGGTCCTGCGGCTGAGGCTCTTGGAGACAGAGTGACTGTGCCCTTGACCCTGAACCAGTCAGAACTGCACTGCATTTTGAGATGCGTATTGTACGTGGGACACTCAAACTAGAACATGTTTAAAGAACTAATGGGAAGTGGGGGAGGGGAGTGCAGAGAGGGACCCGGAGAAATCAGGCTCAGGGAAGAGACCATCTTTCAAACTGGACAAACCGTCTGGAGGGGGAGATGTACCTCTGTTTCTCCATGCACTTTTAGGTCAAAGCAGGCCCAGCGAATGGAGGCTGGAAGGCTCTATATTGTAGCCCAACCCGTGGTGGGAGTGGACTCAGGCAGCTAATACTTTCCACATTAGGGGTTCTAGCCGAGGTGGGGGGGGGGGCGGCAAGCCAAGGACACAGGGTTAGTAATGCAAGCAAAGCCAGAACCACCTTCCTGTCAGTCCCCAGACTCGCAGCCCCACTGAGCATGTTAAAGGCCCTGAAAAGACGCTGGTGCTAACTCGTTCTGTGGGAAACCGCACTGGTCAGAGGCGAGGGGACTCTCAGCACGTGGCCACCCCCAGGTTTTCCTGTGATGCCCACCAGGAAGTGCGAGCCCCGGCGCGAGTGGGCGCAGGGGTACGTGGAGACCAGAAGGCCCTACGGCGGGTCTTGCTGGGACCGGGACAAGTTCAGACCTTCCACCCGGCGTCCTCTTTCCTGCCTCAGGCACTTGGATGCACTGGGCTGTGGACTGTGTAAAATCCCACTTTGTAAAAACAATGAAAAATAACTCATGAGTGTAGACAGTTATCTGTGTTTACATGTAGACCAGAGACAGTTGTGGGCGGTTATGCACCAACCTGCTACCGCTGGTCACCTCAAGAGAGAGAAAATGAGGGAAAATCCTAAAGGAATGCTATCATTTTTTTCTGCACGTGTATGTCCTCGTGCCACACGAGTGAGTTTTATACAATTAAAAAAACAGAAAACAAGGAGAACAGAGCGAGTGTCCTGGCCTCTGACCCGCCCCAGCACACTCAGCCACGCCGTGAGGCGAACCTCGGGCACGCACCCTTGCGTCTTCTGGTGCCAGTCCGCACGGATGAGGTTGGCGGTGTGGATGACAACCCGGAGGCCTTCTTCGTACAGCAGGAGCATCATCTTCCTTAAAACCAGAAAAGGCATCAGAAAGCATTAGCACTTTCAAAAAAATGTAATACCTTCCTAATGCAAATGTAATAGTGAAAGGGGTTCTTCAAACTCCTGTATTACCCGAACTTTTAACGTTTATAATCACCCGTTCTTCTACACGCTATCAAAGCCCGCTCAGATGCTCGGTAGAAAACTGCCTTCCGAATGCTCCGAGTGCGTGGTGGTCCGCACGCTTTTGCTGCGTCCCGCCCACACGGCCAGTCCTGGCGTTCGGGCCCTTCCCCTCCAGCCTGGCCCCTTACTGCCTATTCAGCACCACCTGTTACTATTAGGGACCATAGGGGCCTTCCTGTCCAGTGTTTTCCAAAGAACAGTCACCACCTCTCACTGCCCCATTACCAGCATTTTTAGAAAATCACCCCAAAATAAGCGATGAACTGGAGCGCACTGCACGCATTTCAGTTCAGTGCTGGTCCAGAACTTCATGTTGCCGGGTCAGCGCAGACGTGGGTGGAAGACTAAAACGCCCGATTATTTCTCACTGGGGGTTGCAGTTTACAGAGAGTTCGAAAGAGGCTTCATTGTCATCCTGCACAGGTGCCACACTCGTCCCCAGCGTGCCTGGACTTGAGGTCTGTCTTCCTTTTTCTTCCCCATTGACTTGTCTTCTTTCTTCTTCAGTCCTAGGTGCATCCTCTCTTCCCTGCGGGGACTTCCCAGGCTTCCAGCCGTCAGACACCGTTCAACGGCAGCGAGATGGGGACAGCACACCCAGAGGGGCTTTCGTCTGAAGCACGGGCACCTCAGCTCCGGCCTCCATCAGGCAGAAGCCGAATGACGCTATGTCATTCTGTGGCCTGGACCTTGAAGGCTCAACCCCAGTCCCCGCACCGTTTCACGTCCCTGCGTAGCTGTGAGGATGGAACACAACAGCATTCTGTTGGATGTACAAGTACAGCGCTCTCACCGGTCCACTCCACCAGTTCATCCTTCAATGCCTTGCTTTCTTCTGCCACGTACTGTTGGATGATTTTTGGCTGCCTGATGGCTTTCTAATTATTTCAGGAGTCTGAGCTCTCTGTCCAACCAGAGATTCTCTCCTCAAGGCCAAAATGCGACTTAATATTTACTGACAGAGGTCAGTTCCCACGTTATTCTCTCAACTCAACACCACAGATAGTGTTTGGAGAGGATGGGCTTAGCATAGAAAGGTGCAGACACGGATGTGCGGACAGAGAACAGGACCCCGCTCCTGCCAAGATGGGGATCTCAGCCGTGCTGGCAAGCCGCAAATAACTGGAAGCTGGAGAAATGACAGCTGTCGAGCCTCTTTCCACCTGCGACATGTGCGCCCTGGAATCTGGGCAAATTTATGTACACAGCTGCCAAGTTAGCAGCTGATTATAATTAAGAATAAGCCAGTTATGAATCCATGATACGAGTTTTACAAATGTTTCCACTAAGTGAGGCACCAGTTACCAGGGGAACCACGCACTGAGTTCAGCGAGCCCCGTGCAGAACGGGGGACGAACCTGGGGGAGTCACTTGAATCCTTTCAGAGACAGGATGGCCCATGCCCGTCAGGCCACAGTCGGAAATGGATAAAAAGGGGCAAGACGTGGGGTGCCCCTTGAAGAATGCTGACCTGCACGTTACCGCCTGAGCTGCAGGGGCAGCAAAAGGGACACCTGCCAGAGCTGGAGCTGTTCCCGCGGCGGGGAAGGAAGCCCGCGTCTGCGGAGCCCTGCGTGCCAGGCACCGTTCCGGAGGTTCTGCAGGACGCCGGCTCGCTGCGCGCCCACGGTGACCCGGAGCAGGTGCCCCCCACCCCCCATTCCGCTGCAGAGCCCACGGCTGGGGGAGGCGCCCGTCACAGAACGAGACAGAGGAAGAGTGTGCTTGGGTCGGACGTGCCGGGTCGCAGGGATAGACGGGGGTCACACGTTTCACCGCACTAGGGTGGGAGTGGGAGAGGAGGGGATGATGTGACTTAGGGGACACAGAGGACTGCGGGTGGACGTGGAAAGGGGCATGTCCCGCCCACCCTGTGGTCAGTCCCCGTTAGACAGGGACTGTGGACAGGGAGCTGCTTTGGCTTCCCTCCTTCCTGCCTGCGATTCTCAGGGCCATCGAGCTAACCTTGCTCCTTCCTAGCTCTGGGGGAGCCGAAAAGCTTTAGCATTCTGCAGCCTTGCAAGAGACAGCCTGGGGTTGCAGGACCTCCCGCCGAAGTATGGACAGAGCACGTTCAACGTGCCTCACAGCACTCTGGGCTCCCGGAGGACGGGCTGTACCCCGTCACTTCTAGACGCTCTGCACGGAGCCCACGGCCAACACAGGCCTGCTCAAGTGACCGGGGCCTCAGGGCCACTTCCTGTGTCCTGTGGCAGCTCCACTCTGTCCCGCTGGGAGGCGGCTCACAGCCGTCACCGTGAGCTGGAAGGGTTTCCTCCTTTTCTAAATCACATGTTTGTCGTGCCTCTCTGACTGAAAGCTACAAGAACAAAAACAGCCTCAAAACACTTTATATCCCCTAGAGCTGTGTCTCGAGAACATAATAGATATTTAATGGATAATTCCTAAAACATTTAAAAATAAGCAACAGAAAGTAATTTCAAGATATAAGTTTAATCTCCTACAAGATACTGTCATTGTAAGACAATGTAAACTACACACACTATGCAATTGGGAAAGGCTCTATAATGACTCACCTAAGCATTTATAAGTCCGAATGAAGAACTCTTTTGGGTTTAACGTGAAAGGGTGTCTGTCGGGAGGCGGAGGAGGAATGAACTTGCCAAGCGTGTGTGTGTGTTGGGGAGGGCAGGAGGGACCAGAGCAAACAATGGGTCTGTTTTAGCAGTGAGCAAACAAAACTTCCCGTCCCCGCGCCGGCCGAGGAACACTGCTACTCGGAGCCTCTGGCCTATAAAATGAAGGACCCTGATTTTTTTGAATGGCCTTAAAAAAGGACAGCCCCTCTGGGCTCCATCGAGCGTTCCTGCGTTAGGTCCCGGCCAGGCCCAGCATGCTCAGTTCCTCCCCGGTCAAAGCCACAAGTTCTGCTGCTATTTGCTCGCCTGTCAAACACAGGGTGACTTTGCCCGTGAACTGCTGATTGCTGGCACGGACGGTGTGGCCAGCATCCAAACCCGGCACTGATGGTCTAGGAAGGATACTGAGCTGCCTTATTCGAGGCGACTTTGTATCCTCTGATGGAAGTAGCATCCTGTGGACTCGATGCTACCCAAGGAATAATCGCTGCTGGAGCTGGGTGCCCGAGTTCACGCTCAACGACCCTCAAAGCTCTATGAGACTGAAGCTCCCAGTTGCGGATGGCTGATAAACGTCTACTCAGCAGAACCTAAGACCAGACACCGTAGGGCTGGTGGGTATCTTTTACAAAACGGCTCAACTCTGTCCACCTGGTTCCTCTTTATAAAGCACACTGGCAACACACAGTTTCAAGTGTGTAACAGGAAAGCCGAATGCATGGCTTCGTGTCACTGTAACATGAGGAACACCGTGATCACGAACGCTCACACTCCCTCCTAGGGTCTCCTTTCTGCCCCGCAGACAGACAGACAGACCGAAGGAGCATGCCGCAAGCAGCCGGCTACCCGGCTCCACGACTGGTCTCGATGAAAGACGAGGCTTTGTCACATTCACTTCACCCTTCCTTTCCGGGGAAGTGGGATTTATTAAAAAAACAAAACAAAACTGACATGCGCTCACGTGCATGTAAAAGGACTCAGCAAAGACAGCTGTAAAATAACCTCAAACAGGAGTCCAGTTGAGAACTGGGTACAAACTGTGAAATGGGAAGTGACAGAAAAGTTTTCCCTGTCTTTGTTTGGCAAGGTCTCAGAAAAGTATTCGAAAGGAAATTTTTGAGATGTCTTGATCTAGAACGGGCATCAGCCTCTTGAGGTGATGACGTTTTGTAAAACAATTTTTTTCCCATCCCAGGATGGAGCCGACCCTCAATATTCTATTCGATGCAACTCGGACTCTCGTGAAAATCACCGGGCTGTCTCCAAGGTGGCGGAGCCTGCAGGCACGTCACTAACACACACGCAGCTGCCCACAACCGTGACCGCACACCGCAGCCTCTGTTCTCCTGTCACAAACGACCCGAACAGAAAGCAGAAACCGCACCGGGGGTTCAGGCTTTCCTGCTGAAAGCCGGGTCCCAGTCAAGGCTGCTAGACAACAACGCCACTTCCTCTAATTCTTTACTGACAGATTTCCCCCCGCAAAATCACCACACTCGAGTTCCTCTACGGGCCCTTTGCGAATAGCATGCATTGGTCTGCTAAAACCATACCCTCTCCCATGTCATAAAGATCGCTTACGTGTGGTGTGTTCCAAATGCAATATCCAGCTTTGCCTAGGATGAAAAAAAAGTCAAGTAACTTATTGTGAAAAAAAAAAAAAAAAAAACAAAAAAACATCTCAATAATATCTCTACCCTATTAGAAATTAAATTAGTAAACTTTCAGGACAACTTACTTTCTTTCTTTTTTTTAACTGCTTTTACTGCCCTCTAGTGAACAAGCCCTTGATCAACAACACAGCTTTTACAATACCCAGTGAGGCTTGTTACAAAAATGATTTTTTAAAGTTACTCAGAATGATTCCATACTTTCTGCATTTTTAATTATAGTAATTAGAAGTTGAAATGCCTAATTTCTCTAGTTGTCAAAAAACTAATATAAACAAATGAGACTCTAAGCAAAGTTTTAAAGTAAGTTGGCTTATATAGAAATTAATAAACCCAAAAAGTTTTCAGAGTGTAGTCAAAAAACACCGAATGTGGTGGCAGCAGAAAGACTTGTGTTATAATATTAAAACAGGAGTTTTCTTATATCAATAACATAGCAAGTGCTGGAAAGAAAGAACATATATTATTAAACCCATGTTTGTGTTACAAAGTAATACCTTCACATACAAATGGGAGGCGGGTGGAGAAGTAAAACATCGTATCTAGCACCCAGTGTAGCAAGACCCTGGTTAAGCAGAATACAGCCAAGCTGTGGGCCATGGAAGAGTGAAAACAGAAATGTCACAACAGCAGCTGGGAAAGCACAAGCCCTAGCTTCATGCCTTTGCGTGACTTGGGAAAATACTTAAATCTCCGTGCGTATTCATTCTCCTTTTTTCAAATGACGGGGCTGGGGTTCAGGCAGTTGTCAGGCATGAACGAGAAGCAGCATCTCGAGGGTGCGAGAAGGCGGCCTGCCCTGGGCCGGGTGTCTCAGAGGGAGGCAAGCCCCAGTGCCACCCGCCCGCCGGCCCACCACAGGACGGTGGGCGGGGCCGTTCGCTGCAGGCAGTGTAAGCAAGGGGCACACACGGGTGAGCGCGACACAGGCCCCGCTGTGCAGGCGCTCGTGGGCAGGTGGTCCGGCCCACTGTACTCTGGCACTCGGCGCTTGGGGACAGTCCCAGGCCGGCATGCATTTGTGCGGTCGGGCCGCCAAAGAGACAGAGCAGGGAACCATATTTGGTGACTCTAAAGTTACAAAATTAGCACGAAGACTGCCACTCTATAAAATGGACATTTAGCTCAGAAAAGGCAGTGGTCAAGAGACTTGGCTTTTAAGTTGAGGTTTGTTATACAGTGTGTGGTTTTGGCAAGTCTAACCACAAAATCAAGGATAGTAACAACTTCCAGGGATAAAATTTAATGGGTGCTTTCTGGGGCAAACGCACCAAATCCCTTGTACAGCAACCCTGTGAAGAAGGGCATCAGCAACCCACGTTAAAGATGAAGGGATTAAGCGTGGAGATGAGCCCAGAAGGGCTCAGCTGGTGCGTGATGGGCTGGGGCAGAACCCAGGCAGCCTGAACCTCGACTACCAGCAGGCCTCCGCCTCCGGCCTCTGGCCCCATCTGTACAAAATGAGAGACGTTGTAGCATTCGCCGGTTCTCTGACTGACGTCAGAGCCAGGAATTCATCGCACACATGAGACAAGGTATTCCAGTAAGTCAGGATGGGGCTGACCCTTCCGCACCTCAGACTAGACCTGGGAGCTCCTGAACCGCTCTTTGCAGCAGGTTTGGAAGGCAGCGGCTCGTCCCGCCCTCTAGTGGCGGGTCTGGAGCATGCCACAACGGCTCCTGAACTTTCAGGACGGGTAGCGTGTGAAAAACACTACTTCTATTGATGTAACCACTAGTTTTCAAGATTCCTGTGCTATTTTATTTTCTGACTGTGAGAGCTCTCCTCCTGCAGTTTGGCCTCTTCGGTTTTGGGAAGAGAAGCAAACAACGGGAGCTTAGGCAACTGCCAGGCAAAGGCGCATCTGAGTCGAAGGTGAGCCACAGACACAGGGAGAAGGAACGCTTCCCAACGCCAGCTAGCTAAAGCGCAGTGGTGGAATGGCAGTGCTGAGACCCGGGGTGTGAGAGGCACGCCGACTAGAGGCAACCAGAGGAGGACCAGAGGTGGGGGAGAGGTGGGGAATCCGTGGTGCCTCCGATACAACTGGAGAAAGTAAGACAAGTACGTAAGGGAGGTGTCGTCAAATACAAGAATCACCGGCGCATGCCAGGAGGAGAATTACGCTCCGTGGCTCCAGAGGGGAAAATCAGGACCAGTGTGCAGAAGTCACAGGAGGAAGGCTGAGATTCAGTGTGTGTGTAGTTGGCTGGGCCATCGTGTCCTGGTGTTTGGTCATGTGCTGCAGGGAAGGTCAAGTTTAGATGAGAATAAACTCTGAGGGAGACAGACTGTCCTCCCCACGATAGGCGGGCCTCTCCCCACCCACTGGAGGCCTCCAGAGCAGGCTGACTCCTTCGAGGAAGGGGAATTCGGGCCCCAGACTGCCTGAGGGCTCCAGCTGCAACACCCACTCTTCCCTGGGGTTCGGACTTGCCAGCCCTCGCCCCCCAAACCTCCCCCCGCTCCGCCCCTGCCCTAGGCTGTTTCCCTGAAGGGTGCTGACTAACGCAGGGACAGGAGGTCAACGTGAAGAAGAATCTTCCTACCCACAAGGGCTACCGCAGCCAACATTCAAGCCCAAGCAGGACAAATGTGTTGGGGGTGCTGGAGAGAGAATTCCTGAACTAGGCAGGTGGACGGATGGAATGTCTACATCGCCTTCCAACTCGCAGACCAAGCACGACCTCCGAGGGCAACACAGCAAGCTCACCTGGCAGAGGGAAACGTTCTCATAAGGCTTCGCCTCGGCGTGCAAGTGGGCCTTCGCTTCCCGTTTATCACCGTGCACGAGCAGGACTGGCTTCTTCCTGAAGAGGCATCGGAGGAACATTTAAAATACGTCCTTCAGAAAGCGGACTCCCGCCTAGTGAGGGACGCGAGCTTCCTTCTCCGCCTACACAAGTGCCTGGCCTTTGCGGTGACTAAGAACTGGGCCAACACAGCGCGGAGATCGGCTCATCTTCACGGACCGCTCACCTTCACAGCGGCCCACGTGGCCGGACCCCGGAGCTCTACTGCGACCCAGAGGGGCTGTGACTCAAGAAAGCCCTTGAGTAATGGATTACTTTCCTTTTTGTTTTTTTTAAGGTTTTATTTATTTATTTTTAGAGAGAAAGAGAGGGAGAGAAACACCACCAATGTGTGGTTGCCTCTCAGGTGGCCCCCACTGGGGACCTGGCCTGCAACCCAGGCATGTGCCCTGACTGGGAATCGAACCTGTGACCCTTTGGTTCACAGCCTGCACTCAATTCAGTGAGCTACACCAGCCAGGGCTGAATTACTTTATTTGGTCCCAAGGGGCACATGGCTCTGTGTTAAGATGTTTAAATTCAGATGGATTAAAAGATATAAAATTACTGTTGTACAGCATGATGCTCTTTTCTTTCCCTTCTTTTGGACCCTTACTAGGTCTGCATTTACCAAGCTCCTACTGTGCGCTAGACACTGCACTAGACCAGGATACATGAGTGAACAGGCCCACTTCCACAGCACGAAGCAGACTCATTAAAGGTGGTTATATTTCAATGAAACAGAGCCCGAGGTACACTGGAAATGCTGTATTCTTGAATTCCTAAAGGACAACATATAAAGGCTCCTAAGGAACAGACCAGATTAAAAAGGCTTTTAAGGGAACCATGGTCTTCTCCCATTAATTCAAAGCGAGACGGTCCTTGGAAATCAATATTCCTTTACGAGTGCTCCCAACAAAACAGAAATTGGATCTTTCTCCAACAACTAATCAAGTGAGACGAACTACAGCCACTTCTGTACCTACCAATCGCAGAGCTGAGTGGTCCCCAGCTACACGCAGGGGCACCACACGACGGAAAAGGAAGATGACAGGAACACACTTCTGGTACAAATGCCTGGCTGCTTACGTCCCACTAACGTGTTAGTCCAAGTAAATAAGAAACACGCCTCCCCAACTTTCTTCTATTTTACGACTAGAAAAACTGTCCAGAGAACAAGGTAACAGAAGCTCAAGCACCTGTCACCTAGCAACCGTTGGTGTCATCAGGCCATCAGGTGTTTTTTAAAAGATGAAACATTATTGACAGCAGCTGAAGTCTACATTAATTCCTTCAACTTTATTGGTTCCAAAAACTATCACAAAAAGGCCGTTGTGACCATTAATTTTATGGGTCAACCTCATAGGGCCAAGGGGTGCCCAGACAGAACACGACCTCTGGGCGTGTCTGTGGGGGGTTTCCGGACGAGACCAGCACGTGAGTGGGTGAACTCAGCGATGGGGGTGGCATCACCTAGTCCACTGACAGCCCGAGCGGGGAAAAGAGCAGAGGGAGAATCTGCTCTCTTCCTGATCAAGCCAACTGACCACAAAAAAAGTCTGTGTATAGGGTGGGCAAACGTAGGTTTACAGTTGTCTGTATGGAAAATACAATAGTTAATAAATAATGCCGTACAAATAAACTGGGTCTCACGTGCTCACAACGGTGAGCCTGCTTTGTCCTGCCCCGTGTATCTCCTACCGGCTCTGCTCTTCTGGAAAACCCTCCTACAGGCGGCATCTGAACGACAACAGAAGGCAGTGCAGGCCTCTACGATCTGCATTTTTCTCTCTATACATTCTGGATGTCACCTGAACTTGACTTTCAGGTCATTCCTCCTGATTACGCTCCTGATGGCATTCCCAAAGTGCGTCCAGCAATGAGTAGGGGTGGGCCGGCAGGACCCTTCTGCCCTTTGACCACAGTTGCTGAGAGCCCGGTACCAGGACCAGAGCCACTGTACCAGTTTGCGGGGGCTGCCACAATAAAGCACCGCCGGCGGGGGGCTTAACCACTGGAAACTTTTTGTCTCACAGTCCTGGAAGCACGAAGTCTGAGGTCAGGGGTCAGCAGGCTGGCTCCCTCCCTCTGTGGGCCGAGGGAGGGCTCTGTTCAGGCCCCTCTCCCAGCGTCTGGATGGTGTGCCCCTGTGCCTTCAGTCCGTGTGCATCCATGTCCCAATCTCCCCTTCCTATGAGGGCACGGCAGTGTCAGACCGGGACCCCCCCAACGACCTCACCTTCACTGGACGATCCCCGAACCCGCCCTACTGTCAAATCGGGACACCTCCTGAGGTGCTGGGAGTGGGAACGCCAACAGACCCTTCTTGGGGTGAGACGGTTCGACCGGGAACAGACACGCAAGGAACTGAAGTCTGCATTTTGGCAACACTTGAAAGGCGTGGCAACTTGAGAAGCAAAGGGACGGACGACAGAGAGCCAGTGCAGCTAAGGATGCCGGTGGCCGGGAGGACCCGCGGCAGACGGCTCGCCGCCTCCCGATGCCCGTCCTCTCCTCCCTGCCCTGCGAAGAGCCGGTCTGTCAGCACAGGGGTGCTCGGCTGGGACTTCACTCACTGCCCCTTTCAGAGCCGGTCACTGCCTCTGACTGAGGGCTGCTCAGTGAAACACAGGCAGGTATTGAGAGGAGCTTCCAGGAAGGCTGCTCGGGGGACACAGCTGGGATGTGGCCCTTTCATCTCCCCCCGCCCCCTCCCCCCACCGGAACGCCAGGGAACTGGAGCATCAGGTGTCACCCTGGACCTCACGGTGTCTCTGAAGACTGAAGTCACACACGGGGATGGTGGCACAGAAAGACAGAGGGGCTGAGTCTCTGAGCGCCATGGCGGTCCCCGATGTAGACCTCAACGTCCACTACCTGGACTTCTTAGGCTGGAGAAATGTTCTTCTCGCTGTTTAAGCCACCACTGTTTTGGGTTTCTGTCACATGCAGCTAAAACTAATCCTACGCGTCACAGGTCAAACATGAGCCCTTGAGTGCCACGGCCGTGGGAAATCTGAGTGGCATTTCCTCTACTGTTAACGACGGCTTCCACCATCTGATCCCTAAACGCACCACGGACTGTGAGGACCTGATAACCATTTTCCCTGCACGAGCATTCCTGGACCTCACTTGTTGTCACGGTCTGTCATGTGAATGTGTCAGAAACCAGGACAGGTGCGTGCCGTCACGGTGTGATGCTACCTGTCTGGTCTGCACTGCCGGACCCCAGGCTGAGGAACTCGAGAAGACAAACTGAAACTCCACCACCTCCCTCACCTGGAGGGGGGAAGGCTCTGGGACCCCGTCACCCACGCCCAGGCTGCAGGAGAGCCCCTGGAGAAAGACTCGGGACAGCGCGGGTGCGGTAGGCAGGCGAGCCCACCGGGCCGGAAAGCGGGAGGCAGTGCCCTGGCCTTCACACTGACCCTGGACATGAAGTTATCTTACTCGGGTTGGACGCTGTCGTCATCTACTTCTGGACAGAGCAATGGAGGAAAATGACAAGGTGTGTATAGGAATGCACGTGATTAGTTAGAACAGATAAAAAAATGTCGTTTTCTCAGTATAACTTCAGGTGTGTATGATGCGGACGGTTTAAAGACATTCAGAAAGATGGCTGGTAGCTGCCTGAAAAGCACCAACCTCGTGCTGTAAAGCCCCTGGCAGCTGGGACGCCGTCTGGCCTCACAGGGAACTCACCTGAACTCGGGGGGGTACTGTTTCATGAGCCAGTCCACGTCAAAGCAGTAGTTGAACTGGATGGGGAGAAAGAAAAGGCACCAAGTCATGGGTAGTTCAGCCCAGCAGTCTACGTGGACTGTTTGGTTGTTAATTGAAAAAAACCCCTGAAATAATGGTAAACTATATATTTCGCTTATAGACCTAGGCAGTTAGGCCACAATACTCTGAAACAAGCCTAAAACACATCTTGGAGAGGACACACGCCCACGGATGCCGAGTCCACGGAGGAGTCACGAGAAAGCGGGCTCTGAGGCGGCCAGCTGTGCAGAGATTGCCGTTTGAGGGCTCTCTGATTAACGTCAACAAAAGGACTTACACATTTATCCCTTCCCCCGCCCACCGGGTAATTATAAAAGGTTCTGCACCAGACTTACCCACGGGCTCCTCCCCACAACTCAGTGACCCTTGCCCCTCCTCCTGGACACAGGGACTCAGGCTAGCTAGGGTAACACAAAAAATCCACCCCAAGGTTCTATCTGAGACCCGGACTCTAGGGGCCACGCCAAACGGGAGAGGCCCCGAAAGCTTTGCTCTCTTCAGAGAAGGGACCTTCTCTCTGACCATTGAGATGACAGCCTGGGGCATTAAGTGATTTATCAAAACAAAGGGACCAGCCCTGTCTGGTGGGAGCAACCAAACGTGCAAAAGGAGTCATAACTTTTCATCACTTTTTTTTTTTGGTAGCTGCGCAAGTGTCTTACTTTTCTAAATCAAACTTGAGCTGGCTTTCACCTCTCTACCCCTACCTCCCTGGGGGGCTGCATCAGAGTCCCGTGAGATCATTGGTGTCCCCGACCCTCAGGCTGAAATTCCCCCAGTGACTCCTTGTAGCCTCATCCAGAGCCAGGAGCCTACCTACGGACAGCAGCGTCCTTGTTCCGTGCTGGTGGCTGTGGATCCTAGACTGTGGCTGTGGGGTGTGCCATCTCACGGACCCCGCGCTGGACCCAGACTCGGGTCCCCATCACTCATAGTTCCTTATGGAGTTAATCATTTCTCCCTTTTCATCCAATGCCCCCCAAAACAAACAAACAAACAAGCAAACTAAAACTTACCTGTGCTGAAGATACAAGTGTCCCAAATAGAGGTGATAAAATATCTGAGAAGACAAAATATTTTAATATTGAAGATGAAAGAAATACAGATTCTCAGCATATTACGCTTTATTATTTCAAGAAAGGTAAAAACGCAATTGAGAGACAAAAAAAAGATTTGTGCAGTATATGGAGAAGGTGTTGTGACTGACAGAATGTGTCAAAAGTGGGTTTGTGAAGTTTCGTGCTGGAGATTGCTCACTGGACGATGCTCCATGGTTGGGTAGACCTGTTGAAATTGATAGTGATCAAATGATACATTGATAATGATCAACGTTATACCAAGTGGGAGAAAGCCAACACAGTCAAAATAGCCAAATCAACAGTTATTGCTGAAAATGAAAAATGTGTCTTTTATTTTACGGAAAAGACGTAATGGACTTTTTGGCCAACCCAACAGATGTCATATGTACCCTTGCACATGTTGGAGTGATACATTGAATTCCTGGGTTCAAATCCCAGCTCTACCTTTTACCAGCTCTGTGACCGTGGGCAGGTTCTCAACTTGCCTAAACTGCAGATCTGCTGCCCATCCGAGGAAGACAACGGTAGCACCTCCTGACAGGCTGCTGTGAGGATTAAAGGAGACACTCTGTGCAAAAGCTCCCATCTTAATGTTCCCTCCCCTTCCTCCGTATCTTGGTGCTAACAGCCAGTCCTCATAATTTCATTACACAGCAAAACCTTGCACAGTTCTCTGTTGATTTCCTGTGTCCATCGCTGTCAAACAAAACAAAACAAAAGCACTGAGATCTGGCTCATATTTCTTGAAAGTACCCGCACAAGAGACTCCCAAAAAGAAAAAAAATAACCTGTCGAATCTAACTCCCTTACAGTGTAGAGTTAAATACACCAACATTTATGTATCAGAGAGGATATATAATATACAATTATATAATTGCATGTAATTAAAACATTATTGATGGTGGGACATAATCCAATCTTGAGAGTGGGCCAGAAAAATAGGTGATCTGGAATGAGGGTAATGTTTATTTTGTGCGTCGGCCACGTTAGCCTACTGTGCTGGTCACCTCATG
Source organism: Trachops cirrhosus (assembly GCA_028533065.1). Classification (NCBI taxonomy): domain Eukaryota; kingdom Metazoa; phylum Chordata; class Mammalia; order Chiroptera; family Phyllostomidae; genus Trachops; species Trachops cirrhosus. The sequence continues at coordinate 185,746,392 of CM052538.1, read as the reverse complement.
TGCTTTCCCCCTTCTTTCTGAAACCCCAGTTTGAAAGAAGAGCAGACTGAAATGTAGAGAAGGGCAGGTAGGTCCTTTGTTAATCGCACACACAGCGAGGGAGTGGTGGAGCCAGGATTCAAATCCCGTGTCTTGATTCCAGAGCTCCTGTTGTTCCCCGTGAAAGGAAAACCGTTTTCTTTCCTCACCTAATCCTTCTGACACCAAGGGCACTGGGTTTCCCCCACATACTGATTCTCCAGTTCTCTGCAGCCGGATATCCTGCGATTTCATTCGATTCTGACACCATCCACCTGGCATTAGCATCGCATCTCACAGGTTCAGGGCGCAGCGCCCCCCCAGACGCCCATCACAAGTTCAGACCTCCTGTGCTTCTGCCTGTAATTGCTCATGATCCCCTCCTCAAGTCTGATCATTTGCTAGTCTCACAGAACTCAGGAAAGCACTCTGGGTGACTGTTTTATTATAAAAGGGTGCAACTTAGGAAGAGCCGCATGGGGCACAGGAAAGGGTACGGAGCTTCCCGCCCTCTCAGGTGCGCCCTCTGTTATAGAACAGATGTGGGGGGCGGGGGGGGGGGCAATCATTGGCCCACCCAGGGATGCCAAAAACTGTTACAGAAAAGAACCGCCCCCCCACCCCTGGGTTCACTTGTCCGCCGCCTTATAGGAAAGACGTCTGTCAATGCCAGAGATTTGTGAAAAGGAAAGGAAATGTTTATTTAAAGCTATACAGACTTAAAGTAGTGACCTAATGTCTTCATTAAAATATCAAAGTCCTTTTGGATACCCACAGACACCCACAGTGCTTCCTTCTCCCCCTGCCCTGATTCGGGGTACCGTATCTCAGGAAAAGAAATACATGTCCTATCTCAGGAAAAGAAATACATGTCCGTGATTCCAGCCACAGGCACCATCAGCTGTGTCGCCGTCCGGCAGGATCTCTAATTGATCCAAAGCCATGTGGCACCTTCTCATGGCCTACTGGCAAGAGTTCTTTCCCCCTTTTTCCAGGCAAAGTCTCTCCTGCTTCCCAGGCCACATGGCCAAAGGGAGCACCCCAAAGCCTCGTGGTCCTCTTCTACCAGAGCTGCAGGGCAGGGGGCAGGGGTGGTCGCCACTCTGCCAAAAGCGAGTGGCGGGTCTCTGCTAAAGCGGCATGCTGGTTTCCGCCACTAAAGCTGCGGGGGGTCCGCACTCTGGCAAAGCCGAGTGGCTCTCTCTTACATGGCCACAGCCACGTGGTCCTGTCTCCTCTGTTGCCACAGCTATGTGTACACTCCGCACTGCCATAGCCCCGTGGTCCTCTCCTCAGTGGCTGCTGCGTCTGGGTTTAAATCCCCGTGCCAAACCTCCTCTGCAGCCCCATTTCGACTCCTCCCACAATCGGCTACACTTGCCAGCACTCCCATATCCTTCCAGCTTTACTGGGCTGCCACAGTGAGTCTGCGCAGGTGTGGCCCCATGGCGTGGAGCCAATCTTCTCCAAGCTGTAACTCGGGGCGTATGTCTTGGGGGGAAAGTTACTTCCATCTTTGTGGCTCAAAGCAGGGCCACAGCTATTTAACATATCTATGCAACCAGTTAAAGGTTATAGATATGTTAAATGACCATGCCAGAGGTTAGCCGCAAAACTGTTGCTATGCAAAACAGCTCTCAATGGCCCTGCTCCATTTGTCCCTTCCCCCAACCCACAACTGTGGGGGAAGGGGCGAGGACACCCTAATATTTCCTGGACACCTTGAGTTCTGGACCTCATTCCAAATCCCTTTTTGGGGCCCCCCTCTTGGCTGCACCCTGTTTCACTCCCAGCACCTCCATGGGTGCTCCAGCCTGGAGGCTCTCCAGATCCACTCAGCTAGGGTGTTTTAAAGGGGCCTTGTTACACAGGCATTTTGATTAAATCCTGGGCCATCAGTGATTAACTCAATCTCCAGTCCCTCTCCTCTCCCTGGAGGTGGGCGATAAGGCTGCAAACTCCACCTTTAATCACTTGGTTGGTTTACTGGGCAACCAGCCCCCCCATTCTCAGGGGCTTTCCCAAAGTCACCTCATTCACACAAGCCCAGGTGTGGTTGAGAAGGGCTTGTTATGAGTAACAAAACATACTTCTTTGACCTTCATTACTTTGGAGCTGTTTCAGGAGCCTAGGACAAAGACCAAATATAGCCAGAGATGAAGACCAAATATATAACACAGTATCACACAGACGCACCCCAGGGAATAACCGAAGCAGCCAAAGACCATCTTTTGGTTCAGAACTGAAACATCTATTTGCATGCTGGCATTTTTTTTTTTTTTAGCTTCATTGCCAAGAACCAAAGCCAGGCTTCCAAGCAGTGGTCCTCAAACTTGACTGGGCGTCAGAATATCCTAAAGGGCTTATTACACAGATTGCAGAGCCTTGCTCCCAACGAATGTGGGTGGGGCCGAGACCCTGCATTTTTAATGAGTCGAAACTGTTAAAAATGTGATGCTGCTGACCCAGGGACCAAAGAGAACGGCTGATGTCAAGTATTTGCAACCTCCTTAATAAAATGTTATTGATGACGTTTCATCTCCAAGTTAAAAGTTAAACAATTTAAAACGTCACACGAAGTGTTCCCAAGCGTTCCTCTACAGGGCTGTGAGCACCAGCCTCTGGTTTCCTGCCCCAAGTAAACAGTTTGCTGTTCAAATGGTATATTTCTTTCCCTGGGGTGGCTAAGACCACGAGGATCTTGGGGATCAGTCTAGACGACCGCCCAGGTTCACCCTCACCTGCAGTTTGGCGGCTCCCCACACCGGCGCCACTTACCCTTGATATGCAGGGCTCCGGCGTTATACTTGGGCTTGATTCCCGAGACCCTCGTGAGGTAGAACTGGAAGGGGTTCCCTTTATCCAGCATGTCCCAAATGTCCTGGCCTTCCCCCGAGGTTTCGTACTCGTCCTCGTCCTCTGCGAGCGCCTGGCGGGCAGGAGGGCGGTGATTTCCAGCTCGAGGGGCAGCACTGTCTTTGGGCGAGGAGACGCCTTGCTCCTCTTTGACCTCCGCTTTCTGCTGCGTCTCTGGGGGCAGCTCATCGTCGCTGCTGGAGAGACACCAACCCAGCTCTTCCTGGGAACCGCTCTTCTGCCTCTTGGGAGGTGACGCTTCTGAAGCCGCATCTGCGCTGCTGAATTTCACGGGTGATATTTTCCTCCTGTGGGCGGCTTTCCGAGCCTCGGAACAGGTGTACCGAGGTTCACAGGCTGCTCGCTGGCCAGCGCGGGAGAGAAGAGAGGTAGACGGATTGTCCGGTTTGGGCTTTTCCTCCTCACTGTCGTCACTGCTCGATATTGTCCATTTCCCATAATCACCTTCCTGAGACATTACACCTCTGGAAATGAAAGCCAGAAATATTGTTATTTCCCTTTCACTAGGCCATCGGTAAACCAACTTCACTGCTCTCAGATTCCCTGTCGTGTGAGCGTCTACAATACATACAGCACGCCTGACACCTACCAGAGGCTGAGCCGCGTAACCAACATCAGCCGCTTTGCAGGTGCTTAGGGGCACACTACCAAACTCTGCTACGGAATCTGGCAAGAAAGTGACAGCAAAAATCCTGGTCACCTTCTCTTCCCCTCCTTTTGTCTTCCAACCTAGATCTTGTTCTTAGACGCCCCAGGAATAGGGGTTGAGCCAAAGTCCAAAACAAAACAAAAACGTTCATTCTTGACCCCCTGAAGCTTCCAACTGCTGGGTTGGGGTTCAGGCCAATTTAAGAAATTTCAACAGTAATTTTGAGGATGCTCAAATTTTTACAGTCAAATTGGAATTTACATAGCTATCCCTCACTGAAGCATGGAGCCTGAAGGAATTCAGTGATTATTTCTTACTTCCCCAAAGATGAGCTACTTACCATAAATCTTAAGAAAATCCTCAAGACAGTGTCACATGATCAATTCTGTATATACATTACCTAGAAGTATATACTTCCACGAGGACTTAATGTAATAGCTTACTGTCCTGGTCCTAAATCAAAATGCTAAGTCCCACAAAGAACTTGTACTGAAGAGACTTCCGGCCAAGATGGAGGCATAGGTAGACGCACTGTGCCTCCTCGCACAACCAAGATAGGGACAACAAAGATATAGAAACAAAATAACAACCAGAACTGACAGAAAATTGAAGTTTATGGAAGTCGGACACCCAAGGATTTAAAAATAGACACTTTCATCCAGACCGGTAGGCGGGGCGGAGTCCGGCCGGGAGAGGGACGCAGAGCGGAGAGCTGAGCACTCGGGGCGGCGCGCAAGTCCGCAGCAGGCAGACCCTGGGCGCACAAGCAGAGGTGGCTAGTGGGCCCCGGCCAGGGGGTGGCGACCAGCAGACCCAGCGAGGCGGCCATTGTGAAGCAAGGCACTGCACGCAACTCAGGGTCCCAGCACTGGGAAATAGAGCTTTGGGTCACTGACTGAAAAGGAAGGTCCCACGGGGTGCACAGGCCCACCCACAGCGGAATTGGTGCCAGAGGGGCCCGGTCGGCTTGCAGAAAGTGGCAGAAAGGTCTGGGGTCCTGCGGAGGGCAGAGCGGGCGCCATTGTTCCTTCTCGGACCCCGCCCCCACATACAACGTCACAACTCTGCGACTGGGGTGCCCCGCCCTGGTGAACTCCTAAGGCCCTGCCCCTCACTACAGGAGCTCAACAAGACCAAAAAACAAAACAAAACCCAGCAAAAAGATGGCTCAAACAGAAGAATGGAAAGCCCCAGAACC
>CM052538.1:185686996-185741150 GCA_028533065.1 Trachops cirrhosus | reverse complement strand
GGGAAATGTAGAAGCAAAGAACTTATGACACATGGACTGAAGTAAAGGGGGGGAAGTGGGTGGGAGAGGGTGTTCAGGGTGGAGGGGAATGAAGGGGGGATAATAGGACAACTGTAATAGCATAATCAATAAAATATTTAAAAAAAAAGAAAAAAAAAAGAACTTGTACTGAAGCAAAACATTTTTATTTTGTAAACCACAGTCTAATTTCTACTTTCTTTATCTCACAAAAGGAAAATACATGCCAAAAAGGGTGAAAATCTAAAGAGACTCTCCCACCAACTGCCAACTTGAAGTTTTAGAGCTTTTATTAAGGACTTGAAAAATCTGTGGATGCAAATGAATACTCCTCTTAAAGCTGCTAGCTCTCCCTCTCCCCCACCATACTACACCCAGCTGCTGCTTCTTACAGAGTTTGCAGAACATCAGGAGGACATAGGAGTAAGGCTCCTCAATTGAGACCCTGTGTGGCCTTTTAATGAGCAAACATGGGCCCTGATTTCAGATCCAGTCATTACTAGGTAGCAAATGTGCTCAGACAGGTTACTTAACTGCTGAACATTTGTATCCTTCTTTGTACAAGAGGCATCATACCTACCTTCCTGAGTTCATTCATCAAACATACTTTTTGAGCAGCCACTATGTGCCAATCACCGGGAATAAAAAGTTAACCACATACAAACGGTTTCTGCCTTAGAAGAGCGTATATAACTCAGGGGGAAAGAAAAGGCCCAACACAAAAATAAACAAACAAAAAACCAAAATATCCTTACAGACATTCCTTACATTTTACAGGTGTGAGACAGAATCAGGGATGCCCTTACTTTGGAACACTCTGAATAAGTAATATTTAAGTGGGATGTGGAGGGTGAAAGGAACCAGCAGCCGGGGGGTGGAGCACTATTCCAAGTAGAGGGTACCCAACCTGCAAAGCCACGAGGTGGGAACCAGACTGTAATAACTGCAGGAGCAGAGGGAAGGACTTGGTCAAGTAACACAATGGTCCAGGACGAAGAGGGTGGGGAGGAGGAGCAGGGCCTGTTAAAGATACTGGGTTTTATTCTAATAACTGCTGGGTTCCACCACAGGGCTTTAATAAGCAGGGGAGTACCTTGGTCCTATTTACCCCTTTTAAAAATCCGTTCTTTACAGCTCTGGGTGGAGAATGGTTTGGAGGGAGACTAAGTCGAAGTGAGGAGGCTCCTGCAAAGACTCGGGGAGCTAGCTGCCTGATGGAAAGCGGTGGGGATGGAATGAAGTGAGTGGATTCGGGGTACGTTTAGGGCAGTAATGACAGCTGCTAACGTTTCTGTGCGCTCACCTTGCGCCAGGCACCAATCGAAGCGCTTCACCAGGGATTAACTCATTTCACTTTCACAAGAAATCTACACCAAGTAACACGACTATTCCCATTTACGGGGAAACTGAGCACAGAAAGGTTAAGTGTCCGGCAAGGGGTAAACGCTCACCACGAGCTCGCTATCATCCCTAACATCTGAGACCACCACCTAACTACGCGGAGAAGCGGGCATAAGAACCGGGGCAGGGGGAGGAGCCCTCACGTCCCCACTCCCGCAGGACTCAGGTTGTAGAGCGTGCTGCTGGCGCCTAACAGGTACTGGAGGAAGTCGAGGCCTAGGAGGGGACCCTACCTAGTGTCTGCAAGATGCTCCGCTTCCAGCCCCGCTGGGACCTCACGACTTCGCGGGATCCGCGCAGCCCGCGCACCGCCACGAGACCGGAAGAAGCACGAGCGCAGGCCCGGTTCCCGCAGCCGCCGGAGGCTCCGGAGCCCGCAGCCACTCGGGATCCCGCCCCTCCACGGTCCCGGCGCCTGCGCGCAGTTCAAACTCTCCCGGCCCCGGCGAGCACTTCGCGGCTGTGCTGCAGCCCCTTCGCCTTCCCCTTCCGGGACGTCCGCTGCTGGGTCCCAAAGACCGCCGGATGCAAGGGTTGCCTGGAGCTCTTCCAGCAGGTGGCGAAGGGGTGACTTGGTGTCTAGGTCTTCGCTCACCTCCTAGCCACTTCTCTCAAAAAAGAACAAAACACAACACAAAACAAACAAACAAAAAACCTGAGAGAGGAAAATAACTGTTACCTCCTTCTCTCTTAATTAGCAAAACTCATCCCATTTACTAGGATTCTCGCTGACAGCTTCAGGCTCTTGGGGCTGGAGGCTGGGGTGTGGGGTGGTGGGCGATGGTTCTAGAGGCCGAGAGAGGACCAGCTGAGCTTCGAGGTGGCTAAGGAGCTGAGACTTGTGTCCCGGGAGAAACGGGCTCGCCTGGGGCTCACAATGTTAAACCTGCTGTAAAATACAAGGTTAAGTGAGTTCCCCTTGAAATCGACCTAGAATGTCCGTTTCTTATTTGAAACCGGTGTGTATGTCTCTGAGTGTGCGTGTGCTTTTAATCTTACTGATTTGCCTGAAGAAGGAGCGGTCTAAGACAAACTCCTTTGCAAAACGGAGCCTTCTCCATACTCCTTACCTTTAATAAGGATGTTTGAGATGGAATTTGGGCTCAGTGCTGTTTATACTACTTATTCTCGGAGTTTCTTTCATACCAAGCTCCTCTCCCGGAAGATTGAATAAAGTAACTTGTGTAAATGTCCTCAGGGTTCAGTTGGTTCGTCTGCTTTATGCCAGGCATCGTGCTACGTGCTGGGGATACAGGGAGGACAAAACTGACCCCGTGGGGCTGGAACCCAGAGACTTGCTGATCTGCACGTGAACGCTGGACTTGGCTCGTTTTGTTCGATTCCTCCTATGCTTTGTCCACACTCTTTGTGTCTCCTATAATAGCACACTGTGGTAGATCGCAATTATCAAAAGTAATTTATTGCGAAGTGTGGGGGCAGAGAGAGGCATTGAAACAGCACCTGGGCGAGCTGGCTCTCCAGCCGCGCGTAAGGAGTTAACCGGCCTAGACCCGGCGTAGTCCAGCGTTAGGGGCGGACCCGAGAACCTCTCCGCCATAGGCTGTTCCGAGGCAACGTCCTTAAACAAAGCCTCTGGCCAATAGAACTGCGGTACCAACCCCAGTGGCTTGCGGGCCGTCCAATGGGAGAAAACCTTGGAGGCGCAGGGCCGCGTTCAGTTTGGGGAGCGGGAGTGAGCTTGGTGGGTGGTCTGCTGTTAGTGGTGGCTCTAGCTGCGGAGGTCGCCGGATTGTCTCGATTTGGTTGTGGTGGTCGAGATGTTCTTCTCCCAGGTCGGGGCCCGGCCAAAGACTTGGGAAGCCAGCCCCTCAGAACACAAGAGATGGGTGGAAGTAGGTGTCTCCGATTTTAACTTGGCTCGGGGCTCTCACTTCGGTCCCCCTTCCTGCGTCTTATGAAGACTAGTCTGTCAATCCAAAGTGTCACTGTTAATGCCTGAGCCTCAGGGCTGCCAGACTCTGGCTTCCCGTCCTGTGTTCTGGCTACTTCTAAGTCCCTTCTGTTCTCCGCTACGTAGTCCGGTAATAACCTGCATCTCTCCTCCCGCTTTTCAGAGCAAGCAAGCCCCTTTGCCTCAGTTTCCTAATTCTCGGACCGAATTTTGGGCAGAAATTATCGCGAAAGTTTAAAGGAATTAATTTGGGTCAGTTTAGCGATTAAGTCAGTGCAACTTTTGAGAGGTAAGTTTAGCCCATAATTAAGATTTCTTGAGTATTAACAGTGAGATAATGACACTCCAGTTCCAAGCCAGCTGGTGGACCGAGGTTTAGGTTTTGGAGGTTCAAATTTAAACTAGTAAGAAAAATAATAGAACAATTGAAAGGTTTTTGTCTTAACTAAAGATATTTAATGTTCCTTAGGTATTCAAAGTGTGTGATGAAGATAACAAAGGCTACCTAAGCAGAGAGGACTTTAAAGTTGCTGTTGTAATGCTGTTTGGGTACAAGCCTTCCAAGGTACAGCTTTCCTTCTGTGTCTGGGAATGGGGCAGACGGTAGGAAGCTCTAATGGTGAATGGATCCTAATGGTAGAGCGCAGAGGGCTAGCTTAAGATATTTATAAGGTTAATCGCTGCCGTATAAGCAGTTTCAGAGATGTGCCCAGTGCTGAATGTTACTGGTTTTTTTCTCTAGAACTCAACTTAGGGATGAATTAAGAAAAGCCATCTCACTGGAGCCCATGAAATATGAGATGCTAGGAAGGTGTGAAGAGAGAAAGCTGGGAGGGCGGTGTTGGTAACAGGAGGAATTCACAGAGGAAGTGACATGCAGGAGTTTTTTATTATTTAACATTTTTTCTTTGTTTAAAGTAGAGAGGTGACACATTAACATACTAAAAAATTCAAACTGCAGAAAAGTATAAAGTTGAATGTAAACTCCCTCCCCCCCACCCCACTACAGGATCCCACTTAGGGGTTACCATTATGAAGTTTCTTGTGTATCATTCCAAAATTTCCTTTGCAGGACAAACATGTACATGGAAACATCACTGTCTTTTCTGACTTAACAGTAGTTGAACATGAAAGCACCCACAACCACCACATTAAAAATATGGTTGCACAGTATTCTTATCACACCGTTTCCTGTTTTTGGTCATTTAGGTTTGTTCCCTTATGTTTTGTTCCTACAAACATTGCTGCTGTGGGCAGCCTTTTATATCTGTATCTGTGCTCGTGGGTGTACATCTGTGGAATAAGTTCCTAGAAGTACAAGTCCTAGGTGCATCTGAAATGTCGTTGGACACTGGTCTCCAGGAAAGTTTGCGTTAATTCACTAATAATGCGAGTTGAGCTGAATTCCGATGAATCTCCTACTTTAGTAGGGCCAGCTTCCTGTTCCCCCCATCTTTGTGCTGTTACATCACATTCTAGAAATGGGTCCCTCTTGTTAAGCTGCTGAACTGGCATTAATCCGAGGCGAGATCTTGTCCAGGTTTAAGAAATTCAGCTGCGGCCATCAGGCAGAGGGAGCACTCGGGACTCTGCCTGCGATGCCTTCCCTCCTGCCCTTGTTAGACCAAACAGCTTGGCAATCACTTTGACCCATTGTTGCTCACAGCTTGGCAATCACTTTGACCCATTGTTGCTCATGAGGGGACTCTGCCTGACAGATTGCAAGCCCAGCAAAGCCTGGGACCACATGATGTCCCGCTTCTCCATCCTTCATTATGCTTAAATGCATCACAGCTTCACGGTAAATATGGTCTATGACCATATGAATACCCCAGGTGGGTTCAGAGTGGTTCAAGGACTAGGCCATGTTCGTTACTGAGTGGCTGATTACAAAGCTCAGAGGAGAAGCCGGGGCTGGCTCCCAGAAATTGCGGCTCTTCTGTTAACCTGCAATCATTTCAGCTGGAATTTTACAGCAGGTCAGCTAAGCAGACTCAGCCTTCGAAGCATTGTATTTAACCTGCGTTCAGCTGGAAAGATATCTGGTTGCCTGCCTTTATCACCCTTGAGTCTACTTGGTCGGTTTTAATTTCAGCATGTAAGTGAGGAACTTAGTGACAGGTACAGTGGTGTGTAACTTGTGTATGTACACTCCATGAAATTGAACAGGTTTTAGCTTTTATTTTCATACCTGGTTGAGCTTCTGGATTGTTATTTTTTAATCTAATGAAGGGTTTTATTGACTGCCAATCACTAAATGGTAAAGAACTGGTATAGCAAATCACCTATACACTTATCAATCATTTGTACAATAAAGTTTTATTAAATAAGTAACACTTAACGTGTACCCTGTATGAAATTTAACAGATTTTTTTTTTTACTTTTATAGTGGGTTGAGTTTTGTTTTTTTTTTTTTTTTGAGAATTGCATTTAAGTAAATGAAATACTTACTGAATGCAGGTGGTGAAGCAGTTAAAGCATGCATGTAATAAATCACATGCGCTTATGCAATTGTTTACACAGTGGAATTATTGTGTTCCTATATAATAAAAAGAGTATTTGCTACTTGCAAGAGACAGAAAGACAAATAAAACACCGACCCTACTTTGAAGTTGTTTACAGTTTAGTGTAGAGAGACTTACTAAGAGAAGAACAAAAGTGAAAGGGGCAAGGAGGGGGGTCTGACTCTAGTGACAGAGTCTAGTGACAACTGTAATGGCAGTCCAAGTGTCATTTAGACTAGAGGCGCTAGATGGACCTTATGGGGAGTGTCTGGGAGTACTTCGTGGTGGCGGGAGAAATTATGCCCTTATGATTTATTGGATGTGGTGGTGGTAAGAGAGTGGTGTGACACCAGGACTGAAGCAACTGTGATGCCACCAAGTAAGAAATATTGGGGACAGGTTTCAGTGGAAAGTCAGTGAGTTCTGATGGGGGCACGTTAAGTTTGAGGGGGCTGTGAGCGTACCAAGTGCCCTCACTCATTGAATACCATGCTGGTGCTGGGGTGTGGCAGTGAAGATCCGCTCTCAGACTGTGCTTCTCTCTGTGATACGGGAATCTGAAACTGGGGGGAGAGTTAGAATCAGGCGAGGGCTGGAGATAGACTGGGGACTCCTCAACAGGGCGGTAGCTCAACACAGGACACTGGGTGGCATTGCCCAAGGAGAGAATGCGGAGAGGGGTGGGCGGTGGTCTGAGGGTCGAAGACTGGGGAGCACCATGTAAGAGGGGAGGCAGGGGACACCCTAAAGAAGATGCGGTAGGAACCCTCTGAGGGAGCGGGAGGAAACAGGAAAGGGCTGGGCGTGGACCCCAAGGCAGAGAAACTGAGTCGGGTGCTGTCAAGGTTCTAATTCCATGATGTTTACACTGTATTATAATATTTAGTGAAGGCAGGCCCCAAACTTCATATGCAGTGTGTGATCAAATATGTTTAAAATGCACAGACAAAAAAAGTTAGGCCAAAATGTTAATGGCTTTCACTGGATGGCTGATTTTTAAAGATTGTCTTCATGATTTTTTTATTTTTCAAGTTTTCAGCATCACATTTGTTTTACAATCAAGGGGGAAAATAAAATAAAATAAAACCATCTGGCCCATTGTAACAATTTATATATTTGTCTAAAACGGAAGGGTCACCTTTTAGGTTATGCTGCATTTGGGACAGCCAAGTTGACTTTACCTGCTTACTCTGTTTTGGTCAGTGGAGTAGAGTTTTGGGGTCTTTAGAGCCCGTAGCAGATTAGCATCTGGTGTCTTACAGATACTGATGAAAGAGAGAAATGACTGTCATAGCTGTCCTGTGACATCGTGTGCCTGCAGGGCCCAACAAAGTTGGTTTCTCTTAAAATAAAATACAGTCTCTTCCTCGGGAAGAGACTTGCAGGACTTGCAGAGACAACTCAGGACTTGCACTGTGAAAAATTTGATGAAATTTTATGCCCTATTCTTTCTTCTTTTCTAGATAGAAGCCAATGCTGTGATGTCTTCAGTAAATCCAAACACTTCCGGTAATTAAGAAAATTAATTTTTTTGTATCCCTATTTAGACATTCATGAAAGTAAAACTAAGAGTAAATATAGAGACTATAAAGCATTGTGTTCTGTTTTCAATGCTTTGTTGTGTTTCAAAGAAAGAATTTTTGGTTCTTTTTTGATTAATTCATGTGTTCATAAGTATACGTTTACTGTGGGAAAATTTTAAACCATTGAAAAGCATAAAGAAAAAATCTTGCTTATAATTTCAACATCCAGTGGCTGATGTGGGTTTCCTACCATGAGCGGGTCAAGTGGCACTTACGGAGATGGCAAGACTGGGGAGAAGATTTGGGGTTTGGGGAGACCAAGAGTTGAGTTTTGAGAAGATTCAAGCCACGAGGTCAGGGTACTTGGTCTGTATGAGGATGGAGTTCAGAGCAAAGCTGTGGGCTGAGGAAACAAATTTGGGAGTCTTCAGATGGACATGGTTTTTGAAGCCATGGGAATGGATGAGGCCTCCTCGCCAGACAGAGGGAGCCGAGAACCTTAGGAACTGTAACTGATAGAAGTCAGGTCGAGGATGAGGAAATGGAAAAGGAGAGTTTGGAGGGGCAGAGGGGCAGGATTGGAAAATCAAGAGTGTTGGGTCCAAAGCAAGAGAAGTGGGTGTGGTCCACGCTATGGAATGCAGTGGAAGAGTCAGTAGCATAAGAACCGAAGAGGATCCATCAGTATTGGCAGCCTGGGGGTGTCTGGGGACTTGAGCAAGAACGGTGTCTGTGTGGGGTGATGGCAGGGGCCCGGCCAGAGAGGGTCCAAGGTAGACGACGGAAAGTGAGAAAGTGTGGCACATCTCTCACTAGGACCTTAGTGGCTATGGATCAAGAGCAATATTTGCTTTTGTTGTTTGTTTGTTTGTTTGTTTATATCATAAAGAAGATGCTTCTAAGCTTAGCAGAATGACTTAGAGAAGAGGGAAAAGGAGGATGAGAGTGAGAAAGATGAGTGCCTGTTGTTTGAGGAGTAGGGTCCAGAGCGTGCTGGATTGGCTTTTTAAAGAAGTAATTTAAAATAGTATGGAGAATAGCTGTATGCCTTTTGCCCAGATTCACTTATTGTTAACATTTTACCCCATTTGTCTTCTCATTTGCACTTCCTGGCACCCTTCCCTCTCTTGCCTCACTGCACATAAGCACAGCACATTCCACAACTTCATGCATTTACATTGTTACTATATTTTAAGTATATTTTATTGATATGCTATGACAGTTGTCCCAATGTTCCCCCCTCTACCCAGTACCCCTGTTCCTCCAGCGATTCCTCGCCCTGCCTTAGTTCATGTGCATGGGTCGTACATATGAGTTCTTTGGCTTCTCTATTTCCTATTCTATCCTTAGCAACCCCCATCTATTCTGTATCTACCAATTATGCTTTGATGCAGACACTGGCCCGCAGTGTCTGCGTCGTTATGGATGAAATGAGACATTCACACAGACTACTGAGTCTGGTGGAGGAAAAGGGACAGCATGGCTTTTCTCTCAGGGGGAGCAAGAGCCTTGGCCCTTGCCATGACCAGCCTTTATTGGGTTTCTCGGCACGTTACACGATGGTCCTCATTTACTAAGCACAGATTTGCTTTAGGTGGTTACCTTTTACAGAAAACAAAGGAGCCAATGCTGCTAATCACATCACAGAAGAGGGATATTTGCAAATGAAAAGGCAAAAGTGGTTGAACCAGTTACACTCATACTTGGAAGGTTTAGCATGGATTTTAGGAAGTTACTTTGCAGTAAATGTCCTCAATTCAGGGTGAGGGAGTTTTTTAGCAAGAGTAAGGCTCAAAGTGGCCTAGGCACATTGCAGGCCTGATTCCCCACGGGAGAACCAATCTGTGGGCGTGGGTCCTGTGCATCTCCAAGTGGGAGCTGGGCCTACACCACGCAGAACAGTCTCCTACAAAACTTCTTAATCTCTGTACCTTTTCCTCCATTTCTCCCTTTCCCCTCCCAGCTGATAACTCTCCAAAAGATCTCCGTATCTATGATTCTGTTGCTGTTCTGGTTGTTTGCTTAGTTTGTTTTTGTTTTTTAGATCCAATTCTTGTGAGTTTGTTGCCATTTTATTTTTCATAGTTTTGATTTTCTTTTTCTTAGATAAGTCCCTTTACAATTTCATATAATAATGTTTTGGTGATGATGAAATTCTTTAGCTTTACCTTGTCTGGGAAGCTCTTTATCTGTCCTTTGATTCTAAGTGATAGCTTTGCTGGGTAGAGCAATCTTGGCTATAGATCCTTGCTTTTCATGACTTCAAATATTTCTTGCCAATCCTTTCTAGCCTGTAAAGTTTCTTTTAAGAAATCAGCTGACAGTCTTATGGGAAATCCCCTGTAGGTAACTAACTGCTTTTCTCTCACTGCTTTTAAGATTCTTTATCTTTAACCTTTGGCATATTAATGATGATGTGTGGTGGAGTGGGCCTCTTTGCATCAATCTTATTTGAGACTCCCTATGCTTCCTGGACTTGCATGTCTATTTCCTTCACCAAATTAGGGAAGTTTTCTTTCATTATTTTTTTTCAAATAGATTTTCAGTTTCTTGCTCTTTCTTTCCTCCTTCTGGTATCCCTATGATGTGAATGTTGGTGTGCTTGAAGTTGTCCTGGAGGCACTTTACACTGTCCTTGTTTTTTTTGGAGTCTTTTTTCTTCATGTTTTTCTGGTTGGTCGTTTTTTGCTTCATTATGTTCTAAATCATTGATTTGATTCTTGGCTTCATTGATTCTACTGTTGTTTCCTCATAAATTGTTCTTCATTGCAATTGGTGTATCCTTTTTTTCTGACTGGGTCTTTCTAGTGCAGTTGAGGTCCTCACAAAGTTCCTTGAGCATCCTTATAACCAGTGTTTTGAACTCTGCATCTGATAGACTGCTTATGCAGTCTGATAGACTGCATTTCTTTTGGCTCTTTTTCTGGCGTTTTGATCTGTTTTTTCATTTGGGACATGTTTCTTTGTCTCCTCGTTTTGGCAGATTCCTTGTGTTTGTTTCTATGTATTAGGTAGAGCTGTTATGACTCCGTGTCTTGGTAGTGTGGCCTAATGTAGGAGGTGTCCTGTAGAGTCCAGTGGCACAGCCTCCCCTATCACCTAAACTGGGTACTCGAGGTGCACCCTTTGTCTGGGCTGAGTACACCGTCCTCTTGTAGCTGAGCCTTGATTGCTCTTGGAAGGTCAATGGGAGGGATTTACCCAGCCCAGTCAGCTGCAAGGACTGGCTGTGACCACTGCCCACCAATCTCCACCCTCGGTGGAGGGTCAGCTGTGCAGGGGCAAGGTGGTGGTGCTCCAGCGTGGTCTGTAGCTGTCCACTGATTGTGCAGGCTCTGAGGTTTCTCAGGTGGTGCAGGCCAAGGTCAGCCCCCACCTGTGTTCTGCCTGGGACCACCTTGCCTGAGCTATAAAGCTGCTGTTTGTGCTGGACTCGGAGGTTCCCAGGCAAAGCCAAGCTGTGAACCTTTGCTGGCTGCTACCAGTGCCGGGCCTGTGGCCACTTAGCAAGAGGTAAGTGGGCTGGGGGCTCACTGAGGTGGGCTGTTGTTTGTTTGAGAGGATTTAGGAAGTTGTGAAGCATGAGGGAAAACCAGCCATTCATTTGGAAAAGCTACTTTACACAAGTGTTAGCCAGGTTGATGAGTCTCAGGTAAGGCACCCACGTTCTGGCTCTGGGGCTCTGTGCGGAGAGGGCTCAGAAAAAGGACAGTAGCCTCTGTCTGCCTTTCTGTCTGAGAGAAAGCTGTCCCCCAGCTCTCACCTTCATGCCAGACACTTCAGTCCCTCCCTGTGTGCCACTGGTGCCTTTCAGGCTGCTACCCTGGTGCTGGAGCTCAGAGGGAGTGAGTCTGAGGAAGTCCGTGTGTGAGTTCTGTAAGAGGAACTGCTTGGGGCTGCAGAAGTTTCTTCCACTGACTCCATCCCCACTAGCTTCTGCCACCAGAAGTTATGGGGACTTATCTCCTTGTCTCTGGAACCCTGGGCCGGGGAGGGGGTTGCCTGGTGTGGGGCTGGGACTCCTTGCTCCCAAAATTTCCCTCTGAATTTTTATCCACCACACGCGGATGTGGGACCAGCCCTTTCCATGTGTCTGCCCCTCCTACCAGTCTGGATGGATGTGGATTCTTTAATTCCGTAGTTGTTGGATTTCCATTCAGCTCGATTTCTGACAGTATTGAGTGATGTTTGTTCTATAGTTTGTTGTGATTTTGATGTGGTTGTGCAGGAGGCAAGCTTTATTTACCTATGCCTCCATCTTCATCTGAACATGAATTTTAAAATATATTTCAAAAGGTTATAAGGTATATTAGTCATCTGAGAAACTCAGGGAAGATTGGGTTTGAGAGATGAGATCAAAATGTAGGTGCCTAATACCTTCCTTGAAACGCCTGTGAAAGGGATCTCCTTCGTACAAGCTTCCAGTCTTCTCCCTTCCTCTTCGGTCTTGATATCAATGTCAAGTTAACTTTCTCAAAGCACCACTTCACGTTTTAAAGGATAGTGGTACAGCCGGGGTACTAACTCTCTAACTAGCGTCAGTGTGTGTTCACTTGAAAGGGAAGACTCAAGACCACAGACGTTCAAGAGGAAAATAGCCATCCCAGCAGGGAATCACTGCTGAACTCTGATTACTGCTAACATTTTTTTTCTTTTAGAACTTTCCAATACTGAACCGATTTCAGGAGGCCATCAACTCCCTTTTCTCTTTTTCAGTGACATAAGTCATATTGAAATCTTTTTTTTTTTTTTTTTGAGGAAAGAGGGTTTATGCACAGATTAAATGTTTTCCCAAATATATTATTGCTCTCATTTTTTTTTATCTTGAAAAAGAGCTGAAACGTTGGCCTTGACTTTCTGGGAGCTGTTTGTTCAGGTGGTCAGCTTTCCAGGGTTCTTCTCGGTGGCTGTGACTTGGGAATGCCCCTGCTAGCTGTGGCTCTTCTTCCATCCAGATAAGGTTGGGCCACGTCCTCGCATGCCACCCCTGGGTTCTCTGTGCACTGCCCAGTTGCTGCCCAGCTTCCTGGGGGAGGTCCACACTCACATCCTGGAGTGACCGTGACTTGGCAGAGTCCTGATGATGCACACATGTCACACAGAACCTAAACCTGGCTGCCCAGATCCTGCTTTTCCAAGAGCTCTGGTCTCTCCGAACGTGGGTCGTTTCTGTAGAGGTTCCTTGTGAAAATCAAGAGTGAAGAGTTAACTTAAAGCTATTGGAAATGAGAGTGGAATGTCTACCGGAAAGTCACACTGGAAGAATCTGAGGGCAGCCAGAATGAGGAATGAAAAGGGCTGAAAACCTCGTTAGTGCTTATAACAAGCACCAGGAACTAAGAATTACATTAGTGGGAGAAAAAAATCACGCCACTTGTTTCGAGAAGCAGCGGACCGCTGTTGGGGCTGGTTCCGGCATTTGCTGTTGCTGACTCTCCCAGAGGCTTTATCTCATCACGCCCCCTGTTCTCTGTGAGGTGGTTCACACCTCCTCTAAGCACAGAGAATGAAAGAAGTTAGCAATCAGAAGAAACCTAGGAATCTGTCCTTTGTTCCCGTTGTTAAAATGAGGAAATTGGATTCCACGGAGGCCTAGTCAGCTATCTTAATCCTGGCATTTGATGGTTCTTTAAGGTTTGCAAATACTTTTGCATGTGTTGCAGTGTTTGTTATTGTTATAGATATCACACCTATGGTTTCCTAGTGCCCACCGCGCCTGGACTCTGCGATGAGGACTATTCAGGGACTGTTAAATTGAAGGCGACTACTCTGTGATAGGAGGATTATACCCATTTTGTAAGTTTTAAAAAACATCCCGATGCTTGGAAAGGTTAAGTAGTTTGCCCAGGGTGGCACAGTGGGCCAGTAAGTAGCTGACCACAGGGGTCTGACCTCCAGGCACGTCCTGTCGGCCATTCAGTAAACGGTTCCCCTGATTTTGACAGTGCTGAGAGTCCGATTAGTCGGTTGTTGCCGTGGACTTGAGGCCAGTGTTCATTCCCTAAGGCAGGGGCAGGTCAGCACGCAGAAGGCAGGTCTGTGTAGCTCGCAGGTGTGGGCGTCTGATTTGGGTCCGTGCTGCTCAGTGTTCTGCGCAAACAGGAAACCACAACCAGGTGTAGCGATCCACGCGGCGGAAACGCTTTTCTGGAGAGACACGGTTTTCCCTGGTGTGGGTATTTCCTCTGCAGTGTCTGAAGAGTGGACACGGATGTCCACAAAATGGTCCAATAAACACATTAGCGAATTTTGTGCAGCTGTTTCTTAAAATTTCTTCCCCGTAGGCCAGGGTCCGGTGCCAGGAACGTCTGTGCAGTTCCACGAAGGGCAAAGACCACGTGTGGTCTCAGATGGTCGGACTTCATTGTGGGTTACATTGTAGAGCTTTCTGTAAGAAACAGCAGCTGAGAAGGGCATGAACGTTGCCCACTGAGCCCTCCCACAGCTGCCCCTGCGTTATCCCAGATCCGCATAAAATATGCCTGAAGGGAAAAGCCAGAGCAAAGCACATCGGAATTTTGCCTTAACTGGGTAATTAGATTGAGGTTTGTTTTTTACCCCTCTTTCTGTTTCTTTACATTATTGCTCTTTTAGAACAGTGAACATATTTTTCTTTGATGCTTAAAAAAGAAAAAAAGTTCCTCAATCTAGGAACTCCTAACCTTTAACTTTAACTGATGGGAAAATCAAAAAGGTTGATTGATCATAAAGGTGATTATGGGCTGTTTGACTCAGTCGCGCTGCCCAGTGTGAGTTTGATTGAAAAGCAGTTGGTGGGTGCCGAGGCGAATGGTCACTGGGCTTGTGGGCTTTTGTTTATCACTGTCTTGTCCGGTTTGTTTTGGACCAGATAGTTTACTATTAGATATATTCTTGGCCTAAGTTTACATTTCCATTTTCTAGTCTTTCAAGTTCTACGTAAACAGCCACAGTCCCAGTGTATCCAGCATAAATAAGTTTTGTTTGACCATAGATTTCAGTTGACTTCTTAGTTCATTTCTATAATCAGGAAACTGCATACACATTGAGGTTACCTTTTCTTGGCATCATCATCCTAGGACTATTTTAATTAATTAATTAAATTAATATTAAAGATTAAATTAATAAATAAATTAGTATGTTTATTTACCCACTTAGAGGATGCTTAGTGCATTGCAGGGATAGGGAAAAAAGAGACACTGACCCAAAGACATTTAAAAAAAATAAAATATGGGTTAGGAGAGATGAAAGAAGTACTGTCACTTCTTTTATGGCCAGATCTCACATCCACACTGGAGACAAGGAAACCTCTAAGAATGTGGAGGAAGCCAACGCTCCCTTCCTGAGCCGGCGTGGGCCGGAGCCAGACTAGGAAGGATGGGTGGGATTGGGAAGGGTGGGGAAGCGAAGAGGAGAGCACAGTCAGTGCGTGACCTCGGTGCAGGCTCCAGCTGCGAGCGTGTCCTCCGGCTCCCGGTGCTCGCTCTCTGTGCCTGCTGCCCGTGCCCGGTGGCCGTGGAACTCAGCGTGTGGTTAGACTTAGCCCCTACACTCCACGGCCGTCAAAGCGTTGCACGTCATGTAGACTTTGCCGAGGCATTTTTTCATGGTGCAGAGAAGGGGCTTTACCACTCACTCTCCACTGCAGACTGTGGAAAGGCCAGGTTAGCACGTTCTCCACTGGGGGGTTCTTCCTGCATTACCCACACTCCCCGCCTTGGGAGTTTCTCACAGACCCTCTTCCTCCACTCTGTCCAACCTCAGGGTTGAAGTGTCTTCTCCCAGGTCCCTGACCCTCATAAAGGGATAGAAGTTGGGGGTTGGGAAGGGGGTTAAGGGCCAGTTTGCCTAGAAGGAATCCTGCAGCTTTAAATTCCAGAATAAGGTGTCAGAACTTCGCATTATTAACACCATGGAAGGTTTGAAGGTTTATGAGCAGGAGATATACATAATATTTGATAGAAATAAGGTTTTACTGGTTCAGATTTCTCTATTGTACTCTAACCTGTTTTACTCTTTCTTTTCAATTTCCACCCAAAACGATAGTAAAATTTGACTTCTCCCATTAAGGATGACTCTTTTCTCTTTGATTCCCTTACTCTTATGCAAGAAGCTGAGAGAAAATACTAGTCCTCTGAATGCACTTACCCAGCTTACTGTGACAGCTCTACATCACTGATGCCACTTTCACGTTCTGTCCTTACTATGTATACATATATTTTAAAAGATGAAAACTTATTTTTTAAAGATTTCATTTATTTACCTTTCAAGAGAGGGGAAGGGAGGGAGAGCAACATCCATGCGTGAGAGATACATCTATCAGTTGCCTCTTGCGTGCCCCCTACTGGGCGCCTGGCCCACATCCCAGGCCTGTGCCCTGACTGGGAATCAAACCAGCGACCTTTCGGTTTGCAGGCCTGTGCTCAATCCACTGAGCCACACCAGCCAGCACTGTCCTTACTATGTTTTTATGTGAACACATTTTCTCCTTTTTTCCCCTCGTGGCCTCCAGAAGTCATAACCTGAATTTTGTTTCTCAAACTGGAGAAGGCTTGCATTATACCTATTGAAAGGCTACTCAAGCCTTTTAAACCCGCATTTTCAGGCATTCTTCAACCCCTAGAAAAATTAATATGTGGCATTATGAACGTGAACCCTCCCCTTTCTACTGAATCTAAGGCCAGACTTACCGTCTAAATAAGCTGGCATTTTTATTGTTTTCTCTTCTACTCTCCCCAGGTTTATTGCAGTTTCTAATTTAAGCTCACCGTGATAGCCGTAACTGGACCAGTGCTTCATTTTCAAGAGGATTCTCTGTGCGCATAGGCCCTGAAGCTTAGACCTGTGAACTACGAAAAATATATGCATAATGAAACTTTCAAGGAAAATACCTATATAGTTTTATTGGACTTTCTGAATATATCCACCCTGTATTGAAAGATGATTACCCTCCTAGGAAACTGCTTAAAAACAAAACAAAACAAAAAAAACAAAAGCTAACATTTCCTCGTCTGTCTCTTTATATGACATATCTATATCACATGCCTTAAGTAGTGTGGGGAGTAAAGTATATATGAGTGTATTCATTATAGAACATGAAAAGAGTCCATTTTGCCAAGAGTGGTTTATGAAATGGAAGGAAATGTTTTCAGTGATAGGGAAAGTGCAGAGACCAGCAGTCTCGAAGGATTGGTAAAGATCGTTGGTCCCCGTGGTCTTTAAGGAGGATCCTCAGTCCTGGGTCCTGTGGGGGCACTTTCGGGATCTCTGCTTGCCAGGGAATGGTGGGGAGCCCGCCTCGCTCCAAACCAAACAGCTCTGTGTTCATCCCCTTTGCACATTAAGCTTTTCTACAGCTAAAAAGAAAGAAGTCGCAAACTACCGATAGAATCCAACTGCCCAGGTGATTTCTGAACAACGTCTGCAGACAGAGTAGTAAGAAGCTCAGATAAATGCATGGGTCTGTGGTCCCAGACATTGTTGGGATCCTCAGCGTGTAACTGTGATCGGTAAGAGGTGTGCTTGGAAGACCCAAGTTGCATTTGAAGTGAGAATGCTTCGGACATATCCCCTCTAGGGGTGGGCACTGGTAATGCAGGTCTCATTGTGTTGGAAATCTGCTGGCAACAGAATTATGAAAGTCTTTGTGAAGTGGTGGTTTTAGGTTTGAATATTGTAACAGCAGGTGGAGCTAGTGGGAGGACCTCTATTTCTCAGCCATTTAAAGAGCAGCAGAATGCGTAAGACTTACATTCATGAGCTTGCACTTTAGAGCTGCAGGAATAGCAAACCATTACGCAGGGGCTTTGAAAGTGATCTTAACTACTACGGTGTGAGATGCAAGCTGATGCAAAGTTCTGGGTCCTTTTTAGAGAAGGGGTTTGCATTTGGAGGTGTTGCCATGGAAGATTAAAACAAGTTAAGGGCATGTGGGCTAGGGGGGCAGTGGGGGAGTGTTTACATGGTTTAATATTACTTGATGACTTCTAGAGTATTGATTTCAAAAAATAAGGTGAATGATCCTGTGGGAAAATAGTGCCAATGAACTTGATTGCATATATAGAGTTATTTGTGTTGCTAGATTGTTTCTCTCTTTAAGTGGCATGCAGTTGAAACCCACATTTTCACCTAGGAATGGCTAAAGAACATCTGCTTTTTATCCGACAACAGTATGAAATGAAGGCCTGGCTACTTTATGGCTCCCAATACCAATGAGTTTTCTGAATACGTAATTTAGAAGATATCACCACTCATGAATTTTTTTTCTTGTGAATCACGCAATGAACCAGGAAATTGTGCTTTTTTCCTTATCATTTCCCTAAATCAGATGCAATGATAAGAGCAAATATAATGCATGCATTTCCTTTCCTCTGAATTTTGTTTATTTATTTTTTACTGTATCATATGCATTTAGAAATTGGGGTCTCTGAAATGATGATTGATTTTGCTGGCTATGTCAATCAAAAGAGACCTACTTTTTGGCATTTGTTTACAAAGTTATAAGATAATTTCAAACAGATTTTAATGCCTTTTGCTGAAAACTAGAAATAGTATCTTCCTATTATCTTATTTATTCACAAACATTACGAGTGCCTACTTACATGCAAGGTGTCATGCTAAGCACTGGTGATAGAATTTTGAACTGCAAACAGTGCTTTCCCTTAGCGTGTTTCAGGCAAATACGTGGCCAAATAATTACCATAGGACCCAACAGAGTCTATGACTGTGCTATGAGCAGAGTCATAGAAAAGGGACTCCGGGGAAAGAAATCAGGGTAGCTTTCAAAGAGCAGGTCAGGCCCTCTTTGCCTCTGGAGGGAGATGTACTGGGCTGGCCAAAAAGTTCGGTTAGTTTTTCCCCTACGATGGCTCTAGTTGCACTTAGTAATTGTCTTTAACTTCTTTCGAAACAGTTTTGTTAGATTGTATTGTGACAGCTGTTGTATCAGCATGCATTTAAAAAAAACATCAAAATTGTTGAATTTTTGTGTAGCCATTTTAATTTTGAAGATGGAAGAAAATTTGCAACATTTTTGGTGTATTATGCTTTATTATTTCAAGGCAGGTAAAAAAGCAACTGAAACACAAAAAAGATTTGTGCAGGGTATGGAAAAGGTGCTGTGACTGATGGAACGTGTCAAAAGTGGTTTGCGAAGTTTCTTGGCCAAAGAAACTTCAGCCAAGACATCTTGGCCAAATAATTCTTTGCTGTGAGACTGTCTTATGCATGGGAAGGTGTTTAGCAGCACCTCTGGCCTCTCCCCACTAGAAGCCAATGGTGGGAGATAGCCGATGTACTCAAAATATCCAAATCAATCAAGTTATTGGTGAAAATGGAAAATGGGTCTTTTATGGAAAAAAACAAATGGATTTTTTGGCCAACCCAATAAAAATTCATTAGGAAAGCCCTGGCCAGGTTGCTCAGTTGGTTGGAGCGTCAGCTGTACACCAATAGGTTGTGGGTTCCATTCCTGGTCAGGGCACATATCTAGGTTGCGGGTTCGAGCCCCAGTTGGGGCATGAATGGGAGGCAACTGACTGACATTTCTCTTTCATGTTGATGTTTCTCTCTCTCCCCCCCCCCCACACCCCACCTTCTTGTCTAAAATAAACGAAAACATATCCTCTGGTGAGGATTTAAAGAAATCCACTAGGAGAAAAGCGAATGCACATTCCAGGCAGTGCATTCCCACACATGCAGAAGTATGGAGGTATGAGAGAGCCAACTGTCTCGGGGACACACGGGGAAGTTTGCTAGGAAAGCTAGCAAGGCAGGCTGGGGCTAGATTGTGAAGGGCCTCCTAAGATATGCCGTGGTCAGTGAATACATTATTCAAGAATTTCAACTAATCTAGATGCTATTTCATTGATTAGCTTTTGGTGTTCGTGGAACTAAAGTTACGGATTTGATCCCTTGGACACATGGCGTGATGACGTCAGTTTTAACCTCAGCCAGCAGATTTAAATATGTCCTCTGGTCACGGGGTGAACGGGTGAGAATGGAGCTGCATCAACACATGCCCCAACTGCCGTGGGGGAAGTCGCCACAGGTGCTAATTCCATACAGTACATACTCATTGAACACACCCCAAGCACTGTGGTAGACATGCGTTGTTGCCTAGAGTATATCCAGCTGCCTACTTGACTTCCTGCTCTTTCCCTAGTCTTTCTCATCTCTTCAAATGACTCCTCAAACCAACTTAAGCCAGAGCCTAGGGGTTTTTCCTGACATCTGCCTCCTCCAACCCTTCAACTCTTGTGAAACTTGGGCAGGAACCTTCCTGTCCTCGGTTCCCACTGCCAACACCTAGCATCCACGTCTCTCACCAGTAAGCAGGCTCCTAATCGGTGTCCCTTTTTCCATTTACTTTCTTCAGTCCTTTTTCAAGGTAACAGCCAGGAAGATCTTTAAAAAAGTCTAAATCAGTTCATGTCACTTCCCCATTCATATTTTTTTAATTGACGTCCTGTTGCAAGTGTAATAAAAACCAGACAATTTCCTGTGGCCCACGGGGGCCTGCCCACCTCAGCAGCCCCACCTCCTGTCACTGCCTCGCTCACTACATCCCGACCGAGATGACCTTGGCACCTGCAGTGTCCACTGCCTGGAATGCTCTCCTTCCCAGCCTTTAGCCAGGTGGTACCTTCTCATCATTTGGGCCTTGGCTTAAACAGTACCTGCTCTATGAGATCTCTCCTCCACCAGAAACTCCCTGCAGCAGGATCCCTGTGACTCGCTTACAGTCTCCCATGTTTCCCCTTGTTGCGCACACACGGTTTATAATCGTGTACATATGCAGGTGGTCCTGTGTAACCACTCCTTCCCCCACTAGACTGGCAACTCCCTTGGGACTGGAGGGTGTGTGTGTGTGTGTGTGTGTGTGTGTGTGCGCGCACGCTCTTTTCCCCTCTGTTTCCAGGGCTTGACCCATGCCTGCACACAGTAGGTCCTAAAGAGTTGTGAAAGACTCATTTCAGCACTTAAAGATAGTTCAACTTTTTTAGTTTCTAAATCTTTAACTATATACCAATTAGAAAAATGTGGAAAAATATTTTCTATGTTTTTTCCACCACTGGAACTATTTTAGGAAGGGAATGCCTCTTCATATCACCTCATCAAAAAGAAAAGGGTGCAAGTTTTCAGTAATTGTATGATTTGGGGCTATTTTTAAGACAGTGGTACATTTTTTTAAATCGAAATCCCGATGTATAAAAACAAACTGCTCTTTTTATATATTTAGGGCTCAGGTCACTGGAATGTTTAAATTCTTGGCTCCACTCTTTAAACCTGTTACAAAGATCACATTAGAATTCATTTTAATAGACTTTGTAAGCACAGAATCCAATCTCATATGATCACGCTGGGCTCTTTTATTATGAGAGTCGCAGGAAGCAGAGCCCGAGGCTGCAGAACAGTCATCGGGTGTACCCAGGGCTGGGGACGGTGCCAGCCCTATTGTTTACGGAATATTCTCTCCGCTTTTATCTGTGGTGTCCAATCGGTATTGACTTTTGAGAAGCTACTTCTTTGCCCCGCTCCCCCAGGTGGAAAAAAACCTGCGGTAATGACATCTGGCTAGGATGAGAGGGATCAAAGCAGCAGAAGGAAAGAAAAATTAGGAGACCTTGTTTAATATATAGCTTGGGGCCCCTGTGTTCGCTCTGTTATAGGGAAGCGTGTTCCACTTTTTTGAGGTCACCCCTCCTTTGTCCCCGGGAAAAGCCCAGTGAGCTAAAACTATCCATTGTTTTTGCCATTGACTCCTAGGGTTGGGCCTACTTAGCATTTAGCAAAATGTCTCTTGGACTTTATAGCTCTAGAAATAAATACTGTTCACCGAAATTAAGATAAAATTTGTGATATATATTACTTCTTGTTTCTGTTTTGTGTTTTCTTAAAGAGGAAGGCAGTCAACTTTGGAAATTTTTTTCCCAACTTTTAGGTATATCACTGGAGGAGTTTTTAAGAATTGTAAGGAAAAAGAAGGAAGCTCAGGTATATTGGAATGAAATAAGACACATCTTCACAGCTTTTGACAGATACTGTAAGTCTCTTCAAAATGTTTTTATAGTAAAAATGACTGTTAAGGCCCTGACTGGGATGGCTTAGTGGGTTGGGCATCGTCCCACAAACTGAAAGGTCGCTGGTTTGATTCCCAGTCAGGGCACATGCCTCGGATGTTGGGCTAGGTCCCCGGTTGGGGGTGTTGTGAGTGACAAACCATCGATGTTTCTCTCCCTCTCTTTCTCTCTCCCTTCTCCTTTCTCTAGAAACAAATTAATGAAATCTTTAAAAAATAAAAATAATAAAAATTTCTATTAAGGAACTATGAGTGGGAAGATGTACAATACACCAAATAAATATACTTGGAAGTTTATTTTACTGTCCTCATTAGCTATTACCTTAGGTATTGGTAGGAGTTTTTTTTCCTCCATCACGATTTTAAATTCTTGACATTTACCATGGATGAAATAATGTTGACAGTTATGTAATTGTACTTATGATTATAATTGGGACAACAAAAGGGCTGGCCATGTGGGGTATAGGTCACGAGCCACCTATGGAGGTGTGGGGGACGATGGCATCTCCTTCGACTCCTGCTTTGACCCACACAGTACTGGAGGGATTGTTTTCCCTCGCCGGCCGTGGCTGAGAGGGTGACTCCAGAGCCCCCGCCCCACAGACCTCACACAGGGCGAAAATGCTCGTGGAGTCCAGGTTCAGTATCTTGGCTGCTATTATGGTTTCCCCTTCAATATGATTACATTATAATTCCAATACCAAGCGAGAAAAAAAGGGAATCTTGAAGAATAAATTGCTTTGGCAATTTATAAAGACTTAAAGCCTGATGTGTTACTGCAGTGCCTGTTCCTACAGTCCTTTCCCTGGGACGTGGGGAATCAGCGAAGGACTGGAAGCGGCCTTCCAGACCACCTGTGACTTCGCTGAAGGAGAGCATCACTGGATTCTTAAATTCTCCCAAGGAGACAGTCTCAGTTTATCTTACATGTAAAATCAGCTATTAATTACTGCTCTTCTCCTAATAGCATATTAAAGTGTCATGTAAGCTCTGACCAGTGTGGCTCAGTTTCGTCGAGCATCGTCCTGCAAAATGAAAGGTTGCCAGCTCGATTCCGGGTCAGGGCACATGCCTAGTTTGCGGGTTTGGTCCCCGATCGGGGCACATGTGACAGGCAACTGATCACTCTCACACTGATATTTCTCTCCCTCTCTTCTCCCTCCCTTACCCTCTCTCTCTAAAAAAATAAATAACTAAACTCTTTAAAAAAAATAAAGTATGTAAGTTTTATGGCTGAAATAACAGTTTGTAGGGTTCATAGAGGTAAGTGAATGTTTTACATTTTGTTCTCAAACAGATCGTGGCTATTTGACCTTGGAAGATTTCCAGAAAGCATTCAAGCAGGTGGCGCCCAGGTTACCGGAAAGGAGTGTCCTCGAGGTCTTCCGGTGAGGCACCCAAGTCTTCCTGTACCCCGCCCCTTGGTTTACCGTCTGCCTTTACAAACTTTCAGTTTTATGGCGAACACCTCTCTATGCTGATTTTCCCCTAAGGAACATTTTCATCTCACCATATAGTATCGTGAGGCAGGAGAGAAATTATTTATAGTTCGCTATTATCAATGCACCAATACCCTCGGTAGCGGCTGCTCGCCCACCAGGGAGGTGTGTAAGAACAGTTGGTAGGGGTGGGAGAGGGGCAGGAAGACAGTAGAACTTCTTTGTATATGTATGCATAGACCAACACCGACGAAGCTTTGATATTTAACGTGAGACAGGCTACGCGTGGCCCTCGAGGTGTCCTGAGAGAAGAGCTGGCCTTGCGTGGTGGTGGCGCCCTCGTTGCGGAGCCTGCGTACCTGATAAAGCAGATTTGGAGAGTGTGTTATGTTATGTTGATGAACCAATTCTGACAGAATGGGCAAGTGGCTGCAGCTGTTTTCGTTAGGAAGCTGCAGATCGAAGGCGATAGGCTGACCTGGGAAAATGGCAGAGCGGCCCCTCCTCCGACTGTGAGTGGGAGCGCTTCGTGGACCCTGTTACCAGGTGCATTAGTCGGGGCTCCGCTCAGCAGCGCGAGCCGGGAAACCCAAAATAACCCAGCTCAGAGAGACAGCAGTATCCCTCTCTCACGTAGACTCGGCAGTCCAGGGCCGATCTGAGGGTACCATAGTCACGAAGTGCCCAGTTTCTCCTTTCTCGTTATTCTGGCTGCTGCAGCACCTGGCTTCTCCCTCCTCCTCCAAGGATTGCTTAAATTTCATCCATCACGCTTGAATCCCAGCATAGTATTAACAAGAGGAAAGGGAGCAGAAGATACATCCCTCTTTTTAAGGCTCTCCATTATTCCTGCTTACGTCCCCGTGACCAAAACTTAGTTCCAAGGCCCTGTGGGGTGTGCTGTCTTTGCCCTGGATGGTCATGTGCCCTCCAAGTTTCTGATACTGAAGAGGAAGGAGAGAATGGATATTGGGGGACATCTGGCAGGTGTTCCCATTTGGGATAAAAGTAATTTCATGAAATCTGACCAGAAGTCAGTCCTGCCCATTAGAAATGATCAAGTAGGTTATTTGCAGTAAGGACTTGCACTCACTGTGGTTAACAGTGATATGTATAAAATCCTTTTGCTGCATCATTCACAACCAAGTCGTTGAGCAAACTGTCGAAGGGTAGCCGGTAGTTAAAGGCACAGGCAGACGGAGTGCCATGGGGCAGTATTGCTTAGACGGTTCTAGGACGAGAAGTCCTTTAAAGAATAATAGCATCTTCATACACACTTTGTGAGACGAGTAGTAATGAATATCAATGTATTTCTATTGTATGGGGTTGTTTTAACTCAACAACAAAGAATTATTACTTTATTTTCCTTTTACCAAAAGACACAGAGTCCAAATTTGCTGACCTTTATGTGTTAAGGTCATCTTACTTCTATGAGGTGGGTCACCTCATAGAGATGGGATGACCTACCTCTGAAGTTTTCTGAACAGTGCACTTAAATGTAGCCCTTCAAGGGAGAAGCAATATTTTAACAATGAGCGAGAAAGTACCTGCTTCTCCAAAGAAGCCTATGTTACTGGAGAGCATTTTTGGAAATGGGTATTTAGAAATGTGATTTTTAAAAAATGATGTGTGTCACCTATTAACACCCTTCACATCTGCATGTTTAATAAGTTAAAAATGGAATGTTCTAAGTTTCAGTGGGTTTAGAACCCAATTTTTAAAAATATAAAAATTTGATAGCTCTCATAAACTTTCAAGAGCAACTAATGTCAGGAAAGGTGGACATTTACCTGCTGAATGTCAGCAGTAACAACAAAGTAATAGTTAAAAACGACGACGACAACCCTAAACCTTTTCCTAATCGGGGGATGGAATTAAAAACCGAGGTGCCGTGATGTCCTTTTTCCGTTCGTGTCTGCCTGTATTCGTGGCATGTCTCTGGCAGCCAGTGAAGCCAAGTATTAAAACAGATTACTCGAGCACAAGGGATTAAACCGCGATGTTCAGAAATAATGAAGTACATTAAATCACGTCCTTGATGAATATGGTGAATAATTTCTAGTGACAGCAGAAAGCCATTTGCCATTAACAAATAAAATATTTGCATCTTTAGTTCTTTAGAATTTCCACACTATGTTTTATAATGTACGTGACACAGTAACGTAGTAGCACAGGTGCATGTAACGTATTGATAAATGTATTCATAGGCCCGTGCATCTCATCTTCCCAGGATTATGTGGCCAGGGCAGTTTGGAGACCACCACAATGTGCAACCAAGCCAGGCATGATAGTTCATTGAACATGCCCTGCTTAAATTCTCCTTTGTGTTATCCTTTTATAGCACTGTAATTTCTAAGCCAGAATAAATGATGCGTGATAAGCATTAAATGAACTTGTGAAATCAAAAAAGGAGAGAAAAATATTTTTCCGAGCATGAATCAAAGTCAGCCAAAGAGACAGCGATGTCTGACTTCTGCACGTATCTCCGTTTTGGTGGCGCAGGCGGTTTTAAAGAAAAATGAAAATCAGTAATGTGAAATTGCATAATGTTTCTAAGGTTAGACACTCGGTCTTTGAGAAGCTTGAGTGGTGTTTGACTTAGCTGACCAGCATCAGTAGAGTTCATTACCCAGGTCCGAAGTCACCCGGAAGAAAGCTGGTATCTGATCACTAAAATAAGGCAACGAAAGAGGGAGGCTTCTAGTTAGCACAGTCATCTGCGCTTTTAAGGACTGAAGGAGTGAGCGTTCATCATTTTCAGTTCAGTGACTGCCAGATCCTTCCCAAAGAAACTTCTAAAGATCAAGAGCTGTCTCTTCCAGAAGTGCTTGCCCATATTACACTTTCATTTTACAAGCTAAACCGAAAAAGCAGAACAATAAAACCAACCAGACAACCAAAGCCAGTGATTCAAAAAGACAGACTTGGGGCATAAGGCATCAAAGAATCATTTTACTTTATGCCTCGATAGAAACACTGGTGTGTCATGGATTAAATTGGAGGGCATTCCAAGGACTAAATGAGAGACTTTTATAAGGTTTGTGAATTGGTGCCTAACTACTTCGATTATGTCTACTTTGATGATTTAAAAAATTTTTTTTAAGATTTCATTTATTTCTAGAAAGAGGGGAAAGGAGGGAAAAAGGGAAAGAAACATAGATGCGTGAGAGATACATTAATGTGTTGCCT
This sequence comes from Trachops cirrhosus, assembly GCA_028533065.1. NCBI lineage: Eukaryota > Metazoa > Chordata > Mammalia > Chiroptera > Phyllostomidae > Trachops > Trachops cirrhosus. The sequence continues at coordinate 185,715,105 of CM052538.1, read as the reverse complement.
CTTGCATGCCCCCAACCAAGGACCTGGCCCACAACCCAGGCATGTGCCCTGACTGGGAATCGAACCAGTGACCTTTTGGTTCACAGGCTGGCACTCAGTCCACTGAGCCACACCAGCCAGGGCATGATTTTTATAATGAATAAAACCAATGTCTTTTAAAATATATACAGTCAGGGTTCATAACATTCACATTCTGTTCTGCAATCATAGTCTTTTTCGTATTAACATTACTTTTACAAATAAATGGGTTCACAGCTCACCTCCAGGCTTTGTGCCATTGTTTCTGTTTAGCTGAAGCTGGTCCTCTGTCTGGTGGGGATCATCAGAACTACCTTCCCTGGCGTCCTTCACATTCAAAAATGTCTACCTGGGCCATTGTCCTTGAGTAAAAGTGCATAAGGGATTGACTAGTAACAGTTTTGCATCACTTTCTTTTTCTTTGAGAACACTGACTGTGCTTATGTTGGACGTCCTTTCACATTTTTTGTTAGTTTCTATTTCATTTGGTTGTTCTGCTCACGTGTCTCTTGGGGTATTGTCGGCAATGTCTCTTCTCCCTCGTGATGCATCGAGGATGGCATACCCCGGCCCCACCTTTATGCTATTATTTTTCTTTTACCTTTCTTTCTTGAGCTGTACCTCCTGATGTTTCACGTCCTTTTGTTATTTGGCTGTATGTTGCTATTTTATATCTCCCCTAAGCTTTTCTATGTCTACGTTGAACTCATGTTTTATGGAGGTGCTTGCTCGTATTGGGAGAAACAATGATTTTTGAGATTTTATTTTTAATGAGTGATTACTTGGGGGCTGCTGTTACAGCTTTTTAAGTATAAATTAAAGAAAGGAACTTTTCTACCAAAGAAGGGGTTTTGAGGAACAAGTTACTTTCTTAAACCAAGAGATAATTAATACCTTGTGTAAAAAAACAAAAATAAAAATTGGTATTAGTTTGTTTTTCCTAAGATATAAAATATTTAATATTTGGATTTCAAAATTTGAGGTTCCTTTCAGTGTTTAAAACATAATTTCTACTGAGAGCCAATAATCGCGATTTGTATATTTGTGTTCTAAAATAACTGTGTTTGTGTAACTAAAATAATTTTTTCTACCCACTGCAAAGGGCAGAAGTTCAAGAGGTGTGAGAACTGACAATGCTGTTTATACAGGGGAATCAACGTGAGATAATAGGCTGTTCCTAGTACAAAAAAGGCTAAGAAAATCTTTCCTCTTTCATATTAATAGAACTCACTGAAAATTTTGTAGTGCTTTTTAAAAAAAACTCAAAATCTCCAGTGACTCTAACACTTAACCTGGCCGTCCAGCATCCGGTCACCTTCCTAAACTCACCTTTCCTCAGTCCCCGGTTCCTGCCTTTGCCTCGGCTGAGTGCTTACTCCTTCCGGCTTGGGATGGGGTTTAAACTCGATTCTGTTTCCCTTGCTGGTGGCGCCCTCTCTGGTCCCCGTCTGCCGGCGTGAGTCCCAGCTTTTCATGGTCCTGCTCCACGGAGCCTTTCTGTCTTTACACTGAACGTTCTTATCTACTTTGTCTAAATTCTGATGGTACTTACGGTTGTGTATTTTTTTCCACTCACTTACTTGATAAACAAAAATGTAGCGTTTAGGATTATCTCCATGAACTGCTACTAGCTCTTTGAGTTTATGAGCTTATCTGCAACTTCCACTGTACCCAGCATATTGCTCTGTGCCTCGTAGAACTTAATGAGTAAGTGTTGGTCCATTGTCACTCTAAGTACCCAGTGACAGTAAAAGTGACAGTATTCTCACTTATAGTTTATGGATTAACTTACTTCTTATAAACTAAAAAAGAGGACAGTAAAATACGCATTAATCTCCGATGGCCCCACTTTGCTTTATTCTGGGGACATTTTCCGTTCACGATTTAGCCTCTGCTGTCATCAGGAAGCTGGCATACTGTCCACTGTCGCCTCTGCCCGCCAGCACGCCCCGTGGTCTCTGGCTGGCGCTTTCCTCTGCACGATGTTTACTTCTCCATCCCGAGGAGCCTTCTCCAGCTCCTGGTGAGCACTGAGATTTGCACATCCCCACCACCTGTCGATCGGCAAAAAGCTCTGGGAGTCTCCTTCTGCTTCCCAACCCCAGACGGGGATGTGCAGAAAGGCCGCTCCCGGACCCCGCACGCGAGTTCTGAGGGTGCAGGGGCTGTCAGATACCAAAACGCTTCCAGTCACGACAGGAGACATTCAAAGTTCTATCTGATATTTCCGGCGTAGGAATTCCATTCTTCATGTTCCAGGGAACGTACACTTCTTCTTTGGGGGTATTTAAAATTGGTGGAAGGTAAGAGCATCGTGACTTGCTGACTAGGTAAATTTTCCGTGTCAGAGTGTCAGTGGGGGTGGGGGCTCAGGCAATTTTAAGAGGGACTCATGGATATTCTCTTGGCAGAAATATTCGTATGTGCCTCACATCACAGCCGTTATGAAGGGAAGGATTGTCGTGAGCTTGGGTAAAACGCACTCACAGCGGAAGAGTCTCACAGAGCCCGGGGTCCCGGAGGAAAGCGATTCAGGATAGCATTTGCTTTTGCAAATCGTTTGCTTCTCTTTCACAGCGGTATTCCTCACTGTGTTCTTTAACTTCCTGTAATTCCTTTCTGCCGGCAGCTGACTTGTTACACATGTCTTGGACAGTCTCTAACTAGAATTTCCTGGTCATTATTTCGTGCATCCGAATGATCCTCTTATAAATGGAGTCGTGTGATCTCAACAAAATTGCAGTTGTTCGAGTGGGGACCTGTGTTGGTGAATATGATTATTGATCTGGAAGTATCTACATGCTCCTGTGTAGAAAAAAGTATAAAAAAAAGACTAGAAATCCCATCTTGTCCTTCGTACCCATACATAGCAGTCACTAGCTATACCTGTGTGGAGTGTAGTGGCCAAAGAAGTAGACTTCTTGAGACTGCAATTTTTATCTTACCAATTTGTGTATCTGCTTTGCAATGGTAATGCCTTAGCTTTATTTCCACTGTTTTGTCTCCAAATTTTATTGTCAGAGATCCCATTTTCTGTTTACCCTTTTGCACACGATCCCTTTGGGGAGTATGGATTTGTGTAAGCTTTTCCAGATGACCTCAGAATTGCCTCTCTGGAAACAAAACTGGACTTTAAAAATCCAGCTATAGAAATAATTATAGTCTGATCATTTTAAGAAAATGTTTGTTTTTCAGATGGTTTTTAATCCATTTTACTCCATGGACAAAAATTTTATCCTTGCATTTGAGGATAATCCTTTTACCAGCAGAGACTTTAGAACTGATGATGCAGGAATTAAAGCTCAGAAACTGGACCCGAAAACAAGTAATGACTTTACTATGTAGGTTTTCAAATAGAATGTGTTTTTTTTATTTCTTCGGTTAAGCTAACTTAGTTCATGTTATCAAGGATATATTATTTAATCTCTTTCACATTCAGGATTCTAGATATTGTAGTCCTATCTTATGTTAAACACATTCAGATGCAAATTCTACTCATCCTTCAAGGCCCAGGCATTAAGATGTTTTTCTTGAAAGAGGCCCTATCCAGTACCCTACCCACCACCTTCCAGCCCCCTGCAAGGAAACAGACTCCAGCTTCTGCTTTAAACTCCCAATCTGTCATAAATATCTTTCTCGTTTATGCCTCCACGTAGTTACTGGTGTGTACATATCATTTTCAGTCCTAGAACGCACGCTGAACGTGAGCGGGCAAACCAGGGCATTCATCATCATGCTGCCTACAGCGCAGTTCCTATGTGTTGGATAGATGACTGCATTTTATGTAAATGAATGGCTCCTGTGGTGAGCGTGCTTTTTGTTACGTATCTTTGTTTTACTCTCCAAAAGCCAGCGTTGTAGTGCAGGAAGCCCTAGGGCTGGGAATGAGGAGACTTGGGACCTAGTCCCAGCTCTGCCACCTGCTGGACTTCCCCAAATCACCGAACCTCCCTGGCCTGCACTCCCCTCGTCTCAGAAGTGAGGGGGTCACCATGTATGATCTGGCAGGCTTCTTCCAGCTCCAAAACCCACTGATGGGGCCGTCTGTCACGGAGAGTGGACCGGAAGTCCCCTTCATTCTCTCTGGCTGTCACAGACATTATTCAGAACCACCCCGGCAGGAACACAGATGTGGGCTCTCAGTGTGACACAGCCTGCTCTCAGGAAGAAATCACTGGGTTTGACAGCTGCCCAACCCGGGGCTGAGCTTTTGAAATGTCACTGTAACAAGTGTTAGGGCCAGCGCATCCAGTTTCTCATCTACATATGTGGTCGGATACGCTGTTCTTGCTGTGATCGCAGGAAGGCTGTTGTTCTCTTAATCCTACTGTCACATAAGGAACTGCTGCCGTGGTTTCTTCCTTATGACCAAACATTGCTGACCCTTTCAGTCATCTTTGAAGTTATTAATGGCTGCCCATCATGGAGATGTTCATGCCATTTTCCTTTGTGGAAAAAGGAATCCATTGGTTATGTTTTTATTTTGTGGTACATAGGTACATTCTGGGTGAAAATCTTGATAAGGTGGTGTGTTGTATTTATAAAATAAGAAAAACTGGTACTTAGTAAAAGAAATTTCTATTTTTTATGAGATATTTAAAATAATATTATTTTAAGATGTTAAGAAAAAATAGGGTCAGAATGAAGAGTTACACTTGAAAGTTTAGGCTATTCTTCAGACGTATAACCTAGAATCAGAACCAAAGATTGCCAGTACTATGTTTTTATCTGGAACAAGCTGACCTGTGCCTTTGCTACCTCACGTTCATCCGTCTGGTCTACCTACCTGCTATCAGACATTCTCCTCCATCAGCCTGCCTCGAATAGATGCATTCTTGTCATTCAAAGTGCCCCAAAGACCAGCAGCATCAGCATTAGGAAGCTTGTAAGTAATGCCCAACCTCAGGCCTCACTCCAAATGAACTGAGTCAGATGTGTTTACTTTAATATGATCCCTGGGTAATCCATGCATACATTAAAGGTTGAAAATCACTGGCTACCCTTCTAGTTAAGTTTTGGATAATGGGAATACTTCAGCATGACTTTTTAAAAAAAGATTTTAATTATTTATTTTTAGAGAGAGGGGAAGGGAGGGAGAGAAGAGGGAGAAAAACATCAATGTGTGGTTGCCCCTGGCGTGCCCCCGCCAGGGACCTGGCCTGTAACCCAGGCATGTGCCCTGATTGGGAATCGAACTGGCAACCTTTTGGTTTGCAGGCTGGCAGTCAATCCACTGAGCCACCCCAGCCAGGGCAGCATGACTTTTTAATGTTACTTCTGTAGCTCTTCATTGCCTACCAGATAACGGCAAGATTCCTTGGCCTGGCATAGGAGGCCCCTACACGCAGAGAGACCTGGCGTGCCTTTCCAGCGTGTCTGCCCGCATTTCCCAAGTCAGAAATTCCAGTCCACACTTCTGACACCCTTGCTGTATACTGGTCCTGTCTCATTTCTCCTATGGCATTTTTGCTCACGCCGGGTTCGCTGCCCTCTCTTCTCTTCATCTGATTTCCCCATCCACGTATCTAGATGGGATCCACACCTTTGATCACTGCGGCCCACAGAATTTCTTTCTTCTTCCTCAGAACTCCTGTGGCACTTGCCACGTTAATGCATCTAATCATGGTAACCACAGTAACACTGGCCTCTGACAGTCGCTGAGTATTTAGTATGTACCAGACATGGTGCCGAATCCTCGCAGGGTCCGCATGGGTTGGGCTCTGTCCGCTCCCATTTTACAGATGAAGGAAAGGCCTGGAGAGGTCAAAGTACCTGCCTGAGGTCTCCAGCTGGTGAGTAATGGAACCAAGATTCACCCTGAGGCAGGCTGACTTCCGGGCTGGCCCTTTTAATCACTGTTCTATTCCCCTCTCACTTCCTTTAACAGTATAAACGTCCTGAGAGTAGGAACCAAGCCTTTTTATCGCCAACCGCCTGGCGTATGGGTAAGGAAGCAAGGCTTGTTCTCCCTGCCCAGAAGTCCTGCTGATAAACTGGCTGCGGAATTGGGTCGCTTTCCGCTGTTCATGCCAGTTGGTTTGGTTTGGGTTGTTATCCTTGAGATTTCACTTGATTATCTGCACTGTAAACAAAAGGAACTGTTTACAAACATGTACAAACGGAAGCCGATGCAACATTTGTATCGCACGAAGCCGCAGCAGGCATCCCGGTTCGCATTGCTTTGATAGGAAGCCTCGTGTTGTGCATGTTGCCTTTGGAAGTCTATCGCAGTTGCGAAGTATTGTGCCAAGTAACCTGGAAAAACAAAATATGTTTTAAGGCGTCAGTAAGTGGGGTTTTGTCATTTTAAGTGGGGTGCGAATGCTAACCTGAATGCATGATCGTCTCTTTAGAAGGCAGGATTGTGCGTTGATTCCCCTGGAACACCCTTCTAATCAGTTGCTGTGAGTCGCACATTGTGTGTTATCGTTTCCAGCTTGCCCACATTATCTGCTTGTCTTCCCTCCTTGGCTGCAACCTGCTGCTGGAGAAAATGAGGGCGAAATAATAATTAAATGCGCCACAGACTTCGTGTGGCGCCTGTTAGTTCCTGCTCTTTCCCTCGCCTCTGCCTGTCACCAGGAGAGACGGGACAGGCACTAGTACTAACAACCTTCACCTCTTCCCACCCCTCTTTCCTGCCCATCACTCACCTCTACACCTCTCCCGCCCATGGGACTTAGAATTTTACAAGCCCGGAACTGGTTCCTGGTGGCTAAACACGGCTGCTGGACCCTTCACGGCGGACCCCATCTTTCTTTTTCCCGCTGCTGTATCCTCCCCACTCCCCACCTCTTTTCTCCTTAACTGTGGCTAAGACCCAAGGAAGTTTATACCGCTGTCCCCTCTTCGTCTTCACTTACCACCCAGATCTCAGACTGTGCCTCTGTCCAGAGGCCCCACCTTGGTTCTGACCAGCCTCTGGTGCTACAGTGCAGGGCCCGAGCTCTTAGTGGGCTCTGCTACCTGGACATGCTCTGTGCCAGCCTGAGCCCTGGAGCGAGCGTACCACGTGCCTTTCTGTGGTGTGACCTCCACCTGGACACACCGCAGTCAGTTTCCCTCTCTCATCAAGTGTAATGTCTGAGAGACTGGCAAGCTGAGTATCTGTCTACCTTTTTGAATCCTGTTGCTTAGATCCCCTGCTGCCGACCTTGATCCTCTGACTGCCCATCCCAGAATGGGACCACCCTCTCTGTTCAGGCAGAAACCGTTGTGCCTACTTGACCAACGAGTTTGGACTGCTCAGGCAAACTCTTCTTCTGTGCACAGTTCCCCACGCTGGTCCTGTGTGATTCTGAGTGCTTTCCTTTTAGTGCTGTGGTCAGGGATACCTGTCACTCGAGTCATGTAATACCCCACTGCCATCCAGGAGGACTTGAACTCACCTGTCCTTGACCCCCCAGTTCAGGGACGGCAGATGGTTGGCATGTGCACCATCGCTGTCTCCTCGTGCACCTGTGGCCTGCATTCTTCTGATGAGCCTCAGAACCCTTCTTGCTGTCGCACCCCAAGTCAGTTCATTAGCTTTGTAACACACGAGGAGATTGACTTGCTCTCTGTCATGTTGCAGCAAACCCTTCCCACTGCTGTGCATTGCATGTGACCTTGCCTTCTGCTTCATGGGCAAGGTCATGGCCTCTGCCTGGTTTTCCTTTCCTGGCTCTTTTGATTTCAGAATACCACTGCCTAATAACAGTGGTACAGTAGATGGAATTTATAGTTAAAAGAAGATGTCTAAACACATTTAGTATTACATGTCATTCGGGAATTGTGTTAATGTTATTTAGAAAAAAGTTACAAAATACTTTTCTTAGGATTCCTGGCACCCCATTTGTGATTCCATGGAGAAACCCTCCTGACTTGGAGCTGGCATATCGATCGAGGCTCTCATCCAAGGAGAGGAGAGGGCAGTAGGAGAGTCTCACGCTTGGTCCATTTTTGCAGAAATTTAACTGTTTGGTGGAGGGAGAGTAGTCAGTGAATACAAGAATGAATGAGTAATGAATAAGTAAATGAGCAAAGGAGCAGAATGAGGTTGATCAAAGTTTGTGTGTTCACACTGGGTGTTAAATTGGGTAGATCAGCTGCTGGACCTTAATTTTATCTGGACCTATTACCAATTGTCTTCTTTACTGGGTTTTCAGTTGCAGATCAGAGGCTTTGAAAAATATGAGCTTGCCCCGGCTGGTGTGGCTCAGTGGATCGAGCCGGTTCGATTCCCAGTCAGGACACATGCCCGGATTGCGGGCCAGGTCCCCAGTCGGGGGCGCACAAGAGGCAACCACACATTGCTGTTTCTCTCCCTCTCATTCTCCCTCCCTTTCTCTAAAAATAAATAAATAAAATCTTTAAAAAATATGAGCTTGACCACACATTTATATAGAGATTTAAACTTCCATCATCATAAAATTATTACAGTAGTTTTATACTCTCTTAGAAAACTTTTTGGCAGAACCCTGCCTTCAGGGTCAGACTCAGTTAACTGGATGCAGCCTTTTTCCTTTTCTCTTGCTCATTGTCTGGTAGGGAAGTTTCTGCGAATTTTAAAGGGCGGTGTCATTTATTCTGGTTACAAATGTGTCATGACAACAAGTAGCTGAATGTACTTTCCGTAAACAACTTATGTCCACAAATTGGTTATCCTGGGGCAGAAAACTGGACTTCTTCGGGAATGCGCATTTTCAGAGATAGATTGACTGTGCAGAGATCAGATTTGGACCCCCAGGGCTCAGCTGCGCTGTCTGCTGGGATCCACTGCTAGATACGGTTCAATTAGTCAGGGAGGAAGGAAAACGGCAACATGTGGCCCATCTCAGATGGCAGGCAGAATCCCTCTCTGAGTCAGGAGTCTTGGTGGACAAAGCTCAAAAATTTTTAAATGTGTAATTCCCTCCTTATTTGTATTTCCTATTAAATTAATGCCTTATATGGACACTGCAGGCTACCACAGCATTCCATAGCATTTACTTTGCTCTTTCTCTCTCAGTTTCCAATTGTCATTATAGTTCTTAGTCTTTGCTTTTGGAGTGTGAGCTTATGGTAGAATAAATGATACTAGCTTTAGTGGGTAGATTTCGTTTTCTCTTAATGACTTACTAACCAAAATATACCTTTTTATGTTGAAAAGCCAAAGTGGATTATTATTTATTTGACTGACAAGGAAAGTCATTTCTAATTTTATTTAGAGACTGAAATAAATTACTTTGCTGTAAATTAAATGTGAAATAAATGTATGATCCTCTCTTGATGAACAAAGCAGACTGAGAACCAAGCAAGTTTGTAGTAGATCGCTTCCTCCAGTTGGTGGTGCTAAAAACTCTGATAAGAAATTAATTGGAAGGAGAGGTGGTTAACCTGGAGCCTTTCCTAATAAATGTTACCTTATTAGCTTTTAAAAAATTAGTACCAAAAATATATGCCCAAATTATTGCACCCTCTGAGCTTACGGACCAAGCCTCTCTTTGACAGCAGAATACACCCCTAGTAAACTGTAAAGATGTCATTGGCTCGCATACAATTCACACTTTGTAAATTGCGTGTTGTGTAACATCTGGCTCCATCCTGGAAGTGGCCTTCCGCCCGCTGTCTGGGGAATGGAGGTGTATTCCTGGTCCTGCTTAGGTGCCAGAGTTAGGGTGAGGAAATACTGATCCGTGTTAGCACTGCTATTTTTTTTTTTTACTACTAACGTGCTTTTTAGGGTCTAGGTTTGTTTGTTGAACCCTCTCTAGCCCCGAGTTTTTTTAGCATCTGAGAAGTCCACACTAGAGCAATAGTCTGCTGTTGAGTGTGTCCTGAGAGGCAGCTAGAAGCCTTGGATCAGGGGGAGCAGGTTTTGAATTTCCTTACATATTTCATCACTGTCCCTTAGTCACTTACATAAATTCTTTGCAGCTCAGTTTGCCCAACTCGTGAAACGGGAATAATTGACGTCCTTCCCCCAGAGCTGGTGTGAGCATCGAACAGGGCACCCAGCGCTCCTGGGATGTTGCTTAGCTGCCATCCCCTTGGCTGAGCCCGCCCGGACCTGCAGAGCGGGCAGGGCCTTAGGACTGGAGGTGCTCAGTGAGTCTGATCCTGCAGCGAGCGTTTGCTAGTGAAAAGATCTTTCTAGGTTGTCGAGTCCCACAAAGATTTTGTAGAGACTCACAGACTCCCGTGAGAGGCACCTGGTTCTATCTGGTTTTGAGGCACTCGCCTGTCCATCCCGAGGATATTTATGTGTTGGTCTGAATCTGCCTAAACATTCAAGACTGAGGAAGGCAATACAGATTGCTGAAGGGTGTAACAAAGGTATCACTCAGAGCCTGTTCATCCACTTACTTGTTCCGCAAACTTTGATTGAGCATCGCTATTCCAAAGATGAGCTCCCGAGAGCCTGGAGACACACACGCCCGAGAGCTGCAGACTGCACGAAGCGGGCTGCCTCCGCTAGCAGGGCTTGGCAGGCAGCTGCTGTCTGTGTAACAGGAAGATTGTTGGAATTTCTGTATTTGTTATAATATTTGTGTAATAAATATTGTATTTATTTACTGAGTATAAAATTATTAAAAAATTTTAGAGCTTTTAATTAAATTTTTATTAAATTTGTTTTATTAAAATTTCCACAGCATCTTCTGTTTGGAAAGTTGAAACAAATCCAAAGAAGGCTTCAGTAGATAGTAAAATCATAAAACTCCATTAATTAGGTGCTTTAGCCAGCAGAGCATTTAAAAAGTGTAACAGTGTAAGGTGTATATTTTTGAGGAACAGCACAAATAACATCTCTGGTTAGATCTGATTGGTAGATTCAGACTTTTGCGATTTAGAGATTCCGGAATCGTGGAGTCAGATGGCAGCCGAGACTTCAGCAATTACAGACTCCGTCTGTCTTGCACTAGAGCTCAGAAAATGGAGGGCTTGCCCACGGTTGCATAGACCCGGATCAAAACTTGAGTCCCTTGACCCCCAACTCAGTGCCCCTGCGTTATTTTTTTATCTTCTACAGGATGCGTCATTTTCAGCGTGTATAAAAACAAGCGTGTGCTTGCTCAGCCTCAGTAAACTTTCACACTGAACACGGAGTATCATTTCTGCCCAGTTATCAGAACGAAAACTTCGATTGCATGCAAGGCAGTTAATTAAGGGGCTCCGATGCACATTTCCGTGCAGAGCTAAGGGGCGGGGGAGCACCGCGGCTCGGAACCGCAGTCCTCCGCCAGGGCGGATGCGCGCCTGCATCTGAGCCCTACAGAAGCAGGCAGGGTTTTCATTCAGCCTCTGCCTCTCCTGCTTCTCGTTTCTTGCTACATGAATGGCATCCTGGGCCGCAGGTGTATTGGTAATTTCTGAGTTTGTTCCCCACTAAAAGTGACCTCATTGTTTTGTGCTTCTTTTCCATAATTATACAGTAAGAGGAAAATAAACCAGCTCTGAGTACAGCCCACAGCAGAAATCTTGTGCTCTTTATGCAAGTTTGATTTATAGACGTGCACTGCAGAGCGGAGTGACTATGAAACATTCATCTTCCCGATGCTAGTTGCCATGGAAATCAAGTACACAGAGCAGTGTCATTCCAGTCCTGGTGATGCCTGCAGTAGTTTATTCCTTTGTTGTTCTCGTTTCTTAAGCAACTGCCCAGCTTTCTTTCATCATTACAATTAATCGTGCACATGAGTTTTTATCTTTCATCTCAAATAGAAAGCACTAAAATTGTATGAGAAAAAATAGGGAGAATTTAAATATTTTTGTGGCTTGAAGTATGCATTTGTGATTTTCCCCCTCAGTCCCATTGGAAAATAGGTCAAATAAAAAAAAGCATATATGAATGTACAGAAATCTCAATAAATACAGCAATGTAAAACTTGAGGGAGAAGCAATGCCACGCTAAGGAAATATTAAGGAACTTCAGATGCTCGGTCTCCCAGTGTTCGGCACTGAATAAGTCTGTTATTTGGGGTCTTGCCAACCAAAAAGAGCCCCTGAGCTATGTAATATCAATTCTCCTTTTGCTTTGCTAGTCTCCTTAGGGGTTTGAACAACCTAAATATTTGCTGGATAGATATGGTAATGTTAAAGACTAGGGCTCCTTTCTTTTTGAAAGGCTAATAAAGTTCAAGACTTTTTTACAGTCTAAAGAAAGGAATTCTTAGTCTTTCTTATTATTATTCATGAAGACTCTATCGAATCCCAGTTTCACCTGGCGTAGTTCACAGTACGAGCCACGCCAGCAATTAGTGAGTGATTCTGGAATAACACTGTCTGGGTCCGAACCTTTGTTCCTTTGCTGATTTGCTGTGATCCCTTTGAAAAGTGTCTTTCCTTGCCTTGGCTTCCTTATCCGTAGACTGAGCAGCTATAAAATTGAGATAATAATGGGTTGTTGGGAGGGTTCTCAGACACAATTCATGTGCCCAGTTCTGTACCTGGCACAGAATAAATGCTCGGGCAGGGGACTATTTGGTGGTGGTGAGGTCGTCACTGCTGGGATTACTTCCTGCTCTTACCGCCCTGCCTGCTCCAGGGCAAAACTGCGTGGAGAGCTGTGCTCTAACCCGGAGAGCAATGCGTGCACCCAAGCCCCGGACCCTGTTCCCGGCATCTAGGTTCACAGATAATTGCCCATGCCTTGTTTTACTTGGGCCACATGGACTGGCTCATCTCTACACTTTAGATACTAGGATGGTAGCCTAGGTGTTTAAATGGTCTTCTTATCTGCCCCTGGAGAAGGGGAGGCTGCTACAAATTTCTCATCTATGACCTGGACTTGTTTCTTACAGTGGGGGGTGCATGGAGAGGCAGCGGGCTGCCTGAAACAGCACCTGATCTGCTGCCTCTCCACCCCATGCTCCCCAGGCCACTCTGCAGTGGCTGCAGCCTTCCTGCAGCCTTTCTGGAACTGAAGTTTTCGGAACTGGTGGCAGAAGCATTCTTTGTTGAAATTCACTCTCCTTGGCAGGCCTCCAGGGCACACGGCGATGCCGATTTACGGGATTTAGCTTTTGTTTGGTTAGCTTTGTATTTTGTCCGTTTTGCCTTATGCAGTTCTTTTCCCCCCAAATTTTCACGTTTAAATTCCTTAGATTTCATTTCTGTTTATTTTATTAGGTGGCTTCACAGTATTGCTAAAAGTTGTTTGCTTTAAGGTATCACAAAATGAGTAGTCTTAGATTAATTTGTCCTGTTTTCCCCCGGCTTGATCCATAGCACGTGAACTAGGTGCACTTTTGTTAACGATTACAACCAAATAGGCTTGACCGTTGCCCCTTTGCCACATCCTAATGTTATACCTCCATGCCCAGCTCTCTTTATTTAGTTCTTGGTTTTCCTCTGTCCCCCAATCAGTAAGTTGAAGTTGGTTCTGAAGAGGTAGTAGAGGACTTTTCTGAGTTCTCGGGTTCTCTCTTCTCTGTCTTCCCTCTTGCATCTCCCCACGAGATACAAACTCTGGAGTCAGAATCTCCCATTTTCCAGGGGAAGCTCTCCACACTCGAAGTGACATGGTACTCAATAGACGTCTGTATTCTTGTGTTTACATTGGACACGCTGGATGTGGCTTTCAGATCACTGCCTGAAATGTGGGTGCTCTCTAGGAACTTGGTAATGTTTCCACACCCTCCCTGGAGTCTTGATTGTATGTATGGTCCTCACCTGATATTTGACGTGCAGCAAATTTGTCTCTGTGCCCTCTCATGGCCATAGGAGGTGGCTCTGCTCTGTGCATTCTCCCCTTGGCCTTATGTCGTTCTTTGAGTGACAAGTATGTGTTTGTATCAACTGCATTACAGACACTGGGAATATATGACAATAAGCAAAACAGACACTGCCCTGCCCTGTAGGAGCTTACAGTTTAGTTGGGGAGATAGGTAGGTAGAATCCAAGATGGCTAATCCTGCAAGATGGCCACAAAGCATGTGGGAATATACAGGAAGGACGTGTAGTACAGGCTGGGGCACCGGGACAGTGATGCCGCTGTGAGCCCTGAGGGATGGAAATAGCCAGGCAAAGAGAGGGAGAGTGTGTTCTGGGCAGAGGGCCTCTGCAGAGGTCGGTAGGAAAGCACTTTGGATAACTGAGAGTTGTTCAGAATAGCCAGTCTGCCCTTGAATACACACGTTTTCCTTTGGGTGGGTGGGTGGGGCCAGAAGGATAAATGGGGAGTGATGAGCTCGGAGAGGTAGGCAGGGAGCAGATCGTGAAGGGCTTTGTGAATGGTTGAGAGGTTTGGACTTCATCCTGAGGACATTTAGGAGCCACTGAAATGTTTGATCTGATCTCTCCTACGGCAATGTGGAGAATGGCTTAAAGGTGGCATGAGTAGGCTCTCTCTGGGTTGATCCCAGGGACCACCTTCCCAAACTCACCTTCTCCTTATCCCTGCAGTCCGGCTCAGCATGTCCAGTTTCTTGCATTTTCCTGATTAGCATGAAGGCTCGTTCCAAACTCTGACTCTCCTTTCCTAGCTTCCTGTCTTGAAGGCCAGCTTCTCCCAAGCTCCTGGCTGGCTCTTGCTCTAAAATGAGTGTGTCATCTGGAACACCCACTGGGTCTCCCATGTTACTATTGCCTAGAGAGCCCATTGCTTCGCGTACACGCTTGGATCCCCTAGGATTTGGAGTCAGCTTACATCTAGCCTGAGCGCCTCTAACCCCTTAAATTCCTTGTAAGTCTCATGGTTGGCCCTTCTTTCCCAGCCAGACCAGACCCCCCTGAGAGAATTCCTCTGGCCCCTCTTTTTCCAACTAGCAGCTGAGTATCCTGGGTATCTACATCATAGAGTTGTTTGAAGGACTAAATGAGTGAGTACAGATAAAAGCACTATGCCTGGCCCATAGTGGACACTCAGTGTTAATGTTTTTGTGAAAGTGTGTAGACTCTTCTAGAAAAAGAGGCAGGAAAATGTGAAAGGCTTTGACTGCAGGAATAGTTTGTCACAGCCAAATGGGTATTTATCTTGAAGGTCCACTCCTCTTTACTGTGCGTAATTGAGAGATGACAGCAATTATGCACCCTGCCCAGTTGGGGTACAGACAGGGGGGCTTTATTTTAAATCTGCTGTTTCATTCTTTATTTTATTCTGGAAGTTCTTAGTTTTCATGAAGTTAAATTAGTTTTGCATTTCATAAATTATGCTTCATTCCAGAAGACAGTCATGATGTTTGCCCCAACTTTGCAGTTTGGGCCTCCAAGCCCAGCCCTTCCTCCTTGATAATCATTACAATAACAGCTCCTAGTTGACAAGGCGATGGAAGACAACTCTGTATGTTGATTTATTCCACAATAGTTACTGAGCAAATGCCACGTGCAAGGCATTGAGAAGGGAAGTGTTGGGGCCACAGATCAGGCAGGGACCGTCTCGTGGAGTGACCATGGGTAAGGATTTAATTTCAGCCGGGGTGGTCCAGGGACTTAAGGACTGAGTTGCGTCCTATAGACTCCTTAAGGGGAACGGCGTCCTGGGGGAGAGGCAACAGCACGGACAAGCGGGTAAAGGAGGGGAGATGTAGCTGGTGAGGTGAGTGAGCAGAACACCTCACACGTAACAAGGGCCTCCTGCGAGCCAAGACCTGTCCCGCCCGCCAGCTTGTTTTAACTCATTCGATGCACACGACAAGCCCTGGAAGTGGGCTACTGCCATCACCCCCGTCTCACAGAGGAGGAGGAAACAGGCACAGAGTGGCCGAGTGACTTGGCTAAGGTCAGACTGGTGGAGTTTGGCCTTGACCCAGACAGCCTGACTCCAGATTGGAAGCACAAGCAAACGTACCCGGCACTCGAGGCAGAACCTCCGCCGTCCCCCTTGTGCGTCTCTGCCCAAGGGCCCCCTTGGAAGGGATTTTCATTCTCTTTATCAGTCAGATCTACTACAGTTTACAGATTTCAAAGGAAATCATTTTCTTTAAGGGCCTTTTTCCAGTTCAGTTTCAATAGAATAAAGATCTGGACAGCATATAAATTTTCACGGTCAAAAATAGAGCTATATAATCTATGGCTGTAACCTTTTTCATAGACCAAAGGCTGTGGGTATGTGAAAACACTAGCTGAACTATACATTTTCCCCCTTGATTTCTGACAATTTGGTCATAAAATCTTTTGATAAAAATATCAAAAAAAAATCTCATACTGCAACACTGTTAAATGTGACTGCATTAATGGATGAAAAAATCCATATTTTAGACTGTCAGGACCTGTTTAAACATCCTAGTGGGAAACATTTATGGCTCAAATCATTGAAGTCCACGTTTCTCAGAATCTATCTATTCCGCTCAGCCTATTGTTAGACCTTGAAACAAATCACAAAATTGGCTGGCTCGAGTTTCTCTGCGGCTCTTTCCCGTCCCTTGCGGGGTGGAGGCATGTGCACAGGGCTCTCGGTCAGTTCTTGGGGCTCGGCTCCCCTGTGAGCAGAGCCGACGACATAGGCAAGTCTCTTAACCTCCCTGGATTTCAGCCTCCTCTTTAAATAGCTCGATTCTCTGTTCCTACGCCTTTTTGTCTTTCGACTCTTTGAAGAAAATTATAATTAATAGTACATGACCTAATGGCAAGAAAAGAAATATTAAATAATTTGGTCTCATCAATTTCATTCAGCACTATTTAACAAATGTTTATTAATCCCCTACTGTGTACATGACAAATATCTGTTCATCGCTTCCCAGCATGCTAATAGTTACAGTGTTCAATTCTCAGACTTAACTGAGGCTCACCTTCACTCATGTCCCTCTTGTGACTACATCATTACTATAGAATCTTATACTGTTTAATGTTATTTTTTAAAAACCCCAGACAAAGAGGGAAGACAGAAACCTTTCATTGCAACGAGATCCCTTAGCATTTTGCAAATTATTATGAAGTCAGATGCAGTCTTTTTGTTTTGGTTCTTTTCCCTGTACAGAAGCCCGATTTAAACTACTGGGTGATGCTTCTTGGGAAGAACCGTAGTCGCAGGGGGACCAGTGGCGCAACGGGAAGCACGTGTGCCTCCGGATGCGAGGGTTCCAGGGAAGACCACAGCCGTCAGATGTTCACGTCTCGCCCTGACGGTCAGCTGACGTGCTCGTTGCAGTGGCCTGCTGGGATGGACTTGTCGTAGGAGTGGGGCCTCCTCCAGCTTGTAAATTGCTCAGACCCAAACGTCGTGGAAAACCTACAGGGACTGCCACTAGAATAGAATGTTTTAAGGCATCTGTTGCGTTGAGAGAGAAAAAAGAAAAAGACCCGGTAAGAGGTTTTTCAGGTAGTCATGAGTCCAGGTGACAGAGAAACAGCGATCGGGTTCTTTGCTAGACGGTAAACTGGGCAGTGACGGCAAACACCTCCGCCGTATCTCAGTGCTGCGGCGAGCGCCCGGCATCGCCGTTACTTCACTCAGTCCCCACAATGACCTAGCGCGCTGCGCACTGTTGCTGTTCCTGTTTTACAGACAGGGAAACTGAGCCCGGAGAGGTTAGATAATTTTCCCAAGGTCGCACGGTTAGTAAATGGCGGGAATGTTTCAGGTTGCTGGTTGTCACCGTCAGTTCATCCTGTTGACGGGGAAAGCCATTATCCTCGTTGCGGAGTCAGCTCTTTCTTTGATTTCTGTCCGCAATACCGTGATTTTCTCAGATTCATTCTTGCCGCCATCATTGATGTTTTTCCTTCTGTCTTTGCGCTAATCCATGTAGTCCCCGAGTCCCTTTGCTCATTCGGTGCCTTTTTGCTGTCAGTTCTCTTCCATCACCTCGGTCCGGGGTCTAGCCCATCTCAGTGGACAGGCTACGGGCCAAACTCCTTGACTCAGAATTCAAGGTTGGCGCCCTCTGGCTGCTGCCCTCCTCTATGGTTCTTCTGCTTCTCTCCCAATTGATGAACTAGTCACCCAAACACATCACGCCCTTTGCCCACGCCCCTGACAACTCCTTTCTGGCACGCACCTTCCACTGCACCTGGTGAGGTCGGGTCCCCTCCTCTATTGCCCGTTCTGATCAGTCCACTCCTCAGTGACCATCGTCCGTCTTTTTAGCACCTGTGACGGTGGTGTTGCATCTCTCATTTCACGCTGAGCGTGGGCTGCCTGCCCTGCATCGCGGTACAGCTCTCCCCGTTTCTGATCTGCAGATCGGAGTTGCGCTGGGGTGGGGCCTAGACCCCTCACGAACATCTGGAACATTGCTGTCCACGGAAAGTGCAAGTTCCTGTGCCCCCTGTGCATGTGTGAGGATTGAAGTGTTAACAGTAACTATTGTAAATCTCTCACATTGAACTCACTAAGTTAAAATCTCCCGTTAATCCCCCGAACCTTCTTATTCAGAGACCCATTTCACTGGAAAAGGACCACCCGAGTTCACAGACTGCGGGGGTGGGGTTTGGGGGGATTATTTGTAAGGATGGACACAACTCCCCACCCCTGTCAGTAAGCCCTGTGCAAATTGGCTTGGTCTTCTTTCTATCAAGAGGTAGACTTTATTTCTCTAGTCTCTGAATCTTAGCTGACTTGTGTCTTACTTTGATCAAAGAATGTAGCAAAAAGTAGCATATCACGGTGCCTGAGGGTGATCTTGGGAATCCACCTCCTCCCGTCACAGAGGATCCCCACTGACACCAGGCCTTTGACCCGTCAGCCGCCGCGTGGTCCCACTGTGTGCACACTGGAGATGAGGTCTGTTTGAGGTGCTTCTTTAACCACAGTCAGTGCATTTTCAAGTTTATATTTCTATAGAAATGGTCTTAAAAGTAGATAAGAAATTGTGATTATTTACATGCCTTAATACATTAACTCTGTTTTGTCTCTTATAATTTCCTGAACATAATCCAAAGCTAACATTGCTTTTTAAGATGCTAATGTTTTCACAGGCCTAAGTTTAAAAAAGCCTTGTGTTCTTGGTTTGCAAACAGCTGGAATGGCCTCCCCCTTCCTCTCCTGCCCATTGTATGGAAACAAGCTCTGTATTTGCCAAATAGCAAAACAGTCTTCACTTGACAGTGCGTATTTCACTTCCGAGCTCCCACCGTAGCCTGGTGACATTTTCTTTCACGGAAAATGACGACGGCGTCCAGGAGTATAGGTGTTATTTTTTTTCCCCAAAATGTATGAAGTTTTAAAATGAAACTTCATTTCAGACAGAATGATGTTTGCTTTTATAAAAGTGGGACTTTTTTATGGTTCTGGGGTGGTATGAAATAAACTAATAACGAAATAAGCTCATAAACAAAATAGAAACAGACTCACAGAGAACAGACTGACAGCGGTGGGGGGAGGTTGGGGGACTGGGTGGAAAAGGTGAAGGGATTAAGCAAGAAGAAAAACTCGTGGACACAGGCTCATGGTCACCAGAGGGGAAGGGGGTGGGGGGAAGTAGAAGAGGGTAAAGGGGGCAAATGGTGATGGAAGGAGACTTGACTTGGGGTGGTGAACACACAGTATGATGTACAGATGATGTGTTACAGAATTGTACACCTGAAACCTATATAAGTGTATTAACCAATGTCACCCCAATAAGCTCAATAACATTTTTTTAATGAAAATAAAACCTAATAGTTGTAGCAGGTCAGCTTGAAAGATGTGGAGTTTACATTTAACTTAGACAAAATGGCTTATAATAGATTTGGAAACGGTGCCAGTGTAATTGTGTTTAAATGATTCTTGAATTTGTTTTTTTTTTAAGAGGCAGCTTTCCCCTTTAAATGTCTGTTCAGCAACACAGAGTTGTTCAAATTCTAGGAGATATGCAGGGGCGTCAGATTCGTGCATGACGCAGACACAGCCCTGTTCACGGGCTTTTACTCCCAATGACCGACCGAATGAGTTCTGTCTCCTTTTTCCAGCCGAGAGGAAGCATCCCATTTCCTGGGCATTTTACTCAGTAATACATTCATAGGGCATTTCCCCTCGCACTGTTTCTCACATACAAGAACACCTGCGACAGATCGAGGGAGCTCGTATCATTGCCAGAAAAGCACATGGTAATTTGGATAGAAAATAATGTAAGAGCTTTAGGAACAGAATATAATTAAATTAGTGCCTAGTGTAAAAATAGTGAAAGGGTTTATTTTTAGTTTTTAATGACTCAGATCAGTGTGATGAAAATATGTAAATTGAATGACAACATTCTCTTCAGTGATCTCCGTGACTTCAGCTCGGCTTGAATGTTCATTCTGAGAATTCCATTTTCTTCTGCTCTCCCCTGCTTTTAAGTAAACGCAACATTAAAGGACTTTGAATTTGATAAAATGGGAATGCATGGCTGCAGTCGTAGAAGCCTTGAGATTGAGGACTTTTAAACTGAACAGGCACGCATTCATGGATCCATTCAGTAAATGGTTATTGAGCACCTACTGTGTGCCGAGTACCTTTCTGGATGCTGGGGGCAGAGCCCAGAACGAAGCAGACAAGGTCCCTGCTGCCGAGTTCGCAGTTCAGTTGTGAGAAGGCAGACAGTGACTGAGCAAACAGCCCAACTTCAGGCCGAGGCCAGGAGGGCAGACCAGGCAAATGACAGAATGAGTGGAGGGGTGGTTTTAGGTGGGAGGTTAACATTTTGAGGGACATTGAGATCTAAATGATGAAAAACTGCCTGCCACCTGGCAGAAGAACCACCCAGAATGAGGAAAAGCAGTGGAAGGGCCCTGCATTGGGTATGAGCCTGCAGGACTGAGGAACAAAAAGAAAGGCTGGATTGTAATGAGCAAGAGGAAGAGCCGAGGTGGGGTTTTAAAGGTAGACACGGGCATGGTGATGTGCTATTCATGGATGCTGGCCTGTATTATATTTATTATATTATAATGTTATGTTTCCTATATTTTGGTATAGCATATATTTTATATCATTTGTATATTTATATTGTACTAATATTATTTGTGAAACCCTCTATAAGGTTGCAAGCCTTGTAAAAAGGGAGGTGAAGATTAAAGGAAGACGTTGGAGTCCTCGAGCTGCGTAGGTTTTTGGGCCGTTCCCAGTATCCACAGCCGTGCTAGTGGCGAGCACCCTTTCTTGGATCCCCAGCATTTTCCCATGTTTGTCTCTACTTATCAGTTAAGTGCAGCTCGGCAGATTTTTTTCTGAGTCTGTACTGGGCCCGAACCGGATGAGTCCACAGGGCTGTCCGGACCAGTGTGGCAGAAAGCCACTCTGCTGGGTTGGGTCTGTTGTTTCAATCAGGGCTCAGCCACCTCTGCTAACATCTTATTTGCCCATAGGCCACATAGAGTAAAACGATGTTAAGGACCAAATACGGAGTCTGAACGCCGGTGAGTGTCCGTGGGGTGTAGTCTTCGGTTGCTCCCCTTCATGGGAGTCGCAGGGCACGAAGAAGTGATTTTGAGGCCTGGGCGTGGATCAGACCAAAAGGGTTTATCATCTGAATACTCTCTTCTGGAGGAAGTTGTTAAACATTAGCAATTTAATAAAATATGTGAAAGTTTTAAAGAATATATATATTTTTAAGTGAAGCAGTGCATTATTAAGGTCATGTTTCAGGGTGCCTGGTTTAGACAAGGGAGTCAGGAAGCAATACAGACTGTGTTTCTGAAGACCGTACATAGTGATAACATACTGACTTAAAATTTCCACTGCATTGAACTTTCTAGGATTTATAAGACACTGAAATGCATTACTAAGAGCGCTTATTGAATCTTCCTTCAGAGGTACTTGATGAAAAGATTGTGTTATTTTTAAAAAAGGTAGTAGTTTAGGTTTCATTCTGGCAAAAGTAAGTTCTGAAAGCCTTTCCCTGGGTTGCCGCTGGAAATTCCACTCCTCGGATGCTCGTTTTGCCTTACTCGTCCCAGTTCTCCCTGCTTCTGTGGTTCAATAGGTTTTCCTCCTGTTCGGAAGAAAACCAAGCCAGCGCTGCATTTAGCATCTACCTGCAGGCGCGGCCAGCGCAGCGCCTCTGCCCCCTGCCCCTGTTCCCGGGGACGGGGACAGAGCTGCGGGGCCTGACGGTGACGGCCCCCAGCTGGCACAGCTCTGTCAGCTCTGCTGTCTCTCCCGTCGACGTGCGTCGTGGCACGTTACTGTGTGTGTATGAAATATTGGAGGCAGGAGGAGAAGTCCATCTGTGTTCCTCCCAGGTGAGGAAACAAAGCATCCCGTTCCCAACATGGCTGAAGCGCCCTGGGCAGCCCTGCCCGGGGCCGTTCCCCTTCCTCTGCCCCAGAATTACTAGCTTGAATTTCTCAGATCACTCACACGTGTCTTTATATTTTATGGCACACATTTGTTTGTTAAATAATGTATAGCTTTGTATTATATATATTTTTTAAACCTTACATAACTGTGAATTGCTTTTTCTCCCATCACTATGTATTTTAAGACTTAGCCATGTTAACACGCGTATCTTTCCCTGCTGTAGAGTGTCCTGTTGGGGGCTCTAGGGGCCACAATATCTAGCACCCTCTTCGCATCTAGAATAAATTGAGAAATAGATCCGGGGAGTGTTAGAGAGTACTGGATAAAAATACCAGCTGTATTTGTGAGATGGCTCTCTGGAGGGGCGGGCTGGCTGGAATGCAGCCAGAACTGAATAGGTTTACCCTTCCAGTCCCAGGTCGGTTGCTGGCTGGGGACTCCCCCCATGAGGGCCGCCGTGTGGTGTGGCGGGGCAGAGCGTGCGGAGGACGGGGTGCGGCGCGCCAGTTAGATAAGGCGCTTGCGTCTCTAGGGCTGCTGGAGGGAGGCTGGGGATGTTACTCCCGAAGAGGACCCCTTTGCTCTTACTGCAAATGGGGCTGCAGTGGACGCGCAGGCCCACCCCTGGGAGGGCTCCTGCAGGGCCAGACACCCGGGTGCGGGACAGCAGGTTCCTGGCTACGCGTGTCTGCAACCGGACCGGCCTCCTGAGTCCTCACCTTCTCACTTGTCCACGATTAGAGTTCTTTGCCATGCTATTCTCATCAACACTCGGGGTTAAACTCTAGTTTTTGCCAATCTGCTGGGTGTCAAATGGCATCTTACTGTGATTTTAATTTCCCTGGTTACTAGTAAAGTTCGGCATCATGTGTGCTAGCCATTTGGTTATTCATGTTATTGGCTCACATAAAAATATTGAGTTATTTTTTATATTGGTTTATAGGGGCTCTTTACATATTCTGGATACTAATTCTTTCTCTTTTATGAGTCACACAAACCTTTACCTCTTAGTGGCTTGTCTTTTTCTTTTTTTTTTTTTTTTTTTCTCGCGCCTCTTTTTCTTTTTTTTAAAATGGGATACCTTTTGATAAAAATCTGATACACACACATGATTTGGGAATATCATTTCATTTGGCATTATATACTTGTATGTATATATTTCTCCACATCCCCAGAAATAGAGGAGACTTCAAAAAAGAGAAAATATAAAACTCTTTGACATGTCCAAAGTCTAAAATTATGTAGAGAATGTGTAAAGTATCACTTGAGCATACTAATAGGTTCTCTTTTGTGATTTTTCTGCCTGTTGGAATGTTAATATCACCTTTGAACAACTACTATATTGTATTAGGCAGTTTGAACCATGTTTCTGCAAGATTTACCTTTTCAAATTCTTTGACATGATAGAATTTAATGCTTAATCTTTGAATCCTAATGCTTAAATTACGAGGTTTTGCCTCCATGTAGTCCCATGAAAAGGCTACACCACAGAGCACTTCTGATCCACCAGAAGTCAAACTTACCTACCTCCTGGGAACTCTCTTACGCTTGACAAAGCTTCGCATTTTAACTCGTCCCGTGGTGACGCTGTAGGGACGCTCCAGCAGACGCTGTTATCATGGAAAGGCACTGGAGTCCTAAGTTACGCAGCGTGCTCCTTATCCGAGTGTAAGGACACGGCGTCCTGGTTTCACCAATTACTGATAAGAATAGTCAATGACAGGGGCATGGACTTTTACCAGAAAAAAGACCCTTAGAGAGCACTTGGTGCGGTCTCTTATTTTACACATGTGAGGGTGAGTGACGCACCCAGGGTCACACACCTAGGCTGGCGCAGGTCAAGAACGAGATCCGGTTCTCAGCCTTGTCACCGTGTGCTTTCCACTGCCGTGGTGTCTCAGTCCATCCGGCTGCTGTAACAGAACCATAGAGTCGGTGGCTGGAGCAGCAGAAACTGGTTTCTCACGGATCCGGAGGCTGGGAAGTCTAGGAGCTGGGTGCTGGCAGAGGGCGTGTTCGGCGAGGGCCTGCTTCCCGGTTCGTAGACAGCCGTCCCCTTGCTGTGTCGTTACCTAGTGGAAGCGCGGGAGGAGCTCTCTGGGCCCCGCTTTATGCATAAGGGCACTAAGCAACTGCCAGAGGACCCCCTCCAAGTACCATCACACAGGAGGTTTTAATATATGAATATAGGGGGAACACAAACATTCCGTCTGTGGCGATGGATTATAGGTCATAGCGTTATTCTCTGTTTTTCTAATGGTGTGTATTATTACAGCTAGGTATCTTTGAGAAGTTTCAGTGTACTGGGCGTTTTGTTGCTGGAAGCTTTTTAGTTTTTTAATACTGAAGGAACTGTTTATCGTACTTCCTTAAATTAGCTTTATGGAAGTAATGTATACCATTTTCCTTCCTTATTCTCGACTGGTGTTTACATGCTCGTTTTTCCAGTAGGTTGTATAGATAAATTAAATGTTATGATAAATTATTCCAAAATGGCATATTAACAGTTTGCATAAATTAGAACTATGCTGTGATAGTTTGAATCAGATGGGAAAAACATGTAAATTTGTAAATGTGTGTAGTTAATTTTTTAAATAGTTTTTTTCATGCATGGCTATTGTTTATTTAAGTCAATGTGTTTAACATTACAATGAGCGCATTTAATCCAAGAATTAAAATATGACCATGAACTCATGTAACCCCACGAGCTCCTCCTTCCTGTCTTCATGCTTTCCTACCTTGGGAGTCACTATCTGGAATTAAGTGATTATTATTTTCCTGCTTTAAAGTTACATACATACATACAAACAAACATACATACACACGTGTGTATACACACACATGTGCCTGTGTACTTTCCTGATGTATAATCTTCCTCCTTTTAAAACTATGTAAATGACTGCCAAGTGTATGTATTCTTTTGGGACTTACTTTTTTCACTCAATATGTTTCCAATATTTATCCTTGTTTTGTGTATAGCTATACTTCACTCATTTTAAACGTGCACAGCGTTCCACTGTATGACATTACCATAATTTATCTCTTCTGTTGATAAGCATTTAGTTTTTTCTCCCCAATTCTGTTTGCTTGTGCTGTTGCTAATAATACCGTCCGAATAGTCTTGTATTCTCACTCTTGGTGCCCACGTGGAGGTGTTCCTCTTAGGTACTTAGGAGCAGAATTCCTGGGTTACAATGTTTGCAGATGTTCACGTAGGGCCAAAATATACTGCCAAGTGGTGTTTCCCAGTCATTTGGATCAGTTTCTACACTCCGTGGCCTGTGCGGGGTCAGCCCTGAATCTTGACCCTGGGCTCCTCTCGAGTGAAGCCACCGAGCCAAAGTGCCAGTGCAGATGCGGACCCACCCACAACCTCAGGGCAAATGTGGTTTTGGGTCTGAGCCACCCCGAGAACACGGCCTGGCCCGCACTGTGTGTTTAACTCAGTGCCTTGGAGGTAGTTTTGTCGTAGTGTCTGATCCAGCATTTTTGGGCTTTGTTTTTGTTTTTTCCCAGTGGGTGTATTGATCTGACAATCTAAAAACAGAAAGTCACATTTCTCAAACGTTTCCTTCTAAATTCTCTCTCCCAGATATTGATTTGTTGGGCAGAACAATGGATTTGTTAAGTGTTGGAGAAGACTGACCGTTCGTCTGTAAGAGGTGTGGAGAGTGTGTAAAATGAGTGACATGTTTCTAGTTTAGTGACTGGCATTTTAGTTGTGTCCTGTTGCTGTCTGAAGGATGTGCCCCATTACCTGACCACTGACTGCTCTCTGGAACACCATTTGGGTGTGAGCTTAATATTTATTTTCTTGTGACATAAAGCATGTTATCCGGAAATAGTGATATAATTTAACGGACATGCTACTGAATCTCAGCTTTTAAATTTCATACATTTTTTATAAGAAGAAACAATGCCATATTTTTTTCTTGTTATCAAAGTATTATATCTAAAAATCACTTTTCTTGAAATTGCCTTCAAGATGTATTTCAGTGCGTTTTTCGTATATTTATACCTAGTATAAAATAATTAACTGTGTCTGAGTGTGTTGATGGGTCCCTGAGGCCACCACCAGCTTTGATGATTCACCGGAAGGACTCGGCCTGTAATTGTACTCACGGCTGCGATTTGTTACAGCGAAAGGATACCAAGCAAAATCAGCCAAGGGAACACCCGTGGGCGCAGACTGGGGAAACCGGGTGCGGGCTTCCGAGGCGCCTCTGGCAGTGCAGTCCCACAGCTCGTGCCCGACTCCCCCGACAGCAAGTTGTCACAAGACACGCGAAACGTTGCCAGTCGGGGAAGCCCGCTGGAGACGCAGCGCCAGGGTTTTCCCCGTGGGATGGTCGTGCGGGCAGTCTCTCTGCCCCCGCCTTCCGCTCTCATGGAAGGAAAGCAGCGTGCAACATAAACTGTGTTGTTGCCCACGCTGAGGCACAGGGATCTGTTCTTAAGAGTGAACATTGGTGGGAAACTTCTGGAAACCCAAGTTCCCAGATGCCAGCCAAGGACTGTCCTTGTAAGCAGCATAGTCGTCTGGCCTGGTATGTGGACTCTTTGCTGCACGTTAAGTTATGGCTAAAGTCTTTCAAGCACTCCCTGTTTGTCAAGCACCGTTCTTCGTTTGTTCCGTCCCCACAACAACCACTTCATAGAGGAAGCACAGAGTCAGAGAGGTTAAGAGACTTGTCTGAGGCCGCACAGCTAATACGTGGTAAGCCAGGATTCCAACTCAGGCGTCAGAAGCTATGACTTATCCAGTGCTTTATTAGTGTTATTTCTTTTTTCATTTTGTCCTACGTTATGGCTAAGATGTTGCATACGTTTCCACAAAACCGTGATGTTGTTTCATGGCTCTTAATTTTCAAGTTCAGGAAATTGTTCTAATTATCATTGCAAACCTTTTCTGATCCCATAAGCCTTTCTCAGCTGCTCCTGGGTCAGGGGGTCTGAGTCGTTTGCTTCCATCTTTCCGCAGGAGGGCTGCCTGGTCTTCGACCACAGGTGAGTGCCGCTGTTCCTCCTACACCTCCCGTCGGGGCTCCTGGCGCCGCCACAGCTAGCACCGCACACAGAGACGGTGTCACGGCCCCTTGGTCTATAAACAAAGACGGGACAGCGTCCTCCGTTTTATTTCCTTTCTTGTAGTTCTCGTCACTGTGTTAGCCATATTGTCTACCTCAGTGTCTTGGACAGTGACTTAGGGAGTAGAAGTTAAATGCCTCTGGGATGGCCGTCTGGGATGTAGATGGTAGTAACTACAGTAACAGAGCTGGTAGAGCTTGCCTTTCTGTTAGTGTATTTCAGGTCTCTTTCCTGAAATGAAGAGCCCAACTATTTGCTGTATCCAGTCCCCAGAAAACACATTATAGCTTTAAGAGAAGTTTGAGTGTTTAACACATGCGCTGAAATATGACGCAGATGTTTAATGTCTTACTCTAATATTATTTCACTGTTCACAGTCACCTGTTTTGATCCCTGCCTAAGCTTGCTCGCTTTATTCCGTACCACCTGTTCCCAAGAATATATTTACAGTCTTGTCTTTTCTAAATGGATAGTGCACGTGTTAGAAAAAGATTGATTTTGCCAGTGTCATTCAATAAATACCTTAAGGAGTCCTTGTTGTTTTATTTTCAGTGTTATTTTGTTTCAGTGTAATACCGTAATGCTGTTTTTACTTCAACACCGTGTAAGAAGTCACGCTATATGACTGAAGTATGATAGTTCTTTAAATGTTCATGGATGGGAAACAAGGTTTTTTTTAACTTTTTGAAATGCACTATAAAACTTTCAAACTACCACATGATGACAAATGTCCTTGCATTTCTGTAGGCTTAGAAAGCTTACGTCTCTCATTAAGCTGAGGAGGCCCCGGGCATCTAGCTGTTCGAGACATTTGCCTCCTTCTATTCTGGGGCTGTGCATTTGCGTTCCCTATTTAAGCATTGCCTCATCAGAGAGGCCCTTCCCTTCCAGAGTGACTTCACCCTAC
>CM052538.1:185643614-185686496 GCA_028533065.1 Trachops cirrhosus | reverse complement strand
CCCCCCCGCCCTGCCGCACCCAGCAGTAAATCTCTGCCTCCCGGAGGCACGTCATTCACGGCACCCACCAGTCTCTGAGCCAGTCCTGTGTCTTTGTTTGCTTATTGTCTGTTCCACATCACACATGACTCCAAAGCTCCATGGGAGCAGCGATGTTATGTGTCTTTCTTTTTTTATTTTTTTAAAGATTTTATTTATTTATTTTTAGAGAGAGGAGAAGCGAGGGAGAAATAGAGGGAGAGAAACATCAGTGGTTACCTTCTGTGCAGCCCCACAACCCAGGCATGTGCCCTGACTGGGAATCGAACTGGTGACTCTTTGGTTCGCAGGCCTGCGCTCAATCCACTGAGCCACACCAGCCAGGGCATCTGTTTGTCTTGATTACCTGTGGATGTTGAGGTCAGCACAAAGCATGTGGTCGTTTCGTTCTTGTTGAATGAATTAATGAATTAATTTACTAAAGACTGTCAGAAAAATAAGTTATGTTAGAATTGGTATTTGATTTTTATCAGTTTAAACGTATCAGATTTTCTTTGGGTTTCTTGAAGAGGGTATCTCATGGAAACGTAATCCTACACTTTATCTAGTTGCCTGTGGAAGGACAGCTAGGTGGTTTTAAGTGGTCTATACCTTTCTGTTTGTGCGGATGTGCAAGAATTTCTCCAGGGTAATGCTTTACCATCTTTTTCACTGTACTGCCCCCATGTACGGGGTGGGGCAAAAGTAGGTGTGCAGTTGTGAGTACATGAAACACGTCTCCTTTTGTATTATTATTTATTACTTGTTTTATTTTCCACGCGAACAGCTGTAAACCCACTTCCGCCCCACGCTGCAGAACGGGATTGTTTCTGAAACACACTTCTGCTGACAGGCAAGTTGGCATTGGCGGAGAGCAAATTGCCTGCCCGCCCAGCAGACTTTGGGGCTCAGGATCTTGCCCCACCTGTAAAGCAGCTGTGGCAGGTTTCGGGAAGCCGTGTTCCAGGGCAGCGGTCTTTGTGTTTCCCTGAAAGGATTCTTAGAGACTGTGTCCTTCCTCGTGCATTTTTAGATTGATAGCTAAAGCTTTTCAAAGTAAGTTTAAATGGTTGCACAGCATATAATTTCCAATGTATTATAAATATTGACATTTACAAACCAAACTGTGATATTACTCTTAAATGTATCCAGTAGAATCTAAATACCACAGTGATTTGATACTCACCATTTTTCTTTCAAAAAATGTGTGAACAAGCATTTAAAGTGGTATGAACGAATTCTTCTTTAACAATTTGAAATTTTACATTCTTCCTTTTTGAACTCCTACTTCTATTTTTCTCCCATCACCAAATTTTACCCTAGTGTAACACTTTTTTTTTATCTTTTGGCTTTCACTGGCAGTATTTTAAGATTAGGTTTATTAAGTTTTAATTTACATATTGTAGAATTCTCCGTGAGTAGGTGTACAGTCGTACGAGTTTGGCAGGTGTGCGCAGTGTGTAGCCAGCACCACAGTCAACATGCGAAGTACTGCTGGACCTTGTGGTTCCCTCCCTCTCCCCCAGCCTCTGGCTCCACCAGGCTCGTTTCTGCCCCCACGTCCATTGCCTTCTGCAGAATGTCACGTACATGGAAGCATACGGCTCGTGGTCTCTGGCCTCTGGCTTTCACTTCACGTGACGTCTGGCATTTGTCGGTTCCTTTTAACTGCTGCGTGGTGTTCTGCTGTGCACGCGCACTGTCGCTTGCTTGGCCTTTCACCGGTCGATGGGCGTTTGTACTTTTTCCAGTTTAGGACAGTTATGAATAAGGCTGCTGTAAACATTTGAGTTAGTTTTTTTTTTGGGTATTTGTCTCCATTTCTTTTGGGTTGATAAGTGAGATTTCTGGGTCATGTGATAGGTATTTTAATTCTATAAGAAACTGACAAGACTTTTTTTTGAAGTGGCTGCATCACTTTATAAAATAGAAAACTGTTTTTCGTTGTTGCTGGCACTTGCTATTGTTAATATTTTTGTTTGTAGCCATTTCTAATAGGTGTGTAGTGGTATGTCATTGTGCTTTTAATTTGTATTTCCCTAATAACTAACTTAAATAACCGTTTCTTGTCCTTGTTTGCCATCCATACCTCTTATAATGAAGTTACGTTCAGCCTTTGAGATAGAGATATATATATTCCTCACCCAAGGACACTTTTTAAATTGCTTTTAGATAGAGGAGAGGGGCAAGGAAAGAGAGGGGGGAGTTGGGGGAGGAGAGAGAGAGAAAGAAACATCAATGTGAGAGAGAAACACCAATGGACTGCCTTCTCCTACGCACTCAACAGGGCATCAAACCCATAACCTGGGTATGTGCCCTGACCGGGAATTGAACCCTCAGCCTTTCAGCCTACAGGGTGATGCTCCAACTAACTGAACCATACAGGCCAGGGATCTCTATCTCTATCTTTATCTCTATCTCCATCTCCACCTCCACCTCCACCTCCACCTCCACCTCTATAATCTATTTTTAATAGATTGGGTTGTACTGGGTTGTAAGAATTTTATATATTCTAGATACAAATTTCAGTCTAACTTTTATTTTCATTTCCTTAACACTTTCTTTTAGAGATAGAAGTTTTTTTATTTTGATGACTTTTTTACTGATTCATGTTTTTTTGCCTTATTTTAGAAACCCGCCCAACACCAGTGTGAGGGTTAATTTGATGTGTCCGCTTGGCTAGGCCATGGTACCCAGTGTTTGATGAAACAGCTGCCTAGATGTTGCTGTGAGAATATTAACATGTGATTGACATTTAAATCCATAGACTTTGAGTAAATCCGATTACCCTCCATAATGTGGGTGGGCCTCATCTAATCAGTTAAAGGCCATAAGACTGAGGGCCCCCCAGGAAGAAGGTATTTTGCCTCCAGACTGCCTTTGAACTTGAGAGACTGCAGTATCAATTCTTCCCTGGACTCTGTTATTTTCCATTGGCCTATTTGTCCATCCTTGAGCCCACACCACACTCACTTAATTATATGGCTTTATAGTAAGGCTTGATATCTAGTAGTATAAGTCCTAGGGCTTTGTGCTTTCTTCAGAATTTTCTTGACTCTTTTTAACTTGTTGCATTTCCTTATAAATTTTTGACTTTACGTTCTTAACCACTGTGTTCTACTGCCCTGTAAGTAATATTAGTTTTCATTCTAATAGCCAAGATTATCAGGCCACCTAACTCTCAAGTTTGTGCTCTTCACTAAATACCTGCCTCTCTGTCAAAGCCATAGGGTTTATAGGTAGACAGGGCTAGGATGTTTCTGTCATTTGTTTTCTTTTAAGTAATTAACATTTATTTGGAATTCCACTTTATTTCCTAGTTTCCATTGTTATTTTTCAACTTCTTATAAGCCACCTTCGAAAGAAAAGAAAAATGAAAGCAAATTCTCAGTTTAGGATCAATTTGAAATATGGTAAGAACTTTTGAGCGTGAGATCAATTAATTTGACCCCTTCGTCTGGCTCTGCAGTCCAGTGTTCAGGAGAGAGGAGTCATACAATCAATGTTAAGAAAGCTATACTTGCAAATTTAGAATAAATGGAAACTAGAAGTTATTATGGGCCAGATGTGAAAAGGGGATATACTAATACTAACATGTACCTTTACACGTCTCTGACATTTCAGATAGAACAACTTCTTTCCAGAGAGTTTATATATAGTGTCTTTTTCTTAAAATCCCTGTCCAAGAGGAGCAATCATCACTTTTCTCTGATGTAATTAGTAAAAGCAGGACTGCGTAAGGCCAGCGTAGGTCCAGCTGACTGTCAGGTAGCCCTGACTAAGAGCCCAGTGAGCACGCACGCTACTGAGAAACCATCGTCTGTGCCGGCGGCGAGAGGGACAGGAGCCGGGAGCCCAGTGGTGCGGGCTAGCCCAGAAGTTTTGTTTGGTGAAGGCAGAATGTGCTCTGTGTCTTCTTCAAAAATAGTTATTCAAACATGTATTGATACATAAAACTGTGGTATGTATTTGTAAGTGATTGAGGTACCTTTTGTTTGTTTTTGTTGCTTGGTTTTTTTGTGGGAACTTTTAATTTTTGGCATCGTACCGTAGGTAAATAAATGCCTTGTAATTCATTGAAAAGTAGACAAATTTAAGTTGAGTAAGTGAAGTGGTTTATAGGATTATACTATAGTTAATGTTATAATCACTCAATTAAACAAGCGAGACAAAAAAGAGAGCCGTACTGGTGTCACAATAGGGAAGGAAACCAACATCGGGAACAGCAGAAGTGGCAAAAGAATAATAATAGGAAGTGACCTAAATTTCACAGAAGAAGAGGTATCTTTTTAATGTCTTGAAATATAAATGAAAGAAGACAAAGAGAGTAGATGAAAAAGAAAAATAGGCATAGGTTAGAGTCCTCCACCAGAGCTTAGCAAAAACAATGGAGAATAGAAAAGAACGGGGCTAAATATTGAAAACAATAGCTATTGAGTAATGATCAAAGGGCACAGGGAGACGGGGACTGTGTTTTGGCAAAAGAATGGTCAAAAGAAAGCAGAAAGTACAGCCGAGGTCAGTTCAAGTGAGGGGAAGGGACAGAGGGGAATAATACCACGTAGACGGTCTTTGAAGGTAATAACGCATACCCTAATGTTGTGTACATCACTTTTGTCTTTGTTTTTAAAAAAGAATAAAAAAAGGAAGTACAAAAACTAATTAAAGGAAGAAAGAGACATGGTCCTGGTAAATAATCGGGCACAAGGGGAAGACGAGAAGAGCCGTGCCAAAAGGTGCATTCAGGTCCCAAAGAAGGTTAAGATAAATAATCACATTTGTTCCTTGTCTCTTAGGTCAATTAAAAAAAACCAGTTAAACGCTGAATGTAATAACTATTATAAAACTGCTTAAAGCAGACATATCGATTGCTGTCAAAAATGTACTTCATAGTCTATATAAAGCATTGAAAATGGATCTAGACATTCGTGTTTCAATATTTGAAGAAAACATTTTAATTCAGTATGATAAAAACAAATCTGTGAAAATGATTGTTTTTAAAATATCATTTAGGAAGGCATCTGGCAATGATTTCCATCTTTCATTTTCTTTTTTATTTATTGATTTGCAGGGGGGAGGGAGAGCGAGATGGAGGGGAGGGGGGGAGAGAGAGAGACATCGATTTGTTGTTCCACATACTGATGCCGTCATCGGTTGCTTCTTGCGTGTGCGCTGGCTGGCGATGGAACCTGCGACCTTGGTTATTGGGACGATGCTCTGACCACCGGACCTGCCCAGCCAGGGCCCATCTTTCGTGTCCTTATTTTGGATATAGATTGTTGCTTTGTACACACCTAACACCTCATCTAGAATATTTGGACAGTAGGTAGCATCCAACATGTTTGTAAAGTTCAGAAGCACCTTTATGTAAACGATAGCTTCTAAAGGGCAGTAGACACATGTAAATAGAAGCAAGTAAATCGATTCATCTTATACTTAGCAGTTAAAATAGAATGCATTTCTAATGTATGAATTTAGATTTGACCTTGTAAACACTGGAAGCGGTGGAAACCCCAAATACCACAGTTACCACAGGGTTCGTCTGATTGCTGTCTCAGATATTTCTCAGAGCCGCCTTTCACCTGGTCCCAACTGCAGGCTAGAATATTCCATCTTCGGAAATAATAGAGCCTCCAAGCTTTTCTCCCACCCACGTAGTGAGTGATCGGCATTCCACAGTGTTGGAACAAAAGCACAAACTTACTTGTAAACATAGAAACAATTGAACAAAAAATGATAATAATCAGGTTCTTTTTATTGAGTTTTGGGACCTGGGCGTCATTACTCATGATGGAGCATAACAGTGTTTTCTGCCAATTAGAGTTCGTACCGGCCACTGTTTTGAGTGGTAAATTAAGTGCACGGTCGGCTCTCCAAACAGTTACTGAGCGTCGTAACATACGAGAGGGTACCCCTGAGCCACTCAGTTGTTGAGATAGCACTGAGACTTTGTGTGTGTTACATGAGTGATGTCCCCAGTGTCCTATCCTCAGTCGCCCTAGAATTTAC
Organism: Trachops cirrhosus; assembly: GCA_028533065.1. Lineage (NCBI taxonomy): Eukaryota > Metazoa > Chordata > Mammalia > Chiroptera > Phyllostomidae > Trachops > Trachops cirrhosus. The sequence continues at coordinate 185,680,469 of CM052538.1, read as the reverse complement.
CCATCGCTAAAGCTGAGTACTTTTAATTGAAGCAGCAGATCAAAACAAGTGCCACAGCCTTTTCTAGAATACAGTACTATATCATTAAGTCTGAGACACCACTAATTCTGGGGCACCATTATCTTCGGTGCCGCTAATGAAAGAAAAAAAACTCTGCCTGTTAAATCATGACACAGTGCAATCACAATACATCACAGCTTTAGAGATTTTAAAATGGGGGAAAGGTGTCCTGAGAAGCATTGAGTCAAGAAAATGTGCACCTTGAGCCCAAACAAACATTTCATAGCTACCTGGTTCTGAATTGTTTTCAAATTTAATCTATTAAATGCTGTCTTCATCCAGTTACCTTTATTCTGCCTTTTAAAACCCTCCTTGGTCTCACTATCTTATTTCCCTGGGTGTAACCTTGACATTGCTCAAAACTAGTTCTGGTCATCCACCTGCAGAGCTGCTCTCTGACCGTGCGGTCACACGCCCCTGCCTGACCTACCTCATCTCACCCGGGGCACAGGCATCAGGTGCGGACCCTCACTGGGCTCATCCTTGCCTTGCCGGCAGGGCCTGGACGTCAGGGCAGGCAGACCCGCCCTGGCCATGATCCCTACACAGCCATGGTCAAGTTTTCTTTCAGCGTTGGGTGGTCTACTAGGTGCCTGGCACTGTGTGGGAGCCGTGGGTTACAGTAGTGACGCATCACAGGCAAGGAATTCGCAGTCTGGCGGGAGAGTAAGTGTGTAGAAGGCAACCAGAAGTCACCGGACTTTAGCCTTGGCAGACAGTTCTGCAGGGGATAAAGATCCTCTCTACCTCCTTCTTGATTCACTGTTCCCTTCTTGACACAATTTACCCCTTCCTAATACCAAATGAAGACAGTCTGCCCCACATTGCAGAGAAGCCTATGAGGAGCTGTCCACAAATGAGTCACCTGCACGCAGGAGCACGCTCCGAACAGGGATTTGCTGTAATCCAAATCTAGCCACCCCAGTGGGAGCAGGAAGAACTCGTGGTAAGGATGCTGTCTGATTGAGTCTTGGAGGGATAGTGAGTCGAAGAGACCCAGTACCCTCTGACCACAGGATGTGACCACTGGGACCCCATCTGCTTCCTTCTTCTCCTCCTCCACCAGCACCAGCACCACCACTACCGATGATGATGATGATGATGATGATGATGATGATGATGATAAATAGAACCCACTCTGGACCCTGCCTCAGCTCTAGTGTCCACCCAGCCACACTCCTCACGAGAGTAAGCCATGCTTGCAATTTTCATTTAACTCCAGTCTCTTCACTTCTCCACTCGGGTAGTGTGGCTTTCTCTACTGAGTAATTTTGCCAAGTTCACCAATAATCTCCTAATTGTCACATTCAGTGGCCACTCTTCAGTCTCTGGCCTCTTTTCAGCATTCGTCCCTGATGACCGCCCCCTCCTTGGAACACCCTTTCCCGTTGGTGTCTGCGACAGTACTAGCTCTGACCCTGTCCTGCCCACAGCGGTCACACCTTTCCACCTCCTTCAGGGGGTGGCCTTCTGCTTCCTGCCCCCAGTACTCTCCTTGTTACCCACACGCTCTCCCTGGGAGACTTCCTTCACAGTGCCTGAGTCCACACGGGCGACTCCCAGTTCCGTGCCTTTATCTCAGTCCTGTCTTCTGAATCCCAGACTGATTCTCTCTTGATGTCTCCACTGACCCCTCCAAATCCACATGTTCTAAGTGTCTTATATTGTCTTTTACGTGCTGGTCTTTCTCTCTTCTTGTGTTACATTTCTTGGTTCACAGTATCATCATCTTCCCAGTTCAGCTTTTTTTCTTGACTACTTGCAACCAATAGATTGTGTCTCTTCTACCAGCCAAGTCCGTCTCAGGTCTTTTCCTCTTCACCATCCTTAGCCCGAACTGTGCTGGTCTGCCGTGACAGATACCACAGTGTGGGTGCTTACCCCAGAAACTGATTTTCTTAGACTTCTGGGGGATGGAAGTGTGAAAGCAAGGTGTCAGCGGGGTGGGGCTTTTCTGAGGCCTCTGTCCTATCTTCTCATGGATGTCTGTCTGTGTGTCTGTGTCCTAAGCTCCTGTCCATGTAAGGACACCAGTCCGAGTGGATCAGGGCCCACCCTAATGACCTCGTTTCCACTTAGTCACTTCTTTCCAGACCTTGTCTCCAAACAGAGTCACATTCTGTGGTGCAAGGAGTAATCCCTCCTGGAGGGATTATGCTGAGGACCTCAATATAGAAATGTGGGGTGGGGGGGTGCAGTTCAGCCCATGACACGTGCCCTCATCATCTCCTTCCTAGTTAATCGTGCACTCTCCTGATTTGTTTCTCTGCCTCTGGTATCATCCCCATGCTAACATGCCCACCTCCCACCATCTGAGAGATCACTGTGGCTTCAGGTATGAGCACACTGCTCTCCTGCTTCCCACTCTTCAGCGGCTCCCGATGACGTTCATTGAGTAGAATGTCCAGATTCCTTCAAATGGCTCTTCTGTGATCCCGTAGCTTCAGCCACCTTCCTGTTCATGTGTGCTCGAACCGTTCGGAAGTATTGGAAGTTCCCGGAAGGTTTTAGACCTCCATGCCTTTGCACATGCAGCGCTTTGCATCTGGAATTTTCTGAACTCCACTCCCTTAGTCTCACCAACTCCAAGTCACATAAGACTCAATGGAGGTAGCACATTCTGCAGGAAGTCTTGCCTCGGAGTGACCGGGAGGAGATGTGGCAAATGGCAGTAGGACACACTGAGGGAAATTGTTAACATGTGAACCAGCCTCTCTTTCATATGGATGCAATAAAAAGAATATGTTAAATGTAAATTATGCTGGTTGTTGTAGACTTTTCTCATCCTGTGGAGCCCCTGAAGCTTTCTTAAAGGACAGATGGTAAAATTTACATCTTCCTCTCATCATCGACCTGGCCATCAGCGCAGAACAGAGATTTAATCACGTTCCAGCGCCTTTCTAAATTGGGAGCCCTGTCCAAAGGCTGGGAGTGACGTCCAGGGCACTCACTCTCAGCAGTCCTGCCCCTCAGCTCTGGACACATGGTCACAATGCAGCCTTCCATCAGTTCTTTTCTGGGAAGAAAAAGGAAGAAAGGTGAGTGCAAATTGCAAGAGATGCAGTACAAATTGTGAGATGTCAGTACATTAGTGGTGACGTGGGAAATCACGGGGTCAGGGGGAAGAGGTGTAAATTGCAGGATAATAGAAAAGAGAGGTCAGCCGTTAGTAATGCAAGGAATATGGTGGACTTAAAGAAAAGGTACAAATTACGGGGTAATACGAAGAAGAGGGCAGTACATTAGTAGCATGGGAAACTGACAATTTGGGAGGAAAAGGTGCAGATTGTAGGATAATGTAAAGTGGGGGCTTGGTGGCAAGGACAGGCTTCCGTCACGGCAAGGAGGCTGGCTGGCCGCGCGGACGCTGGCCAGGCCTTTCAGCAGCTTCGAGGCTCTGTCTCACAGCAGACCTTAACGTCTCTTAGAATTATTAATTACGTTCCGAATTAATATTATAAAGCAGAACTACTGTAGTGTTGTGCAAGGAAAAAAACCGTGTCGGAGAGACTCCCTCAAGACTTCTGAATGCCCGAACCTAGATCCCTCCTGTCCATCAGCCCTAGCACACACGCACACCCTCGGGGACCCCGGCCCCGCACGCGGGCACGCGTTCCTCTGAGCGGCTCTGTGAGTAACGAATGCCGTTTCTGGGCCCAAGACAGAATTCAAAACAAGCATACAATAAAAGAAAATTTAACAAGCACTTGAAAGGATAGCAGGTGATGGGAGGCTGCGGGGGCTCTGTGGACCCCTCTTGCTTTTACGTGTCTTCTGAGTGAGGGACGGGCAGCCCTTTGTTCCAGAATATTGTTCTTTTCGAGGATGTCTGTGTAATGAATGAACAGTGTTAGAAGACAGAGTCGGTGTCTCCCTCACAGGGGTGTCCGCCTTTTGGCGTCTCTGGGCCACACTGGAAGAAGAAGAGTTGTCTTGGGCCACCCATTAAATACACTGCAACATGTAATCACACAAAACATCTCAGTGTTTTAAGGAAGTCGACGATGTTGTGTGGCTGCACTCACAGCCACCCTGGACGCTGCAGGCTGGACGCCCTCTCGAGAACAAAAGGCAGGCATGCTCGCCAACCACTGTGAAAGATCTGGGCTCCCTGAACTCGCGGTTCATCTCCTGCATCTGCCGGGGCCCACGTGCGTCACCTCACAGAATCCGGGGGTAAGAGGCCTGACTGGTGTGTGGCCCCTCGCGCTGCTTGCCGTGCCGTGAGTAATGAAGCCCTCTGTCTGTGGTGCAGCGGTCCTGGGCCTTCTGCCAGCGTCCCCGACACCGCGGCAGGCCACAAGGAGGCTGAGTTCTCAGATCCTTCCCAGTTCTCAGCAGTCTCATCCATGAGGATGGGCTGCTGACAGTGGTGTGGCTTTCTGGAAGAAGAGTGAGGAAACCATGGAAATTGGTAGTGAATATGGTGACCAGATCATGTGGTCAACCAGGCAGGAAGGGTCCTCTGCTTTGTAAGGGGGAGGTGGCTGCAGGGGACGCACAGACAGGGTCTGGGTGGCTGCATCTCCCCCAGGATGAGGACTTCCTCTCCCAGACGGCGTCAGCCCCCAGTCTGCTCTGTTGTGATGACCAGTGCAAAGATTCACATTGGGGGAGCAGAAAGTCCTACCCCACTTCAGACAATAGCTGCATAGGCACCCATCCTGAGTGGGAATGAGGGAAATTTGTGGCTGCAATGGGTGGAAACCAGGAGAAGCCTTAGAATGTCAGCTGCTTCTCTCGAAAGGGGAGGGGCAGGGCAGGCTCACATTGCCTGCTGAGGACCAGCATCAGGAGCTCCGCGCTCAGCCCCTCCGACACTCTGCAGCACAGACTTTAGCTCCATTTGGAGAGCAGGTCTCCGAGTTTCTGCAGTGTTTAGCCAAACTAAACAGTATACATTTAAAGGTCCATGTCTGGAAAACAGCGATCTTGAAAAGCAAGGTAGTGATGCCTCCAAAACTATTACTGCTGAAGGTGAGGTGCACGCAGGCAGCTGCGGTAATGTCGCTCGTTTTCTAGTTCCGGAGTTGGGGGTGGGCTCACCAGTTTTGGTTTTATTATCACGCTTCATGATGTAGCTATTTGTTACACATATTCATTATTCCCTATATGTCCTGTTACATAGTACATTTTTATGACCAGATTCGGGTAACTTAGTTTATATCTAAAATTATTCAATTGCTGCGCATTGCCTAACACCTCTTAGAATCCTGTGTGGATTTTAGGGGGTAGAGGCTGATGTCTTCCCTGAAGAAGCCTCCAGTATCCAACAGGAAAATGGTGTATCTGCACACCTCCTCGCAAGAAATCCTGGAGAGGTTCGGCGTTTGACCTTTCTTAGTAGATATGAACTTGGTTGCAATTTAAGTGTTCTTACATTTGCCTAAGCTAAGTAAGGTTAATCAAAATCACTTTAGCTTGATGTCTAATTCCAGACACAGTTTATTTTCTTCATTCCTAAAAACAGACGGTGAACACTCTCGATATTTGCAATGTTGAGAGATGTGGGGACATGTAGTATGTGCTCTGCCAGCCTTGCCGTCCAGGATAGTGGGGAGACCCATCTTCTTTCCCTTCCCGATTCTGCCTCCTGTCTGAAGAGCGAGACGCGTTCTTCACACCCTTCTCCGGTGGCAAAATTCCAAGGACAACGTGTGCTCTCTGTGTCCCCTGAGAACGACAGCTTGGCCCCGAAACGACGCTTCTAGGAGGTCGCCCTTCAGTTGCTGTCATCATACTACTAGCTAAATTTTTTTTATCGCCTAATATTGTAGGAACCAAGCACTTTCCTTGATCTGTTTCATTTGCTCTTCACAGCACCCCCGAGGCGGCTGGTCACACCCCTCTTTTGTGTTGAAGCAGGGCTCAGAGAGGCGAAGTAACTTCGAGTGTTCTCCTGGGCGGGACGCAAACTCTTTCTGTGGATTCTCTGACTCATGCTTTTAACGACGTCAGAACCTTGTTTAATCCATTCTGATAACATCCTGTGAGCGTGTAGGTCTTTTTTGTTGTTTTGTTTGTTTGTTGTTTTTTCCTCATGGAAGTCAGAATTCCACACAGTTCTAGTCTTGAGAAGTTACGTAGTAAGGACAAGTGGGCCAAGTTCTGTGACCTCCAGGAGGGAGATGGTGGTGGGGGTGCTAATATTTTGTTACCCCCCTTTTTTTAAATCCCCACCCAAGGATATGTTAGTGCTTTTAGAGAAAGAAAAAGGGGATGAGAGAAACACTGATGTTAGAAACATCCATCAGCTGCCTCCTGTGTGTACCCCAACCAGGGACTGAACTCGCAGCCCAGGTATATGCCCTGACTGGGCCTTGAACCCACAACCTTTTGGTGAAAGGGACAATGTTCCAACCAACTGAGCCACACAGCCAGGGCCTGTTACCTGTCTTTTTAATGATTTGCGTACTTATTCGTCTCACCAAAACTGTATCATTCTTATTTGGGTAGTTAATATTTTTGGATAAGCTCGATTTAACAAGCACATTAAAGATATTTTTATTTTGCCAAACGTGGATCTATTTCTTTTAACATGCGGGCATGAGACCGAGTATGCACGCATTTGCTTCTGTAAGAAAGGACGCGGGTTTAAACAGTGCTTCAGTCGCTGGTGTTCTGGCGAATGGTAGGGATGTCATTTTCCTCCTGATTTATAATTGGTCCCTATGAGGGAAGTCAATTACTCAGTGTGAAATGGGCTGCAAGGCAGGGTTGGAAGCATCTTTATCCTTAGTTTGCAAATATATCTTTATTCAGCTACAGAAAAAAAAATAAATACTTTACTCTGATGCACAGAGCACTTAAAACAAGGAGCCACAGTGTAAAGACAGTGGGAGGGAGCTGCCCCCCGGGGTGAGGGGGTGGGGGGCAGCTCCCCACGGCTGTGTTCCCAAAGACAAGTGCTCCTGCTTTGGGAACCCAGGAAGAGAACCCCCAGCCACACTGTTTTCAGGGGAGCATTTTACAGGAGGCAATTCCTACTTAACTCTGAGGAGTACTTTTATCTTGATATATACTAATACATGCCTTATTTCGGTGGGGCTTGATACAAAATCAAAACATCTTTCCTTGGAGTAGGACTATGTCACGTCATGAACTCTTCCTGCAGACCACACAACCCCAGAAGCAATAACAGTTGAAATGTAATGTGTACCTTAAAATGCAGGCCTGTCCAACTTATAAACTACACGCAGGTTTTTAGAAGATGATCAAAAAGAAACCTTTAGTTTCGTTTGGTCCTCCTGGGTTTCTTCTCAGGCGCCAAGTATTTTGTTTTGATTCCACGATCAGGTTGCACACAGCGGATCTGTCCGTTAAACAGGCGTTTATTGCGCAGTTGTTGTGGGCTTAGCTCAGAGTTTTCCCCTTTGGAAGAAACAAGGAAATGTAGCTGCTGGCTGAGGTTTCCGGCGTCAGGGGGAGTTGGATCTGGTACCTGGAATTTAACGACTGGACGGTGGAATCAATGGTGCTTCCTTTCCCAGGCAGCTTTGATGCCTAGTGTGGTTCACTTATACCCAGTGCCTACGGTCCCATTACCGTTAAAATGCAGAAAGGAAAGGAGGTGGAGCCTTTCCCCCTCTGTCTAGGCTCTAGGCCCACCCTTTCTTCAATGCCCTCCTGCCTTGCAGGATCTGATCCCACTGTTCCCAAATCACCAGCCTGTCGCCCTGTCTCCGCCATCCAAATTCACATTTCTTCCTCATAGCTGATCTCAGGTCGGTGTTAGTGGGGAATCATTTTGGTTTAACACATTCACACTATAGTGTTCATAACCGTCAGTCCCTTAATCCTCCCTGAGGCATCTGTATGAAAAGGAAATACTAATTAAATGCTTATTAAATCAAACAAGTATAGATTATGTATGGTGTTGAATAGTGAAATAAGGATGAGCAAGGCGAGTCTTGCTGGGGGACAGGAGGGTCACCGGGGAGACAGAGTAGCCCACGTGGAATTTGTTCCCCTGGTGGGAGCTCCCCTGGGCCAGTCCTCCTCTTCACGACTTCTTTCCTCGAGCTGCTTCTAACTCCTTAGATCTAGAAACATGTCCACACGGTGAGGCAGCAGTTGAAGCTCCCCTGGTGGAGGTGAGGTTGAGGGAGGGTGTGGGGAGGACGGGTGTGGGCCGAGGACATCAGTGAGCCATCATAGGCGGGAGTTATGCATGAGCCAGCTGGAAGACAGGGACACAGGCCCAAGGGGGGAGAGGAGGTGTCACACTCCCCAGGGAGCAGAGGGCCCGAAATCGCGCAGCAAGTTCAGGCCCTGCAAACTGGTGATGAGCAAATAGCTTGATCCTGCCTTTATACTTAGGGACAGTCAAGTCCGGAAAGAAGACTTAGGTAAACAGTTATGCTAAACCTAGACCATCAAGAATCTCAACTTGCTACATTAGAAAGGCAAAGGATATCATGCCTGATTATCAGCTCGGCCCTGAGTGAGATGGGGGTGGGCTGCCTGCTCTGAGGGAGGGGCGTTTCAGCAATGAGCTGGAGATGGAGGCAGGTCGGCCAAATGCAGAGGGCAGGCCGTGTGGAGAGCGTCTCAGGCAAGGTGCACGGCGTGTGCCGAACCCGGGGAGGAGAGGGTCTTCGTGACTGTGTGTGACTGCCAGTGAGACTTGAGAAGGGAAAGCCTGTGGGTGGGGAGCCTGGAGGAGGTGGGACAGAGACACAGCTCTGTCCCCCAGGTGTGTAGGCCTCCTTAGGGGCTTAGGACCTCAAAGGTTTGGGGTCTGGTTTTAAGAATTTAAAGTGATGCCCAGGCCAGGTAGCTCAGTGGGTCAGAGTGTCGTCCCAGTACACCAAGGTTGCAGGTCGATCCCCAGTCAGGGCATCTGTAAGAATCAACCAATGAATGCATGAGTAAGTGGAACAAAAAAATTCAATGTTTCTCTCTCTCTTCCCTGCCCCTTCCTCTGTCTCCAAAATCAGTCAATTAAAGAAATTTTTTAAGAATTTAAAGTGAAAGACTGACAGGTTGCACCGTGTGGCCCTGACTGTGGAACTGGGGCTTCGGGGAAAGAGGTCCGTGGTGAGGGCTGATCAGGTCTGAAGGGGCCTGGGGGGCCACCAGCGCCTCCTGTGTGTGACTGGAGGGGTACCCGGCACGGCCCCTGCTCAAAAATCTCTTTTCAGTCACCTCTGACACAGCGTCTGAAATCCTGTAATTGAGGAGTTCGTCTCTTAAAAAACTCAAGTTCCCTAACAACCAAGGCTTGGGCAAAATTACGCAATAAGTAACATTTAAAAAATTCATCAGACTCCCCCTCCCCAGCCGTCTTTTTCTAAATTGCCTTTTCCCTTTCTCGTGGCATCTCTTCTCCCTTCGGATACCCCAGGCTTAATCTCCATATCAACACCCGATTTCAAGGAAGACTCTGTCCAATGTGATTTACGAGAACTTTATGATGCAATTTTGAACCAGTCTGTAGAATGTAACTCAGATGCTGTAAAGTGGTGAAGGAGATTAGTTGGCTCTCAGACTGAACCTTGGGGAGGTGGGGTTGGCTTTGGTGTAACTCAGCAGAGCTGGGACTCAGGCCTCACCCCTGTGTCCCCTGTGATCTTGGCCGGGTACCCGCTATAGTTGCGACACTAACTACAGTAGCTCCGGGCCTCATACCCTCAGCCTCAAGGTCTTGTCTTGTGCTTCTCTCTGAGGTCGTGGGACAACCCTAAACCAATTACTGGGGCCCAGAATGTCTCCTGATCTGAGAACAGTCACCACTAGCAAGGGGGTGCCCTGCTGATCGGCAGATCACTCCCCCACCCCCGAAGCTGTGGGTGTGGGTGAGATCCCTCTTTCCCAAATCAGGGGGGCTCTGGATACTCACCATGGGAGTGGGTGGAAGTGGGATTTTTAGTGGGTTCTAGGGAAGCGCCAAACGATGTTCACAGTCTGTGTTTATTTGCAGAATGTTAAACAGAAGGGGAGGGAATTGTTTTTAGAGTGGACAGTGGGGCTGTCTCAGGGTCCCTGAAACTTGCACTTCCCACACCACGAGCCTTCCCCTGGACACACTCAGACGGTCACTTATCTGCTGGACTGGCTCAGATTCCCCAGTAATCAGGTCTTCGTCTCTGGCACTTCTGTGCCACAGGCATTTGAACCTGGGAGTCTGAAGTTTAAACAGGCGAAGTGTGTGGGTGTGATGGGCGGAATAAAAAATAAAAAGGCATAGATCCTACTTGTTTAGGGCAATTATGCATTATTTAAAATTATTTGCTATTTAAAAAATTTAGCAGTATCTTTCATTGGATGTATTAGAATCACTTTATAAACTGGAGTTTGGCAGGAAGGGAAGGAGATGAAAATAAACGTTATTGGTTAATGAAAGATTTGATGATCTTTTGTTCTCTATATATCTTATCTAAGTTGAAAGACATTTTACAATTCAGAATCTTCATTTTTTTCATTGGGGATGGTTTTATTTCTTACAATTTTTAGTTGTCTAATATAAGGCTATATTGAATTCCTCAGAAATGTTGCCAAATAAAACAAAAATATTAGAGCATTTAACATTTTGTAACCTTTCTTCTCAACCAAGTATAGTTTGTTAACATTCACGTAAATGTTTGAATGAAAATTAGCATACATGCTGTCCTCAGCAAACATCCTTCACACGCAGGGCGCCTTCTGGTTGCTAGAGAAGTCGGAGGCCCACTTCCTGCCCTCGGGGAAGAGCGCGGTCCATTTGGGACGAAGGGCAATAAGACGGAAAATAAATAGTCATTCACTGCTGGTTCCGCTGGGTGAGATGAGACCGGAGTTCAGGAGGGCGCCATTGCTGGGGGGGCGGGGGGCGCCTGCGGAGGACGGAGAGGCAGGTCCTGGCCAAGAGGGGCGGCCGTTCCGGGCCACCAAGTCAGTCTGCTTTTGCAGTTACATTTTATTCTCTTTCCCCTAAAATTATTGTCAGAGCATCTTGTTTAATTTCAGGATTTTCTTTGTTACCTGTTTCCTGTAGAGTCATTAGGATTTGGTCATATGGATCACTTCCCACTATTTGTGTGTTTCCCAACATTTCTGTAATGATTTCCTGTTACTCTTTTCAGAATGGCTTTATGATGATATAATAATGTTGAAGAAAGTATTGCCAAAAGCAAACTAGAAAATAAAACTATCCACAGTCATTTCCTAGGAAATAAACGTAGGGACAGTTTATCTGTAGCTGCTCAAACCTGTCGCCTCTGCACAGTCACTATTTTGCGGCACCTTACAATGTTTGGGACTGCCGCTCCCTGTCATCTTGGCCTGACATGTCCAGGCAGGAACATTCCAGAAAACTGAGTCTACGATCAAGTTGTCAGAGATCTTCGCTGGCTTTATTTAACGTTGAGGTGTTGGATTAGTCTTCACTTAATCAGTTTAGGAGTAAGCCTAAAATTTTCCGTTCAGTGTTTTCTTCTGTTTTAGTTATTTCCTGTCCTTTTCATTTCTTTCCATCAAGCCCGTGAGCTTCCATTTGGCTGCGAATGCCTTTTGGACAGAGATCATTGAATCTCTGGAGCTTTGAACAGTGCTCGATAAATGCTTAGTGAATGAATTGAAAAAACATTCCACACATGATTAGAAAGAAATAATGCAGAGGAAATTGCATACAGGTACCCATGTGTGATTTTAATTTTCACACGTGATCTTGAAGCATCTTATTATAGCAACTTCCTGCCAGGAGCTAACCTTGACGTGAAGGCTGTAAGATTTGTAAGCCTAGCAAAGAACTCCCGCACGTCAGTTATTCTGTCAGACAGACCTGTTACCTGTGACATATTAACTCAGAGTTGAAAAGATCCTTGGCTTCCCCTTCTGCATAATTAAGTCCTTTGCAGAACGACTTATATATTGTAGATTCCACATGTGTATTTCAGACTCGTCAACACAACTAAAATGCAGTCGTGATTACTAGCTTTTCAGAGCCTGCCTTCATTTCCCAGCAGGCAGCCTCTTGTCAGAATTCATTTCCCGTTTGGCAAATACCGCTCTGACCCCAGTGTTTTGGACACAAGTCATCCTTCGCAGATTTGAGTCTGCCCATTGTCATCCATCCTCAGCTCCTCAAATGCCAAAGACCCCTTTCTAGTCAGAGTGGTAAGATCTTTCTAAAACATCAAAGGAGTGAAAGCTAAGAATCCTTAAAAGATTTTATTCCAATGATATTCCCAATTTTAAAAAGTGCTTTTCATATGTCTCCATCTCCGATTTTACAGTTTAAGAAATTAAAGTATAACTGTTACTTTTGAAGCAAGAAGATGCGCTTTTTATTTTCTCAATCTTTATGTAATTAAAATTAAGCTTTGGCAGAGCTATGGTGTAAGGAAGTTCAATTTAGCAAACCTACATGGAGACCCTCCCGTTGGCCCCGAGTCACCGTGGTCTCTGCGAGAACTGCCCTTTAGTTGTACGGAGCGAGCGTGAGAGAGTGTGGTCCAGACGTGGCGGGAGATTAAAACTCCCTGTGGGAGGGGGCTTGTTGGGAAGGCGTTCTGAGAGACGGAATTTCTCGTTGGATCTTGGAGAAAGTACGAGATTGGACTTGCAAAGGGGACAGTCGTTCCAGGTGAGGGGCACAGAGGCTGGAGTCAGCAGGGCCTGCACTGATTCTTGGACAAGGGAGGATGCGATAGAAAGGCCTTCGTCTGGCTTCAGGCTGCAGGCTCTACCTGTGGATGAAGCTGGCTGGTCCTTGGGATGTGTGGTGACTGATCAGGGCTCGATCCCTGGGGTCCTGTTTGGAGGGGAAAGGAGAGGGACGTGTGCAGGGAAGGTCAAATCTTATATGTGGTACACAGACCGACTCAGATAGCTTCACAGGCTGCTGGGAATTGGGGAGGCCGTGCAAAGGGAGCTGCTGAGGGCAGCTGCCAGGGCTGGGGGGCCTCGGCGAGCAGGAGAACCCCGGTGCACGTCAGCACGAATGGAGGAGCAGAAAGAGGAGTGGACCAGGCAGAGCCTCGAGAGGGTGCCCGTGGTTGGCAGGGGGGCCCGACCGGGAGCGGTCAGAGGAGAGCCAGGAACCTGCAGTCCGTGGAAACACAGAGGAGACGGTACTGTGGGGCGGGGCGAATGAGGAGGCCAGGACGTCGGAGGGTTTGGACAGAGGGACAAGTGGCCTTCAAGGACCTCAGAGAAGTGGCGGAAGTAGATGCCAGATGGCAGAGACTCGGAAAAGGGAGAGGAGCTTGTGTCATTGGTGAGACTGTGATACTTCAGGTGTTTCCAGTGATAAATGCCTTTAAAGGAAATCCACTCCTTACCTGACGCGTGTCATGTAACAAAAAGCCAGTATGTTATTAATACCTGGAGACTTAAAATGCACCTATTTCTACATTGTAACCCAAAAACATTATTTTTACAAGCCATTTGGAAATAACATTTTTATTTTCTTTGCCTCTACTCTTTCAAAATTGCGCTTATCCCTTTCTGAGATTTATTTCTAGGTCATTGATTCGGATTCCAAAACTACTGTTTTCTATAAGCTTATTTTATGCCTGCTAGAGTTTAAATTTAAACATTTTTCTGACAGTAGCAACTGAAATAGCTTCTAAGACATTTTTTATATGTACCTTGCTTTTTCTTTGTTGGTTCTATCTTTCTAAAAATGGCCCAGATTGATAGCTCTTGAGATAGTATGCCTGTAGTAACACACAAAAATTGTGTTGTGCTTTTTAGACTTGAGAAATATACTTTGACTTCTTTCTGGTTCTTGAAGACACCCTTTATTCCTATGAATAAAGGAAAAAGCACAGGATGTAGGTTCTGTTCCCTTATTTGCTACATGACCTTGAACAGGTCAACCCTAGAGATTGTCAGCTGTGAAGTGAGAGGATTATACTAGAGGGTCGTTTAGGTCTTTCAAAAAAAAAACAAACAACTTCAGAATCCATGAATATGCTACTTTATTTTTCTCACTTAGTCATCAAGCCTAGCACAGGGTGTGACCCCACACTTGGAAATGTGGTCAGGTCCTCGAGCGTGCCCTGCCTGTGACAGCTTCACCGCCCCCACCTTCATGTGGCCGACTTGGATCCTTCCAGCCTCACGCTGCCTGTGTGTTCTGGGATGTGGTGGTCCCTGCAGCACCCAACACCTGCATACGGTACACATACGGTGCTCAGCAAATACTCAGTGATTAAATACATGGGCTGTATTGTATTGTTGTCCACCCTGGTGGTGGGGAACAACCAGACTAAGCATCTGAATCAGTTATGAGCCCTGGCTGGTGTGGCTCAGTGGTTGAGTACTGGCCGGCGAAACAAAGAGTCACCGGTTTGATTCCCAGTCAGGGCACATTGCCTGGGTTGAGGACCAGGTCCCCAGTAGGGGGCGCATGAGAGGCAACCACACATTGATGTTTCTCTCTCTTTCTCCTCCCTTCCCCTCTCTTTACTTTTATTTAAGTAAAATCTTTTTTAAAAAATAATCAATTATGAATTTGAAACCATGGACATCTCCAGGTCCCACTCCCCCACTTTGGTGTGTGAGTTTCTAGAGACAGGCCTGGGTGTGAGCATACCTCATACCCGTGTGAGAAGCGCCTGTCTACCCTCTGTGAGTTCCTAGAGGTCACAGACTCTGGTCTCTGTCACTTCGTGCCCAGGCCCTAGGGTAATGTCTGGCAGAATTCGGTACACAATAAATGTTTGTAAATAAGTGAATCTGAATTTTGAGATAAATATAAATGAGCATCAAGTGCCCTGTCTTTTAGTTGCAGATATAACATCTTGAAACTTTACATAATAATATTAATTCACACTACCCATTAGAACTTATATTTTTAAATACACGAAATAAATTACTTAAATGCCCCAATCACCAGTTCTAATGAAATTCAAAACTCATCATTCGTTACCTAATAATTGCGGTTAGGACTACCTTGCTCCATTTGCCCAGTCCTTACGGTTCTGGGGTGCCGTTTCCTTTCATGGTTAGTGCCTTGGCGTATCCCTTGTTTTATGTATTTTGTATTGTTACTTTTTCTAGTGGCACACTTTTTTTCAGTGACACTTTGTAATCGATATTATTTTGAATGAGTTTCAGGCGTACAGCGTAGTGGTTAGACAATTCCATACGTTACAGAGGTCACCCGCCTTGTTTTGAATTATTGTCCGAGCAGCCACAGGCCATCACCGATCTTTAGTTACGGAATTCTAGTGTTGTGAACTGCAGTGTCTTTCACTGGGGTGCGGGGTGTGGGGGATGAGGCAGAACCGGCACTAACTCTGTTGCCTGGAGACGCGCCGTCGTGCACGATGCTGTGCTCCGGAGAAAGGAAATGGTGCCGTCCCGAGTACAGGCGCTTACCTCCAACAGCCTACTGGCCTGCATCTTACTTATCCACAGGCATTCCTCTTTTTATTGTGCTTTGCTTGATCACATTTCACAGATACTGCATTTTTTAAAGATTTTATTTTATTTATTTTTAGAGAAATGGGAAGGGAAGGAGGAGAGAAACATCAATGTGTGATTGCCTCTCGTGCACCTGCATCCCAGGCATGTGCCCTGACTGGGAATCGAACTGGCAGCCGTGTGGTTCACGGGCCAGCACTCAATCCGCTGAGCCACACCAGCCGGGCAGATATTGCTTTTTGTTTTTTTTAAACAAACCAAAGGCAAGACCCTCCTTTGCCTTGCTTTATTGCAATACTCACTTTATTGTGGGGGGCTGGAACTGAGCCCGCGCCGTCAGAGGTCTGCCTGCATCTCTGAGCAACAAATCACCCTGACTCTTCGGCAGATTGAAGCGAGGCCCTTTTCACATCTCTCCTGTGGGCCGGGAACCTGGGGGCGGCTTAGCCTGCGGCTCTGACCCACGTCCTCTCAGGGGGTTACACGCAGGGTCCCGCACGGGGCTGCAGGAGCCATGTCTGAGGAGGCTCACTTGGACGCCTGGCCCTTCGTGCCCGTTGCTTGCAGGAGGCCTCCCTTCCTCTCCGTGTCTCGCCAAACCCTTTTATCGTTGAGTTGCAGGGGTTCAGCCTCAGGGCTCCCTGAGTGTCTTCACCACATGGCAGCTGGCTTCCCCCAAGTGCGTGGCTCGGGGGAGGGAGCGTGGAGGGAGCCCCAGCACCCCCACTGCAGGGAGAGGCTCTCGGGCTCCACTTCCAGGAGGAGCAGAAAGAATCTGTGGGCCTATTTCAGAACCACCACGGCCTCTATAAACATAAAGCGCTGTCTGGGATCTGAAAAGTGCCTGTGATCCAAGTTATTTATTCCACTCCTCCATGAAAAGAAGGCGAATATCAGAATTTCTGGTTTCCACCTTATTATTTCCAGCGTCTACTTTCTTTTTATTTTCTTGAATAAGATAATGAGGTATGGTGGTAAAAATCATGAAGTGTCAGGATCAAAAGACGTCGTTTTCCCTCTGTGTTCCAGACAGCAAACGCTCCCTGTCTAGGGCACAATTCAGAGCTCGCCATCTCGAGGAGCCTTCTTAGTGGAGGCAGGATGAAGTTTAAGAAACCTGCCCAGTTTCCCGATGAACCACTTACATGCCGCCCAAAACAAGCCTTCCGAGGAACTTCTTACAATTAAAGGGGAACTTCTCCAAACCTTTAACCAATGACCATCAGGTATTTTGTTAGTGATTTTATGCATGAACGTTCAGGAAAACAAGGGGAAGGTCAGGTCAGGAACAGCTGTAAGTCTGTGGGGGGTTACAAGTCAACTAACTGAAGGCATTTTTTTAAGTGAGCAGGTGTCAGGCATGGAGTTTTTGCATAATTATCTCGTTTCGAATAAGTTCTCTCTCGATTCTTCTCTGCCATCCCAGTCAGCCTCCCCTCCTTCATGCACAGTACTTTGTCACATCCAGCGCTCCGTGAAAGTTGTCACAGTTCCTGGTCCGCCTCTGTCCGCCCCACCCGCCCGGCATGTGCCTAAGGGGCAGGACTGCAGTGCCTGGCCCGTAGTTGACCTTGGTTGGTGGTGGTTGAATTTGCCAGCCTTGCTGATAAGTAAGTGTGACTGTCTTCTTTGCCCCTGTAAGGCTCTATGAGCGGACTGACGCCGCGCCCTATGTAGCCTATGTGGCAGGGGTTGGGGGGTTCAGAGCCAGTCCCGTAGTTTGTGCTGCGGCACAGGGGGTCTCAGGAAAACTCTGGGGGGTCCCCGTGTTGGGAGGATCCTTACAGACCTTACCTGGGAGAAATTACTAACAGGTACGTGTGTGTTTACCCAGAGTGAACCCTTGTAGTGTAGGAGACTGCCAGGAGGAAGCGCCTGCTGATCCGATGAAAGGGCCTTGTGAATAGGCAGGCCCGTGTGGTCAGCTCCAAATGATCTCGTGGTATTACGCATTGTTCCCGGGTCTCTCAGTGGGATGCTGAAAACTCCGCACACACAGAGCACTATGGGAAGGTCCCCTTCCTCCTCTCCCGTTTGTTCCCGGGGTTTTGCCCCGGCTGATGAAGGAACTGAACACGGTTTTATTTAGTGCACAGTGCGAGCCCAGGAAATGCGAAGAGGGTATATCAGACTCGCTGGCCGAACGGAGCCTGACTGGGAAGAGGCCTCACTGCAGGAGTCTCGGCCCTGCACTAAGGCCGCGGTGAAAGAGCCAGAGCATTGAAGGGGTGTTTTATGTCTAACCCCCAGGCCCGGGCGACAGGGCGTGCAGTGGAGGGAGGCGGAGGGCCACTCGTAGGGCTCTGGCCTGGATGGTGGTGTGAGAGAGGACGCAGGAAGAGCAGCCGGGGGTGCAGGGCTCCTGATGATGCCAGTTCGGGATGTGTCTGTGGGCCCACAGGGAAGGTGTTCTGTCTAGAAACGGGTGTCAAGGTCAGAGGGCTCCATGAAAGAGAAGTTGTCCCAGGATACCGGGAGAGAGCCTGGGTTCAGATGTGTGTCTGTTGGCGTCCCCTTCGCGGATCCTTGGACGGGAAAGAGCCGAAGGGCACAGGCGGCCTTTCTCGCAGAGCCGTTCTGCTGGGAATCCTGGCTGCTGTCGTCCTATCCCGATGTCCTGGGTGAGGAGGGGAGCCACGAGCGCCCGCTGGTTTGCAAGGTAGAAGAGGGTGCTGTCCTGGAGGAACAGCGCCCTCCTCTGCCAGGCTTCTGTGGGCTGTGATGTGGAGCTGGCTTCTACTCGCTAGGATTTTGTGATTTGGCAATCTTAAATACCTCCTTTTGGGGGGGTTTGCTTTTCATGTCTGTATCTGTTCGAAATGTCATTCTCTTTTCTTCCTAATAGACAACCACAAATTCACACTTTATTTTCCTGGGGAAACACTTCTAATAAAACCGTGGCTTGGTTTTCCGTGTGGGTGTTGACACAGATGGTTGTAACGAGATCTCTCTGATGAGTCACTTTCTATCCGACTATGAATTGTTTTAGATGTGCCAGCTCACTTTTTAATTTTTGATCCAAAGAGTTATCCTGAGAGGTAACGCACTTCGCCTTTGTTATATCCTACAAACTTTCCAGCTTACTCTCTTTTTCTGCATTCATCTGATAGCATAATTAAAAGGTCTGACTTCATTTCTTTCCTTCCAAACACTGCCTAACTCTTCTGTCTTTAATTAACTGAAATCATTCCTATGTAAACAAATAACAATTGCAGATTATACTACCCACACTCCTTTCTGGTGAGGATTTAAGTGCATCCCTTATTTGTTAAATTATAGTCTTTTTTAAAAACTAGATGTGACATATTTTGTCATTTCGGATGATGCCGGTAGAAAACAAAGGATCGCGGCTGTGCTTTCGTTCTCCTCACACCTTCCATTTAACGCCGATTCGACGAGCCGCGCGGCAGGTGGAGGCAGGACAGGCTTCGGGTGCACACCAGCCTGAAAACCCGAACCCCGCCACTTCTCCTGAGTGGTGCGGCTGTGGGTCAGTTGCTTGAGTGCCTCTCTGTGCCTCAGTTTCCCGTACGTGAGATGAAGACAATAATAGTTGCCTCGTGGGTCGTGGAGATTAAGTGACATAGTACAAGCTATGTGCTTAGTGCAGTGCCTGCACATACTAGGTGCTCAATAAACACTAGCAATCTCTCTTTCTGTATAGTAGAAGACGCTCTCTTAACTAGTTCTCCAGCTTAAAGGAAGCTTCCAGGCCCTGTGCAGAGCCATCCGGTGGATGCCACAGCATGGGGGATGCTGTGATCGGGGGCTACTCTCCACAGCACGCAGGTGCTTCTCCAACTAACCCAGGTGCACTTGCTCACACGCCTATTTACGTTGTTTGTCTCAAACCTGTTTATGTCCATTGAACTTGTTATTGTACAGTAATTATGTAATTAGGCTAACAGAATGTAAAGATTAAGTTTTGAAGGCTTTGGAAAAACTTAATAAAGATTAGTCGCTAAATTCTTTTAAAAACCTGAGATATTTTCCTAGAGACAGAAAGTAGAATAGTGGTTGCCAGGGATGGAGGGACAGGGGTCGGTTACCACTGAGTGGGTGCAGAGTCCAGTTTGGTGAGATGAGGAGAGTTCTGGGGGTGGATGGCGGTGATACAATGTAAATGTACTTACTGTGGCTGAGCTGTGCAGTTACAGTGGCTATCATGGTAAATATTATGATGCTCTTTGCACTTTATTATGATTTTAGAATTTTTAATCTGTCGCAGTAGCTGTGGGTGAGATAACTGTGAAAGATTGGGAGGAGGGATAAAAAATGTAGAGGGATTCCACATGTAGCTTGTTTTCCAATGGTCTTTAAGTTCTCGTGCTTTCCGGAAACCAAAAGAGAGAGTGGTAGGGAATGCATTTCAGGTGCAGTTGACGCCTGTCCACAGGCTGCTTCTCAGAGATGGAGGCGCTGACACAGGGCACAATCTCAGGGAATGCCTGCATGTTTGTATTTGAAATTTAAAATTAAGCATTCAAGTTATGGGAGTGTCTTAGGCTGGGCCCTGGTAAGCAGACTGGGCGCCCTCAGCACCAGGCCCTGCGGGTGTGGAGGAAGCAGGACAAACAAGGAGAATTGAAGCCCGGCCTCAGCCACTGCGCGGGGGCGCGCCAGTGCCGACGGACCCCCGTTTGGAGATGCGGCCCCGACAGAGGCAGTGTGTGCTCGTCCCCTGCACTGACTGTGCACCGGGTACTGGGTGTGGGCTTCCCGGGGGCGGCTGCTGCGGGGCGGGGTGGGGGGTGCTTCATCTCGAGCAGGGTTCTCAGCTGTGAACTCTCAGCAGGTATCACTTTCAGCCTCAGCATCGGGTGGGACGCCGCGGCCCCCACAACTGTGTGTATCCGGTTTTGTTTTGTTTTTTAGTGTTTTCCTGTTTCTGCAGACTTTTGAAAAGTAGCTGGTTGAGTGTTGGTTCAGATTGCTTCAGATAAGACATCCTCGCTGTTTGTGCAAGTCTCCTGAAGGTGTCACTGTGTCTGACCTTCCTTACGTGTGCGCCAGTTGTCCCACTAGTGGAACAGCAAGGCTGTGTGGCTTAATGACAAGTGGTGAACATGGGTGGCGTGTTTGAAGCTCACAATGATGTTAGGACTATCACATTTTAAATACTTTCCAGGGTGTGTTTTGAGATTCATGAATCCTCAGATTTTTGCTTCTTAAATTTCCAGGATATTTTGGCATTTGATGATTTTTCTTTTTGTCACATTCTCCATTTTCATGCTAAAGGTCATCTTTCTCTCAGGCCCCATGACATGTGGGTCTGTATCTGCATTTTCCTCGGTTACTCTTGCATCAGCCACAGGTAACTGTCCACTCTGGTTCCTTTTACACCTGCATTTTCCCTGTAGACCTGCATCTCTTTGTCCTGAGCCCCAGGCTCACGACATGCCTGGGGCCAGAATCCAGGATGCCGATGGTTCATTTTTAGATGCATTCTCTTGATCCTGAAAACAGGAGTCCTGTTTATGTGGTTGTTTTTGTTTATTTTTAACCATCTTAACCACTTTTAAATGCATAGCACAGTGATGCCAACAGTGTTCCTATTCCTGTGTAACCAGTCTTTAAAACTTTTCATCTTGCAAAGTGTGGAAGTCTGTATCTGTTAAAGAACGTCCGTTGTCGCCTCCTGCCGGGCCCTGGCAGTCACCATCCTACTTTCTGTTTCTATGAATGAGACTACTCCTGGTAATTCACAGAAGTAAAGCCCGACAGCATTCATCTTTTTTAACTGGCTTATTTCACTTAGCATAATATTCTCAAGGTTCATCTACACAGATGCGGAATTTCCTTCCTTTTAGAGGCGGAGGAATATTCCGTTGTGTGGGCACACTGCATTTTGTGTATCCACTCATTTGTCGAGGGGCTTTGGGTCACTTCCATCTTTTGACTGTTATGAATAATGTTGCTATGAACATGGGTGTGCAAGTTTTTCTCTACTTTTAAATAGATTTTTTTTTTGTTGTTTCTCTCAGCTTGTAAATGCTGAGTCCCTTTGTACGTGTGACCATAATGGAACACAAAGACACTACGGTTACCCCGCAGCCACACTGTGGCACATGCCGGCCTTTCAGTGGGGACACTGTCTGTCCCCATTGACGCCCGTCCCCACTGACGCCCGGCCCCCCGTTTTGCCGCGTTTCCTTGTTTCCAATTCTATGTCTTTGGACAAACTGGAAACTGAAGCCTTTCGTTTGACTTGTGATCTCGTACATTCTGGGAACTCATATACCCGTAATCGTGGAACAAATAAAGCAGCTGGAAGAAATCTTTCCTGAACAAAACCCAAGTGGGGCAGTTGGGTGCAAGCCAAGACTTCCACAGCTACAGAGGGAGACGTAAAAAGGCTGTCTGTGTTCCAACACCAACAAATCACTGCTGGCCGGATGGAAACGTCCTGTAGGTAATGACCAGATAGAGGGCAGAGACCTTTGCCTACTTAATTGCCTGCCCACAAAGTGAAGTGTTTACTGTAACTCTCCAAGGTCTCTGCGCCGAGTTCGTGATGGTGATATACCTGCAGGTAGAGTGGCATTGTGATTCCGCAGTCTCAGCCACGGGTGGAGATTCTGAGGCTGCCCAGTCTGAACCTGGCCTCCCACGAAATTGCTGTGTGGTCCTCGGCAAAACGTGGCCCGTTTAACTTCCTCCGACCGAAATTCTGAAATGTAATACAAATTTAGCTACTAAACAACTGACTAACAGTAAGTGAAGTCCTGTTTTCATTGCCCGTTTTTCAAGAAAGAAGCTTAATGTCCTGCAGTGATCAAATAATCAAGATTTTAGTGGGCATTTTGATAAGATCGGATATTGATTTTTCATGTATCTACATGTGCATGTGTCTGGACTGACTCAAAAGCAAAAGCTTGGAATGAAGGCAGCTTTAAAAATATATATAAAGGGAATGTCCAAGTTTTTAATCACTCATCAGTTTATTTAGCCAACATTAACAAGTGCCTAGGGTAGCACTTCTCAAACGTGAGCTGTGGAAGTCACCCAGAAGGCTTTCTAAACGCCCTCCCTGGGGCCTGCCCTCAGAGTTTCCGATTCAGTAGGTAGTGACTGCTATTCCAGCTTAATTCCCATTGGTGGACATTTAGTCTCTTCCGAGTAATCCTCCGTGGCCGAGGCCTACACTGAATGCTGAGGAGGGGCAAAGACGGTAGGAGCCTGAACATGCGCCCCCGACAGGCCGCCAGGTGATAGCGATGCTGTTGGTGTGGAGACCACACTGCGGGCACCGGAGTTCCAGAGGCACTTAGAATGCCAGGTTAAGAAGACACAGTCACGTCCGTCACGCAGATGGGATTAAGGCTAATACTCGATGGGACCCCACTGTATCACTGTGTGTGGGCACACATGTGTTTCAAAGGCGTTTTAGAGAACACAGCACATGGGAGGGCCCGGGGAGCTGAAACCGTGTGACGTGTCCGGGGACGTGGAGTTTGCGTTCCTGGAGCACAGAGCTCCTGGCTGGCCAGCCGGTGGTCTGGGGGATGGGTGGGGGGCGTTGACAGGAACGTGTGGCTAAAAAATGCCAGGAGCTGGGCAGAGCTCTGATCGTAATGGGTCTGTGTCCCGAGCAATTTGTTTCCCCAACTGGTAACAGAGGGGATGGAAAAGGGAAAATATGAAGATTCACAAGACATCTCATGGAGGTAGAGTTAAATAGAATTTGGCCAAATATAGTTTTGTCAACCCAACAATCTCACTGAAATGGCACTTTAGTTCAAAGTTAATCTCTGCGGTGTCTGATTTCTTCGGTTCCGGTCAGTTTTGTACTTCATGTGATGATTTACCTGTTCTTAGAAATCACACATTTTTCATTATTTTCCAGGGTTTCTTTTTCTCTGTAGTGAATAGTCAGTCAGTCATCCTTGTCCAAAATTGCTTATAATAGATAACAGTTGGGATACAAAGACATTAACAATAAAAGTATCTTACAAAAATAGGTTTTCTTGTTACAAAATCAATGCATGCTTATAACGTACTATAGACAAAAAAAAGAAAAACCAAAAACAAACCCTTACATAATCCCACCCACTGTTTAGAAAATCACTGCTGACTTCCCTAGAGACTGACTTCCTGGGTCCTTTCCTGGGTCTGTGTGCGTTTTCCCCCCTGAAATAGGGTCATCCCGCGCAGGCTTTGGAAACGAGCATAATCTGTCTGAGAGCGTTCCAGCCAAGCTCCCGCTGCTTGACCTTTAGTTCCCAGTCGGCCGGCAAAGACGCCGGTGGAGGGGTAGAGATTCGGGCCAGAGCACTGCCCATGCAGGGGCCCGCAGGCGAGGAGTCACGGCTCCCGTGAGGAACAGGAGGATGTGTGGGGAGGCCGGGGCAGGGAGAGGGAAGGCCGTGGGGAGGGGAGGCTGAGAAATGAAATCCTTGCAGCCATCAGCCTGTAGTTGGACATCCTGGGAATGACTGGCCCAAAGGAAGTTAGCCAGAGGGGGAAAATGTAGGGAAAAAAAGCCAAAGAGAAAGATAAAACGGTTGCAACCTACCATGAAACAGTATTCCTTTTCAACCCGATTGTGCTCACGTGTTGTTCTTACCAACCTGAGATTGATGAAGTTGTTTTTGGAGATTGCTTTCTGTTGCATCATCTAGATCCAAGTTAACGGGTCAGTTTTTGTAGCAGAATGGAGATGAAGGTCCTAAGAATTGAGGAGATCAATGGACTCTGGACCTAGAATTGTGGTTGAGACCTCACACCCTCTGAGTCTTCATCTTACAAAGATAGGGCAGCTCAAGAGTTAAAGATTTAAACTGCAGGCATAGTTGATAGGCGTTAGTGATTAATGCATTTGGAAAGCTGTTATTCCAGGAACTAGAATGCATTAACTTCTCAAGTGACTCCAGGAGGTCGTCAAGCAATTCAGCCTTTGTGCCCCGGGGGTCTGCAAGTGATGGAGATGGCATCTGAGCTATAGTGTTCCAGGGAGGGAATGTCCACGACTCAGATAAAGAACTGTCGTTCAGCAGATAAAGGGATACTAGGAAAGTTGCCACCGGATGGCAACTCTTACTTGATTAACCTTTTTCCAAACTCTTTACCTACCCTCTCTTTCTCCCTATAAAAAAGGGCTCCTTGAGATGAGAGGTTAAAACAGTTTTGGAGGGTACACAGCCCACCAACTTCTCAGATCGCAGGCATCTGATTAAAGAGCTCATAAAGATTCAGTCCTTGTCTCTGCTGACTGGTTCTGGTAGTTACAGGCAGCACGAATGCTGACTTTTCTGGTTTCAGCAAGACTACATCTTTTCACAGTACTTTGTTAATAATCCAAATGTTTATGTCTAAAGAGGTCCTTCCTAATAAGAGTGGAAACACTTCTGATAGGGAGTGACATGTTCTTTCATTGGTGCCCATGGAATCTGGTAGGTTCTTCAACTTTTTCCCAGGATCCTCTCTGTGGGATTGGTATGGGAGGAATATAAAACTCCTCAGTTCATTTCTCCTCCTTCTGGGGGATCTATATCTTACACTTCCAGAATAATAGTACCAGCTGTCATTTGTTAAACACTTGCTACGTCACAGCCTCTGTGACAACACCTTTATGTAGAGCCTTATAATAATGCCACAAGGTGGGTATACTTCCTGTCTCTGTTTTTAGAAAAGTCCATTGCCCAAGGTCACTCAACTTACAAGCGATGGAACCAATATTCAGATCCAGGCCGTCTGTCTCCAGAACTCACCATCCTAACTCTGAAACACTGCCTCTCAGTGTCTGGGGAGACTTCTTATGTCAGCCTTGCTTAGGTTGGACAGCAGTGTATTTCTGTTTGTGAAGGAGAAAGAATGTAGCCCCCCTCGAGGTCACTTGTCCCAGAGATGCACCAGTGGGACCAGGGCTCCCAATGAGCCTGCCTCACCGCAGGGCCCATCTTCAGCCTGCTTTTTCCCAGAGCACAGACTCGAGTGCCTTTGAGCATGCACCACCCCACAGCACCCCGCCTTCCCACAGCAGTGTCCCTCACTCCCGGGGGCAGCGTGCGACATCTTCCCAAAGTCCCTCAGTAGTTAAACCTCTGTGCTCTACTTACAACCTTGCAGTATTTCCAAGGTCCAGATATCGACACCCAGGGGTTGAGCCAAAACCAGGTGTTGGGTGGGAGGAAGCAACTGGGAGGCCTGAGAACGAGCACAGAGCAGAGGAGTCCGCAGTGCAGCAGGTACTCAGCACGGGTTTCAGGTCGGGCGGGCTGTGCCCCAGGCTGCACTGTCACTGGCCTCCGGGCCTACCTGTGACCTCCTTCCCTGTGTTTCTCCATCCAGCCCAGTGAGTCTCTGCCTGTGTGGTCCATGGCCCTAAGGGGGCTAGAGGTCAAAGCTACTCTCCCCGTGCAGAGACACTGCTTACCTTGTCTCACTCTGTTGCCATTTGCATTGAAGATGCAAATGCTGCTCTTAGGTAAAGCTGCAGGAATCCTCTTACCTGTTTTGCATTCTTCACTGCCTCCTGCTCACAGGTAAAAAAAAAAAAAAAATCAGTGTCACGTAAGAATATCCTAATGAAGCAATAAAAATTATTTCATTAAATCTCAATCCCCGAGTGCACATCTGTTGAATGTCCTGGGACACGCCCTTGCAGCATGTCCGTCCCATGCTGAAGTACAGGGGTTGTCTCCAGGCGCGAGGCACAATTGCTTAAGTTACGAACCGGCTGCTGTTTTAATGGAACACTATTTTACTTGAGAGAATGACTGACAGACAAACTACCGTTATTCAGACATTAAGTATTTTGTCAACATTTTCTCCAAAATGAACCAAGTAAGCCTGTCATTTCAGGAAAACAACTGACAGTATTTGTTGCCAATGATAAAATTCAGGCTCTCAAGTGGAAATTGGAATTCGGGAGACTTGTATCCACCACTGTGAGCTTGACGGTTTCTCAATACTTAAAGGCTTTTCTGATGAATTCAGGGGTGATATTAACAAATGTGATTTTTTTTGTATGGTATAATGAAATCTGTTAGCATTTAGAAGATCTGTACAACTCGGTGAATTAATATTTTTCAGATAACCAATGCACAATATTACAAAATCATGCTCGGGCAAAAGATCTATTGAAAGTACACCATACACCAGTGGGTTTTAATGTAACAAAGCATGAAAAGTTAATTGATATGGTTTCAAATTCTGTTACAGCTAGCCTTTAAGAAACTACCACTTATTGAGTTATCGTATCAAAAAGACTATCTACAATTATCTGAAAAGACTATTAAGTACTCCTCTCCTTTCAGCTCCATATCTGTTGAGACCATGCTTTTCTGTACATACTATAATCATACTGCCACAAAGGGACCACAGACACAGATAGGAGAATCTAGCTGTAATGTATTAAGCAATACATTTAAAAGACTTGCAAAAATGTAAAATAATGCTCTTCTCCCTATTTTTTATTTGTTTTGGACAATTAGTTTTTATTAAAATATCCATCAAAATGAAAAAATTACCCTTTAAAATTTTCTCCGTTTTAATTTCTCGTATGGTATAAGTTGATAGATATAACCCACATAAACAGAAGCTCTTTAGTATTCCCAGTTTGTAAGAGTGTAAAGAAATCTCGAAGCCAAAAGTTTGAGAACCACTGACCTCGTACCTGAGTGCCCCCTGTGTACCGCACCTGGGCTGGTGCAGGGATCGTGTGCTGGGCTGGTCAGATGCGGCCTCGCCCACGGAGGTAATAGTCGTCTACAATGACAGAGATAATTCGCACAGAGTGTGGTAAGTGTAGTCATGGGAGACGCTCCAGGTGACACGGGGGCACATTGCAGGGGCACCTGGCCTTGTGCAGGGAAGGCTTCCAGGGGGGATTGCAGGGTGAAGGATGAGTAAGAGTGAGCCAGACAAAGAGGAGAGGTTGATTGCTTTGGGCATATGAGAAAACGGCTACAACGTCCCTGTGCAGGAGATCCTGGCTTCGTGGCAAAAGTAGAAGAAGTGGGGTGTAACTGGAGCACAGCTGGCGGGGGTGGTGAGACAGGGAGTTGGACTGGAGGACGGCAGCCAGGTCCTGAAGGGCCTTGGGAGTTCAGGAGCCAGGGCTCCTCCCAGGGGCAGTGGAGAGTGCTGGAGGTTTCCAGACGGGAGCGTAACATCAGGTTGCATTTTGCGCAGATCTCTCTGGCAGTGGAGAGTGGATATCGAGAGGCAGGGAGATGCGTCTGGGGTCTGCGTGACAGTCAAGCAGAGAGATGATGGAACCCTGGCTAGGGTGTGGCTGAGGTGTTGGAACAACGTGCATAGATTTGTAAGAGACTTGCGTGAAGTTACCTGTCTAGGTGAGTAGATTGGGTTAAAGAAGGAAGGGGAGGGAGGCATCAAGGTTGAATCTAGCTTTCAGGTTTAGACCTGGGAGTGGGGAGCATGTTCACCCATGGAGAGAACACAGGGGGTGCAGGTTTAAAAGGGGAGAGATGACTTCCATGTGGGTTCCCTGTGGCCACCCAAGAGTGATGCCCAGTCAGCATTTGGGTGTGTAGTTCTGAAGCTGAAGAGGAGGATCTGCGAATAAATCTGAAAATCATCAGCATACAAATGGTAACTGAGATATCTCAGAGAGGAGCTTTAAATAAGAAGGAAAGACTGATAGAGAATAGGAGATGAGCAAAGAAAGGAGAGTGTGCAGAGATGTCTGAGAAAAGTGCCCAGAGGATTAAGAGAATTCAGAAATTATGTGGTCATTGAGACCAAGGGAATAGAATTTCTAGGAGGAAGGAGGGGTCACTGGTGATCAAGGAATAAGTAAAATGAGGATTAGGAGGGTCTTGTTGATTTAGCAACAAGGAGGAAGTTGTTGAGTCTCTGACTGTACCCACCCAGGACAACGTCAGAGGGAATGTCAGGCTCCCATAGCACAAAGCCTGAGGAAGAGGAGAGAGCAGAGGGTTGGTGAAGGAGGTGGAGAGAGAAGGGAGGGAGGAGAGAGAGGTGAGAGGAGATCATTGTAATTCTGCGGGAAGGAGCCCATTAGAGAAGGTTGAAGACACAGGAGAGAAGAGGAAATCAGCAGAGCGAGGTTCCAGAAAAGGCAGGAGGGGAGGGGCTGGGGAACAGGTAGAGGGAAGCCACATCTCCAGCCGAGAACCAAGTTCCAGTGAAGGCATGCGGTGGAAAGCATTAGCTGAAGAAGTCGAGGATGTAGGGAAATTTAATTAGAAATGGAAGGTCCGTGGTGCTCAGTGGGAAGGTTTAGAAGGCTGGGAGTTAAGGCGAAGGGAGAACAGGCACAGAGCAGGGTGAGGAAGAAGGCAGGGGACACCGGCTGGCCAGAGGGCCTCACCCGAGTGACCAAGCACGGCAGCTGCGTGAGGAGACGGGTGAGACGTACAGAAAGCTGTTGTCTCATTCTAGATATCAGTAATTTAATTACAGCGATCTTTTTACACAATTATGCATTTACATCACAGCCTAAAAATTACCCTCAACAATGGTGATTCTTTTATTTTAAACCAGCAAAACATCATTTTCTGGCCAATTCAAATTATCCTTATGTGTTTCTGTTGTTCCCTTGTATGGTCACCAGGTTAAGTCTTCCGTTCTGTTTCTGCCATTAACAGTTCCCTGTGTAGAAAAATCTGTTCATTATGAGCACATTTATTGCTTCATTGAGTTGCCTATTTAAAATGCAGAGAACTACAAATTAAATGTGGTGCTTTTCCATTTGGAAAAAAAAGCAGATGAATGGGTACTATTTTCTTGAATACATCGTGTTTGTCTTACATAATTAACAGTCCAGATTCATAGGCTAACAGATGCCAGTCCTTGCCTGTTCTGATAGATTTGTTCCTTATTGAAAGGGATGCTTCCTGAGACTTGCATGTGCCATTTTCTGCACGAGGGGAAGTGATAAAGCAAATGTAGTGGAGACAGTTGCTTTTGGGGGGCAGTTACGTGGTCAACAGAGAGGTCAGTCCCCAAAATCTATTTCTCTGAGATTAATTATGCAAAGTGTAAAACAATTTCTTCGTTGAAATTGTAAGATAAAATATCTTAAGTAGCTTCAATATAAGATTAACCTATTAAATATTTCCAGATTTCAAGCCTGGAGCTCCCTACTAGATACTCACTGAATTTAAGACTTTGGCGTTAAATCGTTCTGTTCCAGATACATTCTGTAACAACATGCCCTAGTTTCCTACACGGCCTATGCTGGTGAAAGTGAGTATACCTGTGTTGAATGTGAACCAGTGTGGACTACAGTATAGTTCAAGGGCACTGCTAAATGAGAAAGTGCAGCTAATGCCTAGTGGATCCGATCTCCAGGTCAGAGTTCTTTTGTTTTTTGTTTTAATTTCCTCCCAACGTAACCTCAAAGAGGCCTTAGGTTCCATTTCTTAACCCGTATAATGGAGCCTCCTGTCAGTGTCAGGCTGTGGCAGACCAACGGAGAGAGCTTTGTCTTCGGGGCCACCTGACCCCGCCAGGCTCGCGGCCACCATCTCTGTCCAGAACAGAAGCCCCTCCGTTCCCCCTGGTTGTGTCATCCCCATTCCACTCTGCTCTTCACTTGTTCTGATCAACCTCACACGTTCCCCTCTTTTGGACTTTTCACAGACATTCCTGGACTCCTGTTCTCATAGCACACACACTTTCCCGCATCCTCGGGGGACAGGGGCTGGGGTGGAATGTGGCGTCTGCCTTCTTGCTCTAACTGACCTTGGCTCTTCCCTGAGAGCTTTGCCCAGTTGGTCTCTTGCGCAAACACTGCTCCACAGGCACAGCGCTTTTCAGAGACCATCACTCCCCCCGACGGCAGATCCTGCCGCCTGACTGGTTCTCCCTCTGTGTCCATGACACTGTCATCCCCCAACGTCCAGGTCTCCTGCATCACATACAGCCTCCAGCCAGACTCAAAACCCTGACGTCACCCTGGGTGCTGCCCTGCACTTCAGATTTCCGGGTCCTTCACTCTGTCCTAGTGACCTGTGTCCCCATTATGTAAGCCGTCTGTTCCTTTAGCTGTACCTTGGCCATTGCCAGGAAGTGCGACGTCTCTAAAATTTCACCTTCAAGTAACTTTTTTCCGGAGTCGGGGCCCCTGATACAATACCGGGTGGTAGGGATGGCAGTGGGCATCGTATTGTGTTTCTAGCTTTTTGTGGAAACACTTCTAAAGTCTCAACATTTTGTACGATAGGGTTTTGGTGGAAGGAAAAAAATCTCTTATATTTCAAATCTTCTCAATTTTCCCATTGTAAATAGATGTTGGACTTCTTTGAGTGCTTTTCATATGTATATACATGCTCATATTTTTTTCTCCTTCAGTCTGATACTTGCAGCATGAAATATCTTCTCATCCATTTTGTTTTCTCTCTTGAAACTTCTTTTAGTTTGTCAGTGTTTCCCCTACATCTTCTGTGTCTCCTTAATTTTCCTTTCAGTCCCCCCGCCTTTTTAAATCTCTGTTCTGTATTCTGGGAGATTTCCTCAGCTCTGCCTTCCCATTCATCAAATCTCTCTTAAGTAGTGTCAGACTTGCCAGTTACATTTTTTTCATTCCAACATTTTCAATTGATTCTCTTTTATTTCTATTTCTTCTTATCTTACCACCTTCATGTATGTCTGCCCTGCATACTCCTTGTTCTGAGGGGAGGGATGCAGCTCTAGAGAAGGGCCAGGCCAGAGCCCTCCAAAATGCAGGCCCAGGAAGGGTACCCTCTGGCTCGGGTCTCGTGCTGGTCCCATTACTCCTGACGTTCACCTTCACTGAGACCCCAGGCCTCTGACCCTCTCTGTTTTTCTCAGGCCGTGAGCCTGTTGCCAGACTCCCTTCTTTCCCTGTTGGGTCCGGAGCCCGTAGTCCGTTATACTCTCAGCAGTGTCCTCAACCTCCTGGCCCCTTGGCCTTCCATCGCCCTGACCCAGCAAGACCGCTGCCCTGGATCAACCCGCCTCTCCGTCTTCCTGCTACACGCTCAGGTTGAGTGCTTGCAATATAAATAGTGTAAGCAGTGCCCACGTGTCCACGCCCGCTGGGCCTCTGCACCTCAGGGGTTCTTCAGTGTTCTCCCAACCAGTTCTTTCTTTTCAACGATGCCACTTTTCCTGGGCTCCTGCTCCACCATCCCCCCAACCCCCACTTCACTCTCAGCAGATGGCCTTGCTCCCTACTTCCTAAGAAACTGCGAGTCATCAAAGCAACGATGTCTTTTGCTCCCCACTCCCCTCTACAATTTTACTGCCTGCTGTTGATAACGAGATATGTGGAGGGTAATGGACAACCTTTTCTCACCACTTACCGTTGACCTGCCACTGTGACTCCTTCCGTCCGGTCATCCCTGTCTCAGACAAATCCTTCCCCATTGCTTTGGGTTCTGCCCCTCTCCGCTTCCGCTGGACCTGACTGCATCAGTGATCTTCTCTATTGGAAGCTCTGCGTTGAAGCTGCCGTCACTCCCCTACTTCTCATATCAAATCCCTTCCAGTCCCCTGGGGTCTTATTTCTGCCCCAGCAGCTCCACTGACCAGGTTCAACAGTGACCTCTTGTTGCTAAAGCCGATGAATGGGCACTTTGGTCCTTCTCTGTAGTATTTGACACCAGTGAGCACACCTTCTCCACGCGCTTTTGCCCTTGACATCTGTGCGCTTCCTGCTTTCCTGACCAGCTTTCCAAGTCTCCGTCCCTCAAATGTTGTCTTCCTCAGAGTTCCGCCCTCCGCCATTTCTCTTCTGATGCTCTCTGTGCCTGGGCTGGAGAAGGTGCTCAATCAATATCATATTATGTATGCAAATCTGCTGGTTTCAGATTCAAGCCATATATTCAGAAGTCTTTAAAAGTTTGAGACAGGAGGAACAAACTTTTGGAATGATACACATTTCCCATTATAAATGATGTATTACTTATTGCAACTGGAGCCCGCTGAACGGAAAAAAAACATAATAGCTTATTTCAGAACTAATATGGCCATACGTAAGCAGCAGAAATGATGTAGCTATCTTATTAGGAGTACAACAAAGAGATTACTTAGCAGCTGTCTCCGCACACTGTCATTTCATTTTGCTCTGTAGTTCTTGGCAGAGAATCGAGAAAAGAAAAAAAAAATTAAGCCACATTGTGTTCTCCTCGAGTAAATGATTTCTGTTGTTCTGAGAAACAAATCTTCAAATGCAACGTATGTCCCATGATTGTTGGAAATAGAACATTTTCAAAGTTTTCTTTTTCTTCCCCAGAGACAAGTGATTAAACATGATGGCCTTTTCCCTCCCATATTTTGGGGTGAAGTTTCTCTTAGCTCTGCTCTGTATTCCACACTCAGAACTTGAGGGCCCACACACCCAACGCCAGCCAAGGGGCCACACTTAGATCTTGAAACCCACTTTGCAAAAAGAATTCTGCACAGAACTATTCAGCGTTGTCTCTTTATTGATATAAGGAGATACAACACGTAGGAAATTGTGGTGGAAATTTCCATGTAGAACATTCATTTGTTTTTCCGTTCATCATCCATTCAACAAGTAATTATGTTAATAGCCACTTAAAGTCTTCTTGGAATGGATATTGCTTAAGGTGTGGGAAGATGCTTGGCAAAGAAGGCACTGTTTGTTGTTTACTTCATTTGGCCTTTACCTGCCCTGTGTCTTCTCCCCACCTCCAGGCTGTGCCAGTCAGCGGGTCTGCTTTGCATAGTCACCTGTATCATATTGTTATGCTTCCTTCTATCTTTGCTGCAG
Source organism: Trachops cirrhosus (assembly GCA_028533065.1). Lineage (NCBI taxonomy): Eukaryota > Metazoa > Chordata > Mammalia > Chiroptera > Phyllostomidae > Trachops > Trachops cirrhosus. Next base: position 185,647,363 of record CM052538.1, on the reverse strand, counting down.
TTGCTTTGACAGTGACCTGGGTCGTGGTTTCCTGGTGCTACTCTATACGTAAGCAGAGGGAAAACTCCTACCAGTCCGGGAGAAGAAGAAGTTGTCAAAATTGATTGGAAGTCAGGGTTCCACTGCCTACTGATTTGTATAGTTCACGTTTTTTACAACATAACTGTGAACTAAAAATGTGATACTATGGTTATGATTTTTATTGACCTGTCTGAGAAAATGAATATGGCTAAAAGAGGGACAGATGAGACACGTGCAGGTTTTGTGGGCAAAATTATTAACGCTCTTAACCTTCTGGCTTTACCCGTAGGCCCAAGACTGCACAAGGCAGAGTCGAACGCAGTGGCCAGCCCAGGGGAGGGGCTCGTGCCTGTCAGTGTAGGAACGTGAAATCATGGGCTGGGCGTGAGGTTATAGAGAGTGGTGGGGCTCGCAGCAAACCGGGGAGCTCCCAAGTTGGCTAAAAGCATCCATGCTTAAAAAATTGAAAACCGCTGTGCTAGCCAGAAAAAAACTTGTCTAGAGATTTGTGATCTCTGAATTCTGCCGGCCCCTTGTCTTGTTTCCTCCCTTTCGCTCTTCTCCCTACCACCCTGCACCCCGAATCCCAGGCAGCCTGCTGCCTCAGACAAAAGCTGCAATCGGAAGTTTCTACCTCATATCAAAGAACATCTTTGGTGCCTGTGTTTAGTGTTTGCTTACATCTGAACCAAGCATCATTTAAAACACTTTAAAACTCTTTAATCTCTGTTAAGTTTTTTATATTATATATCATACACGTTACTTATTTAAAACTTCTGACAGTATAGAAATAAAGTAAAATGTGTTCCTTCCATTCCCTCCTCTGCTGATCCCATTCTGCAGATAAATGCTCTTCACTGTCTGGTGTGTGTACGTCCAGACGTTTCCTCAGCACGTACACAAACGCACACATGCGCATGCTCACATAGGAGATACAATCTTACTGCAACACTACCACACCGTTCTGTAGCTTGTCTTTTCCTATGATGTAGGCAGATTTTCATAACTGTATAGTTATATCGCATTCTTTGTAACTCTTCTTTCAGCACTTGATCAGTGTACAGTAATTTATTAACCACTCCTTGTTAGTGGCATTTAAATAGATTCTAGCTTTTCTTCTTTTTTTTTAAAATCCTCATCTGAGGATATGTTTGTAGATTTTGAGATAAGAAGGGAGAGGGAGGGGATGGGGGCAGAGAAAGGGGGAGGAGAGAGACACACACACACACATTGATTGGTTGCCTCCCATACATGCCCCATCAGGGAATCAAACCTGCAACCTAGGTATGTGCCCTGACCAGGAATCGAACCTGCAGCCTTTTGGTGTGAGGGACGATGCTGCAACCAACTGAGCCACCGGCCAGGGCTGCTTCTAGCTTTTCTGCTATTTTCTGCTCTTGCTCAGCTTTCCACGTGGATGTGTGATAGGCATCTGCATGTTCAAACCAAACTCCTGATCTTCCCCAAACATGCTTCTCCTAACAGTTTTCCCATCTTTTCAAAAAATATATATTTTATTGATTATGCTGTTATAGTTGTCCCAATTTCCCCCCTTTGCCCCTCTCCAGCTGGTACCCCCCATTCCCTATTCCCTCCAGCAATCCCCCCGCCTTAGTTCATGTTCATGGGTCATGCTTCTCCATTTCCTACACTGTGGCTTTTTATCTCACTTGCATAAAAGCCAGGGTCCTTACAGTGGTCAACAAGGCCTTAAATGACTTTTCCAGCTCATTGCCTGTCTCTCCCATTGTCCCCCCAACCCCACGCTCACCTACACTCCCCTACTAGCTCATGACGCTCCGGCCACACTTGCCTTCTTGCTTTCCCTCGGACATGGCAGCTGTGTTTCTGTCTCAGGGCCTTTGCACACACTTTGCCTTCTGTCAACAACTTTCCTCCCCCCAGATCTGCACAAAGCTTGGTTCCTAACACATTTCAAGTATTTGCTCAGTCATCCCTGTCTCCACGAGGTCTTCCCTGGCCATGGTGTTTATGAAGAACATATTTCCCAGCCTTCTCTGCCTTCTTCCTCTGCAGTACATATCACCATCTCATATACTTACAATAAAGCTTACTTTTTATTTCGTTTATCATCTGTCTCCACCCCGAGAGGGTAACTCCCTGAGGGCAGGAAGTTTGTCTGTTTGCTCCTCTGCCGAATCCTCAGCACCTGGAAGAGCGCCTGCCACACAGTAGGCTCACAGTAGCTACTTGCTGAGTGAGCACATGTTACGAACGTGTCAGCGGTGACCATGCATGTACATATATGCACTGCTTACACATGGGGCTGTATTTGCAAGGTGAATTATTAGAAGTGGACCTGCTGAGTCAAAGAGCATGCATATTTTAAATTTCCTTCCCAAAAAGGTTGTACTGTTTGGTGTGTATGATTTTTTTCTTATAAATAAGATACCTGGTTAAAAGAGAACTTAACCTGGATGTGGGCAGGGGTGAGAGTCCCAGTGAAAGGGACCTTTGAACTCAGGGATTCTTCAACCGGGGGTCTTTCAACATAGGCCTGTAATGGGTTTACATGTATAGCATCTTTTAAAACCAGAAATGTTGGCAACAAAGCATAGCCATTTTGGCAGTGTCCGTGACTTTTTTACCAGTAGAATCCACAGATATTTCTGTCTCGTAGTTCAAATGTTGTGGACAGCTTGAATTTCTGCTCACCCTCTCCACTCCTCTGAAACCGCAGTGAACCTTCCTCCCCGAATCCTCCCTAACCCACCGCCAGTAATATGTCGGGGCACTGGATCTTGTCATGTAACATATTGGTAAAGAAGCACCTATAATGCATTATCACTAATTGATTTTTAAAAATTCTCTGATACCTATTTCAATACAGTTGGTTTCATTTTATGCATTTAAAATAAGACTCTTTATCAAACTGTCACGAGGGTCCAAGGTGTTAAAACACTTAAGAACTGTGTGCACCGAAGGTACCGCTATTCATTTGGAAGGAACAAGGTACTCATCCAGGTAATCATAGGTATTTTGTAAAATTAAAGTGCCACAAAATGTCAGTTTCAGAATAACAGGTGCAGTAATATTCGCAGCTATCATATCTTTCATTCATTCATTCGTTCATCCAATGCATATTTATTAAGCATTTCTCTATGCACTGCTCTGCGGAAGGGCTTGTGGGGAATCAAAGGTGAACCTCTGATTGCTGCTGTAGCTTTCAGTAGAACATTTATGATAAATCTAACCCAAGGCTCTGCCTCTGAGATGCGCATCAAAGGCCTGCCCAAAGCCTTTCCTCCCTGTCCTCGCTCCCTCTCCTCTGCCTACCTCTGCGTGTCTCAGGGCTTCTGCCTTGCTCCTGGCTCTCTTCCCTATCCACGTTTTCTCCCTAGGTGATCTCATGCAGAGCTGTAACCTCTAAGTGCTGGTGATCTCCAGAGTTACACCTTCAGACCAGTAACTCCCTAAGTTCCGGACTCAGCCATACTATACTGACCATCTCTGGGTCTAGCATCCAAACTGAACATATCCCAACACGAGTCCCCTTCTACTTCAGTAAGTGGCATCACCACCCACCCCGGACTCGAGCCAAAAATTGCCCAAGGGTCTTCCTTGAAACCTCCCTTTCCGTTACTCACCCCACCCCCACCCCCACCCTCCATCCCTAATTCATCAGCAAACACCCTTGGTTCTATCGTCATAATACCTTATGACAGCGCTACCCAAAGGAGGGCCTGAGGTTGGTGCTGGGCCATGAC
>CM052538.1:185622999-185643114 GCA_028533065.1 Trachops cirrhosus | reverse complement strand
TGAGGCCGCTGCACGCGCCCATCGGAGTGGCCCTGGCGACGACAGCGAGGGGGCCGTGGGATGGACGTTTCTGCCCGGGTGGCGTGTTTATAGAACCAACATGACAAGCTCGAGTCTACACACTCAGTTCAAGTCACGGGACCGGCTGAAGCGGTTCCATTGCTCTTCATCTCCACTGCCTCCACTCTGCCCTCAGCTGTCCTCCTCTCTCCCCTGCAGCTCCCGGGCATCCCTTCTTGTCCCTTCTCACGATCCACTTTTGACACACGTGACCAAAGGACCTTGAAACCAGCGCCTCCGCTTAAAACCTTCAGCGGCATCCTCCTGCTTTTAGAATAAAATCTGACCTCTTCGACCTCATCTCAGACTCCCTTTTGCCTCTTGACATTGTAGTCTCTCCAGCTCTGTCTGGCCTCGGGGCCCCCACACTGACAGTTCGCTCTTGTCGGGATTCGCTTCCCCGGCTCTCTGCACATCCGACTGCTTCTCATCATTCCTGTCTCTTGTTCTCTAGTCTCCCAAGCTTCCCTGCATGAAGCTAACCTTCTCCCAGTAAATATGTCTTCATGGGTCCATTTCTTTTCTAGCATTTACCACAATGTGTGTAACCTTGTTTATTTCTTTGTTTTTTTTTTTCCACCAAACTGCACTCCATTAGGGTCCAGACCTGTCTGTCTTATTGGCTATTATGTGTATTCCCAGGACCCTGCTGTGATACCTGTCGCATAGTAGATGATCAGTAAACACTTTGTTGATCAAATGAGTTTTGGAAATAATTTTCTCTCACTGAATTCAAAATTTCGGCGTTGAAGCATTTTAAGAATGCAGAAAATACCATAATCCACCAAGGCACCTGCCATCCAAATTAACAGACACTGACACTTTTCCATGTTTACTTCGGATTGCACTTTTTTCCCTCATTTTTTTCATGAAATGTTAAATGTAAGACAAATTTATCCATTTTACCTAAGTTCGAATTTTTGGTGCAAATTATGCATTTTATCTCCTACTACTTTTAATGACCGCAGGGTCTGCCTTCCTGCCCGTCAGATGACTTGTGGGCTTCTCCTTCTGTCGGCCTCGGTAGGCACTGAGCCGTATCCCTTTTGGTGGACACCCGGATTTCTAACTGAGTTTTTGCCATTAAAAAGATGATGGTATAAGTGATTTTCTACCTAAAGCATTTTTTGACATCTTTATTGAAATACTGACATGAAATAATCTATACATATTTAAAGTATATAATTTAATAAGTGTTGGCATGTATCCACTGATGAAACACCACCACAGTCCACTAATGAAGATAGTCATCATTGTCAAAGTTTCCATGCCTCCCTTTGTCATGGGTCCTACCCAGGTGCCCCTCCCACACCCCTGTTCCCCCTTTCCAGGTAACCGCCAAACTGTTCTCTGTCGCTACAGATTAGTTTTCATTGCCTAGAATTTTTCTTTAAACAGTCACAAAATGCACTCAATTTTGTCTGGCTTCTTTGACTCAGCATAATCGTCTTGAGATTTATCCACATTATCGTGTGTATCAGCACTCCATTCCTTTTGAATTGCCGAGTAGTATTCCACTGTAGCGGAGAACCACAGTCCGTTTATCCATTCAAACGCCGATGGACATTTGGGTTGTTTGGGGTCTTTGGCGGTTGTGCACAAAACTGCTGTGAACACGCAGGTACAAGTCTTTGAGTGGATTATGTGCTCCCCCCTCCCTTGGCTGCGTCATAGGGCAGGTGCATGTTTAATTTCTTAGTAAACTGGCCAGTGTTTCCCAAGTTCTTTCATTCCCACCAGCAGTGAAGGAGAATCCAGTCTCTGCATCGCCACCAGCACTTGGCCTTGGGAAACTGGGCCGTTGTCACAGCTGTGCTGTGGTTATCTCGTGGTTTCCGGGCATATTTTCCTAATGACTAAGGATGTTGAAAACTTTCCCGTGTCTCATTATTCTTCTCTATGTCTTCTTTAGTGAAGTGTCTCTTCAAGTCTTTTGCCCATTTTTTATGGCGATGATTCCTTTTGAGTTTGTTTCATTATTGAGTTTTGAGAATTCTTTGTTGGGTCGATGCTTTGCGAAGATTTTCTTCTCGTCTGTGGCTTGTCTTTTCATTCTCTGAACAGTGTCTTTTGAAGAGAAGTTTTGAAAATGTGTTTTCCTCAGATACATTTTCAGAGATAGGATCAAGGAGTCAAAAACACTATCGCGTGTGCGTGTGTGATGCCGGTGCGTGCGGTCAGCTTGTCTTCGGAAGTGTCTGAGCCCGCACTGTCCTGGAACCCGAGTGTGTTCCCCGGGACTTCCGGCTCTGGTCCCCGTCACTGGTCCCTGTGTCTGCACTTCCACAAGTGCAGTGTGATGCTATAGTTTCTTTTCACTCCACTCACTTGGCAAGTTGAGCATTTACTTAAATTTGGCACATTTAAAATTTTTTCTTTTCTAACTTTGAACCATTTATCATTGAAAATTTTGAGTTATTCTCAGCTTTATAAGAGCTTTTTCATATAATTTAGAAGTCAAAATTTGCATGTAATATTTATTACAAATATTTCCATATGAATAATTACCTTTTAGCTTAGCTTTACCTGTCCCCCGAATCAGCTGTCACTTATTATTTGTAATTTCTTATTTTTTTTTAAAGATTTTATTTTTAGAGAGAGGAGAAACATTGATTGGCTGCCTCTTGCTTGTCCCCCACTGGGGACCTGGCCCACAACCCAGGCATGTGCCCTGATTGGGAATCGAACCAGCGACCTTTTCAGTTCACAGGCCGACATTCAAACCACTGAGCCACACCAACCAGGGCTTCTTCTGTTACTTAAATGGTAAACCTAAATCGCCACTTGAGATAAATATATTGTTTTGTTTTCTCCTAAAGTTGGGAAATTGCATGTTAAATTTTTTTTGACTGTAGTTTTATTATGGTTTTTAGTATGAAGTAGAGGTCTGAGTTTATGTCTCAGTGTTACCCACGAACAACCTCTGCACTACAACCTCTGTCACACTCGGACTGCCGTGTGCTAAATTCACATGTAACTCGTGTCTTAGTGCTGGGCTCTTTGTTTTATGGATTTCTGAGGTCGGCAACGTACTTTTAATGTGGCTTGCTTAATGACACACTCTTATTTCATAAAGCACGTTCCTCCTTACTGTTCCTATCAGTCCCTGATTTTTAGAATTTTTATGGAGCAAATTATCCTATTATTATTTGAAAATGTATTAAATCCATAAATTAACTTAAAATTTTGCCACCTTTATAATATTTTTGTTTGTCTTTTATAAAGTATTTGTAGCTTATTTTTATTGGGCTGCTATAGCCCACCTTAGGTTAATTACCAATAGGCACTCAATAAATGTATATTAAGTACTGACATACTTTGTCCTTGTTATGAGGGAAGTCTATTTCAAAACAAAAAGTTAAATAGTTGTTATTGTTAAAAGGGAATACTATTATATTTTTTTAATATATTTTGTATGATAAATATACTGAATTATTGTATTTCCAAAATTCTTTGTAGATTACTTTGAGATTCCTGGATTATAACATCATGACTTCAGCAACTAGTAACATTCCTTTGCTCTTAATTTTTCTTGCTTTTCCTGTCTTATCACCATGGCAAGACCCTCTAATAGAGTTTTAAAATAACATGTGACTAAGAGTATCTTTGCTTTGACCTTGCTTTTGGGAAACATGTCACTACCATTTGGATCTCCATTAAAACCAATATTAGCTTTTTATTTTAAATTTTTATTGTTTAGTTTTCAGAAATTAAAAACCAAGACTCTATGTTACAATTTATAAAATTTTCTTTTAAGCCTTCTAATAGACAAATAATTGTGATTGCCAGCAAAATATACTGGGGGTGGATTAACCATATTGTAAAAGGAGCACTTTTCTGGTTTGGGTTACTTTCCATTTTGGGTTCGCACGCATTTCACCTTTCGCTCCGAATTTTCCGGGATTTTCTTTTCCAGGAGCCGGGCACTCAGCCCCGTGCTGCTGAGGCTCCTGCAGCCGTGCGTTCTCCCCTGGAGTCAGCCCTGTCTCATCCGCTCGCTCGCTGGGCTTGCCCCTCGACGCTCACTGCTTTTTGTCTGTCCAGTTAGATGCTCTGTCAAATCGGGGAAAACTCTAATCTCCAAGATGCTCCAGGAGCACTTTTCTCCTCGAACACTTTACTTCCTCACCCCTGCTCAAAGCTCAAGTTTACCGCTACCTACACCGTGTTAATTAAAAAGGATTTTATGGAGAAATCCCTCTAATTCTGATATCAGTGCTTCTGTTAAATTCAAGCTTTGCTAAGGGCTCTTTTCTTAAGCACAACCCAGCATCTGTGGGAGAACAACATAATTAAGAACTTTCATGGAAATTTTTCAAATGTACATTTATTATATAATTTTGAAGTACCGATATATTGAAATGTGCTCCCCCCCCACCCTTGAGTTTTGGGGATTGTCTCCCTGCCGTTCTGGGGAGGACTCTCGATGTGATGTCCTGGTGGGGGCATTCCAGGTCCTGTTCAGCCCGTAAGTCTGCAGGGCTGTGAAAAGCTTCTGCACAGCAAAGCGATCCTGATCCCAGGGGTTACCCGCTACGCCCTCATAAACCGAGGAAGATTGAGGAGCCGGCAAGGAGGAGTCCCGCAGTCTCGTTCCTCACACTGCACGTGGCGTGTGCAGGGCTCTGAGTGGAGGCATTCCGCAACTTGGCTTTTCTTCCTGTGTAGTATCAGACCAGCGTGGATTTTTGACCAAGGTCCCCATGGTCTCAGAAAGCCCAGATCATTAGCTGGGCATAGATAGGACTGTGCTATGAATCAAGAGTCCTGGTTTTCTATCTGGTTTTGTTGCCAACTGGCTATGTGACTGTTGGAAAGTTGCTGAGCCTCAATTTCCTCATCTGCAACGTGGAAAGAGCAAGCGGGGTGATTTCTAAAGTCCCCTACAGGAAAAAGTGACTAGTGCTCTCATTATGGAGAGAGGGTCAGAATTTGGAAGTGTGGTGGGCAGGTTAGCAGCGGCCTTTCTCCCAGTACACCAGAGCATGCACTGGGAGAAATAAAAACGATCTAGTTTTTCCATGATCATTTGGGACTGACAGGTGACAGTCTGAAGCCCTCGACACAGCAGGTCATGGACTGAGAGGCAAAAAGGGACAGGAGGGGCGGCGGTGGGGAGATGGCCAGTTCCCATCTCAGAGTATTGTTGTGCACCGTGCTCCTGAGATCCTAACACCAGCACCAAGTTCGGGGTTGTTTTATCCCTGCTTGAGTCAAACTGAGAAAAAGGTTTTGTTTTGCTTTCTTCTCCCCCAGGGAGGAGTTTTTCAGAACAACTTCCATACAGGGACATACTTCTTACCAAGGAGTGTCAAGTGAGCCGAATAGCCAGACCATGCGGTCACCGAAAGCCAGGGGCCCCTGGGCAGTGCGCACCCAGACGGGGCACCCTGGAGCCCGTTCCTCCCTGCAGGTCAGAACTCTCTTGTTTCCTGAGTCGTTCCATCCGCAGGCCTTTCTTTTCATTCCTTTCTGATAAGCTCATGTTACATAAGCCCTCGAAGTGCTCCGTGCTTTTCCTCTGTTGGCCATCACGCTCAGAGTGATTCTATCAGGCATGAATTTCCCCTCGGCTCTCAGCTGCCCACCCAGGAGGCTGGCAGAGGCGAGGTGAGGTGCGGGGTGTGTGGAGGACGCTGGCCCTTGGCTCTGTGCGCCCACGCAGGTGTGCGTGTGCGGGTCAGGGATTTCTGGTTACAGTGACGAATGCTCCTTGTAGAATATTTTGGAACTAGAGAAAGGTAAGGAAAAGGAAACAAAACCAACCATGTTTCTGCCAAATCAAAGGTAATCATTGTTAATATTTTGGTATTTATTGTTTCCTGTTTCTCTCCATGTTTTTGTTGTTAAAGTAAATGAGAGTTTTATAGCCTATGCTTTTCAATTATCTTGCTGTTTTCACTTTATTAATAACCCTACAATCAACATATTTGTCTGTACTTTAAAATTATTTCCTTAGGAGAGGCTCCTAAATGTGGGAATACCATATTTATTTTATCATTTTTATGACCCCTAATTCTCTTTTTTATCCTTCCCCAAGGACATGCCCATTGATTTTTAGAGAGAGGGGAAGGGGAGGAGACAGAAATATCAATCAGCGCGAGAGAGAAACATCGATTGGTCGCCTCTTGTACATGCCCGGACCGGGGACCGAACCTGCAACCCATGACCTTTCAGTTCATGGGGCGACGCTCCAAACAACTGAGCCACGCCGGCCAGGACCCAGTTCTTATTAAATCACCTAATAAACAAGTGACACACCCTCTGGCAACATTTACCCCTCACCTTTTTCTTGCCAATGATTGAATGTTAACTTACTTTTCAAATCTTTGCTAGTTTAATAGGTGAAAATAGTATCTCAGTTTTTATTTTATTTCACTGATTACTGGTAATATTGAACATTTTCACATGGTTATTATTTCGTTTGATTTCCTCTTCTGTGAATTCAACTATTCATGTCATTTGCCCATTTTCTCTTCTGTAGTGAAAATATTTACCACTTTCAATTTTATTATAATTATTTTTTCTAGTGTATTGGTTTCTTTTTCTTTTTATTATTTTTGATGTTCAGAAATTTTGTTTTCATGTACTCATATCTGTACCATTTCCTGCACAATTTCTTCCATTGCTTATACTAAGAAAATGTTCCTCATCTAGAAACCTAATTAATACTCACTTCCATTTTCTTGGTTGGTTTGAATCTGTGGTATGACCTTTAACATCATTTAGCCCTTTAATATTTTTGGAATTTATTTTGCTATATAGCATGGGGTGATCACGTAAAATTTTTGTTCTAAAAAACTACCTAGTTTTTCCATGATCATTTGTTAAATAAGCCTTTGAACAATAGCGGATAAATATCTGTGATCCGTTCTGCATTGCGTTTTTTACATGCCAGGAAGCCTCTCCAGGTTGTCTGCTCTGTCCCCTTGGTCTCCTCATTCGACACCGAGGGCACACCGTCCCCTCTTCCCCCACAGTTACTGCATTACGTTCTGTATTTCTTGTCTTCAAATTATTCTCGGCGATTCTTGCCTGTTTATTTTCCAGATGAATGGTAGCGTCATTTCTGTGGAGCTCCAAAAAGCTCCCTTTGGGGTTTTGATGAAAATTGCATTCAACCTGTAAATTAATTGGGAAGAATTTGGCATCTCGACAGTGCCCGGTCTTCCCGTCCGGGGACACGCACATGGCGCGTCCCCCGCCCCGTGCTTTCAGACGTCCTTCTGTGCCACCGTGGGGCTCCATAGCTTTCTTCACACACATTCAACCTATTTCTTATGGAGGTATTCCCAGACTATTTTATATTTTGGACACTATTTTTAATGGAGTCCTCCCCGCTTTAGTTTAGATCCACTGTTTTTTATTTACTTAGTATTTTTAATTTTGTTTGTGATTACAGTGGACATACGGTGTATTACTTTCAGGTGGGCGACATAGTGAACCCACATTTTTGTGCCTTACAAAGTGGTCACCGCAGTAAGCTAGTGACTGGCACCACGCGTAGTTACTGTGCTATGATATTACTGACCATATTCCTTAGGCTGTACTTACATCCCCGGGAACTTATTTTGTGAGTGCAAGTTTGTGCTTCTTAATCCCCGTCCCCTTTCCCCCTGCTCACTCCCCTCTGGCAACCATCAGTTTGTTCTCTATGAGTTTGTTTCTTTTTTCAATTTCACTGCTTCCCAAATGATTGCCAAGTCTGAACTGGAATCTAAGAGAAAAGCGTGTTTGTTTTTTTCCAAGCTTGTGAACTCAGAGGTTTAGAACTGGAACCGACCCTAAATATGTTGTTGTCTTTTTATATATGATAAACACGAGGCCATGAAAGGTAAAATACTTTATATGAATATCACGTGACTTGTTGAGAGGGTAGCGAAATAGGGGAGCACCCCCATGTGTCCACATTCTTTGTCTCTCGGACGTGCACAACTTAGACATCCCGCACCTCATCGTCCTTCGGATCACGGCCAGAACCTTAAGTGGCTCACAAGGCCCTGAGCACTGTCACCGCATCCCCCTCCACCCTCATTCCTCTCCATGCTCATCGTCACTCTGTACTGCGGCCACATTGCCTTCTTTTAGTTCCCTGAAGGTACCCTGCTCTCTCCTGCCCTGCGCCCCTTGCATTTGCCGTTCCCTCTGCCTGGGAAGCTCTTCCCTGGCCTGCGCCCCTTAACTGTGTCCCTGCCCATCCTTCAGCTCCCAGCCCCCGCCTGCCCCTGCAGGGCTTGCTCCCCTGACCCCCGTGGCCACCCCCTTTATCCTGCCCTCCCACAGCACCTCCTACCCCTCCTTCAGGGCGCTTGGCACACTGGCGATTTCACTTTATGTGCAGGGCTGTTTAATTCTCTCCCTGGCTGGACTAAAGCTGCAAGGAACTCTGTGTCTTCTCCGCCCACCTTACATCCGCAGGACCCAGTGCACCTGGCTGGCCCATCGTGGGCGCCCGGTGTGTCTGATGAATGAGTAAATGAACTCAAGAACCTCTTTCTAAGGAGCAAAAGCATTAATGAGCGTATTCATTGACACATTTATAAAAGCAAATAGACTGGGGTATTTTAAAAGTCCAGCAAGTAAGGAAATTATTATAAATCCATTTGATAGAATTACATAGCTCCACTAAAGAATGAAAATAATAAAGACTCAAACAGTGGGGGAAATATTTATATTATGTGCAGAATAACAGGATAGAAAATGTTTTAATTAGAAGGGAAGGTGCGGAAATGAGCATAGCGATTATTTTAAGATCACGGGCTGGCGAGTGACGCTGCTGTTCTCCCGTCTCCAAACTTTCCGTGCACAGGTGCATATACTCAGCACACGTCTCTTGGATGCCAGTGTGTGACCGGCACTGTGTCAAGTGCTAAGAAAAGCACCGTGAACGAGGTGTGTGTGGTCTCTGCCGACTGCAGGTTTGCAGCCCGGTGAGGAGGAGACGCACAGTGTTGATAGCATGGCGGCCTGCTGTTCACGCACTGCTGTTCTCTCCGACGAAGCGTGGGCTCCTTTACCCCGGTGTGTACCACAGGCTGGGGAAGATACTTGTGGGGTTGGATGCATTATTATTAGTGCATGAAACTTTTAATTGTGGGGACCCCTGTAGGAGTAATATACCCATTTTCTTTAGATTTTAGGCGTTGAACGAGATTTCCTAGATTGTCTCTTTGTTTCTTAACCACTGCTTTCCACAGACTGCGCTCTGGAAGGAAAACATCTGCAGTGCGGACGAACTGTTCTCCTGTTTGCCGTAGTTCAGCTACATTAAAAAGATTTGTGTAGGTGATGGTTGGGATCCATTCCTAGCTGCCCCACCTTTGGCTCATTCCCAAACATTCGGCGGGTCCTCAGCACCCGCTTCTAGGAAACCGCAGAAGCAGAGTTCCCCCAACACAGATTCTCTTGGTTTCATCTTCTCATACCTGTGCACTCCGTGGCTGTGCCTCCGTGCTTGGCCCTGATGTAAATACTTAACTCGTTTAATAAATATCCTGAAATAGCCTCTCTGAGTTGTTACTGGAAGGGCACGAACCTTTTAAGTCACTTAGCCAGCGCGGATCAACACTTAATGTCTTTAATGATGATCCAGATCTTTTTTAGTGGCGGAGAAGCTATGTAATCAATGATGGGGCCCTGCCTGGAGGCACGAGAGACTAGATAATCAGCAGGAAATGTCACGCTGGATGGGGCCAGTAATTTGAATCCCTGAAATTGGTATTAGTGTGGCCATTTATGGGAGAGCGCCGTTTCTCCCCAAGGCTGGGAGGAGCGCCCCAACACCTTCAGTGTCCCTTAGAGATTTACACATTGTGGATACCCCTCATGCCAGTTTTTGTGCTCAGCCTGAGAACTCTGAAGATGCCTCTCCCCACCCCCCAACCCATCCACTAAGGCAGACGCCGCGCCAGCTTCTGGCACAGTGGGCACCCGCTTCGAGAATAATCCTCAGTGCTGGGCAGGAGTGGAGAGGCCTGTCAGGGTTGGGGCAGGGGGGTGTTATGTGCAATTCGTGAGACCTCATTGAGGGGGGTACGTGCCCTTTCTTCCCCACACCTGTACCAACCTGAGAATTGTTATTTCGAGGATAGAAAACAGGTCCTGTTTTCTAGCTGTTGTACGAAGAAGCACTTCCAGATTTCAGTCCTGAAATAGCCCCTCTGAGCTCGTGCTTGGAGTCCCTTGGTCTGAGCCTAGGATGTGATTAATTTGGCCACGTTGACATTCTCTGTGCACTTTGTAGTTTCCCGAACACTTGTCACGTGCCCTCTGAACTTTCATTTCTTCCTTCCGAAGCTCTCATATTAAGGCCTCATGACCATCTCCTTTGGTGTGACGGATGACTATAGGTGGATTTTTATTAATAGAGTGCTTCCGATAATCTTTGGGAATTGTTTCATTATCAAATATTCATTTTTTATGCTGTTTATCATTGTCCACAGACCGGGAGGTTTTAAGTGCTGGGAGCATGTTGTAAACGAAAACATAAATAATTTGTTACAATTATGCAGAAACAAGGCCAGATTTTCTATTGGCTCGGTGGTGCACACCAGTGAGAAATGGCCTGGGATGTCAAAATCTTATTTTCCCAAATGTTCTATTTAGATCTAAAGTGTAAACAGAAAAGAATCTGATTTTTTGTAAATGTCTGCATCTTCATTTAATGAAAAACGTGCCCTGATAGAATTTCCAAGTAACGTTCTTGTAACCGAGCTCCAGGGCATAAACCCCGTGGACTCCTGGTGAGTCTCTGCTCACACGTGAGAGCCTCTTTCAGGATCGGGTCCTGCACACCTTTGACGCGGGAGTGCCCCTAATTAGAGGGAGGAATGGATATTCTTTGTTTCTGTATTCTCAAATTATGATCATCCCATTGCTGGACTTCTCAGCCGTGTCTAATTGCAAGGAAGGCTTAGCCACGGGCCTTGGCTGTGCTCTCGGGAAGAGAGGATGGTAAGCTTTGCTGAACACACGCAGGCTTTGCCATGGCATCAACCTCCACCCATCCCAAAACGGGTAGGCAGTTGCCCCAGCTCCTCTTCCTGCCAACGTGCTGCATCCCCAGGAGCTGGAAATGCTTCCTTCAACCTTTGCGGAATTCCTGTGCATACACGTTCTTCTCATTCATTGATTCCTGGGTCATAATCACACTGCTTTAATTAGCCAGGCTTTATATTTTGGGTTTGTTTCGATATTACTGTTTTTTGAAAAATCTTCCGAATCTTTTTATTTTTTTCAGATAAACTTTTGGTTCAATTTGTCAGTTTCCTTTGAAACAGAAAAAATGAGGAAACAAAAAACCCTACAATCTCTCTATCACATTAAAAATATATTCCACTCGAAAAATATTATGCTATTAGAGAAAATAAGCATTATCTGACAATTGGTGCCTTCCGACTCCGAGAAAATGTGCTTTTAAAATAGCAAGCTTCCTGTCAAACCGTGGCTGACGAAGTTATTAGCAGGGCATGGATAAGTGGCTTGATGTCTGTAGTTCATATTTTGACTTCCACTCTACCTGTTGCATTAGCAAAATGAAGCTCATTAAGCCTTATTCTTTTAGTCCCTCTCTCCTAGCCTGCGAACCCACTACTACTCAGCTTTATTCGTCTGGAAGGATGTAATCTTTCCTACGTGACACTTGAAAGTTCAGCTGGTTCCTAAACCCCCAGTCAAAGACGTGAACTTGTTGCTTCGGAGAGGGCACAGCTGTGCACTGCGCCATTACACCATCTGTTAAAGTGGCCAGAGTTCCTTTTATTGCCTCCTTTGTGGAAGGACTTGTACTGTAAAAGTGTGTGTTATTGAAAACATAATTTTCCTCATCATTATGCTTTCTTTCTAGCCGGATCATAACCTGCCAGAAATCTATTGAGCACAGAGTGAAAGCTCTTCGGAATAGCTGTTCTTAAGAGATTAAATGATTGCCATCTCTGTCCGTTTCTTTTATCTCATAATCAAGTTCAAGATGGTACTAGATAGCGCAGCTGAAGTGATTATATATTTGAAATAGAAATGGCTTTATCTCCCTTCATATTTCACTCTATTGAAGGTAGGATCAGTTCTTTTCCCCCCATTTGCATTTATATGTGTTTACGGTTCTTTACAACTGTCCGCAGGATTAAAGAATCAAACTGCTTTTTAAAGGCTAACCATGGCCAGCAGGAGTTGGATTGCTTTTTAAAATGTTCCGTGTACAGAGTCACTGGTGGTACGATAACATACAGTGTAGATCCGTCAGCATGCAGAGCTGCAGCGAGTCTTAGTCATAACTCAGTCATTCAACTTGACAAGTGAGGCGCTTGAGATTCACAGCAGCCAAGAGACTGGCCCAGGGTCACACCACTCGTCAGCAGGTTCTCGGAGATGATAGCGCACAGCCAGGCTGTTTCTGGTGGCTCCCCCTGGCTCGTGACGTGTGCAGAGGGCCCCTTTTACACAGATGGGGCATGGGGGGGAGAATCGAAGATCTAGTACCCCAGAAGTACAGGAACGAGACTTTTTGTAACGGGTTCAGAGATGTTCTGTTTGCCTTTTTAATTTTTTTCTTTATCTTTAAAGCTGTCTGATCCATGCTCTTTTCTTACATCCCGATTTCTCTTCCAGAGAGTCAAACCGAGAAAAAAAGATCAGGTCACTGCTTATTAGCAGCTCTGCTAAACCACTTGATGGAGAAGGAATATGAAACCATTTGCCGGAAATGAGACTTCGGGCCGTATGCTGATTGCGTTTGTCCACGTGCCCACGGGAGTCAATAGTCAGGCACACTGAAATTACGCTCTCTCTTCCTTTCCAAGTATTTCTAGCTTTAAATAAGACTCATCATTTTGAAAACATAGTAAATAGGAAAAAGTGAGTCATTACTTATGGTTAGTCCTATTTGCCAGCTGCATTTTACATCCATTTTTTCCCTTTTTTTTTCTTGGACTAGAGAATCTATCCTGTCTCTCTAGGGAGAAAACCATAATGGCTCCATCAATAGCTTCTTTTGGCACATAACCACAGTTAAGGCACTGTGCATAGAGATTTTTCTTGGATACAGGAAGAAAGTTACTTCTTTAGAATGCAGAACTCTGGAGAATAACCCAGAATCTTGCAGTAGTACCAGAAGAGAAATCTGGCTTATTTTAGAGTTCCTTTCAAAATGGAATAATCATTTCAAAAATATCTGTATGGAGTATCTGCTCCATGCCTACCGAGTTCTGACTATTGCAAGGTTGATAGGAGATTTCAGATGGAATGCCTGGTGGATCAGGACACTGTTCTGTGCGAGGAGCAGGAAATCCATCTCAGACTCCAGCCTAACCCAGGCAACTCCAGCCTCCGGCATGGCGTGACTAGGCTCCCGCTCCCTCCGCTCTTCTTCTGACTCTTCCCCTCACCATGCATAACTCCATTCTTGAGCTGATAATCGACACTTAAAAACACGTGCATACACTTTTGGATCAATGCACCATTGGATCGTAGAACCGTTGTGGAGACTGTGCCCTTATGGTAGGAAAAGGACTGTTGTGATACCCAGCCTCACTTCCGCATCCCAGCTGTCCAATGAAACAGCTTCTTTCTCAACTCAAACAAAATTCCTAGGCAAGGAGGGTGGGGTTACAATGATTGGCGTGGGCCCGTCAAACCCCAGTTCTGGAGCTTGGTGTGGGGTCCATCCACACCACTCACCGGCGCTGCCTCAGTTGGCTGCTGGGTCAGTAATCAACATTGTCCACTGAGTCTTTCATCTGGTAGGAGGAGGCAGGTCCTAATGAGGCCAAAGTGTCGCCTGGCTTGTGTCATTCTCTGTTTATAGTCTGCGATCCTTTTATCCTTCACGGCTCATCCTAAATGGCCAAATCCGCCAGCTGCTCATGGCCAGGCCCTGGCTGTGCCTGTGCATACAAAAGGCAGAAGAACTTGCTTGTATGAAGGATTATAATGTCCTCATGAAGGAGGAATACTTAATGTCTAATAATGCTGTGCACTGTTAACAGACTAAATATTGTTAAATAAGACATGCCTATTAGACAGAGAAGAGAAGATTGCTGTCTCGTTTTTCCAGTTCACTCTGACATTTCAATTGCCTAGAACTTCAAACAGCAGAGCTCTTTTTAAAGGCAATATTTAATTTGCTCTTACAATCATTTTCAAACTAGAAGAACACTCTAGATCAGAGAAGAGACTGTTTCCAGTAGTGAGATCCCTTTCACCTGATTGGGGATCGGAATAGCGCGTGACCTGCCGTTGCCGATGGCACTGAAAACGCCCCAGGAGAACTGCATCTCTTAAGTAAACTTTCCCCGTGTCCTAGCCTGGGCTCCGCCTTGAAATCAGAGCTTTAGATGCAGGCCTGCGTGCAGGTGTGTGTTTGGGGAGTAGCCTCGGTGAGCAAGAGTGGGACGGAGAATGAGGGAAAGCCAGCTCAAGGGTCTGTTACCCAGGCTGGTACTTCTGTGAGCACCTGCAGCTCCTTTTCGCTGGAACCGTGAGCCAAGAGAACGACCTCTGAGTTGTCTACCTGAGGGACAGGAGAGAGCGTTCGTCCACTGGCACCTGCTCCCTCCTTGGTCAAGGGTTACCTGTGGGACTAACTCCTTTTGTCATAGTTTCAGATCTCCCAGATCTGTGGGAGGGGCACACCCAGGTGTTAGAGCGGACCTCGGAGGTCCTGGGTGCAGAGTGCCTGCGCCCAGGGGAGGGACTGCCGGCGGCGGTGGGAGTAAAAGGTGGCGGGGAGTGTGAGAGGTGGGGCACCAGGGGAGGCCAGCACACGCTGGACAGGGGGCCTAGACAAGACCAGGAATCATCTGCAGATCGCCGTGAACTTTCCTGCGCGTCTGAATGGCTTTCCTAACACGCGTCTTTAAAAGGGGGAAAGTAATAAACATGTTGCCGCTGGATGGAGGAGAGAGCCCTGCAGAACTCTCATCAGCAGAGAGGCGAGCACGCCCGTGAGAAGAACCAGCCTCTCCTCGGGAGGCAGGCTGCTGGCGGGAGCGGCCGTCAGCGTCGCATCTCCATTTGGGGGGTCCTCTCCTCCCCAGCAGGGGCTCCTTGCTGAGAGGGTGATTTTTGCTCTCACCGTTCAGTCAATATGACAGCTTTGTCCCTGACACAATGGCAGTTTTGACTTTAGTTTGAATTATTCTGTAAAGAATCAAAGAGAAGGAGATTGTCTCTCCCTTTTCCCCACCCCAAAAATTCCCCTAAGAAAACTTTTCTCATTGAAGTCTTTGCCTCCGCATTAAATTTCCCATTTATGTTTCAGGTCAATCAATACGGTGTCAACTTTCAAAGCCCTGTGTGACGATCTCAGCGACTCAAAATAATTGCTGTCTGTCAGTGTATTTGCCGGGAACACGGACACACAGGCCTGCCACTGGCTGTGTTATCACCCCCAGGAGCTGGCCTCTCGAGGGGGGTCTTCTCTGGGCTCGGGGCACAACCTGCGTGATGGCAAGGCAGCGCGGCGAGGCCGCTGTCTGCGGGCTCCACCCACGGAGCGCGTACGCCTCAGCTGTCCCTGAAGTCACTTGATTTTAAAAAGAAATCGTTAAAGCAATTCTTGTAGTAAGTGCAGGTGTAGCTGGAATGTTCCAAAATTTGCCTCCAACTTTGGCTCCTCTAGCTCGGCGGTTTTCTTTTTTGTTGTTTATTGATCGATTTTAGAGAGAAATAGGAAGGGAAGAAGGGAGAGAGAGAGATCTATTTGTTGTTCCACTTATTTATGCTTTCCTTATTTATGCTTTCCTTGCTTGATTCTTGGGTGTGTCTTTACTGGAAATCAACCCCACAGCCTTGGGGTAGCAGGATGATGCCCCAACCCATTAAGCCACCCAGTCCGGGCCTAACTCACCGGTTTTCAACGAGGTATGATTTTGTCCCCCAGGGGACATTTGGCACCATCTAGAAATAATGCTGACTGTCACAGCTGCGGGAGGGGGCAGTGCTACTGGCACCAGGTGGGTAGAAAGCAGGCATGCTGCTCAACATCCTGCGTTGCGTGGGACAGCTTCCATCACGAAGAGCCATCCAGCCCAGAACGGCAGCCACGCTGAGGCCAAAAAACCCTGCTCTGGCTATCGAGGGTTTACACTTGAGAAATAAGGTCACTTGTCTAGAAAATTCAGACGAAAAAGAAAGAAAATTCTCTAGCTGAAAAAGATATCAATGTTAAAGAATATTTTAAGACAAATTACTCATAAGACAAAGTTTCTGTTGAGTATATAGCCTTCAACTTCTACCCAAATAAATATAGATGTGTAATTGTAATATATGTACTAGTTTGTGTTCTTGTTTCCACTAAAAAATGTCACTTTTATAGTCTCTATATCATTTTAATAGAGAATATTTCATTGTTTCAATGTAATGAAATTCAACAATTTCCTCTTTTTTCCTTTCTTTCTTTTTTTTTTAAGTAACGTGGGCAAAAGCAATTATTCCAGTGTGAAATCTGGCTTTGGAGAGCTGGCCATGGGGTACTTCCAACTTATTTTACAGCAAAAACTATTTGGACTTTCGAAACATTATAAGAAATTGTTATGAGGAAAATTTCTTTGTACAAAAAAAATTTACTACTTGGGAGAAACATTCACGGTTTACACATTTTTTAAATTAAAAAAGCAACAACTTACGTTTCTCTTCAGAGCGTATTAGAGCAACACTACGGCTTAACCTGACGGAGGGCTCACGGTGTAAGACGCCGGCCCCTTGGGGTGGGATTCTTACTCAGCCCCTGGGTCAGGGGAGCACCTCTGGGCGGGCTGTGGAAGCCCACACAGCACCACAAGGAAGGAGAGAGCAAAATCTTGCCTAACGAATCAGGATGTGGAAGAGGCAAATGCTAAAGCTCATGCTGATGAAAGCAATCATAACCACTTACGCGATGAGTCAGAATGTATTCGAACAGTTCTGACGACTGTCGGAACTCTGCTGAATAGGCCGCGTCCAGTCCTGCCGGAGATTCTTGATGAGTCCCGGTGGCAACTGAGGACTTCCTGCATCGCAGAGTCCAGACGGAATCGCCTGCAGCCCCCATTCCACACCCTGTGGGATTGTGATGCTCTCCCCACGATTTTCTGCAAAGTTCTGGGCAGCTTATGGCTCGTGGGTTCTTCTCTCTGAATTCGTTCAGATGATAGATGGTCTTGCCATTCCCCTCTTTCTTTCCCACCTGCCTTTCCCCTCTTCCTGCACCCGCTCCGACTTACCTCACCGCCCAACCCTGCACAGACACCCCCTAACACACTGTCTCCACTTAGAGTGTGTCGCACCCCTTGGTGACCATAGGGGAGAGGTCACACCGAGGAATACAAAGCACTCGGAAATACACAGTAAACGCAGCCACTAACTGAGGGACTTCTGGTCATTGCACCGAGGGGGGTTTTCTTGGACCAGTTCTTGTATAGGACCCCAGCCTCCCCCTCTCAGTAACCCCTCTTTCTGCACCCTCTCTTATCTGCACCTTCCGCCCAGCCGGCCTGAGTTGTCCGTACTGAGTGACACGGGGCAGTTCAGCTCTCCGGGGTCTCTACTCCCAGCATCAGTCCTGGGTCTTCCTTTGCATCTCAAAAACACGCAAACCAGAAAGTCTTTAACTTAACTGGCCCTGCATTTCTAAAAGCAGTTCTTATTAATAATAACAATTTCTATTTCTCTTATACATCTGTGTAAGCTTTGTTAACTCCTTCGATAAGCCAGTTCGGAAATACAAGCTTGTTTATATGTCTACGGTTGACCCTTGAATACACCAGTTTGAACTGCACATGTCCACCTATATGCGGCTTCTATTCAGTAAACACTGTAAATGTAACTTCTCCTCCGTATGGTTTTTAAGTAACATTTTCTTTTCTCTAGCTTACTTTATTTTAAGAATACCATATGCATACATACAGCATACAAAATCCATGTTAATTGACTTTATATTATTGATAAGGCTTCCGGTCAATAGTAGGGTATTAGTAGTTAACTTTTGGGGGAGTCAAGTTATATGCAGATTTTCACTGTGTGTGTGTGTGTGTGTGTGTGTGTGTGTGTGTGTGTGTGTGTTGGGCAGTCGGTGCCCCTAACACCCGCCTTGTTCTTCAAAGGCCAACTTACCTGTGAGAGAGCAGCTGCTCACCTGGGTGGACGTGCTCAGGCTTCGCGTGCAGGGCAGGCTGGTCCAGGGCTCTGCCTTGGTGTCCAGTTTCCTGTTCTTTATCTCTAAATTGCTCAGCCTGCCACTGGGTGGTTCCCCCATCCCGTCCTCTCCTCTGCAGCCTCATCTTCCAGAGTTCGTCTCTCACTGGTTCTCTCTCGTACTGAGTCGGTGTATGTCAAATGCACTTGGGCACGGACTCCAGAACCCGCACTGCTTAAGGGTCCCCAAGTGGTGGTTCCCAGGTGCCTTCTCCAGTGTGTATTATTTCCCTGGCCAGTGATCAGACTCCTCAAAAACAGCGGTGATGTCCTCTCTCGAGAATCCCCCGTACCTCCTGGAGGAGCGTCACTATTCTGTTACGTTGTCCACTGTTTCTCCAGATTCATCGGCTCCACAAATCCATTCTCCCCGCACACAATCCTGGCCTGCCGTGTGCTAAGAGGTGGGGCCCCACAGCGACGGGAGAGAGGTCTTGCCTTCCCAGAGGTGACTTCCAGCCAGGGTGGGCGTGGTGGGCTGTTTTAGTGCTGAATGCGGGTCGGTGACACCAGGCTGCACCTTCAAGTTTCATAGCCAGCGCAGAGTCCTTTCGGGGCTGACTGCTAGAAACAAACAGTCCAACCGTTTCGCCTGGTGACGATTTCTTCTCCTCGGCCCACCCCCAATTCTGCCCACCAGCCACGTCTGCTCTCTGCTCGCACAGTGATTCGAGTGTGGGTGCTGTGAAACCTTCCTCCTTTGCATTTTTATTCCGTCTGCAGTAAAAAAAAAACAGTATATTTTTGCTTTTAAAATTACAGCTCTGAAATGTGAATTTCTTCTTTACACTCCTTGAGACAACCAGATCTGCTCATACAGATGTGTGATGAGGAAGAAACGTTGGAAGGCAAAACGTTTTACCAGGCCTCCTTCTAAATATAAACAAAATGTTCCTCTGTTCACTGTGGGAATAAAACGCCACTCCACACCTTATGAATAAACTTTTCCACTTTAACACCTCTGGTTATACTGTCCCCATTTTATGATGGGGTGCTGTGGCAGAGACAGCAAGAAGAATAAGAAGTGAATGCAGTTTCAATGAGGGTTATTTACTGAGAAAGTCGGGCAGAGGGAGTCCCTTTTCTACAAGCCTGCAGCATCTCAGTAAGTGAATAAACACACCAAAAAATAGTATCAGGAGCTGTTTATTCTAAGCATTACCTTTCTAGGCTATCCACTTAAGTCACCCTCTGAGATGTAGAGTTCAACCATACCAGTTCAGAGCAGAAAGAAAAAAGGCCGTTTATCTAATTCAGTTCCTTGGGAAAAAAGTACGTAAGCAACATTAAGAATCTTCAACTATCTAATTTAATAAAAGGGATGGTTTCTATTCTGTAGTCGGTAACATGTGATACTGATTATTTCTAATCCCTTAGAAGAGATCTGACATTCTGCTTTCGGTCCCGTGTAGCATGAAATTGTCATGTATATTTTACCGAAAGAAGTAACAAGAATAATGGCCTCCGCAGTCTGCGATCATTTTATACTAAGGCACGCTGCAGTTAAACACACTGCAACACGGTTTTGCCCTGGGGCAGAGAAGTGGGGATTTTCTCTACTTCAAAAGAATGAAAAATTATCATTGCTCTATCCAGAACCATTATAGACTTCAAAGACTTTGGCATGAAATATTCAGAAAGTTTATTTTAGAATTCAATATTTTAAAAGCCTGCTTTAAAACTATTACAGTGATTAGTGGCTCTGTTACTTGGGCCAGTCTTTGCTTTAAAAAGCCCTGTGTCATGGTCATGGTTGAAACCATTTGTTGTTTCAACAGGATATGATTTGCATAAGGATGTAAAGCACTGGTTTAGAATGGTCCCCCAAAGAGGAATCGTGACCACTGCTCACCAGTTATCCTTGCAAACAGTGGTTTTCAATAAACA
>CM052538.1:185592887-185622499 GCA_028533065.1 Trachops cirrhosus | reverse complement strand
TGTGAGGTGTATAGGAACTCGATTCACAATTTTTCTGTAAATCTAAAACCATTGTAAAATTAAAGTTTATCGTTTTTCAATTTTAGATTTTTATGATGGAAAATATATCCCTTACCACTATTTAAATGTATAATAAAAGTTTATATGTCGATTAAAAATATGGTAAAGGGGGTACATAGCTTTTCAAGATAATGTATGGGATACGTTAGTTTATTAGCAAAAAACTTTGAAGACCAGCGCTTTATGGCACTTTTATGGGACTCTAAACTCTCAATGATGACCCACTGGGACCAGCCTTTGCCACAGGGAAATATGTTCACAACCTGTTATATAATGTGGGTTGCTTTCTGACAAAGAAGAGACCATATAGTTCAAAGTATCTGCTTTTGAATTGCATTTGGAGAACCCTCCAAAAACCATTAAAAAAAGTCTCCAGCTTTTCTATTACTGCTTTCAATATACATTTCAAGGAAAGAAATCCCTTAGCTTTAGATCTATTGAAAAGAAAGCCCTTTACACTTCTCTTAGACTTCATAATTCCTCCCCGCACTGAGATAACCTTAAGGTGCGTCCACCCACAGGTGTGGCTCCTACGTTCTTCCTGTGTCGGTCTCACGAGGCCTGTTAATACTGCCAAGACATGGAAACCATCAATGGGTGAAAGGAAGAAGAAAATGTGGGATTTTATGTATATTACATGTTACTATATTCCCATTTCAATGTATACTGGAATATTACTCAGCTATAAAAATGGAATCCTGCCATTTGTGACAACATGGATGAATCCTGAGGGCATTATGCTAAGTGAAATAAGTCGGAAAGAGACGAAAACTGTATGATCCCACTCACATGTGAAATCTACAAAACCCGAATTCATAGAAGAATCGTGGCTCTGAGGGCTGGGGACAGAGGGAAATGGGGAAGTGTGGTCCAAGGGCACAGATTTCCGGTCTGTTGTAAGATGAGTCCGTTCTGGGGATGAAATGTGCAGTGTTGTGACTATAGTCAACAATGCTGCATTACGTACTCAAAAGTTTCTAAGAGAGGACGTCTCAGATGTTGTCACACACACACACGCGCACACAGGTAATCATGTGAACTGATGGAGATGCGAACACACCTGAGTGCCGTCATCATTTTGCAGTGCATACCTGTATCACGTCATCCTGTGTGCACCTGGAGCTTGCCATGTTGTATGTCAGCTCTGTATCTAGAGCTGGAGAAATGCCTGTCAACCACAGAGCGCCTGTTCCCTGCAGCCGGGGCCGCTCGGCCTCACCGGGCACTGGGTCCTGGCCACGGGAGCCCCCAAGGTCACTGAGATTATTCAGGGACCAGTTTGCTTTTACAAAGTTTGTATCATATTCATTAACGTTATAACGGTGTTTTAGTCTGTTCAGGCTGCTGTAACAAAAATGCCATAGACTGGGTGGCTTATACAGAACGCGTTCCTTTCTCCCGGTTCCGAAGGCTGGAAGGCTGAGACCGTGGTGCCGGCAGATCTGGTGTCCAGGGAGAGCCCGTGTCCCCGCAGACGCCCACTTTCTCACGCTCACCCCACAGGACCAGAGAGCCTGCGGGAGAGGCACCAATGCCATTCACGAGGGCTCCACCCGCACGAACGAATCACACCTCCAGGGGCCCCGCCCCCTAACACTATCACTTTGGGGGACTGGCTTTCAACTGAGGAATTTTAAGGGGGACACAAACATTCCGACCAGAGCGAACAGTGATAAGCCTTGTTCTTACTTAAGCTTTCATCTCATACGTGGTTCATACTGTTTTATTTATGTCATGAATGTTATTAATCACTAAGGTGGCTTTTACAATTCTGTTACAGTTCCTTAAATTTTAATTACATATATAAGTAATGTATTCAGTTTTCTTGATTGGTCTTTCTAGGGGGTCTATCAGTTTTATTAATCGTTTTAAAACATAACTTTTGGGCTTGTTGCTTTTCTTTACTTTCAGATTCATTATTTCTGCTCTTATTATCATTTCCTTTCTTCTTTATCTTTTGGGTTTTTTATGTCTAGCTACATGACAGGCTAAGATAATTGATTTTCAGTCTCTTTTCTAATATTTAAGGCTATAAATGTCTTCTAAGAACTGCTTTGGCTGTATCTCACAAGTTTTAATGTGTCTTATCTTCATTATCTTCAAAATATTTTCTAATTTCTTATGATTTCTTTTCTGATGCATGGACTATTCAGAAATGAATTGCTAAGTTAAATTTTTTTGTTTTCTAGTTTTTACTATTGAATTTTAGGCAATTCCTTGTGCTCAGAGGACTTATTTGAATGTTTTCAAACCCTTGAATCAATTTTCTAAGACCTTTAATTCTCCAATGAAAAATACTTCTTTCCATCTATTTAGTTACATTTTTACATTTAATTAATTAAACTCTATAATTCTTAATTCTCTTGAATGTTCCAATACTACTTTCAAACTTGGATTTCAACATAAAATCATGACTCTAAAGGAACTTGAATTTTAAATTACAGTCACAAAGTGAATCTGTTCACTAGTCTAAAAGTGCTACCCAAATTGGTAGCCACCAGCATGCATGACTATTTAAATTTAATTTGTGACTAATCAACATTAAATGAAAAATTCGGTTTCTCACTGCGTAGCTACGTTCAGTAGTTACATTGTAAGTGTCCAGCCGCTGCATGGGGTGGGCGCTGCCAGACTGAACCGTTCCAATAGAACGTTTATCATCACACAAAGCTCTATGGGACAGCGCTGCCCAGACACTCCTGTAGGGTGCTGGCCAGCCTTCATTGGCCGCTCTGAGACATTGATCCTGGTCCAATCAGATGACGAAGTACTGTGACACTGGCGTGGTGATTTCTGCAAACACAATCCCATATGACAGAGCTGTTGTAGGTGCCCCTTAGAAAGGGATTGAGGGGCAAGACAAATAGACAAATACTCTCAGGCAAATTCCTGGTCACCCTTCAAGGTCCCGGCCAACATCACCTCCTATGTGGCCACTCCCCTAGCTGCTGTGGGGGAGCGGTCAGACTCTCTTCTGGATGCCCCGAGTAGTCTCTTCAGAGTCCTCCCCAGGCTGTACTGTGATTGGTACTGTCATTGGTACAAACCTGGTGCGGGCTTTCCGAAGCCAGCCACCGTGTCGTTTTCCTCTTTGTGTTCTGAGTGTCTGGCCCCGTGCCTGGTGCGTGACAGTTCTGGGTAGACTGATGCCTGAGACGGAGATTTCTCTGACAGGCCCTGTGATAGGGACTGGGAATCAGATCAGTATTCTACTCTCTGCTTAGTCCCTACCCCTTGCGCTCTTCAAAGAGCCCCTCTTCTGGGGCCTCAGTGTCCTCTTCCTCATCACTTTCAATGAGGAGGGCGACTTAGACAAGGTTGCTCATTGCCTGTTACACGTAAGCGTTACATGAGCAAAGGGTGCCATGCCAAGGAATCTCGGGAAATACTTGGTTAAGGATGATAAATGGTTATTTTTTACTGTAGGAGTTCACAGAACCTTGAAAATGCTGAAGTTCACCGTGGCATTCGAAGAAACAGGAAGAATGTACAGTTCCCAGTCTTATTTGATGGACCCTAGAACAGTGAGAGAGTATGTGTGTGTGTGTGTGTGTGTGTGTGTGTGTCTGGAAGGAGACAGCGCCTTAAAGAACTCATGGTCCATGGATCATTCCTTGAGAAATGGTTGATTATCGGATCTCTGAAGGATCTTCCAGTTCCATGTTTTTATGGTTTTCAGGAAGGTGCAGTCTTTCCACCCCTGGTGCCTGACTTGGACAGTTGTGACTTGGAAGTCTCCCCCCACTCCCGCTTCCTCGTCTCCCGCTGTGCCTCCTGCCCTCCCATCCCCCAAGAGAAAGAATGGAAGCAACTTTACTTGAAATACCTGTCAGCAGGGAAGAGGCTGGGGCATATACATTAACGCTGGACCTCCAATAAGGAGGTAATGTCCATGCTGGTCTGAGAGAGCAGCCGCTTTAAAACTGAAGCAAAGACAGAGAGAAATATTTTCATTTAAAATAGATTTTCTCGTTTCTGCCTTGTCTCTTTCATGATATCATGGGTGTCACTGTTTAATATATCTAATTCAAGCCACAGCTTAATATATCGGGCTTTCATGCCCATACGTTTTTAAAGTAGCAACAGATTATTAATATTATGTTAATAAGAAAGCAATACCAAAATATTATACAGAGTTCCTGTTCCATATATTATTAATGAAGACCTTTTGTGTTTTGTTCGGCCTGATACTTTATGATGTAGGTGCCGAATAGATTAGAAAATGTTTTTCCTTCTCAGCAAAAGGGCCCCAAGTTAGGCTATGCGACTAGAAAATATTTGCAACAGGTAACAGAAGTGGCCTTGAGGCATTGTGGGATAGGAGGTGATGAGCTTATTTTAATCTGAGGTTCCAGGAATAGCAACATTCTTGTTGCTCAAAGTGAAACAACAGTTCTATCAGCTGCCTTAGAAATAAAAAGTGGGGGGAAAAAAAGGTTTCTGCAAAGCGTAGTCCTATGCTGAACTGCTGCATGCACTGGTCCTTGCCAGCACTGATGGTAAAAACCATGTTTACCGTGTGTCTGCCGTTGGCTGACACTGTTCTACGCATTTCACGTGCCCTGTCACATTTAATTCCATGGCCACTCTAAGACGGAGGCATAGTCTTATTCTGAGCAGGGGGAACAAGCAGAGAGGGGAGGGGCTGCAGGGATAAGTGGCAGACCCGGGGTCTGAACCTGGCCAGTCTGACTCCTGAGCGCATCCTCACAACGTCAACATGGAGAGCAGAGGACCCGGCCTTGCAAGTCTGGGCTGCGGGTTTGGGGAGGCAGTGCAGGCCGGCCCTGGAGAGCTCCAGGAGTTCCAGGGATGGACCTCCTCTCAGCGGTCACCCCAGGTCCCGCAGTGTCCCCCAGGCAGACTGTTACGTTGGTATGGGCGGAGCTGTCCAGCCAGTTCTCCCAGTTACACAGTGACTCTCTGTTCCAGGTGACCATGGCCATACACTCATCTCAAAGGCCACTTTGTTCTTCAGGAGGCCAGTGTCACCAGATTGGCCACCTGTGAACACTTGCACACGTACACCCAACCCCTCCACACACCCTCCTCGTCCCACACACGCACCCACGCCCCCCATGCCAGCAGCCAGCCCTGCACTGCCCTCAGGCGCTGTGGTTCTCTCTGCACCCCAACCACTTCTTGCAGGAGACTGGCCCCCTCTGCCTTTGGCAGGTGACTTGGGTGGAGTTGGGTTTTGTTCAGAGAGCATGGGCCGTGTGTTAACTGCCCCAGGAGGTGCCGTCATATACTCGGAAGTGTGAGGTGCACCCAGGCCTCATCCCCTCAGATCATGAGGAGGAGGAGGCTGAATAACCCACAGGTTCCGAGACCCAACAATCAGGTCGCCATCTTGGCTTCCCCTTCCGCCATCACCGGGCTTGGCCAGACATATCAAAATTCCGAAAAGCCAAACGTTTTCTCCAGCCATTGGATTTGGAAGTGATTTTGAAATGAGAAATGATGCATAGTTGACTTAGCCAATCCCATTTCGGTGCAGATAGGAAGTTCCTGGTAGCTGTGATTTAAATACAAATTCTATGCCAGTTTTAGTTTAAGGCTTTTTTGTTTGTTCCTTTGCAGGAGGAGTCAGGGGAGAGACCAAAAGCTCGTTCATTTGCAGGGTTTTTCTTTTGGAAAGGAACATGCTGGCACAATTTTAATTGGGTTTTAGTTGTTGTTGTTTTAATTCTCACAGTGATGGCTTGGCGCTGTCTTTTGGGACCGCGGAGGGAAACTGGCATCTGGTGTTTGAGGATTCTGGGGATTTGCACCATATTTACGTGTAATAACTATACAGTAAATAAACAGAATGAATAATTAAGTGAATAATGAGTTTCTCAGAAAAGAGGACTCCTCCAAAGACTTAGGAATTCTCACGTGTGTCCCACCCTGTCTCTGGGTGGCAATTACCCCCGGTCCTCACTATGCCATTGCCCCCGCGGAAACCAGAAAGGACATTTTCTAAACCAAAATCAAGTATGACCTTAACACAATTTGATACAGACAATATATTTTCTTCCAGTGGCAAGGATGTTGGATTTATGTCTTTTAAAATGATCTTTTTTTACCCTAGAGAGAAATATTTGCCTCTTTAAAAATAAAATCCATGAGATTCAATTTTATTGAACAGTGTTTCTCTGAGGGACTAAAAACTTGAAATTCTAGGAATTTGCTGTATCTAGTGAAGTTACATAAATACATATCAGCCAGCCCAAGGTGCCCTTTCTTCTGGATGCAGCCCAGGCCTCAAGCGAATCTTCCCAGAGGCAAAACTGCTGTGTAGTTACTGTCTCTTTCATACATGCATCCATCCATTCACTCGTATGTTTTATTCATTCATGCAGCAAGGATTTAATGAGCACCTACTACAAGCCAGGCCCTCTGCCAGGCTCTGGTGATACTGTGGTGAGCAATGCTAGGCCCGATGCCTGTCCTTATGGAGCTTGCATTCTTCGCAGGTAGATAGAAATTAAGTAACACAGCGAAAGTTAAATTGCAGCCATTGGTCCTATGAAGAAGAAGGTATTCATCTGTTTAGGTTGCCATGACAAAGTATCACACACTGGGTGGCTTAAATACAGAAATATATTTTCTTACAATTTTCAAGACTGGAGGTCCAAGTTCAAGGAATAAGTAGGTTTATCATCTGAGGCCTCTGTTCTTGGCTTGCCACGGCCACCTGCTCGTGGCATCCTCACGTGTTCGCCCTGTGTGTGTACCTGTCCTTGTCCAGATCTCCTCTTCTCAGCAGGACACCGGTCAGACTGGACGAGGGCCCACCCTAATGACCTCGTTTAACTGAATCACATCTTTGAAGGCCCTGTCTCCAAATACAGTCACATTCTGAGCATCAAGGGTTAGAGCCTCAGCAGTTCAGACATAGCAGAGAGGCATCCGATACAGGTAACTAAATGCGGATGGGTCAGATACCCAAGCAGGGACATACATGTGCTCGCCGAGGACGAAATGGGGATCTAGAGGATGACCGAGAGCCAACCGAACACAGAGGAGGGAAGGGCATGTGCCAAGGCCCCCTGGTGGGAGGGGCGTGGGAGGGAGCAAAGACCCTGTGACTGAGGAGCTGTGGGCACAGCCTGTGGCCTGGGCTGTCCCTGACTTTACGGAGGAAGCCAGGCCTAGCAGGGCTTTGTGGTCCAGGAAAGGACTTTGTCTTTTTCCCAAGGGCAATGGGAGACCATCAAAGGTTTTTAAGTAACGGCAGAGGTGGCAGGACCTGACTTGTCTCTCGGAAATACCGGTCTGGCTGCTGTATGGAGGACAGACTCGAGGGGTCCCACAGTGCACTCTGGCGTCCGAGTGAGAAACGAGAGTGACTGAGATTTGGGAGGTGACGGGGGATCAGAAAGAAACGAGTGATCTATCTGCGGGGGAGCAACAGAAGAGATAGGGTGGGGCACCGACGACAGGAGTCGGTGACAGATCAGAGACGCCTGGCACTGGGGGAAGGAGAAAAAGACGCGGCTGTCTCCTGGACGTCCGACTTCCACAGCCGGGTAAACACGGCCCAAGGCAGTGGGGTGGAGAGAACTGGAGGATGCCCATGTGCGGGTTGAGTTTTGATCGGAGTGACGTCGGCAGACACCCATGGCCCTTCTCTCCCTTTTTATTTTTCAACACGGGGGCCCCTTTCACCTGCACGTGCTGTTCTGCTTGGAACACTCTTTCCTGCCTGCACCTCCTGTCTCAACCCAAGGGCCAACCTGAGCGGCCGCAGCCAGGCCTTCCTGGGTTCCTCGGGCCAGGCCACGCGTCCCTTCCACGCCCTCTCGTAACACCTGCACTTTTCCTCGAAAGCAGTTGTCACCGTTAAAATGCCATAATTACTTGTTTAAATTCTGTTCCTTCCACCAGCATGTGAGGCTTATGAAGGCCAAGACCGTATCTATCTAACTAGTAGAGCAGACTGGCGGTTCTAGAGCCAGACTCCTCTGGGTTTGAATCTCGACTTCCCCGCTTCTGAGTGGTGTGGACTTGGGTAAGTTATTTGATTTTGCTGCGCCTCCGTTGCTTTGTATGCAGAGTGTGGATTATGATGGTACATCCTTCATAAAATCGTTAGGATGATTAAATGAGCTAACCAGCATAAAATGTCTATAACTGTGTTTGACATATAATAAGCACTCAATACATGGTAGCTGTTATTATTATTTATCACTATATCCTTAAGCATGTGAAGGACAGGTGATCAGATAGATGGATGAACCAATGAATTGGGTAGATTGAAAACTAGGATAGATACAGTGGCAGAAATAAAACACAATCTTTTTAAAGCTACGTTGAGTGACCACAGTGGAAAAGCAAGGAATCCAATGGGTATGGTGAGAAGGAGGGCTGACCCCACACATCGAGACCTAGCTAAATTCCAGGACACCAGGTCTCATTAAGATAAACTCCTATATGATTACTCTCAGGCAGAGCCTGAAGGGATCGCTATCAAGCCTTCTCCAACGATAGCCCCAGTTATTTGTTTCTTGACTTCAGTAGAGAGAAAAACATATCACTGCAATCCAACCATTTCCTCCTTAATTAAACTCACTGCATATTTCCCGACTTAACTATGAGTTTCTTAAAAGGTATAATTTTAAAAATTAAGTTTAACCTGATTTAAATAATAAATGGATTAATTTATTCATTCTTGTGTTTCTCTCTCAAATATTTATGCGATTCCTACTACGTGTCAGGCACTGTGATAGGTACGGGGTGGTTACCAAGTCAGATAAGACATCATCTATGTCCTCAAAAGGTTCAGAGTCCGAAGAAGCTTTATAAAGAGATCTTAAAGAAATGTTTATGATCTATATCCCTGATCAAAATAAAGCAAACACAGAAGCAAAAGCTGCTTTCGGAGTGGGGCAGCAGACTCCCGCGGGCTGTCCTCTAGCCGTTGTTCGCCCCAGCTCTACCCTGCCTTCAATGGTGACGCCACACCCTAGGATAGCTGCTCAGCCCCAGCTGCGAGGTACCCTACTTTCTTTTCTTTCTTTCTTCTTTTTTTAATCCTCACCAGAGGGTAGGCTTATCGATTTCAGAAGGCGAGGAAGAGAGAGAGAGAAACATCGATCGGTTGCCTCCTGGACACGCCCTGACCAGGGCTCCAACCTGCAGCCTTTTGGATGCCCAGGATGATGGTCCAATGCATGGAGCCACCTGGCCGGGGCTGGAAGGTATTTTCGTGGCTGTCACTGTATTTATGAAAGCGACTCATGTCTGTTATCTTCCTTTTGCCCAAAGGATTCTCTTTCTGAAATTTATTACAGAACTCAAGCCATTTCATTAGGGAGAAAAGCGTCATATCATTATTATAACAACTCCCCCTATTTTTGTTCAGTTTTGAAACTGACAATCTAAAGACTATTTTTAGCTCAGTCATGTGAGATTATTTGTTTCCTTATTATGAGTTTTTCCTTCGGACTAGTTAACATGAATTTTATGCTCACTTATTATGTCACATGCTCCAATTCAATTTATTTTAAAGCAGATTCTTTGGAGGAAACTGTAAAGCTAATTTGAATTGATTCTTTAGAGATTCCATTTTAAATGAAGTGCTATAAAATTGGCAGACAAAGTGAAAAAATGGAATTGAATTTTCTTCTTCAGCTACTCATTGGATTCAGAAATCTTGCTTTTTGACACTGCCAAGGGTTTTGATATAATGTTTCATGCAATTTTCATAACATTTATCTTAAACTCTACTGCTTTTAGTTTGGTTGTTCAACTCAAAATGGGTTCCCGATATTTCCATGGAAAAAAAGCAGAGGTCTTGCTAAAGGAAGAATTGTGTGCTTTGATGCATACTTCCTTCCATCCGTAGCGGTACCCGGCTGCAAAAGAGCTGATGTAAAGCAGGTGTTTTAGTTCCGAAGTGATTATTGTGGACAGACTTGCAGAGGGAGGTGTGGAATAAAACTGTGTCCTCAACGTCCTCCCATTTCGCCCAGCTTATATCCCCTCTTTCACACTCGATGGGGGCACAGCTCGAGGAGAGCACGGGAACAATAGGCAAGGTGCCTGATGCCTTCATTTCCTGCCCTCCCCAGCCCCGGGGACATGGGACACCCGTTGCTAGTCAGGGTAGAGGCCCCAGGCTAATTGGAAACAGCCCTCACCAGGTGGGGAAGGGTCCCCAGCATTGGTCCACTTGATTCCACTCGGTGATTTATATCTAATTATTAACAATCTAATGGAAAATACATAGAAAACACATGTCTTCAGTTTCACCTTGAGATGCATTTGTTTTCTTTGATGTGTTTTTAAAAGGGAGGGTTTTTTTTTTCTCCCGCATCCCCTAAATAGTAACTATCATCCCTGTTGACCCAGCTGGTCAACTAAAAAGCAGAGACTCGAAGGGTCTCTGGCCAGCTCTGCCCCGCGGCCACTGAGTGCAGCGTCAAGGACCTGGAGTCAGTCCCCGGCGCTCAGGCGGGTCTTGGAAGAAGAAAATCATTGCTGCCTGTGGTTTTGTTCCGATTACAAAGGAGATGGTGTGTGAAGTGAGTGCACCTGCCAGCCGGCGGTGGGGGCAGGGAAGGCGCAGGCTCGGCCGACTCCTCCGACAGACACGCAAGGCCCAGGGCTCCGGGTACCTGCAGGGGCCCACAGTGCTTGACTTTTCATTAAAATGAGAGTAATATTGAATGTTAAATAATGAATCCGTCCTAGATAATATTTGTTTTTATACCAAAATAGCTTTCAAATATCAATGTAAAACACTTTTTTTTTTTAAAGAAAGAAGGGGCTGGGTGCACGAAGTGCAGCCCTGAGCAGAACGGTGGTGGAGCGGGGACTAGACTCTGTATGGCCGTGGGAGCTGGTGGAGCCGTCTCGGCGAGCTGGCACAGGCCTCTGTGTGTGGCGGGCCTGAAGTTGCTGTAGGCCTCAAGGCCAACAATTGCGAAGAAAAGTGGGATGTGAAGACAGAGGTTCCCAATCAGGGGTGACTTTGCCCCCAAGAAGACATCTGGAGAGAGTCTGGCTTGTCATACTGCCGTCAGGGGCACTACTGGTATTTAGGGAATACAGGCCAGGGATGCTGCTAAGCATCCCACAGTGCACAGCACGGCCCCCACACAACAAGGAATTAGCTGATTCAAAACAGCAACAGCGCCCAGGGTGAGAAACCTTGAGGTTAAAGTAAAGAAAGTCTGGGACCTGAGAGGTCAGCTGGAGTCGGTGTCTGTCTCCCACAGAAGCGGCTGGCGCCCTCGCGGTGAAGCACCTGGCAGGGGACTGGAGAAGCGGCAGGAGGACATGGGGCCTTTGCTGGGCAGCTGCAGGCTGCAGCCAGTGCAGCGTGCGAGCCGGCCGAGGAGCAGCAACGCTCGGGAGCTGCAGCGGCGCGTGGAGCCCTGCCCCGACCTTTGGGGTCCATCAGCCGCCGCTTCCCAGCCGCCTTCCAAACCTTGTGCTAACCTCTCTCCAGGCCAACCCTAACTTGGAACCGTCTAGGGAAGGGAACTCTAGGTGATGTCATTCCAGCTTAGGGAAGGTGACAGAGTACACAGCCTCCTCAGGAGACCAAGTGGAGCTCTGCTCACTGGCACTTTTTACTGATGAAGAGGCTCTTCCTCCCCTCATTCCCAACCCCACCTACGTTTAAACTGGACTTGGTGTTTCACTCGTTTTAACCTGCAAATGCCAGGTGTGAGTTAGACTGCCAGTTGTGCACCGACATCTGTTCTTTCCTTCAGAAAGAGTTGTGGCTAGACACACAGCTGCATGGACTGACTACATGTCCCAACCTCCCTTGCTGTTAGATGCGGCCCTAGTGACTGTCCACGTGACCATGCAGGCTAGTGGTTGTGCCCGCACCAGAGCCTGGCCTTCAGACACCTGGGGTGCAATATTCCACGTGTCCTTTCCCACTTCCAGCTGGAAGCCAAACACGGAGGAGATCAGCTTTGACTGAACAGGACAAGAGCACGGCAGCAAGAGGGAAAGATTCTGGAGACTTGAAGGTCCCTCAGCATCCTTCTCCTTAAGCTGTTCTGAGAGAGCATCTTAGTCACTTAAGTTGTAGATGATAAAGGCCAATTCAAGTTCATTTAAGCAAAAAAAAAGGGACTATATTTGCTCACATAATTGGTAAGTTTCAGGTAAGAGTTTCAGGCATAGCTGGATCTAGGGGCTCAAATGATGTCATTAGGTCTCTCCATCTCTCAACGTGGGCTTTCTGCAGAAGTCCAGGGAGAAGGGTCTTGAGAGATTCCAGGCTTGCAATTTCCTTACAGCTCATGACCAGGAGAAGACAGGAGCGCCTGTTTTCCCATGCGTGCTTTTAATTATGCAGAGCAAACACTGGATGACCCAGCTGGGATGGCAGGCTCACCCCGGGACTCATTGCCACGGGCCCCGGAAGAGAGAGAAGGAATTTGTAAAATTAGTAACTGCTACAGTCCACTCAGGAAATTCATCAGCATTACCAGGAGCGAAGACAGCGCCCATGAGGGGTAAGCTCAGGGAGTATCGGCTGGGGTTCAGAGGAAGGAAAGCCACGCTCAGCTGGGGTAGTTAGAAAAGGTTTCACAGCAGACGTGGGCTTTGAGCTGGGCATTGAAAGACTTAGAATTTAAAAATGGATAAAGAAGAAAATACTGTACTTTGATTCCTGACCATTTTTGAAGGCTCGAGCAGGCTCAGTAGCCCCATGGGATGGAAGGGATCCTGTTGTGTTGTGTTTCTTCCCTTTAGCATTGGTTCAGGATGAGAAGTGTTTTCCCACGAGCACCGGGTCCTTCCAGAGACTTGACGGAAGGGGAAGCGGTCTGGCTGTCGGGAGACCAATCTCCCACGTGAAGCAGGAGGAAAACCTTGTGCTTCTGCATAACCTGAAGAGAGGGTGGCTAGTGTAATTGGCAGTTCCCTTAATCAGTCCAGAAAGGCTTGTTACATAAATAAATGATTCAAATATGAAGTGACTTACCTTTGGAAACAGGCATTTCTCCTTTTTGTTTCTCATGTTCCTTGAATGCTTTCTTTCAGGTTTGGAGCGGAATAGGCTTGTAATTTTAATACACATTTATTAATTTCAAAACTATCTAGTGTGGGAATTTCAGAAATACATTTTTTTATGAGGTTTCAAATCACTTAGTGATTTTTTCCAAGCAGCCAGGCAGCCAAAGCCTATGGCTCATTTCTTCAGTACAGAGGTCAGTTTTTTCAGGATGGAAATGTCCCTCTGGCCAACCAGGACGCTCTTGGCTGGGTTCAGGGGTGCAGTAGCTGGTGACCTTCAAAGGTGGCAGCGGTGACAATGACGATGTGATGAACGGCCACCTTCCCAGCAATCCAATATCTCCTGTAAGAAATTAACTCCTTTGCTTGTATTTGTTGTTTGTGTTATATTGTTTATTTATACTCTTTGTTTGTTTGTTTTCAGGTATGAGAGAAAAGCAGGACTGTGGGTATGGTTCTTCAGAAAACAGACTTTGAGGCAGATATTTATTGGGGCGTGCTTTAGGGAAGAACACCCATAAGAGAGCGGAGGAAAGATTGGGCATAGAAAGAAGCTGAAGTTCAAAGCAGCTGCAAAAGAGGCTTCCGCTCATCTCGTGAGAACTCTGAAGATGGAGAGTCCATCAGAGATGTCTCCAACTGAGGTAAGGGGCTGGGTGCCTCAGTTCTGGGGGTGTCTTGGCAGCACGTTGCAGGGTCCATCCAAGATGCACGGAAGGTTGTGGGCTGCTTCTGGTAAGACTCCGGGGGTGGTTACCCTCAGAGTCTGCTACTTCATCTCTGAGATCCAGAACCTGAGTTTTCTGTATATGTTCATAGATAATTAGCTTCTCTATGACAAAGCCACACTAACTAAATTCAGAATATGTGATGAATTGATGTGTCTACAAAGACACTATCCTTTTTCAGTGATCAAAATGTTTGTGCTCTTTACCTCCAATATCCCTTTTTCCAGGTCCAGGTTAAAACAGGAAGTGAGTAGGCTCTAGGGAATCTCTGTAAGAAAAAAAATCGAAGGCATTAAATGTATCAGTTGGAAAAGTAAGAAGCTGGAAATGTTTGTGACATGGTGAAGACAAAATGTTTCTTCTCTCAACAAAAGAAAAGTGTAAGAAAAACTCAAAAAGGTACAAGAAAATCATGGTCCAAGTAGTGGCAAACTAAAATAAACCATGGTTTTGAGCCGTTGGTGGAGTGTACTAGAAGAGAATCCGTTTGCCCTGGCCAAGTCACTCAGCCTGTTGGAGCATCATCCCATCTGCCAAAAGGGTTGTGGTTCAATTCCTGGTCAGGGCACGAACCTAGGCTGTGGGCTCACTCTCTGGTCGGGGTCCATACGAGAGGCAACTAATAGATGTTTCTCTCTCACATTAATGTTTCTCTGACTCTCCCTTCCTCTTTCTCTCTAAAAATCAATAAGCATGTCCTTGGGTGAGGATTTAAAAAAGAGAATCAGTTTGACCACGTTACTTGGGAACCTCCTTGGAGTCACCCAAGAGTTGTGACATTGCTGAAGAGGAAGAAGTGTGGCCCTCCCACAGTCCACGGCTCTCCAAGGAAGAACATCTACCTCCCCAAAGTGATTTGAAGGCAGTTTTTGGTTTTCAACTCAGAATTAACCTGTAGACCAAGCAGACAGGACCTTTCGTGGTTCCAGAACAGACTGTAAAGCTGTCAATCAGAACAGTGGAAAAGCACAGATCAAAGTGACAGGAGTTGAAACGGGGTCATGGAGGAGCTGACACCTTCAGCTCACAAGGGCAGTTAAGGAAGAGGGTGTCAAGTTGATGGAATGGGAAATAGAATTTTAAGGACATTAGTTAAAGTTATAAAAGTAACCAAAAGAAGAATTAAACATAATACTATGACTACCAGACTTTGCAAGGAGGAAGGGGAAATGAGCACAGAGGATGTCAGCTTTCACTTTCAGTTCTGGTAAATAACGTATAGTATCGACAAGTCACGAGAGAGAGGATTGAGCATATTGCTCGTGGTTATGGGGCCACCACCAGAAGACACAGAAAAGAAATGGGCAAGCGGTTGGCTTTGGGATGTGCATGCAGGTGGTGTGAGGTTGCAGACTTCTGTAGTATTTTTTATCCTATATATGCATTCCTTTCAAATTTTGAAAACATTTGTTAATTTTAAAATCATTGGGCAAAGCTTAACCAGAGGATGCCAGGCAGGTATAGACTCAGCATGATTTGGGAGACAGATTTCTTGTGTTCCGGGAAAGCCCAGTGAAATTCCCCTCCCCAGCAACGGAGACCACAGCTTTGGCGTCTCCTCAATTTTAAGACGCGCCTGCCCCAAAGACAGCTGGGTCCACACAGGCACGTTTTCATCCGATGGACTCCATTTCCTTTACTGACCGCTCCTGTGTGCCCCCACAACAAGGATCAACGCGAGTCACCCGACTTCCCCCAGGTGTTTCAATCCTTCGTTGCTCAAAATAGGGAATAACTGGTTCCCAACTGTGGCCACACAGTAGGTTCTCTTGTGGAGCTTTAAAAATAGACCCTTGCCCAGACCCCACACCAGACCAATTAAATCTATGGCCCAGGCTTTAATAGTAAAAAATAACTCCCAGCTGTTCCTACGGTAGGCTTAGAATCAATCATCCCTGTGCAGTGGTCCCACGTGTTGCTCATCAGCGTCATCGGCAGGTCCGCCTCCAGGGGGCGCACACCTCGACCGGCACACTCCTGCAGGAGTGCTGCAGTTTCTACTCAGCACCGCTCCGAATTTCCTGGCAGCTCCCGGGGTCCTAAAGCTCTCTCCCGTCCTTCCTGTGATCCCCACTCTCTCTGACCCTCTTCTTCTCTGCTGAGCCATCTCAGTCTGCTTTGTGGGGTGCCCTCCCCCGCCCTCTTGGGACTTTCTTCTCCGTATTGCCCACGTTCTCTCACTTATTTTAACCACCTTCTTGACCGCCATTGTCATCTCTCTCAGCATGCCTCCCACATTGACGCTTCTATCTCCAATCTCTCCCCTGAGCTCCGGGACTGGATATCTAATTGCCTACTGGACCTTTCCACTTTAATGTCTCATAGTACTTGGAACAAAAGCTGCCCCCAAAGGGACTCATCATCTGTTGCCCAAAATCCTTTCTTCCATCTTTCCCGCCATGTTGAATAGCACTGATTATCCAACTCCAGTTACACAAACCCAAACTTCAGGAATTCCCTAGACACTTCCCTTTTCCTCCTCCGACAGACATCCAATTCATCCTCTTAGTCAGCCCCCTTCTGCTTCATCTCTACGGCCCAGCCTAGGTCAGTCCGTTATCATCTCTTTCTTGATGTCTGACCAGTCTCCTACCCAGTCTCCATGCCTTAGTAATGCCCCTGTTCATTGTTCGCTTTGGCCAGAGTGATCATCCCAAAGCACAAATATGACTGTGTCAATCTCCTGCTTAAAACTCTTCAATCGCTTCCTTGTGGCCTTCCAAGTCCAAACTTAGAAAGGCCCACCAGGCGCATAATAACTCATTCCTCCCTGCCTCTCTGGTTTCAGCACCTGTTCAGCACCGCCGACAGATGCCCTGTGCATCTCGCTGTCCCCATCCACCGTCCCCCTGATCCGCCGGCCTGCTTCCTCCCTGCTATCCCCCGCGGTCTCCCGGGCCTGGCATGCCTTCCCTGACGTGCAGCTGTCTCCTCCTCACACTTCAGAATCTTGCTCACCAATCTCCAAGTCACCTCCTTCTTCTCAGTATATACCCCAGGCCCTAGAAAACAGGAGATGTGCTCAAGACATGTTTACAGAATGAATACACAATGCTATGAATTTCAGAGAGGGAACAGAATTACTGCATAAAGAAAGTGAAAAAGAGGATTATGACGTATCGCTAATTCTCAAATACATTGACTTTAAAGGAAGGTTTATAGTACGTTTTAGAGTACGTTATAGTACTCTAAAGAACCCTGGGGATCTCAGGGGATCTCACGGAGCCCCTTCAAAGGCCCCCAGTAGGGATCTCCACTTTAAACAAGATTAGCACTCATTCCATCTATTTTATTTGTTGGTCTTCCAAGGAAGGTCTCATTTAAATGAAGTGTTTTGTGGTAAAGAAATATTTGAAAACCAGTGGCCTGAAGTATTCAAATAATTAAGGTGCAGGGTAATTTTTATTTGATTACTGCCTCCAAAAAGTTCTCATCAATTTATGCTTCTTTTTAAAGCAGACTAGCACGGAAATGTTTTCTACTGGTTTTGCTTAGTAGGTCTTAGTGACATACTCCCTTTCTTTTGCTTTATAAAGAAATTATTTTGAATCAGTAATATATGGTTACAGTTAAAAAGAAGTTCCGTGAAATATTAGCCTCCCCACAGACACCTGTCCCCCAGCCTCCAGACTCAATACTATAGCTGTCTTCCCTATGTCTTTCCAGAGATTTCCATGCAGGGGTCACTGCTCTGGTGGGCAGAGGGCACATCCCCTCACTCTGGAAGATGGAAGGACAGCCCTTGCAGATGCCACTGCTGGTTTAATCATTACAAACTCAGAGTGGCCCCAGAAAGACACCTGGCTGTGCTATCCAATGACGGGCAGGAAGAAGGGCTTAACATCAGCTCTTCCACTATCAAAATCATGTTTGGCAGACAACGTCTAGTATTTGCTTGGCTCCTATCCAAATACTCATTTT
Organism: Trachops cirrhosus; assembly: GCA_028533065.1. NCBI lineage: Eukaryota > Metazoa > Chordata > Mammalia > Chiroptera > Phyllostomidae > Trachops > Trachops cirrhosus. The sequence goes on along the minus strand of CM052538.1, from coordinate 185,604,815 downwards.
AGGTCACCGTATTTACGTACCCAGGGGGATGTTTTTCTCTGAATGCTCCTATTTTGGAGAAGTTATCCAGAAATTACACTACTTAAAATGAGATGGTCTGCAGGTGCTTTTGAATTTCTTAGAAAGATGACTACAGCAAGCATTTGATATTTCAAGATGGTGTTGGGATGACTGAGGGCGGGCACATTCACATATCTTTTATTACAGTGTTTTACAGTGGGAAAGAAAAGAAAATTCCTACCTAGGCCCATCACAGAAATAAAGATGTACGAAGATCTAAACGGGGAAGGGGGAACTATTCGAAGAAAATATAAGAGGTCACCGTTTTGAATTTTGGAGAAAAAAGTCTTCTTTTTTTAAGGTGACACACAAAAAGAAAACCTATAATGTGAGGTATATCTGATTGTCAAAATAACACCACAAACAAGAAGAAAAGACAAGTGGTAAGCAGGAAGAAGGCATTTACAAACCACCTAACAGAGGATTATTATCTAGAGCGTATATAATTACCACAAATCAGGTAGAAAAAGCATTACAATCACCACCCCACCCCCCGAAAAACAACAAAGGGTATGAACTGAGAATTTATAGAAGAGGCAATAAGAACAGGCATTGCATGTACAAAAAGAGATTCAACTTCATATATAACTGAGGAAGTGCAATTAAAACAACACGATTTTTTTTGCTAATCATATTGGCACAATTTTTTAAGTTTGAGAATATCAAGTGTTGGCTGGGATGTGGGAAACATGGTATTCTCATTCACTATTGTTGAGAGTGTAAATTGATACAGATGCTTTAGAGAGCAATTTGGCAGCACCTTAACAATGTGAAAATATGCCTCCCTGGTAACATGGCAATTTCATTTCTAGATATTACCCTAGAGACACTCCCACATGTGTGCACGAGGAGCGTGTGCAAAGATGCATGTTCGTGCTTAGTTTCATCTAAATGTCCACCACTAGGGGAGTGGCTAAAAAACTGTGATATCTGTATTCTGTGGAATATTGGCTGCCGGTCATTGTGCTCAGGCTACCCTGACAAAGTACCACAGACAGGGTGGCTTAGACAACGGATATGTACTGTCTCACAGCTCTGGAGCCAAGATCAAAGTGTTGCAGGGTTGGTTTCTTCTGTGGCTTCTGTCCTTACCCTGTAGATGGCCGTCTTCTCTCTGTCTTCTTATGGTCTTCCCTGTGTGTGTGTCTGTGCCTTAATCTTCTCCTCTATAAGGACACTGATCATATTGGATCAGAGCCCACCCTAATGGCCTCGTTTTAACCTAACAGGGGTATCTCTTTAAAGACCCATCTTCAGCCCTGGCTTGTGTGGCTCAGTGGATTGAGTGCTAGCCTGCAAACTAAAGAGGCGCTGGTTCGATTCCCCGTTGGGGCACATGCCTGGGTTGCAGGACACACCCCCAGTTGGGGGCATACCAGAGGCAGCCACACATTGATGTTTCTCTCTTTCTCTCTCCATTCCCCTTTACCTAAAAATAAGTAAGAACTTTAAAAAAAAATAAAGACCCATCTCCAAATAGTCACATTCTGAGGCTCTGGGGATTAGGACTTCAACACGTGATTTAGAAGGGGGAATGGGTGTGGGGCAGGATTCATTCCACAACGCTGCCCCTACCGTGAATGAGTGAGATCCACGTGTAACAACGCAGCTTCCTCTCCAAAAACAACACTGACTTGCAAGGGCATGAGACATAATGGTACACACCATATGCTACTGCTCACTACTATGGCCATGAAACACACACAAACACAAGTACCTTGTGCGTAAGCAGTAATCCTCCCTTATCAAGGTCAACCACAGCTGAAAGTCTTAAGTGGAAAATTCCAGAAATAAACAATTCATAAGCTTTAAATTATGCACCATTCCGAGTAGCATGGTGAAATCTCGCGAGTCCCACTTTGTTCTCCCCAAGACGTGAGTCAGCGTCTCCACGCTGCAGAGGCTCCGCACCCGTCAGTGGCTGGGAGCTGGCTGGGTTATCAGGTCCGCTCTCCTGGTATCTTAGTGCTTGTGTCCCAGTCACCGTTATTTTACTGAATAACGCCCCCAAAGGGCAAGAGTAGTGACGCTGGCGATTCGGATGTGCCAAAGGGAAGCCGTCAAGTGCCTCCTTTAAGTGAAAAGGTGAGCATAGTGTGACAAAATATTTTGAGAGAGAGACCACATTCACGTAAGTTATATTACACTGTATTAAAACAAGAATTGTTTTATTTTACTATTAGTTATTGTTAATCTCCTACTAAGCCTAATTTATAAATTAAACTTTATCGTAGGTATGTGTGTATAGAAAAAGCGGTATATATAGGGTTTACGACCATGTGAAGTCTCAGGCATTCAGTGGGGGTCCGCGGGTGTGCCCTCTGTGGGAAGGGGAGACTACTGTATATAATAAACGTTTCAGTGCTGGGAGGGTCAGTTCGAACCCACTGGAGGTTGCCTCTGTGTTGGTGAAACACGACTTTGACTGTAATGTCTTGTTTCTTTAAAAATATTGGGAGCAAATACGGTAAAATGTGAATGGTTTCTAATGCTGAGTAGTAAAATACGGGAGTTTGGTTACTATAACCTTCGTACTTTTCTATATATTTTCAATGTTTAAAGAAGCTTTACCAAGCAAAAGATGACCCACTCATCCATTGCTCGAGATACATCAGGTTTATTTTTGGAAGAAGTCAAGCCGTGAAGCAGCTGCAAAGCAGGACTTCACCGGCGCGCCGCCCTCCCCCCCCCCGCCCCCCCTAGAAAACACTGCGCCTTCTCCCTGCATTTCGGGGTCATGCGACTGCAGGAAACTTTGGGGGTCAGCCCTGTGAACTTCCTCTTGGATTCGTTATAGGAAGGTAGTTGATGACCTTGGTTACTCTCTCACCCTGGTTCTCCCTCATGAGGACTGATTTGTTCTGGAGATACAGTTATGTCTAACTAAAATCCTGTTAGACTGAAGAGGGGCATAAATTAATGAGTGAGTATAATATCCAACGCCATAAATATTTCTCCGCTGGTGGATCACAGGCTCGTGCCTTTGGAGAGATGAAAGCAACCTGGACTGAACTCCTACCATATGCCAGACACTCTGCTAGAGGCTTTAAGTAATTGTCATTTGAATTTTAATTTTCATAACCTTATGAAGCAGGTTATGAGGAATAATGAGCCTAAGTACCTTGTCCAAAGTCACATAGTAAGTGGCTCAACCAGGGTTACTTCCAATTCCAACAGAATATTTGGAGGAAAAACTATTTGGGAAACCATGGTGTTTTATGTCTGTACAGGGATGGGAGAGGGGAAGAGACGAGGTCCCACTAGTTTGTTGAGAATCCACTTCCAGTGCGACAGTTCTATGAAGCAAACATTTTAATCCCAATTTTGAAATGAAGAGACAAAAGTTCAGAAAGGTACATTTTTTTTTCAAGATGATACAATAAATGAATCTATGAATGGGTCTATTTTTAGAATGGGAGGAAAGGTTCAAGGGGAGGATCTTCCATAGCAAATACGTATAAGGCCCCACTTCTTTCGTCCCATGTATCAGTTTGTGGGGCCACTGTATCGAAGCACCACAGACGGGGGCCTTAAACTACAGAAACTTGTTTCCTCACAGTTCTAGGGGCCAGAAGTCTGGGGTCTGGGTTGGTTTCTTTTGAGGCCTCTCTCCTCGGTTTGTAGATGTTCGTCTTCCGCCTGTGTCTTCCCCTGGGCTTTTTGAAAGGACACCAGTCACACTGGATTAGGGCCCATACTAATGACCCCTTTTTAAGTCTACTTCTTTAAAGACCCCGTCCCCAAATACAGTCACATTCTGAGGCACTGGAGATTAGGACTTCAACCTATGAATTTCAGGGAGTTACAATTCAGCCCGTGACGCCCATCATTCATGGTTTGCCTCAGCCCATGATACCAAGACAGGACTTTTTAGGAAGCTTCTATGGTCTAGACAGCTGGTAGTTACCCCTGCCCCCACTACCACACACATATCCCTACTGCCCCTACAAAAAAAAAGAGAGAGAAACAAATAAAAAGGAAAAATAAAGAGCCCTAAGTCATAGATCTCTAGAGGGATGATTAGGGTAAAAGGCTGCCCTTTTCATAATGAATAATTCCTTATGAACTAGTCTTCATTTCAATTAATTCACATTGTGTCCTACTTTAGCTATGCCACTCTTAAAGTGTTCCAACACAGCTGAGAAAAAGAGGAACTATTTCTTCACAGCATAAATGAAATCATCGAGCACTCAGGTAAAAGCAACCTGCGTCTCCTACCCAAATTTAACAGCAGACGTGAAAAGGACAATCAAACGTCAGCTTGAATTGGCGATTGCCTTTGTCATTATTTACCGAAGAGATCTGTCTGGGGTGAGGGGAGTGATTTTCCCCGAACTAAACGGAATGAATGACTTCTTATTTCCTGGGAATATAAATCTTACAGGAGAACTCTTCCACTTTGCTAAACAATCAAGTGATTCAGTGACTGTCTGCAGAGGACGAGGGCCTTTCTTGCAAGTGATCTGTGTCTGTTTTTACATTGTTCAGCAAGGAAGAAAATCTCGCCCCCAGTGCCTTATTTTTTAAAAAATCTCCATTTCGGAAGTGACATGTCGCACGGGACACTGTTGTTTGTCATTTCTATTGACTTTCTCTCTTGGCATGTATTGAGTCTCACAGCTTTAATTATTACTTATATACAGATAATATTCAAATTTACACCTCATTTCCAGCCCTTTCAGATGATGTCACCCTTTGCCTCGCCCCGAATTTGGCTCACGTCTTGTCTTGGATGAGCCACAATTTTCTCTGATTGAATATGGATGAGACGGAGGCTTTGCAGTCTAGTTGTAAATACACTCTGAATGCATTGGAGTTAATTTACCTCATTGATATCCTGTGCCTCCAGTTAAGAGCAAGGGTGTTCAGTGACTGACTCTGAATTATTCTCCTTTCATCAGAGACGACTCGGCCAGGGAATTAATCTCTACCAAATTAGCCAAAGACACGTGACAGTTAACATCACTCCCAATTTTGGCCAGAATTTTGGTTATCTCACAGCTGAAATTCTGCCATGATTTTTGCAAAGGCCTCCAATAAACCTCCTGTTCACGGCCCACTTGGAGTACGGCTGCCCTTCGGCCTTGCTCTGTGTGCCCGATCCCAGCACACATTTTCCTTCGGGCAGCTGTGCTAATTTCTTGTGCACTGAATAAAATGTCATCTGTCAACATCTTGGCCAGATTCTCTGCCTTCACACAAACTAGCTTTTGAAATGACTTAAAATTATGGTCTCTCCTCTTCGAGACTGGCTTGCTGTCTTGTTGCATCCTGTGGTTGGAGATGAACCCTGCACAGCACCTCGATACTCATAGAACATGCAACTTTAAACAAAACCGTGTGTTTGGAAACAATAGGAATATTGCATTATGATCATTAGCCTATGAAAACCTGGCACATAATAAATAATAAGCACTCGGTAAATTCTCATTGGAATAAAGACTGAGTAAATGGATTTGTAATCCTTTGACCCATTTGTGGGTTTTCTTTCTGTCGTTATTTATGTTTTGATCTACCTCTTAGATTATTATGTAACTGTGTCTGTGTAATTTCAACCAGAACATGTTAGAAATCTCCATTAACATAACTGAAGGGTATAAAATAGAATGTTTAGAGTTGTCAATTAGCCAATTTGTCTTGTGTTGCTTTTCTTCATTCTCTCAGTGCTGCTAACGGTTCGCTCAGCACATTTTAATTAAAGACGAACATATGTAGGTCTGCTAGGAGCTCCAGTGTCTGCAGTGCAGTTAGACAAGGATGGCAAATATTTCTAGCAGTGGCCATCTGATATCTTCCATTCCTCTCAGCAATAATCCTCCAAATCTAATTATTGGGAGGATGGCAGCTGCACTCAGTTAGGCTTTTCTTTATTTTTACTGAGATGCCTTTTTCCAGCCTGTTGTATTGCAGAAAATCAGCTGCTGCTGGAGTCCTATCCGCGGTGGAAATCTCCTGCACTTTCCCCCAGTTACTTTCCATGGAGACACTAACCATTTGTCCCCGCCACGTGCCTTCTGGCCTGAAGATGTTCCAAGGAGAAGTATAGTCTTATGACAAGATCTCTCCCTCTGTCTATGCATGTATGTTATATGTATTATCGTGAACTAAAGGTATAACCACGGGGCAGGTGTTGCCAGGGAAGGAAGCTTCATAGGATAATATGGCATTATCCGCATGAAATCACCATGTTCCAGGGTCTGGGCTTTAGCTTTGCAGACTTAGAAGCGTGGTTCTATCAGTGTCAACAGAATGGCTGAGTTTCTCACGAAGTAAGGACACAGAGGAGAATGTATTCATTTAAAATGAGAACTATAGCGATTAAAAAACAGTCACTTATACCGGATGTCCCTCTAGTGAAACAGCTGAGAACAGGGACCCTGGAGTCAGACCCCTTGGGGTCAAAAACAGTTTGTGCTGCTCACTAGCTGTGTGACCTTCAGCGCATTGCTCATTTGCACTGAGTGTGACAGACAGACTTCAAGGTGGCCCCGGAAGCCCTGCTTCCTGGTAGGCAGTCACGCCTTTGTGTCATTTCCCTCTTCGCCAGTGTGGATGGGACCTGTGATGTGCTCCCAACCAACGGGAGGTGGCAAGGGTAATGGGATGAATGTGAGTCCGCAAGATCGCAGCTCCCATCTCGGTAGAGTCCCCTCCCTGCCTTGGCAGTGAGCTGCCAGGTGAGAAATTCATCCGCACTGAAGCCACCATAGTGCAACAAAGACCTGGAGAGACCAAAGAGAAATAGAGAGAGATGCCCCAGGAGTGGCCTGTTTTTCAGCTGAGTTTTCAAGTGCAGGCCTCAGACATGTGTGTGATGGGGGCCCTAAGGCTGATCCCAGCCCCACTCACGTGCTGACTACAATGATGGCGAGACCGGCCCCAGCCGAGAACCACCCAGCTGAACTCAGTCAGTTCCCAGAACTGTGTGGGAGAAGAAGAGACGATTGTTACCGTTTTAACCCACTGCTTTGGGGTAGCTTGTTATGTAGCAATGGAGAACTTGAAAATACACGCTTATCCAAACTCACATTCGTATGCATATCCATGCACACGGACATATGTTATATTCTATGTTATGTACACACAGTCCCAAGGCTTGGTGATAGTCATGTCAGTGCTATTGTCACATTTACTGTTACACCGTAGACACTTGCCATCCCCCGGGGCAGCAGGCACCGTTTGGATCACTTGTCAGCCCCAGCGCCTGGCTGCACAGTCATGTTGGTTTTGCTGAGCCATGAGTCTGAGTTGCAGACGCGTGGGTGGGAGCAGCGTCGCAGCCAGTGAGTGAGCCTGGCCGACGCTGGAACAAACGGGGTATTGTTCTCGACAGTGGTTTCTTATGCAGTCAGTGTGATGATGTGATTTTTAAAAATGTTTCGCTCCTTTGTTAAAAAAATATATACACACCCCCAAAAAAGCTCTAAAAATATCAGCTGACTCTAGTCTTTGTGATACAAATGAAAAATGAAAGAAGTCTGAAAAAGCGAGATTCCCCACCCGATAACAAATTTCAAAGGACAGAATGTCAAGTGTGACGGCAGCTTGGCTGTACCTCATGCAAACAGCGAGCAGAGGCGGTCCCCAAAGCCGGGAGCACAACCGGTCAGCCCACGCTGGTGCGAACCCTGACCAGAACCTGGGCGTGTGTGGAGTCGCTAGTCGCCTGAGGCGCCATTCGTATTTTTTAAGTTAAAGTATACTGTGTTCTGGGGAGGGAATTAAATACTAGTCATATTCAACAATCTGTGGGCTATTCGCCCCTTGAATTTCAACAGCACGTGGTCCCTGAACTTCATGTATGAGATGCTCTGCTGGGCATTTGCAGCACTGAGAAAAGCTTAAGGTGCTTGCCCCTGAGAGTCACACAGTGTATCCAGGTGCAGGGTGTTGAGGGAGGAGGGGAAATAAGAAACAAGCAAAAGACAAGTTAAAGATGATCCGTCTCACGTAATGGTGGTGAATGTGGCTTATGATTAGTTGGGAGAAAATAAGGGCTGTTTGTCCGGAGGAGAAAAGGTGAGAACTTGCGATCTCGCATAGGATAAAGTCCAAGCTCCTTGGCCTGGCATTCAAAGCTTTCCAGTATCTTGCCCCAGTTTTATCTCCAATCTTCACTCTAATAACTGCTATGTAAAACAGCCCTTCCAGTCAATTTGGTCGATTCGTTAAGACATACACCTGCCTCTCAATATACATCCTGTTAATTCGAGTTTGAAATACAATAAAAGAGAAACTAGTAACTTTGAAATGGGCTTTTAAGTGTTATTATAACGTTTTTTAAATGAAAGAGAAATGAGCAGCACACACAGACACATGGAATAATTTCAGAATAACAAATTTAAGCTGCCTGCCAATTGTTTTGAACAAAATTCCCTCACAATAGTGTAAAAACGTATCTCGCATGGTCTACCACGCCCCTTTCCCCTTCCGGCCGGGCTGGAGTGAAGTCAGGCCCCAGGGCGAGCCTGGGAGCTGCGCGCTGAAGATGGCAGAGCCCTGGCAGCTGGGTCCCTGAACCAGCATGTGGAGGAAGGGCACCTAGCAACCAGGATGGCTCCCGTCAACCGCTCCCGTGTGAGACACCAGCATCTGTTGTTCTTGGCCTCTGAAATTTAGGATTTGTTCATTGCGACAGCTAGCTTCATAGGCAGTTTGCATCGTTTTAATCAATATATTCAGTTATATGAAGGAGTAAGAGAAAGCCATCACTCCTGGCCTCAAAATAGAGATTACCAACTGCTTTGATACAGGCTAATGGGAGAGTTTCCATGAAGAGTGTGGAACCTGGCAACAGACTGAAGGATTGAAAGCCAGTTCTACTATTTACTGGGTATATACCTTAGGCAAATGTGTTAGACTGGATTCTCCAGAGAAACAGAACAAATAGTGTGTGATATCTATAACTTTATCTATAAAGAGATTTATTTTAAGCCATTGATTTCTGTGATTATGGAAGTTTAGCAAGTCAAAATTTGATGGGGGAGCTTGGTAGGCTGGAGACACAATTCAAGTTGAAATTCAAGTCCAGAGGCCGTCTGTTAGTGAACCCAGAAGCCAGTGTTGCTGATGAGTTCAAGGGCAGTCTGCTGGAAGAATTCCCTCTTGCTCAGGGAAGTTGGTTTTTTCATTCCACTTAGACCTTCCGTTGATAGAATGAGGCCTACCCAGCATCATGGAGGGCAGTCTGCTGTGCTCGAAGTCCACTAATTTCAATGTAAATTCCATCCGAAAACACCCTCAGAGGAATATCCAGAATGATGTTCGGCCAAATATCTGAGCACTGTGGTCAAGTTGGTACATAAAGTAACTGTCATAGGAAACTGCCCAATCTCCCGAAGCCTCAGTCCCCTCATCTGTAAAAGGGAAATAATAAAGGACCCTATCCTACCGGGCAAATGCAAAGACTGAATGGATCAATGTATGTGGTTAGAACAGTGTCAGTACATGGCACTCAGTAAGTGTTTGCTCTTGACTGTTATTGATGGTGATGATGATGATGATGATGATGATTAATTACTGTTGTTACTGGCTTTGGCTGTATGATTCACTCTGACAAGAATGCTAAGAAAAAGTTTAAGCTGGGCCACCCATACTAATAGAGAGTTCGGTTTGGAACATCATTAATGTGATGAGAGACTTCATACATTAGAATTCCTAGCGTGTAGAAAGTGGAGACTTGCATACTAGCATTCGTGGACTATATTAGCCAGTGCTCCATTAGTCAGTGGCTATTTTTTCCTGTTGTTATTCCATGAATAAATTTTAATATATTCCATTTTCCCCATAAACTGTTTATTTACTGCTCATGTTAATGCAATATGGCAAAAACATTTACATGACTGGAATCTTTTGAAGTCTACTAGTGCATTTCTCCGGCTTTTCATTCTCTTCATTTCTGGTGAGAAAATTCATTTTTGCTCTACATGTTTTTTAATTTACCATTACTTCGCAGGCATGCAACATCAGCATAAATCAAAAGGCTGACGTAGAGTGCTTCAGAATCCGCCTTGGGCTTGGCCAAGCCACAGCTTCTTCATAAAGGGTTATTGTGAAGTTTGAATGGGGACTCTCAGCACTGTGCCTGGCACTCAGGCAGTACTTGGTGAATGGGGACGAGGATGGTTCCCTTCACTGTGCTGTCTATAGTGTTGTTTTGATGTTCTTCCATGAGCTGAAGAGACCTAGCATCCTGGGCCCCTGAGTAACTGTGTGGAGGGAGTCACCTAGCAAGCAGGACCGCCCTGTCAAATTATTACATGTGTAGGAAGTAAACTTCTACATTGGTTAAGCTTTTACATTTGGGGTTTCCTTAGTATAGCAGCTAGCTCGTTAGACACTGTGCATCACCTTGACCAATGTGGTCAGTTAACATGGCACGAGGGTCACTTACTGTTTGTGATGTCCCCTCTCTGCCTTTGCAGCTGCAGAGGCCTGAAAAGTATCAGACCCCCATAGAAAGTATCAATGGTGTAACCTGTTCACTCTCTGTTTCTACTAGCCGGTGTCAACGCTTCCCCTTTTATGGAGATGTCCTGCTTCCTCAGCGAGACAGTATTGCAGGTGTTGATTTCAGGGTGCAAAAAATGTGACTTTATTTCATTTCTTTCTTGAGTTTCCTATGTTACTGGCATAGCAGAAAAGGAATTCCAGTTCATTTTGGGGTTTTTCTAATTTCTTCTGAAGTTACATCTAAGTTCAGGGTTGTGAGGATGGGCCTCTGGTCTTTAATGCCATCGTCTGATGCAGGTATCCTTATTTCTGTTGGTATTTCATTGTCAATTAAGCCTGGAGCTTTCACTCACTTGTGACTGTAAGTCCTCCCTCCACTGGCCCAAGTCTCAGCATTTTCATGGCCCTTACAGGTGCCTGAGGATAAAGAGTCCTATGCGAAAGTCTGTCTTAGGGTCAATGGGTAGGAGAAGGTATAAGGACAGAAAAATCAGTTAATATTTTCATGTTTCAAAAATATAATTCTACCACAAAAAGAAAGCCCCTTGAGGGCAGGAACTGTACCCAGTTCCTGGTACCCTGTAGAGCAGGGGTGTCCAACCTGCGGCCCGCGGGCTGCATGCGGCCCAGGGTGGCCTTGAAAGTGGCCCGACACAAAATGATAAATTTACTTTACGATTAAACAGGATGAGATTTTTTGTGATTATGCGTCATAATGTATTTAATGTGCGGCCCGAGACAACTCTTCTTCTTCCAGTGTGGCCTGGAGGCACCAAAAGGTTGGACAGCCCTGCACAGAGCAAATCGAGTCTACCTCATTAAATAGTTGCTGCGGCTGCTACGTGATATAGAGCAGTCCATGTGCCATGAAGGCAGCAGAAGAAAAGATTCCCAGTCATTTTTGGAAAAGTATCGCCAATGCTGGAAAGGCATGGTTATAGGCTGGATTGTGTCTCCCTCAAATTCACACGTTGAAGCCCTAACCCCCAGCACCTCAGAATGGGACTGTATTTGGAGACTGGGCCCTTAAAGAGGTGACTGAGTCAGACCGAGGTCACTAGGGTGGGCGCCAACTCAACATCATGGGTGTTCTTAAAGGAAGAGGTGATGAGAATACAGACGCGATCAGACGCGGACACAGGGAGTTCCTTCCAACCTCTGTGGTGGCCGCCACCGCCAGAAGGAGGCAGTGTTCTGAGTCATCGGGGCAGACTGAGCCGCACTCCAGTTCTGCGCTGAGGGGAGTTTCTGTACGAGTCCACTGTATCAGTTTGTTTCTCAATATGCAAATTGGAACACATACTTCTGCTTCTAGTCATATCGGAATAAGCAGTACGACTTGTTTTCTTCCCGCTGTAAACAGCTAGAGGACAGCACAAAATATACGACACAATTATTTGTAGGCCATAAACAGAA
>CM052538.1:185570480-185592387 GCA_028533065.1 Trachops cirrhosus | reverse complement strand
TATGTGTTTTCTTTCAACCAATGGTGCTGATAAAGCTGCCTACCCGCACGCAAAACAACCAAGTCCTTACCTGATATTATACACAAAAATTAACTCAAAATGGACCAAAACCCTAAACATAAGTGCTGAAATGATAAAACTCTCTGAAGAAAACAGAAAAAAACCCCATGACGCTGGATTTGGGGATGATTTTATGGATCTGGCACCTAGGGCACAGGCCACAGAGGAAGAAAGAGATGAGCTGGTCCACAGCAAGAGTAGGAGCTTCTGTGCAGGGAAGGGCACTGTCAGCAGGGCGAAAAGGCAAGCCCTGAAACGTGGGAACATATTTGCAGAGCCAATATCTGATAAAGGGTTAATATCCAGAACATATAAAGAACTCTGAGAACTCAACAGTAAAAACCAGCTTAAACATGAGCAAAGGACTTGAAAATAGGCAAAAAATATATCCGAACGGTCAATACACACACGAAAAGACGTTCAACAACACTGATCGTTAGGGAAATGCAAATGCAAACCGTAGTAAGATACCACTTTATACCCTTGACATAGGTTAGTTAACAAACTTAAAAAAACAGAAAACAAATCTTGGTGAAGATGTAGAGAAATTAGAACCATTGTGCATTGCTGGTAGGAATGTAAAATGGTACAGCTGCGTGGAAAACAGCGTAACGGTTCATCAAACAATTAAACATAGAATTACCATATGACCCAGAATTCCACTTCGGAGTGTCCACCCAGAAGAACTGAAAACGCCGAGTCAAATGGGTATTTGCACACCCATGTTTACAGAAGCACCAATCCCAGTAGTCAGAACACGGAAGCAACTTATGTGTCCAAGAACAGATAAATGGATAATCACGATGTGATGCAGGCACACAATGGAATATTATTCAGCCTTAAAAAAGGAAATTCTGACACATGCTACATTGATGAACCTGGAGGACATTATGCTAAGTAACTTAAAAAATGACAAAAGGATAAATACTCTATTATTCCTCTAATATGAGGTTCCTAGAATAGCCAAATTCATAGAGACAGAAAGCAGATGGTGGTTGCCAGGGGCTAGATGGGGGAGGGGAGAATGGGGAGCTCTTGTTTAATGTGCAGGTGGCAAACATAAGGCCGAATCCGGCCCTCCACCTTGTTTCATCTGGCCCGGCACCTTGTTTCTACCCAATGGCAGTGCCGAGCTCTTGCTTAACTGTTGAAAAGTAGTTACATTTGTACAGTCCTAACATTACGTTCGACCCTTTGAAGGCAACTGCAAGGCTAATGTGGCCCCCAGTGAAAATGAGTTTGACACCCCTGGTTTAATGGGTATAAAGGAGTTTCAGATGAGAAAGATAAAAATTCTGGGGTGGATGGTGGTGACAGCTACACAACAATGTGAAGGTACTCAATGCCACTGAGCAGTATGCTTTAAAATGGTTAATATGGCCCTGGCCCAGTGGCTCAGTTAGTTGGAGCATCATCCCATACACCAAAAGGCTGCGAGATCGATTCCCGGTCAGGGCACATGCATAGGTTTCGCGTTCAGTCCCTGGCCGGGGCATGTGCCAGAGGCAACCAATTGATGTTTCTCTCTCACATCAATGTTTCTCTCTCTCTCACTCACTCTTCCTTTTCTCTCTCTAAAAATCAATTTAAGAAAAAAAAATTACCTCAGGTAAGGCTTAGAAAAATAAATAAAAAATAAACAAAATGGTCAATACTGTAAATTTTGTATTATATATATGTTACCAAATAAAAATAAAAAGGAGGAGGAAGATAAAGGGTTTGGGGGAAAAACTTCAATATGTTTTTGACCGAGATGATTAAATTTCTTTTTCTTCCTTTTTCCCACATTGGAGTGAAATTCCCAGGCACAAAGTCTGGCCCAGCTGCCCTCCAAGAGAGCTCTGGTGTGCTGGGCGTCTGCGGCCGAGCGGGCCTGGGGGTGTGTGGGCTGGTGCGTCAACTAGTTTATTCTTACTTCCCAGTTTAATTTAGGGGAAGGCGCTTCACCGAAGTGCTTAAACAGGAAGGAAAAATTACCAATGCTGTTATTTTCTCTTAACACAGCTTCAGGATTCAAGCTAAAGCTACCATTATCCTTTTCCCTCCATTCCTCTAAAAATACCCGTTTCCCTAGTGGGTTCCACGGAGAACGGAGCTTCGGCTGGTTCCACGGGTGCAGTGGGGCCTGTGGCCTCCTGGTCTGTATAGGTTAAAACACCCTGTCCTCCAGGGCCTCTTGTTTGTCCTTGGGTGCCCCTGTCCAGTTCAGGTGTCCGGCCAGATCCCAGACTTGGACGAGGACCTCCTTTTGAATGATTGAGTAAGTGACTGATTTATTCAATAACTAATAGACCCCATCGATAGTTCATTCAGCATGATAACAATTAAAATCCAAAGCCAAAGTGTTGCCTTCGCACAGAGCAACAGAACTCTGGCTTTAATGTAACCATTTTTTAAACAGGAATGACAATAATAGCAATTATATCGGCTACCTTTTGGGATGTCTTCACAGGCCGATTTATCTAATTCTCACAATAATGCTATAAGGCAGGTTCTATGATTATCCCCGTTTCACAGATGAGGAAACTCAGGCTTTGAGTTCATGACTCACTCATACATCACTCAAGAAACCGAATCACTGCCGTATTTTTACTTTTATTTTGATATTTGTTTAATATTTCAGCAAATATTAGTGGAGCTCTCATGATATGTAAGGACCTTGAAATACAGAAGTGAATCAGCATCCTGGCCCTAGCTTGTGTTCCAGAGAGGGGACCAACGTCCACTGCCATTTAATGTGGATTTACTTACTGTGTAAATCACATGAAGCTTTTGCGTATAAGGTTGGGTTTTCCTATAACAGCATGGATAGAATTTCTAAAGGTAGCAGGTAGTCGATGAATGTTTGCTGATTGATTGTATGACAGTAAAGATTCATCCTTCTGTATCATTATTTTCTCCCTATTGTTTATCTGCTTCTAGACCAATCATGTCGTGATTGATAGAAACCACCAGCTGTGTTTCCAGGAATAGTGATGTAACGGTATTTTGTACATGTGATGGAAATGGAATTGTTTGCGATGGGAACCCCACATCATTAATCATTTGCATGGTGGTAAATGTGTGTGGGAATGGGAAGTCTTGAAACTGTCTTTCTTCCCTTTCTGTATTTTTGCTACCATTGATGTGGAATTTTAAACTTATTGGGTTAAATTATTTCTGGTGTGGTGTTCAAAGACTTTCAAGTATCTCTGCCTTTTTGAACATTACCTTCTTTGCAATGTGTTCTTTCCCCTAATTATTCCAAATATAGTATAATGACTGCGAAAACAGAAAAAAATTTATGTCTTGAATTTGATTTCATATTCACAGCTTCCACTTAATACCTCTCTCGTTATTTGGTTCATTTCAGTGTAATTTCTCAAACTCTTTAGCTGTATGCCCTAAGGTGCATTTGGGTTTCTTCCTAGCTCTGTTGTTCTACAACTTGATCCCTTTTCCTGCCTCTCTGAGAAATTCAAATTTTCCTGAACTTAAGAGTTTTAGTACTTTAGATTTCTAAGAAAGACAGTTTATTAGGAAACTCAGTGTTTACTCAAGTATGCAGCCAGTCCCCCTTGGCCAGCAGGCTAAATGTGATTCCTTGAAATTCTGTTCCAAGCATGGACTCTGGGGAGCTTAAGGTAACATTTAATCATCAATAGGATAATTTAAGTTCATTCTTTCTACTTGCCTTCTTAAGAAGGGATTGGAGTTCGTGCTGGTATTCTCTAGAAAACGCATCTACCTTCCTGCCCCATATAGGTAGGTTATTATTGAAAGAACCACCGTTTCCCGTGGTGGCTTCCTCTGCGCTTTTGGATTTGGGCACAGTGTCTTCCAGACGCGCAGACTTCTCACAGCCTCAGCCAGGTGATGGTGTGGAAATGCCGCTGGCCGTTTACCATTGGGATTCAGGTCCACGTCTGGATCTTGTTATGTAGGCATTCTCCGAGCATTACAGCTCAGCTGCGAAAGCACTCTGGCTTAGAGCGAAAACGCGGTAGGACCTTGATAATCTAACAACTTAATAACACTTGCCACCCCCTCGCAGCAAGGACTTAATAGTAAGACTCAAAGTGAGGCTTCATGTTTTCAGAATGCACAGGAACTCATTCCATTGATGACTGGGTTATCATAAATAATCTCTAACTTTGCTTATGAGAGCACATGAAGCAACATTACTTTACCACTGTGCTATGCTTTTCATTCAGCCATCATGGATGGTTTTGCAATACCAAGAACCTGACTCAGACATCCTGGCTTGTGCCCTGCACTCTCTCCCAGTGCCAAGGCTCGCTGAGAAACGTGCTGTGGTCCTAGGGCATTTGGCTTCCTCAGGCGCCTGAAGGCGATCTTTATAGGAGCGTTCCAAGCACAGTTCAGACATAGACGTCCATGTTAGATCATTTCTTTTATGAAGGACTTTAGTCCTAATTGTTTGACCAGAATAGGTTAGCCTATTTTCTCGCCCTGTGGTGTGAGAGTGAGAGGGACCTTCCCGTTCATACTGATGTTTCCAGCTATCACCAGATAATTTCCATGGCATATACTAGTTAAATTTGTTTTCTCCTTACCATCTTCCCTTTCATAATACAGCTAGCGTGTTTTAGAAAGAAGACCGACTGAGAAAGTCTTTGCTCTCTTTGAAATGTAACTGATACCTTGCAAAATTTTAGTAACTCTAATCGGGATAGGAAAGTTGAAAGTGTGTGTGTGTGACGTTGCGATAGTATTCTTTTATGCGAGGAAACTGTACAGATGCTGGAAGGCAGCCCCCAGGAACGGCATTGAATGGAAATACAAGATGGAAAACAGATGACTCGTGTTTAAAAGTCCCCATGAAAATGACCACCAGTCCGGTCAATGAGTAGCTTTTCAATTGAGTAGAATGCTTGCACCTGAGTGCAATGGAAATACTCTGTAAAAATGGACACGGCCTGGTTAAGCAGCTGTAGGAATGTCTTGATGGCTGGTGGTATGATCCAGGGCTGTGTGAGCTCCCTCTGTGGGGGGCTGTAGAAAGCCTGGACTTCGGTCAGCTCAGAGTGGGGTCTTCCTGTAACCGTGTGAATTGCTTTGTAGAGATCCCTGTCTTTTGGAACAAGTTGTACAGAACTTCTGAAGTCACTGTTAGTTGCTTTCTTGCTACTTCATGTCGTCACTGCAAAGGAACTGGGCCTGGGCCGGGTCCGTGTTGGGCCGGTGTAGTGTGTGGGTTCTTGACTTCATGCAGGAGTGGTTTCACAACACGGGCCCAGGTCATTCTGAGAGACTGTTTATTACAGCCGGGGACAGTGAAACACGGAAGAGCTTAAGGAAAGGGAGCAACAGGAGGGAGGGCAGGTGGAGCTGCTTGGCTCCCTAGCAACGTGGGTCTGCATCTTAACTATTCCAGGAAACTTTCCTAGGTTTCATGATCAGTGTGCTCGTTCCCATGGAATTCTTGGGAGTCTAAAGGAAATCTGATGTACATTTAAAAATTATCTTTTAAAAACATCTGTGAGACTTTGTGCCTGCCTTGCTCAAAACACTCCTGTGAATTCCTATGACATTCAGAAGAAAATTCAGTCCTAGCCATTCCTCCAAGGCTCCTCGTGAGCCGGCCTCTGCCTCGGCCTGCGGCATCCTTGCCTCCCCTGCTGGGCTCTGACCGCCGTGGCCTCCTGGGAGCTCCAGCCTGGAGCCTGTGCAGGAACTGTGTCTCCTGTCCTAAGTGTGCCTCCCCCACAGGACTCTGTCTAGGGCCTTGCCTGTTCCCTTATTCGGGTCTCTGCTGAGATGTCCCTCCTCCTCGGACAGCCCGTCCCTACCCTGTGTCATGACTGAATTGTGTACACTCCCTGGCCAACACATATGTTGTAGCTCTGACCCTCAGTATCTCAGAATGTGACTGCATTCCGAGAGCAGGGCTTTAAAGAGGTGATTAAGTGAAAAT
Organism: Trachops cirrhosus; assembly: GCA_028533065.1. Classification (NCBI taxonomy): domain Eukaryota; kingdom Metazoa; phylum Chordata; class Mammalia; order Chiroptera; family Phyllostomidae; genus Trachops; species Trachops cirrhosus. The sequence goes on along the minus strand of CM052538.1, from coordinate 185,586,410 downwards.
AGGCTTGTTAGGGTGGGCCCTGACCCACTATTTCTGGTCCTCATAATAGTCGGAGATGAACACGGAGAGAGACGCCGGGCACACACATGTGCAGAGAGACAACCAAGCAGACACAACGCAAGCACAGGGCCATCTGCGAGCGAAGGACAGAGGCCTCTGGAGAAATTGCACCTGCCGACACCCGGAACTTAGACTTCCAGCCTCTAGAACTGAGAGAACATTCATCTCTGGCGTTCAAGCTGCCCGGTCTGTGGTGTTGCGTTATGGCAGCCAGAGCAGACTAATAACACCCCCCACTGTCAGAGTTCTTCCCCGACTCTGCCCCACACCCTGCTTTACATCTCTTCAAAGCACATGTTAATGTGAACTATTTACTGATACATTTATTAATGTCTACCTCCCCCCTCTACAATGAAGAGTCCTCGAGAGCAGGAACTTTTTGTTCAGTGCTGCATTTCTGATATCTAAAGTAGTATCTGACACGTAGTAAGTGTTCAATAAATATTTGATTAGAGAATCAATAAGTATATTAAATAATGCACAGTAGCCCAGCCTCAGGCATAAAGAACAATAGGTTTCTGCCCCCGACACCCAGATCAACAGGAAGTATGACAGCCTTACCAGCTCCAGCTGGGGGTAGATCTGGGCTTTTCAGAGCATATTCTGCTCTGAAGAACTGTCTGCTGCGGAGACAGACCGATGGAGGGGTTGGAGACAAGAGGAAGTGAGCGACCAAAGCACCCGCAATGAGGAAGGGGGGCTTGCGGAGCCCACAGCCGTCATCCAGATCCAGCCCGCGTGGGCTGGGGGATTTGAGCGTGCCACTGGAATCAGACATGCGGTTCCAAGCCCAATTCTGCCACTTGCTGGCTCCGTGGTCAGGTCTTCCAGCTGGTGCTGCTGAGCTGAGAAAAAACAGTCTATCTCTGAATTAATCTGCTGCCAGATTAATTTTCCAAAAGCACAGCTTTGAACATATCTTTCTGCTGTTCAGAACTGGCAGGGGCTCCCAACCGCTTAGTGCAGTTGGTCCACTACAGGCCCCGGGGACTGAGCGAGTTAACCACCCTATGCTTGACTCTCCTTCTAGGAAGTAGGGATGATACTAGTCGCTGGATGTGCTGGGATAGGGTGCAGGTATTCCATAATTGTTCAATCAGGAAGCCCTCCCAAGTGTTGTGTGCCTGATAGTGGCGTAGATAACTGGCTTATTCATTAGAAGCTGAGCTGGAACTAGACACTAGGACTTGTGTTAGTCCAGTGGTCCACACATAAGACTTTAACAGACACTACCTACAGTAATAGAAAAAGTTCCACCTGTCCACGAGGTCCTGGGAGAGCTTATCACCCTCTGCAGTGTTCTCTCTCATGGTCTGTAACATTAGGAGTTTATACCAGACGTCTGTGTAGCATCGTCCAGGCCTCACGTCTACAGTTCAGTAAGAGCATCCAGACAGCAAGCAAACCCCGGGGTATGGTGTGTGGGATTCGTGGGGGCGACAGGAGGTCCGGGAAAAGTGCCGCCTGCTCCTGCGCTGTCTTCTCTGCTTCATTTCAGAGCAAGTGCCTCTGGCAGGGATGAGACCAGACGAGCAGATCTTTCCCATCCCGAGACCTCATTATCTTTTAATAAATGATTAGTTCGACGTTTAGAGGTGTTTTAAAATTATCTAAATTTATAAAATGTAAATACACATAAAGAAGAAATTTAAGATCCCATAATCCCAAAACCCAGTGATTATCTCTGTTACCTTTTTGGTAAATATCCTCCCAGGTGTTTTCTATGAATTTATATGCAGGGTTTTTTTGGTCAAAAAATGAGATCATGTTATACATCACTAGTTCTATATTTTGATCTTGTAGGTTTTTAGGATGTTTTCCCTACTTGTTTGTGTTTCGGTTATTTTTTTCTCTTTTTCAGTTTTCAAGGTTTCCTTACAATGGTGTCCCTGATTGTGGCTTTATTGTAAACTCTTCAGACAAGAGACAGGGGTGTGCCTCCGTGGCTGGAGGAGAATGTTCAGAAGATGAAAATACAGAGAGCTCGTCCTGGCCGGTGTGGCTCAGTTGGTTGGAGCATTGTCCTACAACCAAAAGCTTGTGGTTCAATTCCTGGTCAGGACACACATGTAGGCTGTGCAGAGAGCTACCTAGGTTGCAGGTTCGATCCCGATCTGGACATGTATAATCCCTGGTCCAGGTGCGGATGGGAAGCAACCAATCCACGTTTCTCTCTTACATCAATGTTTCTCTCTCTCCCTTCCTCTCTCTCTAAAAGCAATGAAAAAATGTCCTCAGGTATGCATGTACGCATACAGAGAGAGAGAGAGAGCGTGCAAGCACTCTGGGGAGGGTTAAAGCAGGAAGATTCTTACCCAGGTGAACTTTCCCTTGGTAGGGGGTTGAATTATGTACCCCCAAAGATATCTAAATCCTAGCCCTGGGAACCTGTGGATGTGACCTTATTTGGAAGTACAGTCATACCTTGGTACTTGGTATGACTCCGTCAAACTCCATACTTGCCACATTTTGATAAGAAAAAAATGTTTCAGCACTCGGCACGTCCTTAGAACTTGTCACACTTGCTATGAAGTAGGGACGGTCGTAGTCACTGTATGTGCTGGGATGGGGTAAGGTATTCAATACTTGTTCAGATTGCTAGAACTTGTATGAGTCACGACGCTGCCCCACAAGAGAAAACGCTTCATCCTTTGGTACGCTTTGGTTTTGGCACTTGTCACGAGTGCTGGAACGAATTAGCAACAAGTACTGAGAGGTACCACTGAAGTGTCATTGCAGATGTAATTAAGTCAAGGATATTAAGGTCATCCTGGATAAGATATCTGCATATTTGGAGAAGGGTAGGCCCTACATCCAGTGCTGGGTTCCTTCTGAGAGAAAGGAGAGGCAGATCTGAGATGCAGGCAGACACACAGAGAAAGGGGAAGGCGGTGTGAAGGCAGAGCAGAGATTACAGAGATGCGTGTACAAACCAAAAAACCCCAAAGCTAGGAGAGAGGCATGGAGTGACTTCTCCCTCAGAGCCTCCAAAAGGAACCAATCCCGCCGACACCCTGATGGCGGACTGCCAGCATCCAGGACTGTAACAGGGTAGACTTCTGTTGTGAGCCGTAAAGTTTGGGGTGTTCCTGAGGGCAGCCCTGGGAAGCTGACCCTCCCTCTGTAGCCCATGCTGTCTTTCGCCTCGTTCTGGCTTGGCTTGCGGTGAGCCATGGAGTGCCTTTCCAGCAAACCTGGGGAGGCGGCCCTGGTAGGTGGGGCGGGGACTACTTCAGTTTCCTAGACAAAAATGTCATGGGGTTTTTCCCCAGAATAAGAACTACATGATGTCTAAATTGGGTCCCCTGGTTCTAAAAATTCAAACTGATAAAGGCAGTTTAAGACTTCATGGAACCCCAGGAGTGATTTATAGTTTATAAGGTATTTAGACCAAAACCCATCAGAACCTTCAAAATGAAAATAAGGACCACAGCTCCTATCCCAGTTTTAGAGTCACTGGGGTCCAGTTAGGAACACTCCCAAATTATTGTCTCATCTCTTCTCTTTGGTCAAACGTTCTTGCTGCTGATAGTAGCTGAGGGGATACCAAGGGCAGTAGTGTGCACTGCAGGGAGAGAATTCCCTTCTAAATAAAAATCAATTTTGCTCATAAACACTGTATTTTAGAAGAGTTTTTAGATCTTCTTAGCTATTTTTCTCTCCTGCACTTGCACTATATGAAGCAAATCTTGCGATATTTACCCTTCCTTTCATTATTATGCCAGCAGAAAACGATGCATGTCACCCTTTCTAAGAAAATTTGCGAGGGAGGGTGAGAGGCACATCTCTGCGTGGGCTTATTCCCATATGATGATGGGGGTTGTACAAATTGAAAATAGGCTGATTTGGAGGCAGAACTGGGTTTAAAATTTGAGAAACTTATTTTTAAATGTGCACTTGAAATTATAGAAATGGATTTTATGCCGTTTAAATTTCAAAAGTTAATTTAATTTTGTTTTCAGGAAATTTTCTGTTGTGCTAATAGCTTTGATTTTACTTAAACTGTCATTCGTTTTGAATGAAATTTACATGCTCTACTAATTGCAATTTAGATCCAAAGCAGACACATGAAGGTTACGAGAGAGTAAGGAGAATTCATTCAACAGAGTTTTTATTGTATGTTTTTTTAGTGTGCTGGGTGCAAGAGTCCTCTTCCCCGGGGACCTTGCAGTCCAGCAGGAGAGTGGGACCACGCTAACGAAGTGGGACCTTGCGGGGGCGGGCACCCAACCCCAGGGCTGCTACAGCTCCGAGGCTGTGACATCTCAGTGGGAATGTAAAGGGTAGATCAAGGCTGGGGATTGGGAAAGGAAGATGAACAAGACAGACAGACCCACATGTCTCCAGCTTTGGAGACGGTAGAAAATCTGAGAAACCGAAAATAGAGCAGAAGGGCAGAAGTGCGGAGGCTGGGGAGTGGGGAAAAGCTTTGAGAGTTAAAGTCAATCAGCTGAGTAGGGAGTGGACGACAAAAGCCTTGGATAATCGGGCCAGGAAGTGTGCTTTTTGTCTCGCGGGGACTGGGAGAGTCAGTAAAATGTCTTAAGCAGGGCGAGATGGCTCTGGATTTGTGTGGCGAGGCTGGGATGGCAGTAAAAGAGGAGAAAGGCTGAGGAGAGAAAGCTCAACTGCACCAGGCCTATTAGGGGGCAAAAATGCATACCTCGAATGGCGGAGTCCACTTTCACTAAGTAAAGGATGATCGTGTAGTTAGTGGGACTCCCCCAGGCACATTTTGTCTGTGTTAAGACCAAAGCAACTTAATCCTAAAAATCTCTAAATAAATAAACTATGATTCTGAATCTAGTAACTGAAAATAATAAACTATGAGAAAACACTTGAGCTTCTTTTCTTACTATGAAAACATTGTGTGGCTGAGGCATTTGGCGTATAAAGGGACCATCTTTCACTTCATGTACTTTAGTAGGCAGGCCTAAGGAAGGGTGGTGGTTGAACACTTCAAACCAAATTCTCTCAGTGGAGGGTGTTAAGCAACTTGTTATTTTAAGCAATTTGGACCGATATTTGCATATTCAAGGAAGCACATTCTTTGAACCAGCCCATTATATAACCTCACTTATCTCTGCAGGTAATAAACTGCTACAAATGCAGAATTAGATATAATCCAGGGTTCTTTGTGCGAACATGTGTAGTCAGACCAATCAGAAATAAACACACTTGTTAGGGACAATAGCTGCCTTCCACTTCACTTACCTCTTATGAATTATTTCTCCTCTCAACTCCTTATCAAGAAAAACATTGTATTTCCTAACTCACGCTCTCAGAGAAGCACCAGAAGAGCTAATATTGATGGCCACTGTGCGGAGTGACATTTGTGTGTGTGCTGGTGGAATATCTAGACATCGAGAATTCTATTGTTCCCTTTCCTTTTCTCCCCACCTCCTAGTCGAGGTGTCTCATTCATTCATTCATTCATTCATTCAACCAGCTTTTTAAGGGTCCTACTAGAGCCATGTTTTGAATATTAAAGGTGAGATTCCATGTCAAGCAAGCTACATCCCTGACCTCCAGCAGCTGACAGCTCCAAATGAGGAACTGGAGCTGTAACGGTGCATCAGAAAAGGACACGTCTGTGTGACCCTGATCCCCGTCTCGTCTCGGTTCTGAGCGAGGCAGCACGAGTTCTGGAGCCAGGCTGTTCTGGGCATGCGTCCCCGCTCTGCCTCTCCTACGTGTCAGACCTTGGCCAGGTATGCGTCCTCCAGGAGCCTCCTTTTTCTCATCAGAGATGGAAAACCTGATAGACCCTATCTGATGTGACTGTTGTGAGGATAAATGAATGAAAATTCGTGGAGTGCCTGGAACAAGGCCAGGCACATAGTAAGGACTCAGTGTTTGTTATTATCATAAATGCCTGGAGTTCCTGCCTAGGAATAACATACTATGTGGTTACTATATACAGGGCCACACCCTCGCTGCTGTAGGGAACCCAAGGGTGGGCATTGCATTCTAGCAGGTAGATATAATCTGTACATAGATAACCATCTGTAAGGCAGATGTCCTCAAGCTACAGGCCAACTGCAGAATACTAGTATTAGTTACCTATTGCCATGTAAAAACTGCCACAAATTTAGTGGCTTACAACAACGTGCATTTATTATCTCAGAGTTACTGTGGGTCTAGGCGTGGCTTAGCTGGGTCCTCTCTTAAGGATCTCTTGTGGGCTGCTATTAAGGTATCAGCCAGGGCTGGGTTCCCATCCAAAGGCTCAACTGGGAAAGGATCCTCCTACTCATGCTGACAGAGTTGAGTTCCTTGAGGGCCGTGGAATCAGAGCCTCAGATCCTTGCTGGCGGTTGGCTAGAGGCCCCCCTCAGTTACTTGCTATGGGAGCCTCTGCAACACAGCAACTTTCTTTAGCAAAGCATGCAATTCAAAAATACAATAGAGAGTCTACCAGCAAGATGGAAGCCATAACCTTTAATAACCTAATCCCAGCAGGTAACGGTCTTCTCAGGGCAAAGAGAACGCAGAATGCTCCATGGTACCCATCCCCCGATGCTCTGAGTATCCATGCACTGTATACCCCACCCCCATCAACACACATGGGGGCTCGGCCTCTCTCTGTCTCCCAGTGGTTTTTACAGTTAGATTCTAGAAGGAGGCAGAAGCCCACCTTAACTACTATCTAGTCTGAAATCAGAAGCTCCATGTCAGTCATTCATATGTTAATTTTAGCTCCTTGGGCAGTGGTGGTACTCCATCCATCTAGATCCCTGGAAGTCCCCCTGGTTGGTTTAGTGTAACCATCCCCCAGTTTCTACAGGCTTCGCTTTGGAGTTCATATCTGTAACTTCTTTCATCGAGTTACCATGGGCACCCTGGAGCCACTTCACTCCGATGCCTCCAGAACCAAAAGAGCCTGGGAACTGGCCCCCGTGGTAGCCTGTAGCTCGTGGCTAACTGAGGCGGAAATGTAAGAACGTGGCCTCCTTACGTACCTCCTTACTTACACTCTGCTGGGTAATTTATTCTCTGAAACTCCTCGGGAGTTCAGGTTGAGCCTGGAATTTTACTTGAAATCACAGCTTTGCCTGGCTAATTTTTGGTCCCTATTCTTGTTTTTGCCCTTCCTTACCAATTTCTCCTGGGGTAACTTGCTGAATACATCACTTAAACACAAATCCTCTCCTCAGCGTCTGCGTCTGGGGAACCTGCCTGAGACAGCTGGTGCCTCCAGTCACCCCAGGACGTGGACTTTAAGGAAGGTGTCGTGGGCGCAGCTCATTCACTAGCAGGATGAAAACGGGAATCCCGTCCCTGGTGGTAGGTGGCATTCTGCATTTTTTTGTATTTGTGAGAAATTCAGCATATCTTTATTTTGCATAAAGGAAAATTGCATATAATAATATCTCATTTTACTTAGATTTAAGGACATATACAACAAGCCTTTAATTATACTATATGATCAAGTATCAAGAAAGCAGGTGTTTCACACACCTGGAATTAACTGTGGCATTCTGTATGTCCGTATCAATGCAGTTACTAAGACTTTCACTCTTGGTGAGCTGCGATGGGATGCATGGTAGGGGATGCACCGGCTTGTGCAATATCGCTAGCTTTTGAGAAATACCGAGGAAATCACAACCATAAGGACTGTGTGACTGGGTGAAACTGGACTTGGTCGGGTCTAGAACACACGAGTGAACTGCATGAAGTGGGGCGCCCAGAGCTCCGTGTTGTTCACTGACCAGTGCGTCTCCGTCAGCTCACACGTGTGGCCCCACAGGGTGTCCCCTATGACCAGCTGACAGAGGGAAGATCCCGAGTTTGCCTCACAAACAGATTGACTCAGTATATGGGTGCAAACTGAAAATGAACAGCTGTGCACTATAGCCCCTTCCAGAGGTGACTCTGAGAGACCAATACGGACAAATCATTGTAATGGGTAGATCTCTGGGCATTGCACCTAGTCATCCACTTTGTATGGAGAGACAGGTGGCCCAATGTAAGGCTATAGATAGACTCGTGGGCAGTTGAAAATGATTCCCCTGTTTGGTCACGGGGCTGGAAGGGGCAGAGCTGGAAGATGGGGGGATAATGGTGTTCGGGGGCGGAGGACCCATGAGAGCGAAGATCCTTGTGTTGCCTATTAATGCCTACAGGAGAGCAATCACGGCAGAAGGGGCATGACGTAAGCAGATGGACACAATGATTCGCCCGATAGATATCAGCCAGCCTTTGTCTCTAGTTACTGTAATCTTTGTCCAGTAGCCACAGGCCTGTGACTGTAGGAGCTACAGGGACAGCAGTAGCTACAGGGACAGCAGCTACGCATGAGTCTAAACGCATGAGCTCCTTCTCAGCACAGCTGACCTAGCTGCTGGCACTGTCGGCAAGAGAGACTGACAGAGTCCCCAGGATAGTGTCATTCCTTGAGGAGACCAGAGACTTGGTGGCAAGTTAATTATGTAACACCCTCTCACCTTGGCTGTGGAAGCACTTCGTTTTGACTGGAATTGATACAAATTCAGCGTATGAGTTTGTCTTGCCTGCCCGAAGCGCCTGGGCAAGAACCACTATTCCAGGACACAGAATGTCTGATTTACTGACACAGAATCCCACAAAACATTTTCTGCCCATTTTTTGGCAGAGGAAGTACCATAATTGGGCACAGGACTAGGGGATCCACCAATCCCACAACATACCACACCATTCAGAAGCTTCTAGCAGGATATATTACAAGCATCTTTGAAGGCAGAGATAGGCACTTGCTTAGAAATGATACTCTGTGAAGCTGGGGCACCATCTCTCAGGACATAGTATACGAGGTCTGTCCAGAAAGTATCCATCCACACACTCTGGAAAATAGAGATGTTTACTGACGAAGACACAAGACCCATCATACACAGGACAATGACGCCTCAGTCCCCTTTCAAGTAGGCCCTTTGGGACCTCACGCACTTCTCCCAACTGCAGTGTGATGTACTGTGGTAACAGAAGCCATGGAATGATTTTTGCCACATTTCACGCCAAGATCCTGCGTCAGAAATCTCAGACATAATAGTTTTCGGAATCCCCAGATCAGCTTCTAGTTCTCGCACTGTCAGTCACCGATCTTTGCTGACTGCAGCCCGTACACGTTCAGCATTCCCTTGAATGTTGTTCTGCTTGTCGCAGGCCTTCCAGAACATGGATCACTTTCAGTAGAGTCTCAACCATCTTTAAAGCATGTGTGCCACACTTTTACTTGTGCTGCACTCATTGCATCATCCCCCAAAATCTTCTGAATCATCCAAATAGTTTCCATGGAAGAATGCTCAAGCTTAACACAAAATTTGGTGCAGACTCTGTGCTCTACTCACGCATTTTGAATGCAACCGCCACACAGTATACGCATGCTCACTCACAATGTCTACCACCCCAACTGACTAGTACAGTGAAGTCGTCACTGTTTGTGCACGGCCATTCCGGTCCTCTCTCCCTGGCTGCCAGGTGACACGGATGTGTGTAAACCACTCGCATTATATTAACAATGGCTGGAATTTTTCTGGACAGAGCTTGTATGCATTTACCCAATAGCCATTGTACTGTGTTGTGTCTCCAGTGAGTTGACTACATAGGTCTGGGAACCAGGGGGTGGAAAGACAGGTAGCCTGGTTCACTATCACTCTCAGTGATTTTCTTGAGGAATGTATCTTTCCTGTCTTCACAACTCTAGGCATTGGGACTAGAGGTTCTAGTTCTCAGAGGGAGAGTGCTTCACACCAGGGGACACACGAAGAGTTCCACCAAACTTCAAGCTACAGCCCTGGCCAGTGGTTAAGTTGGTTGGAGTGTTGACCTGTGCGCCAATAGGTTGCAGGTGTGATCCCTGGTTAGGTCACATACGTAGGTTGTGGGTTCGATCCCCAGTTGGGGCAAGTTCGGGAGGCAACTGATGGATGTTTCTCTCTCTCTCTCTAAAATCAATAAACATATCCTCATATGAGGATTAAAAAAGTAAACAAAAACTTAAAAATAAAAAAACTAAACTTCTAGCTACAGCTGCAGTCTTATCATTTTGGACTCCATGTAGTCGAAGCAGACAGTTACCACAACGGCAGGGGGAATTGACCCTGATCTTCACGAGGAGATAAGGCTGCTGCTATACAGTAGGGCCAGGGAAGAATGTATTTGGCATTAGCTGATCCACTGGCATCTCTCTTAACTGTTTTAATTGAAAATAGGCAATTGCAGCAACCAGCACCTGACAAAGACACGGTGGTAAGATGCTTCAGACCCCTCACACAGGGAGGTTTGGGTCACTGCACCAGGCAAGCCACCTAGACTAGCGGAAGGGCTGGTTGAGGATGAGGGGAATCTAGAGTGGATGCTAGAGGAGAGGGATGATAGGTTTCGTTATAGCCCTAGGACCAACTGCAGAAGCATGGGCTGTGGTGAGATCTGAGACCAATGAGAATCTGGTATAAGCTGTGACAAGATGAGAACAACAAGAGCTGCACGTGGACCTGAGTGGGGCAAGGGGTGGACTTTAGAGGATGCTTTTTGTGCTCTACCCAGACCCCTTCGGATCCCCTTTGGTTCACTGTAGGCATTCCCTGGCTTCTGGGTGCTTCTCTCCTAATGGCTCACCATTCCAGAGAGCTACCTTCCCTCAATATACAGAAGCTGCTTCTCCCAGAATGACCCCAGAGCCAGAAGTGCTGGGTGTGTATGTCTCTCACACCCCCCTCCAGAAGGCCTATAGCCAGTGGCTCTCTGGTGCAGGGTAGGATCAACCCACTGTATAACTGTACTCCAGAGCTGCCTTTGGGTCAGGCTGAGGCTGGAGCTTGATCTTAAATTTCTCCCTTGCTTGCCTTCTTCTGTTTTCTTTATTCCTTTGCTGTTTCTCCTGGAAGCACTTTCTTAATAAATCCCTTACCAACACAAATCCTTGACAATACAAGACATTCCCTAGTAGAATATAAACTCTCTGTGGACAGCACAGTTTAGACACTATTTTTAAAAACATCTTTCAATCTCCCACAGTATCTGGCCCAGCAGCATGGGGCACCTATGGGAGTCAGTATGGGTTTTGGCAAATTCCTTGGCTTAGATTCTCTTCCTTGGCGAATCTGAAGATCCTCAATGGTGATTGTGGTAGTTCATTACAGACTGGGACTTCTATAAATTAGCAATGGTACAGCAACGCACACCGGATGTCCCAGGTTTTGTGGAGAACCCTGATTTCAGTTTTTTAATCCCCTTGTCAAACCACTTCCAGACAGCGTGTCCCAGTTGGTGTGCGTGTATGGACAGAAAAAGGGATGATATGCTAGCCAAGAGGAAGCTGAGGCAGGACGCTTAAGCACTGCAACAAAGCAGGGACCTTGAAGTTAAGCAAGACTGGGCCTCAAATCCTGGCTGCACCCCAACCAGCTGTAATACACTGGCCACATTTTATGCATGTCCAAATGAAGTTACTAGTTCTTACTTTACAGAACTGAAAATGAGTTATCACATGCTAAGTGCTTAGAATTGCTATTTGATATAGTAAAGCTCAAGAAATGGTTCCTTTCAGAGTGGGGAACTGTGGAAGTCTGGGGACGTTGCTGTCCTTACGGAGGTAGCGTGAGGGGGAGGGGGGTAGACAACGCCAAAGGGTTTTCGTTCATTTTTCCATCTAAGGCACAGAACACAATACTTGTGAGCCCAAGGGAAAGAGCACGTCATCTTGCCCGGAAGAGCCGACCTCACGGGGGAAAGTGACTGAGACCCCTGGCTTCCACGTGGCTTTTGGACCACCCTTCTGACCCTCCCCCACCTCCCTTGCAGACTGAAGTAGGTGAAGGGTGGAAGCCAAGAGACCACGGAGGCAGACGCCCTCCGCTTGTTTCCTAGCAACGCTGCGACCCACCCAGTCTTGCCTGGCACAACTCCGAGTAGGGAAGGGGGGCGCCCGGGCCACCGTTGCTATGGCAGCGCGGCCGCCGCGCCTGACGCCAGCGGCGCCTGCGGGAAGCAAGAGCTCAGGCCAGTGTGGGTGGCGGGGCGGCGTCTCTGCTCTCTGGCTCCAGCCGCGGGGAAACCAGGGGCTCGCCAAGTAGCCGTTGGGTCCGGGTCCCTGGGTTGTCTCGGGCCGCAAGACCAGCTGCCCCCCGCCCCCCCCACTCCAACGCCGAGTGGAACATTCAGCGGCCTGGAGACCTTTCATCTTGTCTCGTGGGGAAGGAGTTGGTCATCCAGGGCCTGGTCTAGGCTGAGTGACTTGTTTTGGTTTTGGAATCGCGTCTGACCTTTTTTCCCACCTACACAAGAGCACGTGCGCGTGTGCACTAACACATGCACCCACCCATCCCCGCACGCACTGGGCCTAACCTTGCGACTTTCTTTCTCAGGTATTTTCACCTGAAGGATATTTAATCTTGGAAAGAGAATATGCTGGAAAAGGAGCAGTTTCCAAAATTAACCTTGTAAAACAACACTAAGAATAAGTATCATATTTCTCGAGGGCCATTTTCAATTGAAAACGTCCGTGCCTGGAAGGGCTTTCTGGTTTCTGGACTTAAAAATTTGCATTCTTCTTAATCCCTCTCTGCAGTGAACGGCGTTTGGAGAATCCAGTTATAGAGTATTAAGTTTAAACATATACCCCTCTAGCTAGTGTTATGATTTCTCTGCTAAAGGACTCACTCTCAAAGACAAAGCCACACAGATCTCAGTCAGTCGCTGGCCTGAGTATTTTTAACAGAGACGGAGTCACGTGCTTGTGAGTTTAATCAAATTGACAAGGGCTCTGAGCGAGAAAAGCTTGCTCTCTAATGCGAAGACAGCATTACGTACATAGAGATGCATTCTCTTTGGACTTACTTGAATCAGAGCTTTTCAAAGAGAATCTTCACTTGCATATATTTTTCTCAACATGCTGCAACTGGAAAATTTAAATCAAAATTCTATTTCTTATACTCATTTTTATGGTAAATGTGGCTAAACTGAGATTATGCGTTTTCTTGATCAACAAGGAAATGCGCAGCAATCACTGTGAATTGAGCACCTTGCTGATTGAGCAACACTTGAACCTGAAGGCGAGAACGACCATAATCTGAGAAGAATCCTCCACTGCACGTTTCACAAGCATATTCACGGCTCGCTTCTTCCACTCCAAAGGCTCACGCGCTTGGGACTTTCCTATTCTTCACTTTGTCAGTATTTACTCTCTTAGAAAACCACTTTCACATGCTTTTTATTTTGAAAATGTGATTGTGGTTAGGCAAGTAATTATTTAAAATATGATAATAAATTATAATGAATATAAATATCTTTTTCTCTCCTAAATCACTTTTTTCCCCCAGCATCAAAACAGAACCTTTAATCTGCATGCTGGAGAGTAGAGGATAAGTTCTGAAAGTTAATTTAAGGATCTGAAAATAATAGTTTCATGTTTTACACTATTGAGGGGAAAGAAAGGACTTAACAACTGATACGTACCTAATGCCATTTCTGTGCATAAGACAAATCACTAAAATATTCTGCTTCAGATTGGGTAGTTTCAATGTTACAGTAGCAAACACAATAACATTGGATTTTGTAATAAGATATTTGTGTTTACACGCATTAATTTTTATTCGGTAATATTCCTAATGTCTGCTTATTCGTTTGTTATCCTAAAGCCTTTTTCCCCCACAGAAGTTATTAATCAGTATAAGCCTGACCAACTTGATCGAAGACATTGGTAAGGGTCCCTCCGTGCCTGGCAGGGCAAGTACAGCTGGCCAGAGCAGCCGTTGAGCTGGCTGGCGGTTCTCTGTAGGCAGAAGTTGAGTTATTCACATGCGTTAGCCCCACCTTTATTCTTCAGACTTCATTCACCACTTTGGAGCATTCAGTCGACACCGGAGGAGTCCATAGGATTGCATACCCCGATTTATCAGTAATACGTGAATCTCAAGAGCCTTACCAGATTTTTCCCATAATTTACTAATGTGGGAATGATTTTTATGCAGCTGGTCCCTTTACTGTATTTTGCTGTGTATAATACTCACTTTTTTGCCCAGATTTTTGAGGGAAAAATAAAGGTGTGCATTATACTTGGGTTGTATTTGAAATACCTTGTACCTGTTCTTGTGTTTTGTCATTATGTGTTATGTAAAATTTCTTGTACCGTGATATGTTCTAAAATAAATGCTAAAATTCCTTTGTAATACAAAAAAACAAGTATCTAAATATAAATACATTAGTTAATTAAGAAATTAAAACAAAAGATTTTTTTCCCCTGAAAGTTTGGGCCAAAAACATGGGTATGCATCATACACAGCAAAATACGGTAGTTTCCCATTTTTATCACTTACAGTTACCGTTTCCTCAGGGACCTAATATCTATCAAAATCAGGTCGCCACTTTGCACGCTCACCTTTTCCTCTCTTTCAAACAGTCGGAGACCTTCAGCTTTGAGCACCTTGTCGTTATTACTGAGTACCACTGGCTCGTCAAATCCTGCATTGAACTCGACGCACTGCTTTATCTGTACCACTGTGATTGTTTGGAGGCTTATCATAGTATAGATTCTTTCGAGAAATATTTTATCATAAGAATAACCTTTTTCCATTTTCCCAGATTCCTTTAGTTTTGCTCGTTTACTTATATACCTTTATCCTTCTTTAACGAGTGATGTTCCCCGGTTTCACTTCTTCTACAACGAAATAACCCAAAGTGCGTATCTTGTTACCACAGAAATGATTGTGTTACCTCAACCTGTGGAATGTCTTTGTTCGACTCTTAATGACTTATATTTAGCGCTCCTGATCTCGATAATATATACATGCTTTTGTTGCTAGAAGACTCTCCCATCCTGCAATCTTAAAATACGTTTTCCCACCAAGCTGCAAGGCCTCCTGATACTCTGGAATCATTCCTTTGGGTGTGAAGAGGCAACATAGTGCAGTGGTTAGGAGGCAGGACTCTGGGCGCGGGTCAAGATTCAAGTCCTGATTCTTACACTTACTCTAATCAAGTTTTTTATTTTTTATTTTTTTCCGCTTCTCTAGGCCTCACGTTCTTCATCTGTAAAATGGAGATAATGGTAGGTTAGGGGATTTTTAAGGGTTAAATGACACATGTCTTGTAAAGTTCTTGGCATGCAGTCAACACCCAATAAATGTCAACAGTGGCTATCATTATTAGTATGATCAGCATGAAAGCATTGTTTCCACTGTCACCAGTTAACGTAGCCTGAATTAGTTTATTGCGTTAGGCTACCCGCAGACAGACAGGATTCTGACAGGACACAAAACAGACATTTCAGTTAATGAGGGGAGGGGAACAGAAGAAGGGAGAAGTCCGGAGCGTGAGCCAGCGCCTGGAGGGGAGCACAGAGACACCGCAAAAGCTAAAGCGCAGCACAGGGTCGCTGGGCCGGTAAGGTGAGAAAGCAGAATTAAAAATAGAGCCCACGGTAGAATGGTGTTCATAAAAGTGGCTATGACATGGACAAAGCCATGACAGATACAGTTTTTAAATATATGTAAGATTGCGAGATCTACCAAATAGGAAAAAACATGAAAAAATGGAGGACACTGATGCATGCCAAAGACTTAAGACCTAGATGGGAAGCTTTTTAAAAAAGATTTATTTATTTTTTAGACAGAGGGGAAGGGAGAGACAAAGAGGGAGAAAAAACATCCATGTGTGAGAGAAACATTGATTTCTTGCATGGCCCCAAGTAGGGACCTGTCCCACAACCCCTGGCATGTGCCCTGACTGGGAATCGAACCCCTGACCCTTCAGTTCACAGTCTGGTTGGTACTCAATGCATTGAGCCACAACAGCCAGGGAGTCTGTTTGTTCCCTTCCCTTCCCTTCCCTTCCCTTCCCTTCCCTTCCCTTCCCTTCCCTTCCCTTCCCTTCCCTTCCCTTCCCTTCCCTTCC
>CM052538.1:185543218-185569980 GCA_028533065.1 Trachops cirrhosus | reverse complement strand
TCTCCTTATTTTTAATCTTGGCTAATGTAATTCTGATGTGCCTTGGTGTGTTTCTCCTTGGGTCCAACTTCTTTGGGATTCTCTGAGCTTCCTGAACTTCCTGGAAGTCTATTTCCTTTGCCAGATTGGGGAAATTCTCCTTTATTATTTGTTCAAATAAGTTTTCCACTTGTTGCTCTCCCTCTTCTCCTTCTGGTATCCCTATAATTCAGATGTTGGAATGTTTAAAGATGTCCTGGAGGTTCCTAAGCCTTTCCTCATTTTTTTGAATTCATGTTTCTTCATTTTGTTCTGGTTGGATGTTTCTTTCTTCCTTCTGGTCCACTCCATTGATTTGAGTCCCAGTTTCCTTCCCATCACTGTTGGTTCCCTGTGCATTTAGCTTCACTTCACTTAGCATAGCCTTCATTTTTTCCACTAATTTGTGACCAAATTCAACCAATTCTGTGAGCATCCTGATCACCAGTGTTTTGAACTGTGCATCTGATAGGTTGGCTATCTCTTCATCACTTAGTTGTATATTTTTCTGGAGCTTTGATCTGTTCTTTCGTTTGAGCCATTTTTTTTTGTCTTGTCCTGCCTGTTACATAGTGAGGGGCAGAGCCTTGGGTGTTCACCAGGGCGGGGCAACCCAGTCCCTGGGTTGTGATGCTGTATGTGGGGGCGGGGTCCGAGAGGGAACAATGGCACTTGCTCTGCTCTCTGCCGGATTTCAGTTAGTTCCCCTGCTTCCTACAAGCACACTGGGCTGTTATGGTGCTGATTCCCGTGTGGGTGGGCTTGTGCACATTCTAGGACCCTGTGGGTCCCTCCAATGAACTCTCCTATGAGGCTGGGAGTCTCTCCCAGCACTTCAACCCCCACAGGTGTTTTCAATCGTTGGTTTGAGGTTTTATTTCCCGGCACTGGGGCCCTGGGCTGCGCAGTCTATTTTGCTCCCCAGTTGTTCCTCCTGGTTTATCTGCGCATGAATGTGGGACTGCCTGGTCCACAATCCGCCACCTGGCCAGGTCTGCCCGCTGCTGCATTGCCAGTCAGCTGGAGCCCTGCACGCCCCGCTCCACAATCCGCTGCCTCACTGGGTCCGCCAGCTGCCGCCTTGCCAAAAGTCCTCTCTTCCAGGCTGCCCATCTCCGCCCCTCCTACTGGTCAGGATGAATGTCTTCCTTAACTCCTTGGTTGTCGGACTTCCATGCAGTTCAATTTTCTGTCAGTACTGGGTGTTTTGTTTTTTTGTTTTTAAATTGTTGTCCTTCTTTTGGTTGTGCGAGGAGGCACAGTGTGTCTACCTACGCCTCCATCTTGGCCGGAAGTTATTGCAAAATTTCTTAAGAAAAACTATGGCTGATTTCAGTACATAATTATTGAACAGCATGTTAACAAGCATGGTTTTAAACAAAGCATATGTTCTGTGTGCAAACGTGGCGTTAACTGCCCGCCTGTCCTCAGTCAGCACCCTCTGTGTACAAGGCCAATGTTTTTTGCTCTCATCAGTGTCTGAAGTTTACTTCTGGAGACCTATGCATGTCCACACAAGATTCATCACCCTCTTTGTATTGGTGCTGAAACGCACCAATTCGTTGAGAGTGTTCAAGCTATTTTGTCTGCAGTTTCTCAGATCTCCATTTTTTAAATTCAGTCTTTCTGCCTGTGCTACAGAGGGTTCATCGACTACCACCACTATATTTATATAATGCACTCCTATTTTGTATTATTGATTCCTGACAAATCCCACAGGGCACTGAAACAGTGGGTTCTGCCATACAGGGTCCTGGGATAACGGATTTGGTGGAGTCTTCACTGTTAGACCGTTTCGTGCCCTCTGCTCGTGGGTGACGTTAACACACCTTCCAAGCCCTGTAGTACTTGACTCTTCCTGCTATTCCATCTCACCTCCTGTTACCTGCTCTTCATCCAATGCCCTTGCGCACATCGGCATGATCATTTTTGCTGTTCCACATTTATATCTAGAATGGCAGATGTTTATTTATTTTGATTTAATCTTTATTGTATTTTTTTCCTATGACCATTTAGTCCCCTTATGCACCCCTCCCCCCGCAGTCTCCACACTGTTGTCCATGAGACCTTTTTCCTTTTTGGTCAATCCCTCCACCCCCTCCACTAGCTGTCTTCTCCTATCCATCTACGAGTCTAGAAAAACTGACACTTATTACTCTGTGCCATGTGCTTCCAGGAAAGTCACGTGCAGTAGATTTAGACCAAGGTTTAGATTTGGGCTTTATTACCTGATACCTTAGGCAAGTCTTCCAGGGCTTCTAGTTTTACTTTTTAGAGCTTCCATTTCCTTATCTGAAAAATGGAAATAAAAACTACCTCATGGTAGTTTTGTATCTCATTTTTGTATCTCATTTGTCTTTGCCTCTCTCTCTTCCCCTCCCCCTACCATGTCCTCCCCCCAGCACCTAGTCCAGGCTTTGCACATCTTAGTTGCTTAGTGTACGGATTTCTATATATATATAGTCTTCGCTCTTACTGTTTTTTCATACTTCTGGAATGCTCTTTGTCTCCATCCTCCACTTGTCAACGCCCTACTCATATTTCAAAGACCAGTGGAAACGCCACCTTTTCTAAGAAGCCTTGCCAGATCTTACGGATCAACTTCTCATAGGTTCCCACAGCTCACCGTTCACATAGTTTGTAACCTGGGCTTTCCAGGGCACATAGACTTGGTATAATAAAGCAATCACAACCAGCTTTGTTCCAGTTCTGTTCCTACCTGCAATTGTAGGAACTTCTGTACCCAACTCCCTTTGCCCAGCTACATTTTGCCTCAGAGAAGCATTTTATAACCTCCCAGATGACCTTGGTCCTAACCTCTTTATACTTCCCAATTCTGTGCCTTCCCTTCATATTGCTTACTCAATGAAATAACTCAAGAATGAGTTCATATATCTGTTTGCCTCCAGCAGACCATAAGCCATTTAGGCTAGGGGCCAGTGTCTGACTGGCTGGTCGTTGTATCCCCAGGGTCTAGTCCAGTGCCCCGCACATGGGGGTGCCCAGTAAGTGGGTGGGTTGTAAATGAACACAGGCTCCGTGGGTTGCCTCGGGTTGTTCATCTGCAGTAAGACCTGCCCTCCAGGATACTCATGCCCCACCCTTCCACCCCTGTTCTTCTCCCTGTGGTGTCGCCAGTCATTGTGAGGGCAATATTGCTGACACCTGCCAAAGAGAAGCCTTTCAAAGGAAATTCTATCTTCCGAAGCCTCCAGGATGCCTTTGATGATCTCCATGGCAGATTCACATTGTTCTCCCATGCATCTCTTTTGATCCAACTTCTGGCTCGACTCTTCAGCTTCTTAAAACCATGGGTCTGTGCCCTCCAAGTCCATATGGGTTCCAACAATAACCCCAGCGGGGTATGAAACTGTTCCCCACCAAGGAAACAATGTGACCTTGGGCACTGGATGCCTCCAGGACCTGTTACTAATGGAGAGATTGTGCCCACTCAGGCCTCACCCCTTAGGACTTAGAGATGTGGCTGAAGGCCATGTTGTATTCAACCTGTCTCATTACTCTGACTTTGAGATGCTGAATTTGCCACCATCTAATGCATCTCTACTCTGTCTCCCCGTATGATTATTTTTTCCAAAAGTCCTCTTGATTCCTTGGATATAAAGATTTCTATAGGTGTATCCCACAGGACTTCCGGGCACTCTGAAATAGGCCTTCTCCCTAGGGCATGTTCGGGTTTTCTGCCTTACAATCACAGCACTTGAGACACTCAGTATTTTATTACAACTACCGCATTTTAAATCCCTTTGAGATTTTAAAGTCCTTTAAGAAAGTTTCTGTATCTCATTTGTCTTTGCCTCTCTCTCTTCCCCCTCCCCCCAAAACCTCCCCCCCCAGCACCTAGTCCAGGCTTTGCACATATTAGTTGCTTAGTAAAAATTGCATGGATTGATGAATCAAGAGATGAGCAGTTAGAAAGGTTAAAACAGGCTCAGCACAGTTCCGCAGAGTCCGCATGAAATCTCAGAGGCACATGGGGAAAGGGGAAGGCAGAGAGCAAGGCAGCAACCAGAGGAGATGCGTCTGCTGCCTGACAGTTGTGTCTGTCAGAACGTTTTCCTCATTCCTCTTTCTCCCCACAATGAAAAGGAAGGAAGGAAGCTGTAGATTTCTGCCTTACAGGGCTTCTGCAAAAATCAATACTTTCTGTTTACAAATTATTTTCTTTCCATTTATGTATAGGTCTTGCTGACAGGAAAGGAAATAAAGAGGAGATGAATAACCTGAAGCTTATGGCTGGGGAGAGCTCAACATGAATTAGCAGATCCGTTGGCCGGGTTTTTGGACTAGCCAACGTCCCTCCAATTCCCCAACATCAGGTAACAAGACTTTCACTCTACTAATGTAGCCATACATTTTTCTTCAGGTCAAATACTTTAAAAAATACGTTTGTCTAGAATGAGAGCTTTTTTTTGGCATTTTACATTTGCATGCACAGTCATTCTGTTCTAGTAGACACCATTTACCACCACTGTGCAATACGTCTTTCACTTCTTCGGAAACGTGCAGTCTATTTTTACAGTTCCCACTCTCTGCGGGGAATGTTAAAGTCCCAGAAGGAGCTTGCAGAGAAGGTACGGATGTATGTACGAGCCACGCTCCTGCTCAGGGGTTCGTGGTGTGCTTCCTTCTTCCTAGTTTTTGCAGGTGACATGGATGGTGGGAACTTATTTAACTTAATCTAAGTTTTCTAATTAGGACAAAACTAAAGCAGGCATTCTTTATAGCCGAAGGCTTGGATTTTTATACAATATAAAAATAAATTTCTCCTCCCCACCTCTCCTTTTCTTTTGAATGTTGAAATTAAACTACCCACCCCCACCGGCTGAAGCACTTGCTATCGATGAAATGCTTTTAATGGCAGGTTCAGAAGCTAAGCTACCTTCTGAAGAATGAACAAAACAAAGTCTGTCCTTGACATCAAGTGTGTTTGAATTACTGTGTTGTGTTTCTTAAACCTGCTTGAGACATGGAAGACCTGAAATTAAAATAATGAAATCTGAGTCCTTTATAGCCTCAGTCATCCTCCCGATTTACAGAGGACACTTACACCTTGGTCGGTGCCTGGTGGGTCCCCATCTGAGAGTGAGGTGCTGGATTTCAAGATGGGTAATGATCTGATAGTTTCTCAAGCACAGTGATGTTCTTTCTCTTGCTGGGTTAGCAATAGGACATATACATTGGAAGGAGGACTGGAAATTTGACCCTGGTTTTTCACAGAATCCCATAGTACCTCCTCAAACAGTGTCACAGTCCCATCCGCCAAAGGAGAAAGGTTTGAGGGAAACAGAAATTGTCCTTGAGACTCAGGCTTACTGCTCATGGTTTCAGATATCTGGGTGTGTAGCTGCTTCCACTTGTGAAACATGCTGGCGATTCGTGGTGCATCTTCCTAACATTCTGACCCTGGGTGTGGAGGAGGAGGTCGCACTGCAGGATTTGTCGTATGAGGGGGGCACAGCTGAGCTCTGTTTGCACTTGCCACTCCCTTCTAAGTCTCTGTTGTCTTTTCTTTTCTCTAGCACCTGATTCGGAATTTCATGAGCTGGCCCAGTGGTGTCCAGTAAAAATATAATGTGCTAAACAAAAACCTTCAAGACTGAGAGTTTTCTGAAAGAAAGGGCTTACTGAGCTCTGGCTGGTGTGGTTCAGTGGATTGAGTGCTGTCCTGTGAATCAAAGGGTTGCCGGTTCGATTCCCAGTCAGGGCACATACCTGCGTTGTGGGCCATGTCCCCAGTTGGGGGTGCATGAGAGGCAACCACACACTGATGTTTCTCTTTCTTTGTTGCTCCCTTACCCTCTCTCTAAAAATAAACAAACAAAATCTCAGAAAGAAAGAAAGAAAGAAGGAAAGAAGGAAAGAAAGAAAGGGTTTACTGAGCCATATGCTGGCCAGATGAAGGACCAGGTCCTGGGGCGTGCATTCCAAACCACCAGCAGCGGCTGAGCTAGATGAAGAAGGCTTTGTTGGGCTGAGGGGGCTCCTTTATACAATGTGTTTGGGGAAGAAAGATGTGAATTGTTTTGAAAGAATTTACATTAGCAATTGGTAAAGGGGTGGGGGAAAGTGAAGCGGGTGAGCTCTGGGATAGGTGGATAGTCTGAAAGGAAGGTGTGCTTGCTGCTTCTGGATTGGCTGTGGGCAACAGTCCGTGAAGCTCATGCATAAGCAGGATATGGTGGCGTTTGTCTTAGGCAGCTATTCTTTCTCAGGAAGAGCTGAAATAGTCACTGGATGTTGATTCACAGTTTCAACATACATCCAGGAATGTGAGCAGTCTGTGAAAAATGAGGGTCAAATTTTCGGGCCTGCTTCCAATATACATGTCCTATTTCTAACCCAACAAGAGAAAGAACATTGCTGTGCTTGAGAATTTGTCACATCATTACCTAACTTGATTAGCCTCCTCGTCTCTTTCTCCCACTCTCTGGCCCACTGTAACTTCGTTGAAGACATCTCAGAATTTGTCTCTTGTCAAATGCCACATAGGTCATTTGAAATTTTCTAGCATTCATATTAAACACAGTCATAAAAAACAGGTGAAATTAATTTTAATAATATATGCAACATTTAATAATGTATCTAAAAGATTATCCTTTCAGCACGCAATCAATATATACACTTGAATATTTTACATTGTCTTTTTTACACCAGATCTTGGAAACCCAGTGTGTGTTTTACCCTTGTGCATCTCAGTTCAGACAGTCCGAGTGCGTACAGCTGCAGGTGGCTAGTGGCTACCTTATGGGACAGCACAGATACAGAGTATTTCCATCACTGCAGAAAGCTCTATTGGACAGGGCATATACCTAGCCCATTCATGAGGATTTTTATCTAGAAATTGGTCTCTCTGAAGAAGGCATCACCTGTCATCTTCCCTTTCTAAAGAGCCTTAGGCAGTGTCTTTCTTGTCAGCAGAATAACAAGAAAGCCCATTTCTGACTACTTGGGCCTGTGTTTCCTCAGGGCTCACATGGTGCTGTCATTCCCCGAAAGCAAAGAACACGCAGTCCAGGCTCCGCGGCCGCCCGGACACGACTGCTCCCTGGCGCTCCGTGGCCTCTCCCTTCCTCCGTCAGTCAGCTTCTCGCTGCTGTAAAGTGAGTTTAATGTCTCGTTCCTTAAAGCAGCTAAGCCTCATTGTAAAAGGGCCCCCCTTCCAAACTGCCCAAAGAAGTGGAGTGCTTGTCAATGTTGAACGATTCACGGGGAGGAAGAAGCCCTGGTTTGTAGCACTGGCCAACTCCTGTGGTGTAAATACTCCCACTACAGTCAGTGGTTTCAAGCTACCAATGTGACCTCCCTGAGCTCTGAGGTGGGCAGAGGGGGCCTCGATCTGGAAAGGAGATGCACTGACACATCAGTGGAGCGTAGGGAAGTATATGTGCCCCTCCATTTCCAAGAACCTACAGAATATATATAATGGAATACCCTTCACATACAAAGCAAACATGTCCAAACACTGCAGTGTGTTGGGTAAAAGTGAGGTAGTAAGCATAGTTGAATTTAGTAAGAAGGCTCATAAGTTAGCTTAGTAAAATATATAGAACATTACGTATTTACTATGCTTATATTCCGTGCATATACTCTTAATTAACAATATAGGTCTAATCAATTTACCCTGTTTAAATATAGCTGTGATAAGCAAGACAAATCAGATAGAGGAAGACAACTACTGTATGACATCACTTATATGTGGAATCTAAACAAGTTAAGGCTGCAATAAACAGAGAATAAAACGGTGGTCACCAGAGGATGGGGTTGGGCGGGGATAAGAGTGATGGTGGTTAAGGCATTTAACTTGTAATGAGGAGTAAGTGAGCCATAGAAATCTGATGCACAGTATAATGAATGGAGATAATAATACCATACCATAATTATGTACTGTGATAAATATCGCTACATCAGCAATCACATTACAGTAGACAGATGTGCCTTAAACTAACACGATGTTACATGTCAAATTTGTTCAGTTTTAAAGAAAGGTAGCTGAAGGTGAGATCAGCTTTCATTAGCACTCTTTTATCCTGGTCAGATGACAACTCTACTGCCCGTGGTTCCCTAAAAGGAAACAACATCAAATACGTAAACAGCTTGAGAATTCATCTGCATTCCTCACTGACCCAGTCTTCCAGCAAAACAACGTGTGTGGTCTGTGGGGCTGAAATAAAGGTGTAAAGGACAGGTGGTCAGCCTTAAACGTGAGGCTGTAAGTTACGGAGTCCGAACTGCCTCTGACAAGCCGTGAGGTCTTGGGGGTAAATCTTTAAAACTACTCAGGGCCTCATTTTCCTCATCTTCAAATTAGGGGTTGGACTAAGCCAGTGTTTTCCAAATTTTAGTCATTCTCATATATGACCATTACGATTTTTGTCACTTTTATATTCCACTTGCACCATTATTTTCTCAATATTTTTCTTTAATCAACTCATCTTTTATTTAAGTTCTGAACCCTTTCTTAAGCTATAATATTTACTAAATCATAGCTTCAATATGCTAACTATTTATTTTTCGGATACACATAGCTGTACATTTAACCAAGCGTGTGTGTACTTCCTGAAATGATATACCACATGTGGCTAGCATTCTACCTACAAGGTGACCTGTGGTGTGAGAGGTGCCATGATTTCAGCCGCCTTAGTGATTGATCACTGCGGAAGTCCTGGGATTGGTTCACGTCGCAGTGACTCTTGTCAATCAAGAAGATGAGTGAAACCAGTGGATCATCTAGCCCTGCTGTTGCCCGGGTCTCTCATCACAGAGAAACATGGCTTGAGGCTTCTATGCTAAAGTGTGTTTCCTCCCGTACCAATATAACTTGCTTGTTCCATTAAGCAACAGAAAAATCTGATAAAAAATTTATGTGAACGCATTTTGCATACAATATTTTGTCTCTTACTATTAAGCTCTGTAAATAGGTTAAAATCTGCATATAAATCATTTATATCTGCCTAGTTGTCTCTATGCGGTTGCAGTGATGATGGTTTAAGTATCATATGAAATTTTAAGTGATTGCTGGGCATGAGAGAACTATGAAATTATTTTTATTAAAGAAATTAGGAATTAGAAAGCAGGACTTTCTTCAGAGTTGATGTGGCTTAAATAATTTCAGCCAGATGAACCATTGTCAACAATTTGCATTTAAAATATAATTAATTATGTTAGTCTGCCTGCTGTTATACTAGGAAATTAAGATACCATACATGTTTATAATGGGAAATTTCTCAATTGTCTTTTTTAATCCACCATGAAGCTGCACATTTATTTCCACAGGAGAAAAGTAAAACATATTATGCTGCTAATGTAATACCAGTCTTTTCTAGGATTAAGAGTCAGTGGATGGTTTGTGGGATTAGTGATTTCTATTCTCAAATGAAAACCAGATGGACCAAACTGACGGCATAAACAGCTGAGAAAAAAATTGGCAGGGAAAAGTCAAATTTGATTATGACATTTGTTTTTTCACATTCCCTTATTTAATGAGATAGTCAGAAGGTTGGTTTGTAGGAGACTGTAACTCCTGAGTTATGATTTAACCTAATAAAAGTTCAGACTCTATTTCATTTGGGAATTATTAGGTAATGATATGAAAATCAAGTAGTTCTTTTTATTAGAAATAGGAAATTATAACCACCCAAAAAATTTTCAGGAAATGTTTATCCCATTGTTCATTTAAATGTATAATAATCAGGTTATGTATATGTTTATACTAAAAAATAAGTTAAGCAAATGTAATGTACCCTCTATGGTAAATGTACTCACAATGCCTGTGCAATCACTAACCGTACATTTTAGTAGTATTCAGTGTTTTAGCGTAAATGCAAGGAGCGAATTAGGAACTAGAGAGGAGAATCAGTTATGGTAATCACTCAATATCCTAGAGAACATGATACTGAAAACATAATGCATGGTTTGCTATTGAATCTGGGCAATTTGTCCAGAATCCCAGATTCATGGGCTCGTACATTCACCCACATGCCGTGACAGCCTACCACAAGGGGGATGCCATTATTATCCCCACCTTTCAGAGGAGACCGAGGCTCTGAGGGGCTCAGGTGGTTGTCTAGGTTTGCCCGGCCGGCATGTGGCGGAGCTGGGTTCGAACACAGACATTCTGCAGCCGGGCGGTGCTCTGAGTCCCTGCTGCATGCCAAACTCCGGGCTGAGTGCTGGGAACACAGAACGCGTAAGACATGGATCTGAGCTTAGGGTTGGAAGACACAGTGGGAATTGTCTGGCCAGACTCCCTTTTATCACAGGTAAGAAAACTGGCCTAAAGAGGGTATCTCACCCTCAGTGTATATGGTAGATAAATATATAGATAAAAATTACAAATTGGTTAAAGTGCTGAAAACGTCATTTGCTAAATACTGTTGATCTGTGTGGCTTGAATATGTATAAACTAGTACTTTAGCCTGTTCTTTGCTCAAACATATGGTAAGGGTATGGGTGTCAATGAGTATTATAACTATGGCTACAATAGAATTAAGAAAATGAAATAATAATTCTGGTTTATTTAGTTCAATGAATATAAATTGGGTGCTTATGTGCTGAGCACAGAAATAAGTGCTGGATAAATAACGATGAACAAGATATACAAGGTTTGCCCCGACCAGGTTGTTTAGTTGTTCAGAGCATCACACCCACGTGCCAAGGTTGCAGGTCAGAGCACATACGAGAATCACCCAGTGAATGCATCCAGAAGTGGAGCAACCAATCGATGTTCCCCTCTCTAATAACAATAATAATGATAATTTTTAGAAAGGTGTACAAGGTTCTTGTCCTGTGGCTATTACTGTGTGGTAGGAGAGGCAGCTAATTAATATAATTACTGTGCAGTGGGATTAAGGGGAGGTTCAGGGAGTTGTTAGTAGGTAACAGGGACACCTAGCCCAGGGAAGGGACAGCAGGGTTTGAGGGAGAGCTGGGGAGAGGGCAGGAAGAAGAAAGGTGACCCAGACAGAAAGTGCGTTCATGTGCCAAGCCCCTTCGAGAGGCGGTTGGACCCACTGAAGGTATTCGTGCCACATTCCTTCCATGTGTTCCCTGAGATCTAACGGCCGCCCTTTGCCCCTGCTCTCTGATGGGAGACTCACTTGCAGGGGCTGTGTTTGTGAGCAACAATGGGCCCCATGGCTGCTAGTTGGGTTCAGCCCCTGGGGAGCCCCAAGAGGAGAATTGGGTGGGGGAAGGTGAGTGAGCCTTGGTCCCCATGGGTGGTTTCCAGCTGGCTGGAGGTGTCCTAGGAAACCTCTTCACCCTGCTCTTCTAGGGTCCAGTATCTGCTCCCTCCTTCAGGTGGTAACAGCCCTTAGGGACTGCACTGTGCCTACAGTTTCCCTACAGCCCACCCACCTCCTGGTACATAATGGGCTGGAGGGCTTTGGAGAATCTTCAGCAGGAAAGTGACAAGATCTGATTTATGATTTTCAAAGATCTCTCTGGCTGCTGGGTGGCTAAGACTCTCAAGGCTAAGGGTGGAGACCATGAGGTTATTGCACAGCCCCGGTGAGAGCTGGCAAGAACATGAGAAATGGTTCGATTCTAAATCTGTTTTGAGGTCCAGCTGACAGGGCGTACTTTTAGATCAGATGTGGTGGTGGTGGCTGGAGACGTGGAGAACTAAAATAGACATGATCGTTGCCTTTCTGGAGCTTTTACTGTAGTCGGGGTGTCAGGCATTAATCAAATAGTCATTTACATACATGAAAAGCTCTAACTATTTAAGTGCTCCGAAGGAAAACAAACCCAGGACCGCTTGTGTGATAGGGAATCTGATGGGGTCAGGGGGTGGAGTGTTGTCAAGGAAAACATCCCCTTGGATCCAAAAGATCCATATGCCCTGGCAAGATGCATGGGGACGGGGGGGGGGGGGTGGGGGTGGGCAGGACAGCATGTGCAAATGTCCTGGGGATGGGGCGGGGGAGGAGGAGGAAGTGTCTTGGAAGATCCCGCAGGAGGCCAGGGAGAGAAGTTAGAGGAAACTTGAGGAGACAAGCCTGTGTGTGAGAGAGAGAGTGGCGAAACTTCTGAGTTATATGAATTGAGAAATGGAAACCAAAATGGAAGTTGAGATGACATGACTATTGAAATCATGTCATTATCAGCCTAATGGAGGGACCAGAAGTGGGAGGTGGGAGCAGGAGAGGTGAGACTCGGTCATTCCCATTGATAAGTCATTGATGCCATTGCATCAACTCTGCATTGCTCTTTCTTTCATTAAAATGGTTTACTTGTGTAAAAAACATTTCAAGAAAAACTGATGTAAAAGGGAAGACACTTTGAAAGGGTGGTTGTTTGTCTATTACTTTTCAAGAGTTATTCCAAGAAGATGCAGACTGGAGGGTGTATGTGGTTGACTTTGAAACCCCATTTCCTGCCCTTGAGTCTGTGCTGTGGACTGGCTTGACTTCTTGTCTTGCAGCTCTGTTTTTCTTAAAAATATTGAGGTAAAATTTACATTACATAAAATCAACCATTTCAAATCAAACAATCCATGGCATTTAGTACAATGTTGTGCAAGCACTCTACTTAGTTTAAAAATGTTGCCATCACTCCAAAAGGAAACCCCATGACCCATTAAGCAGCTACTCTCCCTGTCTCCCTCCTCTCAGACCCTAGAAACCACTCATGTACGTTCTGTCTCTATGGATTTAGCTACTCCGTATTTTTCATATAAAAGGAACTAATGGAATTTTGTGAAATACTTCTGCTATATCAATTAAAACTATTATTCTGTGACTTTAATCTTCTGTTATGTAGAGAATTACATTAATTGATTTCCAATGCTAAACTAATCTTGTGTTCCTGAATAAACTCAACTTGTTCATGACATGTATCACATTTTTACACATCCCTGGAGTCAGTTTATTAGTATTTTGGTTAGTATTTTTGTATCTATGCTTGTGGGTAAGATTTTTTCCTTAAATTTTGTTTTCTTACAATATAATTTTCATGTTTTGATATTAAAAAAGTATTGTTGAAAAACATTTTCTTCTATTTTCTAGAAGCCACTGAAGTAAGAAATGTGTTGGCACTTCCTTGAATATTAGAAATTTGGTAGACTTCCCCATGGGAATTAAGTGCATCTGGGATTTTCTTTGTGGGAAACAAATTCAGTTTCTATAATAGATATAGGATGCTTCAGACTTTCTATTTCTTCTCATGACAGTTTTAGCAAATTTTGTTTTTCAACAGACTTGTGTATTTCATTTTAATTTTTTTAACCTATTGCTGCAATAGCCTCTTATCTATTTAATGTTTATAAGGCCTGAGAGGTTCTACCTCTTCATAACTAATATTGTCATTTTTGCCTCTTCTCTATTTTTTTCTTAATCAATATTTCCAGGGCTTTATCAAAATTGTTGGACTTTTAAAAAAAACAATTTTTTAAACTTTGTTGGTTCTATTACATTTGTTTCCATCTCATTAATTTCTGTTCTTATTTATGTTATTTTCCTTCTTCTCCTTTGTTTGAGTTTATTATACTATTCCTAATTCCTTGAGATGATTGCTTAGCAAATTGATTTTTAGCCTTTTTAATTTTGCAAATCTATGCATATTAGGATAAAATATCTTGCTAAACACTGCTTTAGCTGTATATTACAAGTTTTGATATGTTGTTTTTATTATTATTCACTTCAAAATATTTTCTCTTTTGCATTGTGCTTTTTTAAACCCATACTAACTAGGAACAATGCCATTTAATTTTTAAATACTGCAGAGAATTCTAATTTATGATTAGCATTATTAACTTCTATTTAATGCAGTTGCAGTCTGTGAATGCTATTTATGATTTTAATTGTTTTTAATTTGTGGCCCAGCATATGGATACTTTTGGTAACTTCTCCATGTGTTGGATTAGAATGTATATTCTGTGGTTGTTGGGTGAAGTTTTCTACGCATGTTGACTAAGTTTCTTAATTCACACTGTTCAATTCATTTATCATCTTACTGATTTTTTTGTCGCAGTTCTACTAATTACTGAGTACAGTATTTAAAATTTTTCATTTTATTTATGAATTTATATACTTTTCCTTTTAATTTTGTCATATAGAGATATATAACTAAATATCCCTCTCCATTAATGCTTCTTGATTTAAATTCTATGTTGATATTACTATAGCTACATTACCTTTCTTGTCATTGTATTTGCATAATATATAATATTTTACATTTTTACTTTATTTATTTACTTTTAGAGAGAAGGGAAAGGGAGGAAGAGAGGGAGAGAAACACCAATGTGTGGTTGCCTTTCATGCGCCCCCTACTGGGGGCCTGGCCCGCAACCCAGGCATGTGCCCTGACTGGGAATTGATGAGGCACCCCCCTGGTTTGCAGGCTGGCACTCAGTCTGCTGAGCCACACCAGCCAGGGCTGTAGTTTTACTTTTAAATTTTCTGTGTCCTTATACTTAAAATATGACTAGTGTAAGCAGTGTGTTGTTGTTTTAATCTACTCAGAATTTTTTTGTCTCTCTACTGGAACATTTAGTTAATTTACATTTAATGTAATTGCTAACATATTTGATTTAAATCTTCCATCTTGCCATTTGTTTTTCTATTTATTTTACGTCGTATGTTCCTTTTTCTTTCCTTTGCCTTTTTAATAATCCCACTTTTATTATATTTTCCAGCTCTCTGTGCTTGTTACTTATACATTTTTAGCTAATTTTAAGTAGGTGACCATTAGATCACAACATGCATTCTTGACTTACTTAAAGAATGATATAATTGTTACCTTAATTTCTTCAATAACTCTTAAAACTTAAATCATAGTAACTCCGTTTAGCTCTCACTTTGACTCCATTAACTTTCAT
The DNA here is from genome assembly GCA_028533065.1 of Trachops cirrhosus. Classification (NCBI taxonomy): domain Eukaryota; kingdom Metazoa; phylum Chordata; class Mammalia; order Chiroptera; family Phyllostomidae; genus Trachops; species Trachops cirrhosus. Next base: position 185,555,123 of record CM052538.1, on the reverse strand, counting down.
TTTGAGCTACTATTATCATGTACATTAATTATAAACATATACATATTCATATATATCTGTATGTATAGATAGATGTATATGAAGCCCCATATTATTGTTATTCCTTCAGGCCACAGGTGGCAAACACAAGGCCTGCAGGCTGAATCCGGCCCGGCACCTTGTTTCTACCCAACGGCAGTGCTGAGCTCTTGCTTAACTGTTGAGGAGTAGTTACATTTTCACAGTCCTAACATTACGTTCAGCCCTTTGAAGGCAACCACAAGGCTGATGTGGCCCCCGGTGAAAATGAGTTTGACACCCCTGCTTTATACAGGAAATATTTATTTAAATTTATGCGTGTGTTTATCCTTCATTCTTTCTTGAAAATACCATCTAGGATCATATTTATTTTTCCTAAAAATCTTTCTTTCATATTTTCCTTGTGAGGAATACTTTAGCTGGGCATAGAATTCTATCTAGGTTGGCAGCTACTTTCTTTTAGCACTTGGAAGATGTAAGTCCACTGTCTTCTGTATTCCATTGTTTGTTTTTGTTGAAAAGTCACATGTAAATCTTATAATATTGCTTCTTGAAGCAAATACATTTTTTCTCCTGAATGGTAAGGTTACACCTTTGTCTTTGATCTTTAGCTGCTTTACTATTGAGCACACACACACACAGTGCTTGGCCGTTCACAGCCCCTTTTGAGCCTGTGAGACCACTAACATCTCTGCTCACCTTCTCATTCTCTCGGTCTCGTTCCACTCCAAACACCAGGCTTCCCTCTCCTGGGTTTCCTCTCATTCAGATATTGACCAGACGGATTCTCTCTACTTTCGTATTTACATAGTATCTTCAGAGGTTTTGATGTGTATGTTTTAATACTCTCTCTAGGTTTTCTAGTTTTTCTCATAAGGAACACGAGTGGAAAACATCTCATTAGTCACTGCTGAAAGTTTCGATGAATCTCTCTATAAAATTTACCTACCATTGAATATCCACGTGTGTGCTCAATGGCCATAAATGTGTTTGCAGTTATCCGAATTTAGAGAAAGTGATAGGTAGATGGTTTGAAAGGGAGGAAAGTAAAGACTGATTTGAAACAAACTTAAGAATTTTAATTTTTTTGAGGTAGTGTAATGCTCTAGTGGTATAAAGCATAATATAATCATGAGTGTGAAGGTAGAAGCCATTGGAGTTGATGTGCAGAAAAAAAGAGGGAGGTAAATTTGCCGACAGGGCACCCCTTGGACATCAAGAGTCCCTGAAGTGACCGTAGGACTCCCTCTCCTGTGATGCAGGGGGAGCCTGAATTTTCTTTGATGAATATGGAGATCAAAGAGGAATGATATCGATTATGTCATGAACTTCTCTCTTTATGAAGTGCTTTTACTATGCTAGCTTCCATACTGGTAAATGACCGACCTGAGGAGTGGTAAGAGGCTACGTCATTGGATGGCATGGGGTTTCAGGAGGAAGAGAGGACCACATGAAGGTAGAGAAGCGATGACTTCAGAAGCTTCGGGAATACCAAGCCCTTTTGGCTCTCAGCCCACCTCCACCTCCCTGCCCCGTCATGTGTAGTCCTGCGAAATGAACAACTTCTTCTTGAGATTCCCATAAACAACAATCTTGTCCTCAAGACAGAGCAGATTTCACTTATAATTAGGAAGCAGAAGGAATATTTTGTGAAGTAAAGGATTATGTTAAGGAATTTGCTTAGCATTTAGCGAAGGATGAAGTGGAGGGCTTAAGAGAAAGAAAAGTACCCGTAAAAACACGCCATGCCATTTGAAGAGTGTGATGATAGAGTTAGGGCTGAGATAGCCCAGCAATCAATATTGAGACCAGAGATGCTTATTCCTGACAGTGTGAGAGTAAATTGAAGAATGGTTACTGACAACACAGCATCCTTCAGATTACTGAGAGCCAAGGAGATCTACAGATGGCCCTAACCCAATTAGGAAATGAGTAACATGATAGCAGGCATAGGTTTTATAAATTATGTACATGGATAAGAATAACTTGGAGTATAATGATTTACTTGATTGACTTAAATTGCTATAAAAATAACCCCTTAAAGAAAAAGACGCATAATACCACATGGCATGGTGTACTGCTATGGTATTATATGGGATATACAGGGATGGGCAAAAATAGTTTAATGATTATACATACAATTATTAAATAATAATACAAGAATAAACTCTGTGTTTTGCGCACTCACAACTATAAGTCTACTTTTGTCCATCCCTGTGTATTGAAGGCAAGAAACAGACCAAGCTAAAAAGAAGACAAGAGTATTAACATCATTCTGAATTCCACTGGGCACATAGATGACATTCCCATGTCTAGAAGAAATGACAACACAACAAAGAGATTATGACCACACTGAGAGGAAGAGTTTTGAAAATCCATTGTTGAAAGAAAATACAGCCTAGAGCAAGGGGCCTGTCTGGAAAAAGTGATCATTTTTTTAGGAAGTCGCAAGTGCATGGAATCCTACTCAAGCAGACAGAGTCAGGCTTGAGACCATCACTTCGCCTCTGAGATGCCTATGGGCTAACACGGCATTTCTAAAACAAATGTGGCTCATGATTGCAGGAAAATATAAGGCGTAAGTCATCGTTACAGTTGCCTCTTATCCCTGTATACTGTCACATTGGTCATTTTCATGGTGCTAAGTTCATGGTCGAGAGTGGGCACAGGGATGGCATATAAAGCTTTTTGCAATAACATTTTACCACCAGCATATTCTTTGCTTTTGGGTTTTTTTTTTTTTAAGACCAGGCACTCTCTTTTCTTCCTAGGAATTTTTTTCCCTGTGTAAGTTCTCTTTAAATAATAAAATCCGTTTTCTTACTGGTATGCACTGCTTGTAATGACTTCAGTGAAACATTTAGGTCATTTGGAGCACAGAACTGTTCTGTGATTCACATCATTACGAAATATTTCCCATTAACATGATGCACAAGCTGAACTGGAGTTAATGAACCTACATTCTTGCAGGATAATTCAAACTTTAAGGGTGATATTAACTTAAATAAAATAAGAAAGGGAAGGAAAATCAGGTTCATTGTACACCAGAGATCATGATCTTTATCCTCTCCGTTCATAAATGCGCATCTACTGCTCAGTTACTCTCAGACCATTATGAGAGCACATATATGTTTATAATTAAGTAGCCCTCTGTGGCTATAAAAGGACTGAACGTGTTTCCACAAGGCGTGCACGTGGAGCTTGATTCATAAGCTTGTACGAGAGAGTGGACACCTTTAACCTTCAAGGAATGCCGCATGGAGATGGGTGGCGTATCCCCACTCACTACACAGAGCCAGGACCGGAACACTATAGCCCATGGCCAAATCCACCCCCCGCTTGTGTTGTAAATAAAGCTTTATTGGAACACAGTCACACCTATCATTTACATATTGTCTGTGGCTGCTTTTACCCTGTAACAACAGAGCTGAGTAGTTGCAACAGAAATTGTATGGCCCAGAACATCTAAAATATTTACTCTCTGGCTCGTAAGGAAAAGGTTTGCCAACTTACAAAGAAAAAAATTTCGTTTCATACCGGTTGACCATATACAGAACTGCAAAGTGAGTAAAACCTACATTAAATTAATCAAATATTATTTCACAGCACAATACAGGAGTGAGCAAAATAGGCTTACAGCTGTTTGTGTGGAAAAAGACATGCAGGCTAGGGTTATTACAACAGCTTTCTTAACTTGTGTTTTGCATAATCACAGCTGTAAACCTACTTTTGCCCACCCTTGTATTTACATTTCATCTGGCATCAGGGTTCTCTGATCCACTTGGCCTAGTTGGGAACGTGTCTTTTTCAAAAGCCTATTCTTGGTGTTTTACAGTCTTCTGTGGTCAAAAATTTGTTTCATTAATTAATTAAAACAATAGCTACTTGTTTTTTGAGCTCTCCTGAACCAGTGTCCTGTGTTCCGCTTCGGGCTCCATGGCAGCTGTTGATGATTAAACACTATTTCTAGTGCTTTGCTGACATCAGTCCACGGTCACGCCCGGGGCTGTTTGGCAGCGCACGCCCTGTGCCCGTGGAGCCTGATACGCTGAAATGGCTCTGTTCAAATGAACTCCGTTCACATCGCAGAGGGAAAACTAAGTTTGCCAAATCAAATCCTTCCTATACCAGCGGGGAACAACCATTTTCCAACCTCTAAAAAGGTAATTCAGGCACAGGAGGGGAAAAAACCAAACAAACAACCCTCCAAAATTAAAATGATAAAACAAAAATTTGCTTGACAGCAAAAGTACTTCCAAATGTATGAAATTGAATCCAAAACTGAGCCTGCCACAAATTTAACTGACAAGAAAGTCTGCATAATGGACTTGGTTTTATTATTAATGCTAATGCGGGTACATTTTTGTTGTGTTGTTTGGAGGGCAAGAAGACAAACGCCCACCGAAGGCACTAAACTATCTTCACTCTGTTGAAACGCCGGTTGGACTTGCGATGCAAACACTTAGTCTTCACTTGTGGGGAGAAGTTTTTTTAAAGGAAGTGCTACTGTAGAGGCCATTTCAGAATCGGGTATAGCTCTGAAATGTAATTTCTTAAAATAACCGAATACAATATTTAAAATACTGTTTCTCTGTGAATTTAAAGTTATGTAGGTATAATTTTATCAAAATGACAAATATATCCCTTCCATGATTTTCATTAGAACTTCTTTAAAATGAATAATTAGCCTCCCATAATGGTTGAAGTTTGCAGCAGGGCACCCAATTCAAATGGTGAGAATGCTTTCTTCTGTCAGCTCACCTCTCCCTGAAAATCAATATTTGAAGTCCCCTCGTCCTCTGAACCCAAGTCACGCTGGAGGTCGAGCAGCAGCCAGACAGGGACGGTGAGAGGCGGGGTCTGTGCCATCTTCAGGTTTGTGAGACACGGATTGAGGATCCACAGTTGTTTGGAGTCGAAGAGCCCAAGGTCTGGGAGCCAGGCAGTGCAAGTCAAAGCCAGAGTGTGTCGAGCCAGTAAATCGGTTAATCTGAGAAGGAGCAATTGGGTTTTGGAGGTCAAGACTCACAGGTCAGAAACTCTGGGAGGTCAGCAACAGCAAGGAAAGAGAACAGGAATGCCAGCCCCGAAGCTAACATCTATTTGTGTTTGCTTTTACGGGTCCTGTTTATACTCCTCCACGGTTGCATGCAGAGCAGTGATTACAGCTACTTTGGGAGTGAACAGCCCTGGATAAACCTTGATCCTGGCTGCAACCAGCCTTTAATTACAAGAAGGCTGTTATAGACCATCAGGGCTGTAGAGATTATTTAAATACCAATGACACCTGTGCTCTAAGTCTGTGCTAATCATTCCAAATTCTCCCACCACTTGCCTTTTCTCTTTATGAATTTATTTAAGCCTTCCTACTTTCTAGAGTTCTATCTGTAACAGATAGCATTTTAAGATGACCCCTAAGATTCCTCACCCCTTGGTGTACATACCCTCTACAGTCTGCTCCCTTTGAGTGCGGGTGGACCAGTGAGTATAATGGGATATCACCCCTTCTATTAGGTTACTCATCAGTTTACTGAGTTAGTCAAAAATGACATTATCCCCGTGCATTTGACCTAATCAGGCAACCCTTTAAAAAAAAAAGGTGAAGCTCCAGAAACATATTTTGACAGCTTCAAGGAAAAAACAATACGGCCATGTTGTGAGAGGAGGGGAGCATGTGGTAAGGACCTCAAGGTGACCTCTAGGAGCTGGAAATGGTCCCTTGGCCATACAGATACAACAGAATTCTGCTGGCAACCAGTAAGTTTGGGCAAACACTCCAAGCCTCAGCAGAGACCCCAGCCCACACCTTGACTAGAGCCTGGTGAGACCCTGAGCAAAGGACCCAACTAAATGTATGTGGACTCCTGATCTATGGAAGCTGTGAAATAACGTTTGTTTGTTTTAAGCCACTGGGTTTATGGTCATTTCTCCTGTAGTAATAAGAAACAAAAACACCATTCAATAGAACTTTCCATTACAATAAAAATATTCCGTATTCATGTTGCCAATGTGGTAGCCACTAGCCACATCGGGACTATTGAGCATTTGAAATGAGGCTGATGCAACTAAGGAACTGAATTTTTAATTTTATTTAAGGTTAACTCATTTAAACTTGAAGAACCATATGTGGCTAATGGCTACCCCACTGGACAGTGCATTTCTAGGTTAATAATAATGAAGACAATAACCCTTTGGTTTTAGTGTTCTTCGTTACAAAGAGTTCTTTTCTGAGTTTCATTTTTGAAATTTAATTTTAAACAAATTCTCTATAAAGACCCAATGAGAAGGGATGCATGGTCAAGCCCCAGCTCTCTGTCTTCGGCTTGTGTGCTTCTCCAAACCACGGGGCTTCTTGCACCAAGTTCTTTCTCAGCTGAAGTATTCCCTCCACCAAGACACTCTTCCCTTCATTCTTCTGTGTAATACGGACTTGATATTTAGGTCTTAGTCCAAGTGTTACTGTCTTGGAGAATTCCCTGATGAGTTGTATCAGTCAGCTATTGCTCAGTAACAAATTATGCCAAACTTCAATGGCTCAAGAAATCATATTTTACTGTACTTCACGTACCTGTGGGTCAGCTGAGTTGTCTGATATAAACTAGGTTCACACATGTGAGCTGGAGGCTCTGCTTTAAACTGGGATTGGCTAGAGCCCATCAGCAAGGTCAAGTCTCTCTGGGTGTCTCTCTCCCTCCTGGGACCAGCAAGCTAGTCTGGGCATGTTCTTTTCATGGCAGTGGCAGAAATACAGCAGGGAAGTAAAACCACACCTAGACTCAAAGCTTAGGCTCAAGACTGGTACATCACTTCAGCCTCCTTCTATCAGTCAAATCATCACCAGGCCAAAGCTGGAGGTTACGGGCAAGAAGTATACTCTGTTCCTTTTGTGGGAGGAACTGCAACACCCATGTAACAAAGGGCTGAGAGACAGGGAAATGTGAAGAATTGGGATCAGTGATGGGATCTTTCATATTTTCTTCATTTAAATTAGATCCCTCATTCTTAATATCCCATAAGAAACACTTTTCTTTCAAGGCACTTGTAGGTGGTAATTGTACACTTATTTATGAGATTATTTGTTTACTGACAATCTCCCCCACAATGCTGTGAGCTCAATGAGGTCAGAAATCACATTTATTTTATTGACTGCTGTGTCACCAGAACCTATGACACTCAATTATTTATTGAATAAATGAATAGACAAAATGTCTGAAGAACATTTTTAAAGCTAAATATGTTCTGATAAGCAGTGTCTGAGAACAGATAGTTTTGAGCAAAATTTGGTAGCTATTATCAGAGCATGAGGAGGTATCATTTAACAAATTGATTTATGAGTGGCAAGAGAAGTAATTGAAAAATAGGAGAATGTGTGTATGTCTATACATACATGTATGTGAAATTTGCATGTGCATGTATGAATACATAAAGGCAAGAGAGTCAGAGGGGGGAAAGGGATGAAGGAACAAAGAAAGGAGGAATGAAGGGGAATTGACAGGTTATAAAAGTAATAGACCAGGTATAGCTATCCTTGGAACCATAATACAAAAATCCTGCATAGTCAACAAGTAATCAGCCAGAATATACTCGGGTAGGAGCCAATAATAGAATGATAGGCTCTGTGTACACTGTCCGGTTTACATTCAAAGATGCTGCTTTTCATTTATGCAGGTGTCTCTCCAGAGACAACTATATGACAAACAGTCCAACGACCCATAAAGTCCACTTTTTATTTGCAGTCATATCAGATGTTCTAATAGGCTCTCTTTTTTCTCTTCAACTGATGGGCTATGCAGAATCTCAAAAATTTATAAAGTCCTCCATCTCGTATCACCATATTCCAATTATTTTGTTATTTGGGAATACTCAGCCATGTTCTTGGCAGTGTTACTTAAGAGTTAGTCTATTGGGGGGAAATTCATGAAAGGCATATGGAAAGGATCCCTGAAATATAGTTGTCCTTGCTTAGATGCCGCATTGCTGGGATGAATGTGGAACCACCTCTGATTTTCACTGAACCGTGCAGAATTTCAAATATAACACAGACTTTTGGTCAATCTAGTCAGTCTTAGATGCCAGTAAAGATTTCATATGTTTCTTTCTTTTACTTGCATGTGTGATGTATATATGCATATGTGTCCTTTTTCTTCAGAATCACAAATAGCTGCAAGATGTTAATGACTTTTCTTTCTTTGCTGCAAGCAGCATCTTGAACTCTGAATCACTGTGAACGATCTCAGTGTAGTGATGTGAGCCATTAGGGTGCAGGGCTTCTAACTGCCTTAGAGACGGTGTCTTTTAAAAGTCATGCAGTTGCATAGAGTGTAAGAAAGCGATCCAGTTTCATTCTTTCGCACATAGCTGTGCAGTTTTTTCCAACACCATTTATTGAAGAGATTGTCTTTATCCCATTGTATATTCTTGCCTCCTTCATCACAGACTAATTGACCATACAGGCATGAGTTTATTTCTGGGCTCTCTGTTCTGTTCATTGATCTATATATCTCTTTTTATGCTAATGCCATGCTGTTTTGGTTACTGTAGTCTTGCAGTATAACTTGATATCAGGTAGCATGATACCTACAGCTTTATTCTTCTTTCTCAAGATTGCCTTAGCTATTTGGACTTTTTGGTGGTTCCATATAAATTTTATGATTAGTCATTCTAGTTCTGTGAAAAATGCCATTGGTATTTTGATAGGGATTGCTTTGGGTAGTATAGACATTTAATAATGTTAATTCTTCCTATCCATAAGCACAGTATATTCTTCCATTAATTTGTATCTTTTTCAATTTCTTTCTCCAGTATCTTATTTTCTGAGCACAGGTCTTTTACCTCCTTGGTTAAATTTACTTTTACATATTTTATTCTTGTTGATACAATTATAAGTGAGAATGTCTTCTTAATTTCTGTTCCTGATAGTTTGCTATTGGCATATAAAAATGCAACTAATTTCTGAATATTTATTTCTGCTACTTTACTGAATTCATTTATTAGTTCTAATAATTCTTTTTTGATGGAATCTTTAGGATTCTTCCTATATATAGTATCATGTCAGCCACAAACAATGACAGTTTTACTTCTTCCTTTCTGATTTAGATCTGTTCTTTCTACTGATGTAAAAGCATGCAGAAATACTTATTGAGCACCACTATCTTATGCTGGAAACACTAAGATTGATGACCAGACCCCCATCTTCATGGGGCACACAATCTAGTGTGTGGGGCATATGTGTGTGTAAAGTAATGACTCCAAAGAATGTGTCCAAAGTCGGTGGGCACTCTGAGAGGGAGGTGATGCTTAAGCTTCACTTAGGATGGTAGGAGTTTGACAAGTGAGTAAAAGGCAAACGAGGCAGGAGTCAAAACTTGAGAGATGTCAGGGTCCAGACCACGAAGGGCCTACTTTGTTCTGCGAAGTCTGGGTTTTACACTGTACGACAGCAGTTCTCCAACTGTGGTCCCCTGACCAGCACCATCACCCTCACCGGGAAACTTGTTAGAAATGCAGATTGGTAGTCCCTGTCTCAGACTTCCTGAGACAGAAACCCTGGGAAAGGAGCCCCATAATCCCTGCTTCAATGAGTTCTCCCAGTGAGTCTGATGCATGCTCCCGTGTGAGACCGCTGCCCTTGGAGATGAGGAGCCATGAATACGTGTGAGTGGGGAAGTGGCTGGATCAGCTACATACTTTCCGAAACGTATCCCTGGCCGTGAAGTAGAGGGCACAGTGGAATGGAGAGAGGAAGTGAAGGTGAGTGGAGACAGACCAGTGAGGAAGCTACCGAGAGCATCAGTGGGTGTGATAAGTAACCGGGAGTCCAGAGGGAGCATCTCAGATTTGCTCTGATTAAAATGAAGAGACCTTGAAAGCATACAGGTTATTGAGAGGCTTCACACCCCATTAATGAAATCAGTGGCAGAGGCCCTGGTTGGTGTGGCTCAGTGGATTGAGCGCTGGCCTGCAAACCAAAGGGTCACCAGTTTGACTCCCAGTCGGGGCACATGCCTGGGTTGCGGGCTGAGTCCCCAGTGTGTGGTGCGTGAGAGGCAACCACACATTGATTTATCTCTCCCACTGTGTCTCCCTTCCTCCCCGCCTCTAAAAATAAATAAGTAAAATCTAAAAAGAAAAAAGAAAAGATATCAGTGGCAGAGGAGCCTTGCAGCCACTGAAGAATTACTACAAAGAGCCTATGAATCCAGGTAAGCCACCTAGACTAAATCAATCATGGACACTTATCAATCTCACACGTGTGTGTGCCACTGTTCCCAAGAGTGCACAGTTGTTTGAGTAACAATATGCGCATTCGTCTAAAACAAATTCCAAAGTCTTAGTAACTATTTGTCATTATGTGTTTACATCAAATACTAAACTCTGGCTACCGTTGGTTAGGGGATCTGGGAATTTTAAGAATGTTATAAGGAGTCCCTGCACTCATAAACGTTCCCAAGCCTAGATATGGTTCCTTGAGTGCCACTTTGTTGTAACTAGTGGTGATAGAGGCCCAGCACCGCATCTGAAGTTCACGCAGATGTGGAAATTTCACTGTGTGTTGGTTCTCTGATATTCCTTTCTCTTTGTGGAGTTGAGTTTGCAAGCTCGGCCCTCAAAAGGTTGTTTAGTTTCTCTTAGTACTTTGTAGATGATTAGGGTACTGGCTGCAAAAAAAGTGACGATTCTTACATAAGAGTTTTACAGTCTAAAAAACCCAGATCTCCCAAAGGTATGATTACCTGAAAGATTAATTTATTTTACAATCTAATTGTAATTTCTTTTTTACAATGAAGAAATCTCTTTATTAATACAGATAACAAACATTAAAGAGCAAAGAAGATAGCCCCACAGAGCAAATTACTAAAGAAAATAAATGCCTGAGTACATTTGCTACATTTCTCACCCATTTTTAATTCCTATCAATCATTGTTAATCTTTGTTTTATTCTGAAAGCTTTAGACAGAATTTCTCTTTCATCCCTGGCTGGTGTAGCTCAGTGGATTGAGCACGGGCCTGTGAACCAAAGGATCGAGGTTCGATTCCCAGTCAGGGCACATGCCTGGGTTGCAGGCCAGTTCCCAGCAGGGGACGCGTGAGAAGCAACCACACATTGATATTTCTCTCCCTCTCTCCTTCCCTTCACCTCTAAAGATAAATAAATAAAAAATTAGAGAAAAACAAACTTTAAAAAAAATTAAAAAACAAAAAAAGAATTTCTCTTTCAGGCATTGGGGTCTTTATGCTTCCAGTTGAAGCCTCCGGCTGCTCTGTCGGACTAGCACCGTAGCTTTCCCCAAAGTCCCTGACTCTCAGAGTCTCTGGGATGCAACCAGCTCAGGTGCAGAAGCGTTGTAAACAAGGCCCGAGTTTTCTCTTCTTTCTCTTCTTCCGAGTGATCCAAAGGAACTCCCCATGAGACCGTAGCTGTGGGCTGGGAGAGAGAACCGCAGCGTGGCAGGAGGGGGAACCAAGGAGGAGTTGACGCTGAAGTCTGACTCCCCAGGCAGTCTTCTGGCAGAATTCTCGTCCTTTATGGGACAGTCTTTTCTGTGATTGCCTTCAACTGATTTGGAAAGGCCCACTATAGCACGAAGAGTAATCTGCTTTACTTGAAGTCTACCAATTTAAATATTAACCTTGCCTGAAGAATATCCTCACAGAAATATCTGAAATAATGTCTCACCAAATAGCTGAGTACTGTGGCCTAGCCAAGCTGATCCGTAATATTAACCACCCTAATGTTCTCTCCTACTAGGAAGAAACCTGTCCTTCCTCCCACCCCTCCCCCTTCTTCTCTCCCTTCTTTCATTCTTTTCTTTTTCTTTCTACAAATATTTCCTGAGAGCCCTCTAGCTTCCTAATCCTAGAAGCCTACTGATGAAGTTGAGCTGTC